>CM040832.1:3102551-3775051 GCA_022828995.1 Vimba vimba | reverse complement strand
GAACCTTATTGTGTTAGAAACATAGGGGGAACAGAATCCGACGGCAAACTGTTCAGCTGTCGAAATCCGTTCCCCCACCCCAATGATGAGAGGTGTTGATGTAATGGCTTAAAAAATGCTGATTCTATTTTGTGTGTGGATGGAGCTTAACTTGAATCAGTTTAAAGATTTTTATTATTTTTTTGCCTTTTATTATGATAGGACAGTATAGTAAAGTTCGACGACCCGGGACTTGAACTCGGGTCGCCCAAAGCTAAAAAAAAAAACATCATCAGGTCACTGACCACTAGTCCATTGAGGCTAATAATTTGCTGTAATTTGATAAATATTAGAACCTTATTGTGGAAGAAACATAGGGGGAACAGAATCCGACGGCAAATTGTTCAGCTGTCGAAATCCGTTCCCCCACCCCAATGATGAGAGATGTTGATGTATCGGCTTAAAATATGCTTATTTTATTCTGTGTGTGGATGGAGCTTAAACAGCATCAATTTGAGAAATATTAGAACCTCAGTGTATCAGAAATATGGGGGGAACAGAATCCGACAGCAAAAAAAACAGCTGTCGGAATCCGTTCCCCCACGCCCTTTATGAGAGGTGTTGATGTAATGGCTTAAAAGATGTTGATTCTATTTTGTGTGTGGATGGAGCTTAACTTGCATCAGTTTAAAGAATTTTTTATTTTTTTGCCTTTTATTATGATAGGACAGTATAGTAAAGTTCGACGACCCGGGACTTGAACTCTGGTCGCCCAAAGCTAAAAAAAACAAACATTGTCAGGTCACTGACCACTAAGCCATTGAAGCTAGTAATTTGCAGCAATTTTATAAATATTAGAACCTTATTGTGTAAGAAACATAGGGGGAACAGAATCCGACGGCAAATTGTTCAGCTGTCGAAATCCGTTCCCCCACGCCCATTATGAGAGGTGTTGATGTAATGGCTTAAAAAATGCTGATTCTATTTTGTGTGTGGATGGAGCTTAACTTGCATCAGTTTAAAGAATTTTTTATTTTTTGCCTTTTATTATGATAGGACAGTATAGTACACTTCGACGACCCGGGACTTGAACTCGGGTCGCCCAAAGCTAAAAAAAAAATAATTGTCAGGTCACTGACCACTAGGCCATTGAAGCTTGTAATTTGCTGCAATTTGATAAATATTAGAACCTTATTGTGTAAGAAACATAGGGGGAACAGAATCCGACAGCAAATTGTTCAGCTGTCGAAATCCGTTCCCCCACCCCAATGATGAGAGATGTTGATGTATCGGCTTAAAATATGCTTATTCTATTCTGTGTGTGGATGGAGCTTAAACAGCATCAATTTGAGAAATATTAGAACCTCAATGTGTCAGAAGTATATGGGGGGAACAGAATCCGATGGCAAAAAAACAGCTGTCGGAATCCGTTCCCCCACTCCCATTATGAGAGGTGTTGATGTAATGGCTTAAAAAATGCTGATTCTATTTTGTGTGTTGATGGAGCTTAACTTGCATCAGTTTAAAGAATTATTATTTTTGCCTTTTAATATGATAGGACAGTATAGTAAAGTTCGACGACCCGGGACTTGAACTCGGGTCGCCCAAAGCTAAAAAAAACAAACATTGTCAGGTCACTGACCACTAGTCCATTGAGGCTAGCAATTTGCAGCAATTTGATAAATATTAGAACCTTTTTGTGTAAGAAACATAGGGGGAACAGAATCCGACGGCAAATAGTTCAGCTGTCGAAATCCGTTCCCCCACCCCAATGATGAGAGGTGTTGATGTAATGGCTTAAAAAATGCTGATTCTATTTTGTGTGTGGATGGAGCTTAACTTGAATCAGTTTAAAGAATTTTTTTTTTTTTTGCCTTTTATTATGATAGGACAGTATAGTAAAGTTCGACGACCCGAGACTTGAACTCGGGTCGCCCAAAGCTAAAAAAAATAAACATTGTAAGGTCACTGACCACTTGGCCATTGAAGCTAGTAATTTGTTGCAATTTGATAAATATTAGAACCTTATTGTGTAAGAAACATAGGGGGAACAGAATCCAACGGCAAAAAAAAACAGCTGTCGGAATCCGTTCCCCCACTCCCATTATGAGAGGTGTTGATGTAATGGCTTAAAAAATGCTGATTCTATTTTGTGTGTGTATGGAGCTTAACTTGAATCAGTTTAAAGAATTTTTTTTTTTTGCCTTTTATTATGATAGGACAGTATAGTACAGTTCGACGACCCGGGACTTGAACTCGGGTCGCCCAAAGCTAAAAAAAAAATAATTGTCAGGTCACTGACCACTAGGCCATTGAAGCTTGTAATTTGCTGCAATTTGATAAATATTAGAACCTTATTGTGTAAGAAACATAGGGGGAACAGAATCCGACAGCAAATTGTTCAGCTGTCGAAATCCGTTCCCCCACCCCAATGATGAGAGATGTTGATGTATCGGCTTAAAATATGCTTATTCTTTTCTGTGTGTGGATGGAGCTTAAACAGCATCAATTTGAGAAATATTAGAACCTCAATGTGTCAGAAGTATATGGGGGGAACAGAATCCGATGGCAAAAAAACAGCTGTCGGAATCCGTTCCCCCACTCCCATTATGAGAGGTGTTGATGTAATGGCTTAAAAAATGCTGATTCTATTTTGTGTGTGGATGGAGCTTAACTTGCATCAGTTTAAAGAATTATTATTTTTGCCTTTTAATATGATAGGACAGTATAGTAAAGTTCGACGACCCGGGACTTGAACTCGGGTCGCCCAAAGCTAAAAAAAACAAACATTGTCAGGTCACTGACCACTAGTCCATTGAGGCTAGCAATTTGCAGCAATTTGAAGCAATTTGATAAATATTAGAACCTTATTGTGTAAGAAACATAGGGGGAACAGAATCCGACGGCAAATAGTTCAGCTGTCGAAATCCGTTCCCCCACCCCAATGATGAGAGGTGTTGATGTAATGGCTTAAAAAATGCTGATTCTATTTTGTGTGTGGATGGAGCTTAACTTGAATCAGTTTAAAGATTTTTTTTTTTTTTGCCTTTTATTATGATAGGACAGTATAGTAAAGTTCGACGACCCGGGACTTGAACTCGGGTCGCCCAAAGCTAAAAAAAATAAACATTGTCAGGTCACTGACCACTTGGCCATTGAAGCTAGTAGTTTGCTGCAATTTGATAAATATTAGAACCTTATTGTGTAAGAAACATAGGGGGAACAGAATCCGACGGCAAAAAAAACAGCTGTCGGAATCCGTTCCCCCACTCCCATTATGAGAGGTGTTGATGTAATGGCTTAAAAAATGCTGATTCTATTTTGTGTGTGGATGGAGCTTAACTTGAATCAGTTTAAAGAATTTTTTTTTTTGCCTTTTATTATGATAGGACAGTATAGTACAGTTCGACGACCCGGGACTTGAACTCGGGTCGCCCAAAGCTAAAAAAAAAATAATTGTCAGGTCACTGACCACTAGGCCATTGAAGCTTGTAATTTGCTGCAATTTGATAAATATTAGAACCTTATTGTGTAAGAAACATAGGGGGAACAGAATCCGACAGCAAATTGTTCAGCTGTCGAAATCCGTTCCCCCACCCCAATGATGAGAGATGTTGATGTATCGGCTTAAAATATGCTTATTCTATTCTGTGTGTGGATGGAGCTTAAACAGCATCAATTTGATAAATATTCAAACCTCAGTGTTTCAGAAATATGGCGGTAACAGAATCCGATTGCAAAAAACACAGCTGTCGGAATCCGTTCCTCACTCCCATTATGAGAGGTGTTTATGTAAAGGCTTAAAAATGCTGCTTTTATTTTTGTGTGTGGATGGAGCTTAACTTGCATCAGTTTAAAGAATATATTTTTTTGCCTTTTATTATGATAGGACAGTATAGTATCAAGAAAGTTTGACAAAGCGGAACTTGAACTTGGGTCGCAGTAACCTGAAAAACAATGAATGTCAGTGCAGAGTGTACTGCCCACTAGGCTATTGGATTTAGTAATTTACAGCAGTGTGATAAATATTAGAACCTCATTGTGTAAGAAACATAGGGGGAACAGAATCCAACGGCAAAAAGTTCAGCTGTCGAAATCCGTTCCCCCACCCCAGTGATGAGAGGTGTTGATGTAATGGCTTAAAAAATGCTGATTCTATTTTCTGTGTGGATGGAGCTTAACTTGCATCAGTTTAAAGAATTTATTTTATTTTTTTTGCCTTTTATTATGATAGGACAGTATAGTAAAGTTCGACGACCCGGGACTTGGCCGCCCAATGCTAAAACAAAAAAACATTGTCAGGTCACTGACCACTAGGCCAGTGAGGCTAATAATTTGCTACTATTTGATAAATATTCTCACTCAATGGTGTTGATGTATTGGCTTAAAAAATGCTGATTCTATTTTGTGTGTGGATGGAGCTTAACTTGCATCAGTTTAAAGAATTTTATGCATCAGTTTAAAGAATTATTATTTTTTTTGCCTTTTATTATGATAGGACAGTATAGTAAAGTTCGATGACCCAGGACTTGAACTCGGGTCGCCCAAAGCTATAAAAAAACAAACATTGTCAGGTTACTGACCACTAGTCCATTGAGGCTTACAATTTGATGTAATTTGATAAATATTAGAACTTTATTGTGTAAGAGACAAGGGGGAACAGAATCCGACCGCAAAAAAAACAGCTGTCGGAATCCGTTCCCCCACTCCCATTATGAGAGGTGTTGATGTAATGGCTTAAAAAATGCTGATTCTATTTTGTGTGTGGATGGAGCTTAACTTGCATCAGTTTAAAGAATTTTTTTTTTTTTGCCTTTTATTATGATAGGACAGTATAGTAAAGTTCGACGACCCGGGACTTGAACTCGGGTCGCCCAAAGCTAAAAAAAAAAAACATTGTCAGGTCACTGACCACTAGGCCATTGAGGATAATAATTTGTTGTAATTTGATAAATATTATAACCTTATTGTGGAAGAAACATAGGGGGAACAGAATCCGACAGCAAACTGTTCAGCTGTCGAAATCCGTTCCCCCACCCCAATGATGAGAGATGTTGATGTATCGGCTTAAAATATGGTTATTCTATTCTGTGTGTGGATGGAGCTTAAACAGCATCAATTTGAGAAATATTAGAACCTCAGTGTATCAGAAATATGGGGGGAACAGAATCCGACAGCAAAAAAAACAGCTGTCGGAATCCGTTCCCCCACGCCCATTATGAAAGGTGTTGATGTAATGGCTTAAAAAATGCTGATTCTATTTTGTGTGTGGATGGAGCTTAACTTGCATCAGTTTAAAGAATTTTTTTTTTTGCCTTTTATTATGATAGTACAGTATAGTAAAGTTCTATAGTAAAGTGCTAAAAAAAAATTAACATTGTCAGGTCACTGACCACTAGGCCATTGAAGCTAATAATTTGCTGCAATTTGATAAATATTAGAACCTTATTGTGTAAGAAACATAGGGGGAGCAGAATCCGACGGCAATAAGCACCTGTCGGAATCCGTTCCCCCACTCCCATTATGAGAGCTGTTGATGTAATGGCTTATAAAATGCTGATTCTATTTTGTGTGTGGATGGAGCTTAACTTGAATCAGTTTAAAGAATTTTTTTTTTTTTGCCTTTTATTATGATAGGATAGTATAGTACAGTTCGACGACCCGGGACTTGAACTCGGGTCGCCCAAAGCTAAAAAAAATAAACATTGGCAGGTCACTGAACACTAGGCCATTGAAGCTAGTAATTTGTAGCAATTTGATAAATATTAGAACCTTATTGTGTAAGAAACATAGGGGGAACAGAATCCGACGGCAAAAAAACAGCTGTCGGAATCCGTTCCCCCACTCCCATTATGAGAGGTGTTGATGTAATGGCTTAAAAAATGCTGATTCTATTTTGTATGTGGATGGAGCTTAACTTGCATCAGTTTAAAGAATTTTTTTTTTTGCCTTTTATTATGATAGGACAGTATAGTAAAGTTCGACGACCCGGGACTTGAACTCGGGTCACCCAAAACTATAAAAAAACAAACATTGTCAGGTCACTGACCACTAGGTCATTGAGGCTAATAATTTGCTGTAATTTGATAAATATTAGAACCTTATTGTGGAAGAAACATAGGGGGAACAGAATCCGACAGCAAATTGTTCAGCTGTCGAAATCCGTTCCCCCACCCCAATGATGAGAGATGTTGATGTATCGGCTTAAAATATGCTTATTCTATTCTGTGTGTGGATGGAGCTTAAACAGCATCAATTTGAGAAATATTAGAACCTCAGTGTATCAGAAATATGGGGGGAACAGAATCCGACAGCAAAAAAAACAGCTGTCGGAATCCGTTCTCCCACGCCCATTATGAGAGGTGTTGATGTAATGGCTTAAAAGATGTTGATTCTATTTTGTGTGTGGATGGAGCTTAACTTGCATCAGTTTAAAGAATTTTTTTTTTTTTGCCTTTTATTATGATAGGACAGTATAGTAAAGTTCGACGACCCGGGATTTGAACTCGGGTCGCCCAAAGCTAAGAAATAAACATTGTCAGGTCACTGACCACTAGGCCATTGAAGATAGTAATTTTCTGCACTTTGAGAAATATTAGAAACTCAGTTTGTCAGAAATATGGGGGGAACAGAATCCGACGGCAAAAAAAACAGCTGTCGGAATCCGTTCCCCCACTCCCATTATGAGAGGTGTTGATGTAATGGCTTAAAAAATGCTGATTCTATTTTGTATGTGGATGGAGCTTAACTTGCATCAGTTTAAAGAATTATTATTTTTGCCTTTTATTATGATAGGACAGTATAGTAAAGTTCGACGACCCAGGACTTGAACTCGGGTCACCCAAAGCTATAAAAAAACAAACATTATCAGGTTACTGACCACTAGTCCATTGAGGCTAATAATTTGCTGTAATTTGATAAATATTAGAACCTTATTGTGTAAGAAACATAGGGGGAACAGAATCCGACGGCAAATTGTTCAGCTGTCGATATCCGTTCCCCCACCCCAATGATGAGAGATGTTGATGTATCGGCTTAAAATATGGTTATTCTATTCTGTGTGTGGATGGAGCTTAAACAGCATCAATTTGAGAAATATTAGAACCTCAATGTGTCAGAAATATGGGGGGAACAGAATCCGACGGCAAAACAATAGCTGTCGGAATCCGTTCCCCCACTCCCATTATGAGAGGTGTTGATGTAATGGCTTAAAAAATGCTGATTCTATTTTGTGTGTGGATGGAGCTTAACTTGAATCAGTTTAAAGAATTTTTTTTTTGCCTTTTATTATGATAGGACAGTATAGTAAAGTTCGACGACCCGGGACTTGAACTCGGGTCGCCCAAAGCTAAAAAAAATACACATTGTCAGGTCACTGACCACTAGGCCATTAAAACTAGTAATTTGCTGTAATTTGATAATTATTTGAACCTTATTGTGTAAGAAACATAGGGGGAACAGAATCCGACAGCAAATTGTTCAGCTGTCGATATCCGTTCCCCCACCCCAATGATGAGAGATGTTGATGTATCGGCTTAAAATATGCTTATTCTATTCTGTGTGTGGATGGAGCTTAAACAGCATCAATTTTAGAAATATTAGAACCTCAATGTGTCAGAAATATGGGGGTAACAGAATCCGACGGCAAAACAATAGCTGTCGGAATCCGTTCCCCCACTCCCATTATGAGAGGTGTTTATGTAATGGCTTAAAAAATGCTGATTCTATTTTGTGTGTTGATGGAGCTTAACTTGAATCAGTTTAAAGAATTTTTTTTTTTGCCTTTTATTATGATAGGACAGTATAGTACAGTTCGACGACCCGGGACTTGAACTCGGGTCGCCCAAAGCTAAAAAAAATAAACATTGTCAGGTCACTGACCACTAGGCCATTGAAACTAGTAATTTGCTGCAATTTGATAAATATTAGAACCTTATTGTGTAAGAAACATAGGGGGAACAGAATCCGACGGCAAATTGTTCAGCTGTCGATATCCGTTCCCCCACCCCAATGATGAGAGATGTTGATGTATCGGCTTAAAATATGCTTATTCTATTCTGTGTGTGGATGGAGCTTAAACAGCATCAATTTGAGAAATATTAGAACCTCAGTGTGTCAGAAATATGGGGGGAACAGAATCCAACGGCAAAAAGCACCTGTCGGAATCCGTTCCCCCACTCCCATTATGAGAGCTGTTGATGTAATGGCTTAAAAAATGCTGATTCTATTTTGTGTGTGGATGGAGCTTAACTTGCATCAGTTTAAAGAATTTTTTTTTGCCTTTTATTATGATAGGACAGTATAGTAAAGTTCGACGACCCGGGACTTGAACTCGGGTCGCCCAAAGCTAAATAAAGAAACAGTGTCAGGTCACTGACCACTAGGCCATTGAAGATAGTAATTTGCTGCAATTTGAGAAATATTAGAACCTCAGTTTGTCAGAAATATGGGGGGAACAGAATCCGACGGCAAAAAAACAGCTGTCGGAGTCCCACGAAGAGCCTAAGTGTCCTAGCTCAGGCTAGGGCTCCGTCTACCAGACGGCTCTATGCCTCGAAGTGGTCGGTGTTCTCCAGCTGGTGCACAGCTCGGGGTTTTTCACCCTTCGACTGTGGGGTGACGGAGGTTCTCTCCTTCCTACAGGAGCTGTTGGATAAGGGCAGAGCCCCTTCCACGCTCAAAGTCTATGTGGCGGCTATCGCGGCGTTCTCTAAGACAACGCCAAGACAAAGACATTTGTGCCTTTTGAGAAAGTGGATTGTTTCAGGAGCTTTTCTGGAATGCCTTGTGGCAATCCAATAATGGAAAGAGGAGCCCAGGACCAATGGAGCAGGTCCCGGCTAGGAAAAGTCATCAAATGTCACGTAAACGTTAAAGCCCACAGAATTCAACTACACAAAACCATTTTAGAGGAGAGGTGCAGCAGAATGGAATGTAGATTGAGTTTCGCTAAATCGTTAAGGCTATTTTTTCAGGGATCATTTCTATAGTTCTTTGCTTGGAAATGTGTTTCGAAAGTGCTTGTCTCCCAACCCACGATGAAGAATCATGATGCTCTTTTATGGATGTGAATTTGGCGCAGAGCAGCGACTTTGGTTGTGAGCTTTGCCCTATTGATGAACGTTCTGTATTGCTTTTTGCAATATTGAAAAAAGGAGCATGTTCTGAGTGGTGTTTGGCATTTAAGTGTCTTTTTGGAATTCTTTTGTTTTTGCATCTGTAGACCCTATGCAGCAGACTTTGTTGAAATTCAGAACTGTTTGCAATGATGTGGGACTGTATGTTGTGTAAGACAGCAGTTGCAGAAAGTGGGTTTTATGGTAAAAAGTGCTCTGGATACGTGCTCATTTTGAGGTCAGCCATTGCAAGTTTTTTAAGAGCGCAATCAACGTCAAGTTGCAGAAATGCCTCCGTTAGCATTTGTTGGCAGGTGCGTGACTTTTTCATTGGACCTCAGCTCTGTGTCGTTTATGAAGGTTCTGTATTGCTCTTGTCGGTATGGAAGAAAGGGGTATGATCTGAGCGTTGTTATACATTTGTGCCTTTTGAGAAAGTGGATTGTTTCAGGAGCTTTTCTGGAATGCCTTGTGGCAATCCAATAATGGAAAGAGGAGCCCAGGACCAATGGAGCAGGTCCCGGCTAGGAAAAGTCATCAATCATGAGCATTTCCACCTACTCACCCTCCAAACTTGGAACCACCCACATCTGTAGCCAATGATGGCCTAATGGAGGTCACCATAAAACTGGGAACTCTGCTTCACTCAAGGCTAGATGGTCCTGAGTACAGAATCCTTCAGTATGAGGTGCTGAAGCTCTGGGTTGTTGATGAATGTTTTATATTGCTTTTTGCTTTATTGAAGAATGATTAACTGGAAGAAATGTTAACATAAGTTAACACAATTAGTTGATAAACTATCATAATAGTAAAAAAATATAAATTAAATTCAGATGCTAACCATATATTTCTTTATGAGCATTAATTCAATTCCTGTCACCACCACTTCAGTCAACAGTTTCCCCTGGCTCTCCTGACATTGACAATGGTAAGTTCAGAGTGTCAGATATAGTGCTAATTTAGTTCATTATACTGATTTGTGTTTTTTGAAAGTATTTTGTGACTAAATATCTTCTGTATGTTTTTAGTACCATCAACCTTGCTGACATTGCAACAACAATAACCTGCTAATGATGAAAACACCACTCACTTCGTCCACATGAAGCAGTATTGATCTTGACAAAGGTACTACAAGTTTCCTATTGTCTGACGATGCTGCAAAATGGCCCAGGATTTTTAAAGATCATGAGCACTGTGAATTAAAAAAAAAAGACTCCTTCCAATTAACCGATGCAGCGTTTCCACAAAATGGAAAAAGTTCCTTGACGATTCACAAAAGACAATTATGAGGTTTTAATAAAAAATTGAGAGAAAATCAAGAGATCATGGCTTGTATACTCTATCAGCACATATGCAGTATTCTGCTTTGCATGCAGCGTTTGGTAAATGTGAAAATGCTCTCAGCAAAGGTGGATTTCGCACATGGAAGAATAAGAACATGAGTATTCAAAAGACACATGCTGATAATATGGAAAGCTGGCATAATCTTCAGAAGAGGTTGCTAACTTAAACAACCATAGATCAAGTCCATCAAGATTTAATGCAGCTTGAAGTGCAATTGCCATCACCTGCCATCTATCTGAGCGGATCATGCGGCTGCAGTCCGATCTCCCTGGTGCACAGAGTGAGTCTCTGTAAAAATCAGAGCACAACACTCCCTTACTTCCCGATGTGATGTAATCCTTGCTCTCAGCTTGTCTAGTTAATTTTCCAAAGACTGCACGTTGGCTAACAAAAGGCTGGGTAGTGGTGGCCGGCTAGCGCGGCCTTTTAGCAATGTTATCACTAAACATGTTTAAAATGTTTTTAGAGAGTGTTATCCTACCTATTAGGAGAACATTCTGGTAACAAAAATAAACTTAGCTACAGAAAGCATTACAAGAACAACATAATGCTCTCAAAACATTCATAGAACAATAACATTTCTTGCTGGGATGAGCTCATATTGTGGCCACAGTATGAGCACACAGTGAGTGCGCTGTGAGATTACACTTTTAGCTCACTGTGACCTCACATTGCTTACATTGTGACCACATGGTGAGATCACTGTGAGATCAAAGTGTTGACTGGGCAGATAAGGTCCAGTTCTGGTTTATTTCTTTGCTCTTGGCTGACATGTGGCATTGCTATGGCCTGCTTGTGGCCCAGATCTGGCAAACAGGAGCGGTCCGCCCAAGGGCCGTCATTCCACGCTGCATGTGGGCCAGATCATCTTTCCACGTGTGCCGGATCTGGGCCGACACAATGTTGCTATGTGGGATAGCTATACTGTTCAGCCTTAAAGTTTCTTATGTCTTTTTTTATCCCATCTTTTAAATCTTTTTAATCTTTCTTGTGTCTGTGTGTATCTTGTACTATTATTATGATGTTTTTATTTATTTTATTTTTTTTGTTTTTTTTTTGTTTTTTTCTTTGTAAAGCACACTGAATTGCTTTGCTGTATGAATTGTGCTATATAAATAAATTTGATTTGATTTGATTTTGAATACAGTTCACTCGTATTGAGTCGCTAGACGCCATGGGAAAAACTCTTTTTTTCTCAGAATATTGAAGCCTTATTGAATCACGCAGCGGATCTGCAAGAACTTATTGGCTGAGCAGTGTAATCGCTTGGGGTAGACCTAAGTCCTCCGTGTCCCATCCAGAGGCCAGAAATGGAGTTTCCAGAGGTCTGGACGCAAGTGCCAGAGGGTGCCCCGTCTCTGAGAAACAGATCCTTCCTCCGAGGAATGGGCCAAGGAGGGGCTGTCGTGAGGAGCATGAGTTCGGGGAACCAGGTCCGTTTGGGCCAATACAGGGCAATTAGCAAAACCTGCTTCTCGTGCTCCCTGACTTTGCACATTTCTTAGAAAGAAATAGTATCTGCGAGGATTTCCAGTCAGGATTTAGATCGTACCATGAGACAGCTCTCATTAAAGTCACAAATGATTTGCTCTTATCATCCGATCATGGTTGTATCTCTCTATTAGTGTTACTCGATCTTAGTGCTGCATTTCATACCACAACATTCTTTTAAATAGACTCGAAAATTATCTTGGCATTAGTGGAATTGCATTAGCATGGTTTAAATCATACTTCTCAGACCGTTGTCAGTTTGTAGCAGTAAATGAAGAGATGTCTTATCGATCACAAGTTCAGTATGGAGTAACACAAGGCTCAGTACTAGGACCGTTGCTGTTCACTCTGTACATGCTACCCTTGGGAGATATCATTAGGAAGCATGGAATTAGTTTTCACTGTTATGCTGATGATACTCAGCTCTATATTTCTTCACGCCCTGACGAAACTTACCAATTCACAAAATTAACGGAATGCATAGCTGATATAAAAAACTGAATTACTAGTAATTTCCTACTACTTAATTCTGAAGATTCTGATTATTGGACAAAAAAACTTCCTCACGTTATAATCTAGAATACTGTCTAACACTTGATGGCTGCTCTGTCAAGTCTTCGTCGTCGGTTAGGAACCTGGGTGTGCTCTTTGATACCAATCTTTCATTTGAAAGTCACGTGTCTAGTATCTGTAAAACCGCATTTTTCCGTCTTAAAAATATATCTAAATTAAGTCATATTCTCTCAATGACAAATGCGGAACAGTTAGTTCATGCATTCATGACATCAAGGCTAGATTATTGTAATGCTATTATGGGTGGTTGCCCTGCACGCTTAATAAACAAATAACAGCTGGTCCAAAACAAGTTCTTACCAGAACCAGGAAGTATGACCATATTTGCCCGGTTCTGTCAACAGTGCTTTGGCTCCCTATTAAACATCGTATACATTTTAAAATATTGCTGATTACTTACAAAGCATTAAATAGTTTAGCTACTCAGCACTTGAGCGAGCAAACATCCTGAGGTCACAATTACTTGAAATTTAAATATTAAACACAGTTTATTCCAAAGATACTTAACGTTACAAGTGCAACAGCAAGAAGGCCAGGTCAGCATCCGTTTTGCAGGCTTCTGTTTCTCTCAGTTCTCGCCATTCTGAAAAAGCCGGTCCGATATTTACTCGAGTCTGACTTCTTGCTCGGTCAGTCTCCCGTTTCCTCTTTCGTTGGTCCTCCGACAAAGATTTCCTAGCTTCTGCTTCTTTTTTACAGGCTCAGCCATAACTCAGTCTATCGTTGCCCTTTGCTTATAGCTAGCCGGTGCTTGAATGGGGGCGTGTACGTGTGCAGTGCCGTCAAGCAATTCGTTACATCGCGAGACCTGATATCACGCGATACTTCCTGACGGCGAGGCCGCCGACCCGCCGGCCCAAAGTTGCAAGTGAGTTTTTTCCGCTCTCGGGCACCAGGGGGGTGCGAAACCACAACCATTCAACCCAAAATAAGTAATATAACCATTCAACTGACTCCGAAGCTGTTCAGTTAAGGTTAAAAAGTTACCTAGAGCACCTTTAACGCATTATAGTCCTTCACGTCTATTGCGATCTCAAAATTGCGTCCAGTTGATAATACCTAGAATATCAAAAATCGACTGCTGGCGGTAGATCCTTTTCCTATTTAGCACCAAAACTTTGGAACAGTCTTCCTAACATTGTCCGGGAAGCAGACACACTCTGTCAGTTCAAATCTAGACTAAAAACACATCTCTTTGACCTAGCATACACTTAACACATTATAAACTTATTTAATTCAATGTTAGGCTGCATAGATTAGGTAAGCCGGAACCGGGAACACTTCCCAAAAAAACCTGATGTAATCATTACATCATAAGAAAGATGGCGTCTACGCTAATATTAGTCTCTCTGTTTATTCCAAGGTTTA
Source organism: Vimba vimba (assembly GCA_022828995.1). Lineage (NCBI taxonomy): Eukaryota > Metazoa > Chordata > Actinopteri > Cypriniformes > Leuciscidae > Vimba > Vimba vimba. The sequence continues at coordinate 3,761,180 of CM040832.1, read as the reverse complement.
CCGCAGTCCGCCGGATCCAGGCTGTATCCAGATCTGATGAAGGACCCGAGCCTGGACACGACAACAACGCAGTCCTGAAGTGTCATAATAATAATAATTTCTCCTTTAGTGTGAAAGGGCCTTTACATTTGCCAAAAAATTTAATTTTTTTGTTTTTGTTGTTATTAAAAAAACAAATAAGTATGCCCAGCCTAGGTAAGAAAATGTAATGCAAATGTAACAAAACACATTACTTTCCATAAAAAATTAAATAAGTAACTCAATTAGTTACTTTTTTAGGGAGTAAAGCAATATTTTAAAAGTATCTTTCCCCAACACTGGTAATGAGACGCTCTGTATCTACCATCAGGGCTAACTGGGTCAGGCTAGCCATGACCTCTTGAGTTTGACAAAGACTTTAGCGGCCCCTAGTGGTGAAACGGCCTCTAGTTTGCAATCACATTTATGTCTGAAAGATGAGGCCTACATGTCCTGCCATCAATTCTGTACAATAACATGTACAGACTGATTTGGGGTTTGTGTGCTGTAATGGAGTCCCAAATCACGGCCCAGAGAGAGTTGCAAATGTTGTTTTGAGTTTTTATGTTCTTTTAATAAACAAATCTGTGAAAGACAGCCACTCTGATTTGAGTTCTTGCTATAGTTATCACTCATTTTCATTTTTATATAAGAGTGAATTTATTTATTGGCAATACTGAGTCAAAAACTGCCAGAAGTGATGATAAGAAGGGTTGGGTGAGAGGTGGGACACATGGGTGGCTGAGTTTAACAGATTTAGTGTCATCTTTCAGACTGATAAGATAATATGTATCGACCATCCTAATCCTCTGATCCCTTACTTCTTCTCCTCTTCTTACCTACATTTAACCCTCTTTTTACCACTTACTGTCTGCCACTTATACCAGTTTTTTTCTGCTTTGGTCTATCCAGATTACAGCTAATGCCCATGTTTGTGTGGTTGTTTTGAGGGTTTCAGGGCCAAACGCAGACACTGTCACCAGACAGAGGTAATTAATTCTAGACAAATCTAGACAAATTTAGGTAATTAATTCTAGACAAATGCCCATCTAAACAAAGCATTAAGCATTCTGTTTTTATTATTTTGATAAAACAGGATATTTAGCTGTTGGTCGTGAAATGATGCTATTTGGCCCAAACTTTATAATTTAAAAAGGTTACTGCGGAGCTATTTTTTCCAACTTCCGGCACATACAGTAGTAACAGGGCTATAACCACCACACTGAAGGATCACCATTATTTAGATTGAGTGGTGAACCAATATATTTCAATGGCAGATTCAATAAACTATTCATTAATTACCTTTAATGCTAATTATGTACAGCTTTGCTAAGTACCAATAGTTATTTATCATTAGTAAGCCTAACCCTAAACGCAACATCATTTTAAACTCGTCACAGAAAACTGATAAAGTAAATTCTGTGTAAAATCACGTTGTTTGGTTAAAAAAAAAAAAAAGAATCACAGTGAATAATTATCTCAGATTTTTCCCCCATAAAAGACGTGACCAAAATAAAAACAGTAAGACTGTAAGAGAAACTTACCTCAGTTTGAACCATGAGGTCCAAATTTTTTATGATTTCACATTCTTAAATATTAAACGTTACATTTTTTTTTCCTTCTTAAAATGACTGAAAATATAAAAAGCCTTAGAAAATACATACAAAAATCAACATTAAGACTTTATATTTTCATTCTGTTTAAAAGGTAGGTTTGGGTATAATTTATTAAAAATTCTATACAACCCATTACAATGCAATAGTGATGAACAGAGACATGAAAATTGGCTGATAATCCAATAGAATACAATCATTTAAATAAAAAAGAGTTTTATTTTAAAAGTTCTGTGAAATTATTTATTAAACTACATTCTTGAGCTGATAAAAACAGTGCCGTTCGAAAGCTTTTTTTTCAATAGTATGTGCACTGAAGCAGTAAACAACTGAAAAACAGCAATCTTTTGTTCATTTGTGTTTGGGATTTTGGGATTTTCTTGAGTTAATGCTGTATGTCTTTACACAGGTGGGAGGTGTCTACATTACAGACAGTTTACCAGATCAGTCAAATCTGCTAATCTGACACCAGATTACCGTGGTAGAATCAGTCTCGTAATCCAGTCTGTTAATCACACACAGACATGGCTGCATGTTCCATGCATAAACACATATCTATACTCACAGTCATATACATGTTCACACACTGTAAAAGACATGACTGATATGTCACATATGCGCACATTGATATAACGGAATATTTACACTCACTTACACATAGAAAACAAGCACCTACTCTAACCAAAACATGTGAAAACATACATGAAAGCATTATTAACACGGTCAAACTGGAACATTAGATACATCATTTCTGTTGAAAACTTCTGTATATTCTTTGCTAAAATGAATCCTCAATGATCAAGTTACAAAATTATTTTTAATTAATTTATTTAAATCATTATCCAATATATTTGTGTTAAAAATGTTTTTTTTAAAGGTAAGCTGATCAGTGGCTTATTCCTTAAAATGTGGTGCATTAAAACCAATGTTCTCTCGTTCTGACATGTCAACTTCTAATTTAGCCAATGGCATTTGAGGCAGGTTTATCAGTTTGTCTGATTAATGAAACCTGTTCGATAAGAGTCATGAGTTGTCACAGGTTTCCTTGTTTTGTTTCTGTTCCCGTGCTTTTGTTTTGTAACTGTTAGGCTCCATTTACACTGTCAGCTTTTGGGATTGACAACCGCATTAACTTACAGGTGTGAGTCTTGAAATTCACACAGCAACTTACAGTAGCGTCTCTATTCTATTCTCGAAATCTGTCTGTATGAATGTCAAATACTTTTTAGCTATGATGTGTTTTTAGTCTATATAGGTTACCATTAAGACCAGTGTGGCCAATATATAATCTTATTATAATTTAATCTTCTTTTTTTTCTTAATAATGTTGTGTTTCCACCTCCTATACCCACACTTTCTTGTATACCAAATAAGTGTCTTCCCTTTGTTCCTGTCATGATTGCTGTCTTGTGTGGACTTTTATGTCATTTCCTGTTCTGTGTGATGTTTTGTAGTTCTTTGTAGTTTTTCTTGTTTATTAGTTCCTGATTGTTCCCAGGTATGTCTTGTTTGCCAGTCTCCCCTTGTGTATATATACCCCAGTGTTTCTCATGTTCTTTGTCTGGTGTTGTCCTTTGTTGGATGTTTCGTTGATGTTCTCAGTTCTGCTCCCTGGTTTTCTTGCGTTTGTTTTGGTTGTTAGTGTTATTATTTTAATAAAGTTATCCTGCACATGGATCCTGTACATGATTGTTCTGATCCTGAACAATGTATCGGATTCACTCCTGTTAATAAAAGCTTTGTCTACTGAAACTTTGCAGTATATGTAGTCCAAACGTTGGTCCTCTTAGTAGCATGACAAAACTTTTCTTCAAATTGTGAATGTATTATAGGCTATATATCAAAGCAACCAAAGAGATCACCCTTTACAGCGCGATCGACTGACTGAAAACTCCTGTCATAATCAATGAATCTAACTACAGTACACACTGCGCTACAAATCTCTTATTTACGTTGTGTCTACTTTTTGCTAGTTATAATGAGAGGATTTGCGAGCGTGTAGAAGTATTTTATGTTAAAACCGGCGAATGGTGAAAAGTTTGCATCCCTGTGAGAGAACATTGTGCCTCTGCTTCATCTGATCTCATCCAGTTTAAAAACAAGGTGCGCTTTTATTGATTTTTTTTACGACATACACTGACCAGACCCGAGATCCAGTTTCCATTTTTTTAACTTTGAAACAACATTGGAAAGCACTGCGTCAAGATCACGACGCGATCGGATCCCGGAAGTCCTTTAGCTGTAGCCAAGCAGCATGTCATCATTCCGTGAGGTTTTTCTTACGATCATCCATAGCATCATGTTATTGTGTGTGTGGACTTGTTTTGACTCAAGACAACCTGCTCTGAATATGGTTTTCTAATTTAGTATGGTTTCCAAATGATTCGCGAAGCGTAACATAGCATAAAATCAATCTGTAAAATGTTTACATGCGCCTAGCGACAACTCTTCATTTTTTGTATTCTGTTAGTTGAGACCTTTTCAATGATACATGACAAAAGACTGTTTTGTTTGATGCTTTTACAAATCACATTTTCAAGTAAAGTAGTCATGCTTTGAAAATGGCTACATTTTAATATTTTAGCGAATTTAAAAGCACTTATTAAGAGTTGGTTATATTACATCTATTAAATGAAATGCAAGATTCTGAGCTTCTGGTTTAAGAGGTTCATTTGAAATACTCAGATCTGGAGTAGAGCAAAGTCCAAATTAGAGCAAAATCCAAATTAAAGGTGGGTGAACATATTTATTTGCATTCATAGATATTGTAAATCCAACATGGAATATTGCTTAAAAACTTAACAACGGATATAAAATCACAATTGTTAATCCAATGGTGTTGCTGCTGAAAAAAGTTGCTACTTTAATAAAAAAAAAAAAAAAAAAAAGTTTATTTGTTATTTCTTTTCTACCAATGATTTCTTCATCCAAATGTACTTTTGTTTTGTTAATTCATTAAAATGTACCTAAAATTCTTGAGTCGTCTGTTAACAGTTCACGTATTAAACCCTTGTGGATGTAACATAATAAAATGTGTTTTCTGTGGGGTGGGGGATGGGGGGTGCTGGATGAAATAGTTAATCTGTGGTTTGTAACAGTGTTAGAGTGGATTAAGACATGTATCTGCAGGATCAGATGGACACATCGTGGTGGAGTGCTGGAGGCTCTGACAGCTTCATTAAAGTGCATCATAGACTTCTGTAAAACAGCCATTTGAAAGAAGAAAACAATCACTTCCATACAGGCTTTTTCTCTTTTGCACACTTTAATTTTCTCATCCTACTCGTGACCTCATATGAGGCTATGTTTAGTGTAAAATCAGGGCATTCACAGGAAGACATGTCTTGGTTGTTAGATATGAAGATAAATATATTAGGTATATTATATCTGTTTAGATAGTTTTTTTTTTCTCTTTGTGAATTTTACTGGAATACTAGTGACTCAGCGATGTGTTGCTTTATATATATATATATATATATATATATATATATATATATATATATATATATATATATATATATATATATATATAATTTTATTGTACTACTGTTTTATTGTTTTACTTTATTGTTTTTTATAAGTATTTTTCAAGAACATGCTAATTTCAAAATTCACTGAGAAATTCGTGTGTGTGTGTGTGTGTGTGTGTGTGTGTGTGTGTGTGTGTGTGTGTGTGTGTGTGTGTGTGTGTGTGTGTGTGTGTGTGTGTGTGTGTGTGTGTGTGTGTGTGTGTGTGTGTGTCAGAGAGATTACACGTCTCACTGTATTAGGCTACTCCCAGTGTCTAAATCAGATTTGCTCAGACATTATTACCACATTGATTCCTCAACGAGACATTATTAGGAGCCTCAGATTAACAACTTCAGCCCCCCAGGATCATTAAAAGTGCTAGTTTAGCAATTTCTGCCCACCAGTAAACCTCCACAATTACATACACACCAAGCCACAAACACTTTTTTTATGCACAAGACAAATGTATTTTTTTTATGTCAAAATTATAGTGATTTTCAGGATTCCTAATGGAATTGCTTAAGTATTGTAATTTTGATTGAATAATCAATTAAATAATGTGAACATTTTCAAGATTATTAATTAAAATTCTACAGTTTGTACTTTTAAAGGACAGGACATAAATGATTCTGTACGTTTATAGGATTTTCTTTTAGGTATTGTTTTAGAAGATCTACAGTAGTTTATGTTAGAAATAATAAAATCCCATTAGCATTCTTTGGGATTAGTTCAAAATCATGATAGCAATTTCAATAGGAAGGATTTCTTGACTAGGGTGATGCAACATAGACTTTGGCTCATTTATCGTTTCAGGTCATCAAGACAGAAACGTCTGATATAAGTAGTAATAGTTATAGATTCTTTAAAAGAACGTAAAGAAACACTCTGTTTACTCTCAGAAAAAAAGGTACAAAAGCTGTCACTGGGACAGTACCCTTCAAAAGGGTTCTAATATGTACCATTTAGGTACTAATATGTACACATTTGGTACCAATATGTACCTTTGAGGGACTTAAATGCACTCTTTAGGTACAAAGGTGTACCTTTTGAAAAGGTACCGCCACAGTGACAGCTTTTGTACCTTTTTTTCTGAGAGTGTACTATTATAATTGTTCAATACTTTTACTATTTCTTTATAGAATCTGACCATTATATTGAAGAGCCAGAGCTGATGTTAGAGTCAGAGCACTAGGTGGCAGCATGCAATGACTCTCTGATCGGTGTGAACCTCATGAGCTCATCGCTTATAATCAGGCCTTTCTGCCTGTTTGCTCTATGAATATTATAATAAAAATTGCTATTAGTCATGTCAAAACACACACACACACACATATATATATATATATGCAGGGGTGATGAGTCATATGGTTGAACAAGAACACCGGTAAGTTCATGTTCATGTATACATTTTTGGCTTTTCACTGTCTTAGTTGCAATTTTATTTTTGGGTTTTGGATGTCGACTTTTTAAGCTCTAAGATAATGGGTTTGTAACAGTCTTAGCCTAAAAATATATTTTTTTCTATTGTTAGTTCTATAAGTGTCTTCTGAACAGCTTTCTTTTCTTTTTTTTTCTTTTTTTACTTTATTGGAGGAATCAAACAAGATTTTAAGTGTGCTCCTCATTTGACAGTTTTTCATTTTCAGAATAAGTGTAAAAACGACAGAGAGAAAGATGGGATGGAGGGGGATTTGGAGCGGGGGGTCAGAGGGGGGAGGGCTGGGGCGCTGTTAGTGACAATCAGCTCCAAAGTGGCTCTCACACCAAACACAAGCTCTCGCACTGACACATACACACTCATGGCAGGAATCAATCAGTCAGTCATTAACTCAGGATGTGTGTGAGCTGTCCACATGAGCACACGGTAAGAACATATGGACTTTTAACACATTTCTTCCTCTGTCTCTCTCTAAAGTCATGCTAGTTTTATCCTGATGCTCTTTTTTTCCATGTTGTTCTTACTCTTTTATTCCACTCTCAAATCCTCTCGTTTCCCACTTTATCTTCTGTTCTATTCTTGCTATGAAAGTAAAAACCATCTGAAGCCACTTGAAGGTCATTCTCTTAGCAGCGATCTACAGTAACGATTCAAATAATGATTGTAAGAAACTTTAAACATGGTTTTAAAAGTTGATTGACTGTCACAGGACTGTCAATTCTAATGTTGTAATTAAAGCTAGAGTTACAAATGAATGTTCAGCTTATAATGAAGATGATTTTTTTTCTTCATAATATTATTTGTAGATTTTTAATAGTAAATAACTTTAGTAGTTTATAATCTAGCCTCTTAATTCAAATAGGTCTTGCTGAATATGAAGTGAAACTTCTAACTTTTTTAAATAAATAACTTCAGTACATGTTAATTTCAACTTACTCTATGACAGGTCAGTTCATAAAATATAGAATCCTGCATAATCTCAAGATGTTTCAGTAAAAAAAAATGCTTTAAACTATTTTATTTTCATATTTGTACTTTATTTGTAGTAAATTTAGTTTATGGCCTAACCATTTAAGTGTGTCTTTTTGCTCGTTACTGTATTAAAACAAAAAAATATGTGCTGTAAACTGAACTGTTTGTACATTTCAACAAGTGGAATGTCAGTTACAAAAAATTATGCCAAAATTTTCCATTTTTAGCACAAAATGCTTTGAATAGTTGTTTTTTCTATAGATAAGATGTGTTTAGTTGTCTGTGTCTATAATGTACTGTATAAGAGTCCTCACAAAATTCACTATTGTTTGAGTTGTACATTATAACACTTATGTTAAGGAGCAGCCGTTCCGTGGAATGACTAGATTGATGGATTAAGATTATGGGATTGGATTTAGGCCTTTCCTCTATTAATCTCAAACTGTTTTCAACCCACACATCAACATGATTCATAATTAGCCATTATATGAGTTGCCATATATCACAAAGGTTCTGTAATGTTTCATAAAACCATGTTTAAAGCCAGATGACGATGATTCATTTCTTACATTGTTTTATATTTTATTCTTTAACAAATGTGTCACTATTAGCCAGTTTTTGGAATCTTCTTGTCTCTTATCTCACCAGCTCTTCAACCAAAAGTATGTTAGTTAGTACCTCTTAATGTACACAAACTATTATTTAGTCACAGATTATTATACAGTACCTGCACTGTATGGAGTTGAAATTAAAATCTCTAAAGGTACGTTGACTTTTTAATCTTGACCTTCTTTAATTCTGATCCCCAATAACTTAATTCTGATCCCCAATAACAATCTGCATAAACTCATGACAGTACAACAAATACTATGGATGTTCAAACGAATACTTCACTATTCACCTTATTTGACAGCTAAGAAAAATGTAAATGGCCCACAAACTTAATGGTCCTAAAAAATAAGCTTTAAAAAAGCAAACAAGCTTTTTGGGTATGTTGTGGTGAAATATGATCTGAACATCTTTAAAAAAATAAAAGATTTCATCCAAACCGTCTGTAACTTAGTATGATTTCAGGAGCTACTGTATTAATGGAGCAGTCTGTGGCTGTCTACTCACTATTTTCTCTCTTTCTTTCCCTCTGCCAGTTTCAGATGATAAAACGGGAAGCCCTTCAATTCAAAGAAACAATAATTTAAACAATTTGGCACATTATTGTTTCTTTGTCTGTGTAGCAATCGAAGTCTGTTGTTGTGCGCCTTTAAAACTGAAAGACAACAACAACTTCCTGTTGCGATGTCTTCGTCTCTGCCACTGCCCTCTCTGCCCCCGAGCCCCCTGGCCATGGAGTATCTCAACGACTTCGACCTGCTCAAGTTTGAAGTAAAGCCAGACACACCGCCGCCTCCTCAAACCTGCCTATACCCCAAACCAGGCCTCCATCAGGAGACCACCGGTTCCCCGTATGCTCCTTGCCCTCCTCCTGACTCCAGCCTCAGCTCCAGCCCCTACACTTCACTTCCTCCATCACCCACGCTCAGTGACGGACACCCACCGCAATCTGCATCCTCCTCTTCCTCTTCTCTCTCTTTCCCGCTGTCCATCTCCACTGGATACATATCGGGCCAGAGCTCCGGCTCTCAAGGGAACCTGGACGGGAGCCCAGCCGCTGGAGGCCCCGCACCATGTTCAAACCCCACCTCATTGGAGGATCTGCTCTGGTTGGCTGCACTGCAGCAGCAGTTCGGTGGGGAGCCCGGAGGCGCCGCGTCCCTGCTGGGAGCTCTTGGAGGAGTGCCGGAGCGAGGGGACCGGGATCGAGGAGGGTTTCTGGGATGTGAGGATGCAGTGGAGGCCCTGCTAAACTCCGCTGCTGCTGCAGTGAATTCACAGGTATGATCTGAGATATTTGGACCACGAATTTGTGTGTGTGTCAGGCAGAAGCATGTGAACACAAACGCTTTGAAGCTCATTTTCGCACACCATTGCATTCCGAAATTGGTTGACAAACGCAATTCATAAAGCAAAGCAAGTACATGTTTGATCAGGGTTGGAGCTGATCTTTGCAGGAAGGTAGATCTCCAGGAACAGGATTGGGCACTCCTGTGCTACAGCAATGGAAGACCACACATTTAGTAGGCTATGTACCACACCGGCATTTACGTAAACCCTACTCCTGGAGGTCAACCTTCCTGCAGTGTTCAGTTCCAACCCTGTTCCAACTACCTTCCTATAGACTTCAAGTAACCCTGAATACCATGATTAGTTAGGTCAGGTGTGTTTGGGGTTGGTGCTGAAGTCTGCAGGGTGGTAGCTCTCCAGAAATAAGGTTGGAGACCCCTGCACAAATGGAGGGTGGCCCTCCAGATGCAGTGTTTGACACCTCTGGCAAGGGCTTAACCCTGGTCCTGGAGCCACCAGACACTGGACAGTTTGAACGTTTTCTTTATCTCACACACCCGTTTCATGTCTTGGAGACTCTGATGAGGTGTGTTTGAGTAGGGAAACATACAAAAAACGCAGGACTCCAGAGACAGTGGCCAAGAGAGTTTTTGCAGGATGTTTTTGCATTAAAAAAACAGAGCTCAAAAGAGTGTAACAGAGCAGGGTTCTCGAGAACACTTGACATGCCATCTTATTCTGGCGCCCTGCATAAAAATGGCCTTTTAATGTGGGGTGTTTGTTCAAATGTGGCATTTTCATTATAATCTCTTTGTAATGTGCTCTTTGTAATCTCTTTGCGTTTCCTCTGGTCTTTCACTCTCAGTTCCCGGTTTTGTCTCAGAGTTCGAGCAGCAGTCACATGGGTGACTCCAGCAGTGACAGCGGGGCTGATGTTGTTCTTAACAAGCCGTCAGACATGTGTCACCGCCCTATACTGGTCGTTTCTTCCACCCCTCCATCTCTTTCCAATGTCAACACATCGACCAGTCCCTTCTCACAACCCCTCAGTCCACAGAGCCGCCTCCATCACCCACACCATCCAATGCAAGGCCATTATCATCATCATCACCATCATCATCATCTGCAACTCTCTCAGGTACTTGCAGTCACCAATTTATCCTCCAAAAACTTTGTCAACACAATCACATACTCAACAGTACCAAAGTATTTTCTCCATATGCTCAATAGAAGTTTTAGGCCACATCACATTTTGTTTTTTAGAAAAAATTTATTTGAAAATCAGATAAACACAAGTTGCTTTTGAGGGACCAATGAACTATATGCCCCATAAAGCACTGTTATGATTTAATAAAACCAGTCTGTATTTTTTTTTTTTTTTTATGTATCATCAACAAACACCACTATGATATTAAGACTCTAATGCTGCAAAATATGAATGCTTATGGATAGTCACTTCCCCATTATATATGTTAAATATTTAATTAACATAAGATAAAGAAATCACTGTAATGGGTGAGTGGCTGCAATGAAGCGCACAATGATATAATCCAACTAGAGCTATCTTTAATTACAAATATACAGAATAAACAGGAAACGCAACCACAAACCAACGTAAACGAGACCGAACACTGAACAGAAAGATCTCAGGGCTTAAATACACGTGGAGAGGAAATCAGCTGAAAAGAAACAGGTGGAAACAACTAAGGAAACTAAGGAACAACTAAGGAAACTAACTAGGGAACACAAAACACAGGCAAAACGGGAACAAAGTACTGAATCAAAACGAAACTAAACAGAACTAAACAGAACCCTGACAATCACAGAGCTATGCCCACATTTAATGAGATTTAATTAATAAATGTTAAATGAATGCAAAGTCTGATGTCCACATCCACCAGTAATACTAATTTGTAGATTGTTTGTTATACAAACATTTCCTTTGTGAAAAGAAGTACACTTTAACATACAGTACTTTTAAAAAATATAATTTATTAAGGACATAATATACTTTAAAAGAATATGCTTAAGAATATACTTAACTGAATGTAAATTAACTATATTATAATGTATGTTAAATACAGTTAGCTGAACATTTTTATGCTTTTTTGACCCCTTACTATAAGTTTCTTCTATTGTCTTTGGAATGTAGTTAAAGTATACACTGTAAAATCCAACAGTTGTTCTAACACTTTTTAGTTAACTTTACTAAATATCTTAACTTAATTGTAAAAATACAGTAATCTATACTATTCTCATAATATGCCTTGTTTACTCAGAAAACCGAAGTTAAGATTAATTGATTGGATGAAGTACCATTTTCAAGCAAAAAGAAAAATGTTTTTGAGGCAGGACAATAATAGACTTTTCTCTCATTTCCTCAACTTCTGCAGTTATATTTCTCTAGTTACATTCACTTAATTCCCAAAGTAATCTTGAATGTTGAATTGACAATACAACTGAAACATATGAGAGAACATCACATAAGCTGACTACATAAATTGATGTTAATTTTCCTAAAATGTTTTAGTTTGAACTCGCCATTATGGTGATCAGTGTTCCCTTTGCTTGGGCACTTGGAACTTCTTTTATATTATTGTAATTATTGATGCAGCGATGCAACAAGAAATCACAGTTATTTGGTTTCAAATGAAAGGTATAAATAAATAGATTGCTTTTAAAAGGGGACCTTAATAGAACTAAATCACTGTCTTTTTTCCATGTAAATATAAATGCAATAAGAAAGTGTTGGTGCACCCGCCTTGTTTCACATTTTGAACCGTGGATGGCTAGTGATATTGTGGCGAAGTGTGTTGAAAGCAGTTTAATGGAGTGGATGTCTGCCTCTAAATGTGGAACAGCGCTATCAGATTATGGTAATATCTACTATTATTGTGATGTAATCCTGATCAATGTCACTTACACTCAGTCAGATTATGCTGTATGGAAATGTAATGCCAAAATCACACACATGCACAAAGACGCTCACATAATCTATAGGCTAAACTATGTACTACACAAAGCTCATACATTTTTGATTTTCCATTATCATATTATCCAAATGGTTGTCATGAGAAAAAATAGTATTCATTTGTAAGATTTTATTGAAAGAAAACTATTTTTAGAAAAAAAGCAAGCAATGAAGGTCCACCCCAACTGATGTGTAAGAAGATTGTACGGAGACGTACAAATGAGATTACAGATGAGATTAGTACGAATTCATGCGACCAATTCAATTGGCCAAAATGTAAAACAATTACAAATTGTCATGATAGTGTGTTAAAATGATCACAACACATCATGAATAAATTATCATAAGTCATGTACTTTGCACAACATTCCTTAATCATTCAATATTTTACAGATTCATAATGACATTTTTCAAGCTATTTTTTAAAAGGAATTTGTCTCCACTGTTTCAATCGCAACCAAAACTACTTCACTTAAAATAAATGAATGAATAAAGCAAGCATATAGTAATGGAATATGAACTTCCTCAGCCTTATCCTTAGCCAACCCCAGACCATCGCAGGTTTTCTTGTTATTACTGGTTTTTGTATTGTCATGATGTTTCCCGATGTTCGTATCGTATCAACTGGTTTGAACTCAGTTCTAGAAGTGATACAAAAGCTACAAGGCAAACCAAACTAAATAAATAATACTTCTATATGACTGTGCTGTTTTCATCAGACTGTACAATTCAAGCGCTGTGTACTATTCATTTCTCCTCCATCATGTGAGTGTTTGATGAAGCTTTAATTATCATGATCGCACGTTGTGTCCATTCTGTGACAAATCTCTGTGACTCATCTCTTTTTGTCTCTTTCTCTTTCAGTGTGGGGTGGATGAGCGTTTTTCTGATGAGCAGTTGGTAAGTCTGTCAGTGCGAGAGCTGAACAGACATCTGCGTGGAGTGAGCAAAGATGAGGTGGTCCGTTTGAAACAGAAAAGACGGACGCTGAAGAATCGAGGTTACGCCCAGTCCTGCCGTTACAAACGACTCCAGCACCGGCACGCGCTCGAGTCCGAGAAACATATTCTCACACAGCAGGTACACAACACACACATCAAACACTGAAATATGACAAAACAGAGACACATACAACAAAAGTCAATTATGACACAGTAGCTCTCTTCCGAAACCTAGTCAGCTGCCTACCTTGACAGCATTAGGCCTACTTGTTTCAGAAGAACTTGTTCAGATAACATTCAAAAGTAACATTCAGGATGACAAAATTATCAAATGGAACGTTCGCATAATGTTCTTAGAACATATTTCTAGCTGGTTAGCAATAGGGAAGAAAAGTTCTGTTGATTGCCAACCTTTTAAAGCAACACTGCATATGTCCTTTGCGAAGAAGTCAATCCCAGAATCCATTGTAATGAGCAAGGCAGCTCACTTGGTTTTGAAACATTAGAAAGTTCGGTAACACTTTACAATAAGATTCCATTAGTTAAGGTTAGTTAATGCATTAGGCCCTACCACAATACATATTTATTAATCTCTGTTAATGTTAGTTAATAAAACAAAACTGCTCATTGGTAGTTCATATAATTCCATTAAATAATATTAACAAATACAACTTTTTTATTTTAATAATGTATTAGTAAATGATGAAATACACATTAACTAAAATTATGCTTTAGAAGTTCATGTTAACTCATGAATTAACTAATGTTAACAAATTAAACCTTTAAAGTATTGCCAAAACTGTAAAGTGTTGCAGAAAGTTCTTTCCCAATATTAATCAAAAGTATTTCAAATCTATTCTTTTGATTCCTCTAGCTGGAGCAGCTGCAGTGTGAGCTGTCTCGCGTGTTGAGAGAGCGAGACTCGTACAAAGCGCGTTACGAGAAGCTCGTCAGTTCGAACGAGACTCAGCCTTCCCATCCCAACACCTCGCCTTCTCCTACTCCTCCGGATTACTTTTTGTGACGAAATGAACATTGAACAGAAGAGAATGAAAAGAGAGCTGATGAAAGCGATGGGTGAAAGTAATTCAACAGAGCTGTAACTACAACTCAACTTAAAATAAGCTATTTAACCAAAGCGGGTTGATTGTGAGGTGGACCTGAGCCCTGGATTGGAATGCTGCTGCTGCTGCTGCTGCTGCTGGGATTGCGTTTTTGCCCAATGTGAGCTTGTATAACACCAACCTGATTTCATAAGCATTCATTGGTATTCGTGTTTAAAAAGGGGGTTGAAGCGTGTATGTTTGGATGGACACTGAATATGTGCAGAACCAAAGAACTGACAGACAGTATTCAAAACATAAAGCATTTTACATATGTATAATGAATCCTCTAAGGATACGACTCTAAAGTTGTTCTTACGTCAACACATTTACATTTTAGATTCTGTTAATATTGATATTGTACAGATTTAGTGTCTAAACTACAAACATTTATGTGCGCACATTTTCTACTAATACCTATGAATGCGAATGTGATCACCCATGGCAGCACAAAAGACTTGCTATCCCTTTGTGTTGAGCTATTTGTCATGATGAGTTTAGTTCTTACGAGAGTTTCATTGGCATTCACCAAAATGACTGTTGATATAAATCTATGCAAAACTGCTGGCATTTTGAGCAAGAGAGTAATGCATACAGAATCTATCATTATGTGTATAAGCCATCTGTGTGATATTTGCACTGAGGGGTTCGTAGTACCTATTGCAACACACTGTAAAACAATGCAATCAACAACCAAATATAAACATCGCTGCAAAAACGTCATGTTCATGCAAGTCAAGTGATGATCACCTCCTAACTTTGAGTGACTGTGTCTTTGGAAGTTACATTTTATGATCAAGTTAAGATTGTAATTTTAATGTTACATCAAAGTAATTTAGCAATTCACAGAGCTGGTCACTGTGGGTGATAGTAGACGCCTATCTAGAGCAGTGTTGACAGACGCAGATTTTTCTAGGAGGTTTACTTGGCCCGCCATAGGTCTATAAATTGACTTGGCTACAGTATTTCACTTATTTATTCACAGTATTTATTTATTGTTTGTAATGTGATCATTGTTTTCATTTGATAGTGTGTATCAATATCATTAATATTTTGTAGCAGGGTAAAAAATATAAAAAGATTATATTCATTATGCTCCGTTTGTAGTGGTTTCTTATGAAATAAACATACTTTTACCATTAATGATTGTGCAAAGCATTGTGGACTGTGGAACTGACTCATTGATGTGATGTGTGTTATACTTTTTTTTTTTATTTACTTATAATGTTAGTGAAGTTGTTTGAACCAAAAAACATAACTTATATTACCACATGACCATTTTCATCCCTGTTGGGGCTGCTTCTCCTTTTAGACTTCAAAGTAAACGCCTATTGTTTTGATTGGCTAGCATATTTGGACTAAAATCCATAAATTGTATTTTTCTTGCCATTTAGCTATATTATATTTCATGCTGTACAACACTGTCCAAATAATGCTTTAGAGAGTATAGTAACAGAGTATTCTACTTTTATATAGACAAGCCCTTTGTCAAAAACTGCATACTTCCATACTACAATGTGAAAATGTGTGTGCAAACCGTAAACAGTGCGTGGGAAACACCTGGTGATTTACCTCTTCTGTCGAGATTTTTAAGTGCGTAGCTGATGGACACTCTTGAATCCCATCAGGCCATAATACCAACATAGCGGATGTAGTACATCCAAACTGTATTCATACTACACGCATGAATACTTTATAGAACTTTTTTTTTTTACTTTCACAAACTAAGTTTATCAAATGTTGTTTGATAGTATGCAATTTCAGATGCAGTAGGTAGGGTTTGTAAATAATCAACAAAAGTTGGGGCACTTTTAGGAATTGTTAGCATTCATATCTAGAGGTCAAAACTTTAGTCCAGTAAGGCCTTGTTCAGAAATTAAGACAGGCAGCAAAAGTTTATTGCTTTTTTTATTATTATTATTTCTGTGAATGCTATCTTTTCCACAGTGAGAATTAATTACAATGTCTCTTGCACTTGAGACATTAAACTTTAAATAAACTGTGTTGTCGCTCTAAATAGATAAGGACTGTTTCTTGCATGCCAAAATTTCCTTCCTCTGACTAAGAACCATATATTCAGATGTAATATAATGCATTCACATCCTTTTTTCAGGAAAGAAACAAAATAATATGTAACAAATTTTAGAAATCACAGAACTGAAAAGATACGACATATGATACGACACGGATTTAATCAGGATTTAATCAGGAGCCCCACTGCCAAAGGTCGCGGCGTGAAAGGACCCAGGAGACCCAGGTGGAACCCAGGAGATGAAAGGCCTGGAGGGCCAAGGCGAAGCCGCAGGCATCTGTGACTGGGGTACAGCCAGAGGGATGATAGATCAAGGTGGAGCTAAAGGAACGAGGAAGCCCAGCAGAGCCTGAGGGAAGACGTACCATGGTGGAGCCTAGGGATCGTGGAGCTGGTGGAGCAGAGGGCCAAGGTGGAGTCTGGGGCTCCAAAGCTTGAGGTGGAGCTGAGGGATCCTCAGACCAATGCGGAGTTGACAACCAGGAAGCCTAAGGAGATCTGAGCAGCAGGGCAGAGCAACAGAGAGGAGCCGAGGGGCTGAAAGGAGACAGCGGAGGCGATGCCGAGGCACTGGATGGTGTTGGCAGAAGAGGAGGGAGAGGCAGGCTGGGCTAAAGCAGCGGCGACAAGATGACTTGGAACTGGGCTGAACCAGTGGTGATGAAGATGACTTAGGGCTGGGCTGAACTAGTGACGATAAAAAAGACAACTTGGGACTAGGCTGAACCAGCGGAGACAGACTGAACCAGAGGCGATGAGTGATACTTGGAACTGAGCTGAACCAGTGGCAATGAAGATGACTTCAGACTGGACTAAACCAGTGGTGATGAAGACGACTTTGGACTGGGCTGAACCAGTAGTGACGAAGACAACTTGGGACTGGGCTGAACCAGTGGCAAAGAAGATGACTTTGGACCGGACTAAACCAGTGGCAATAAAGGAGACTTGAGACTGGGCTGAACCAGTGGTGACGAGGACGACTTGGAACTGGGCTGAACCTGTGGCAATGAAGGAGACTTGGGACTGGGAAGACTAGAGGCAATGAACATGACTTGGAACTGGGCTGAACCAGTAGCAATGAAGATGACTTCGGACTGGACTGAACCAGAGGCGATGAACATGACTTCAAATTGGGCTGAACCAATGGCAATGAAGGAGATTTGGGACTGGGCTGATCCAGTGGCAATGAAGATGACTTGGGACTGGGCTGAACCAGTGGCAATGAAGATGACTTGGGACTGGGCTGAACCAGTGGCGATGAAGAAGACTTGAGACTGGACTGAACCAGTGGCGATGAAGAAGACTTGAGACTGGACTGAACCAATGGCAATGAAGGAGACTTGGGACTGGGCTGATCCAGTGGCAATGAAGGAGACTTGGGACTGGGCTGATCCAGTGGCAATGAAGATGACTTGGGACTGGGCTGAACCAGTGGCGATGAAGAAGACTTGAGACTGGACTGAACCAGTGGTGACGAGGACGACTTCGGACTGGACTGAACCAGAGGCGATGAACATGACTTCACATTGGGCTGAACCAATGGCAATGAAGGAGACTTGGGACTGGGCTGATCCAGTGGCAATGAAGATGACTTGGGACTGGGCTGAACCAGTGGCGAAGAAGAAGACTTGAGACTGGACTGAACCAGTGGCGATGACGAAGACTTGAGACTGGACTGAACCAGTGGTGACGAGGACGACTTCGGACTGGACTGAACCAGAGGCGATGAACATGAATTCACATTGGGCTGAACCAATGGCAATGAAGGAGACTTGGGACTGGGCTGATCCAGTGGCAATGAAGGAGACTTGGGACTGGGCTGAACCAGTGGCGATGAAGAAGACTTGAGACTGGACTGAACCAGTGGTGACGAGGACGACTTGGGGCTGGTCTGAGCCAGAGGCGATGAACATGACTTTGAACTGGGCTGAACTAGTGGCAATGAAGACGACTTGGGACTGGACTGAACCAGTGGCGATGAAGAGAAAAAGGTGACTAGGGACTAGGCTGAACCAGCGGTGGCAAAGGAGACTGGACGGGACCAGTGGAGACTGGAGACCTTGAAACATGACATCATCCAGAAAATCAAATAATTATTAATTGGGTGATCAAGCTCAGTGAGCGCACTTCAGCGATGGGAGTAATCCATGCAGCCAAACTCTTACAATATGCCCTCAGTGATGGATACTGGTGCCAGCTAATGCACCTGGTCTGAATCTGCGAAGGGCTCTGGCTCCAGGACGGAATTTACCTCAGCATTTGCTCTGACTTCGTGGCGGGCTCAGGCTCTGAGTCTGCGGTGGGCTCTGGCTACAGGTCCGCTGCGGACATGGCTGAAGGTTGGCTGGGCTCTGAGTCCATGGTGGAATCGGGACTGGAGATGTCCTCCTCTGCGGGCCAGATGGTCAGTGGAGATCCACACTTGACCAGCACCCACTCCACATAAGCAGTGAAGCTCTCTTGAGGACCTTCCATGGGCAGAAGTCCCCTCGACCGCTCATTGGGGCTGGTGTTATCGAATGTCCAGAGCGAGGGAGCGGGATAATGGATGAGGCACACCAGATCTAGAGAATCCCACGTGTGGTCTTCAAGGGAACAACCCCCCCCCCTGCTCAAGCAGGAGGCGAACTGCAGGTATATCCATATTTGTCTTTCTCTTTTTACTTGTTTTGATGGATCTGCATTCTGTCGCATGACGGCTGTGTAGTTGAATCCAAGAACAATGCGTGATGCAAAATGAACAATACAAAGAAACTTTAATGAACACTGAGAGAAATCTTAAGCAAACACTACACACTTAACAGTGACATTGAAGATGCAGAACTCAGAAAACACAGGGCTTAAATGCTCTGGGAATGATCATTAACGAAACAAGGAACAGGTGTGTAACTAATCCAAAACCATACCAACAAATGAAAGAAAAATCAGGCTGACAGAAACATGAAACCATGAAATGAAAACTAAACAGAACAAAACTGTGACAATAATATATTAATTAAATAAAAGGCCAGTTGTAATTAAACACTACACTTTCAAAAAAGTAGACTTTCATGACACAACACACTTTTTAACACACTAAAGTGCACTTTTTAATAATGTCAAATTAAATGTTTTATTTTGAAGAACATTTAAATCATGTTTTAATAATCTTTTTTCTTGCTTTAAAGAAGTAGGCTACACTTATTCTGATGTATTGACAAACTTACTCACATGTAAAGTACTTATTTTACCTGTAGTTTGTTATATAATATTTAAAGTTAACAAATTAATAATTTTATAGAATATACTAAACTGCAACTTCATTACAAATGTGTAATTATAAGTATATTTAAAAACATGAGAGCTTGCCAGCTCTCAAAAGAAATTTCTGGATTGTGCTATTGTGTCTTCAGTGTTATATGTCTGATGCGTAACCTTCTTAAAGAGAGTAATCAGATTAACTGTGACCATATTTATATGCTAAGAGATAAAAGAGACGCTAAATTCACAAAAATAAATAAATTAACAAATGAGCAAATAAAAATAATTTAGATAAATGATAAACAAATAAATCCCTTTAGGAACCCTAAGCTATTCGAGTCAAGCAAGAGGTGTAAAACCACTACTTTTTCCTTTTTTTCCAACTTAAGCATCGCAACAGTAACAAAGCAACCAGAACACACACATCAGGGTGGCGAGTTTTTGACCGGCAAGCACCACTCATATTGTCTTGCGTAAAAATCTAGTTTTATTTGACCTCTGTTTTTGAAACCTTTATTTCCTGTCCATCTCTTTCATTTCAAACGTGTCTCTGTGATTGTTTCTTTTCCACCATTCTCTCCTGTCTCTCTGTCTCTCTCTCTCTCTTTTTCTCTCTTTGTGTGTCTCTGTGAATCTGACCCTGGATGAGAGTTGTTTAGGATGAGCTCACGGTTGTCCCTCCTCCCTCTTTCTCTCTTTCTGTCTCTCTCGCTCTCTCTCTCGGCGGAGCACAATACCATGGGGATTATGGGTATAATGGAGCGCAGGCCGCTCTCTGCCGGGCCTCATTGTCTATGAGAGGGGCACTATTGTGGACAGGACGTACACACACTCACCCCACTGCTGTGCTATACACACATATCTAAACAAGCACACACAAAACAGACAAACACTATCCTGGATATAATATTTTAAAATTTTTATTTACATATACAATAATAATAGATAGCTAGATCTATTATTAGTAAGTTTACATTAGCTTGTACTCCATAGATGGCAGAATAGAGTAAGATTTTATTTTACATTTTAACCTCTAAATAAGCAGGACATTTTAAGTTTTTGAAAAATGTAAAACAAGAATATTAGGACATCAAATGAAAAAGTACTATTTCCAGGTCACTCATTCTGTGACACGGACCATGTTATTAAGACAAAGATGGCTTATCTAAAGGTCAGATTTCCTTTCATAAATTAGGATGTTTAAATAAGATCAGTTTAATAATTTGACTGAAACGTGAATGGAAAATATTTTGAAAATATTAAGTATTTGGTCAAATTAATTTATGTATTATTACAACATCCACTTGAGTTGAGATAGATAGAAGCTGATGATCATGTTAACATGGTCATAACACAACACGAAAGTTAACATGGTCATTGACACAAATTTGATTCGTTACCCAGAAATAGTGCAGATTCAGAAATTTTTATTTTTTATTTTATTTTACTAATTTTGTATTGAGCACATACAGTGATAGGATGATATGGGCTGTTTTATTTATTTATTTTATTTTTTTAGTTCAGCTGCAGGTGTGATGTTGCATAAAGGTTTCTATAACTACTGAAATTAAGAATGACATCAGTAGGAATATGATTTGAATTGTTCTCTGCTGCCCCCTACTGTTAATGTTATTCATTGATTCATCTGCACTTGAGAGGATCCGTTTGACCTGTCAGATTTTATTTTGTGGTTGCTGAAGTAAAAATAATTTCTAGTGATTCTGAAGATGTCGTTATCATCATGTCCAACTTCAAAGTCATGAAAATATTTAAATCACATCTTTCTTGCACTTTGTATCATATTATCATAATTGGCGTTGGAAAAATATTATGATGAAATGTGTCATTTATATTAATTATTTTACATGAGTTAACTCTACTCTTATATTATTGTACTACTTTTTAATGAATTCATATATTTATATACTCAAACTCAAATAGAGGTACAAGTATGTTTATAAGACATGAGGCCTAATAGTGTAGGCCTATATATAAAACACACTTTCAGTGTACAATTATTTAAAAATAAATTAGTACTTTTATTCAGTTAGTACACTTTAAATTGATCTAACATGACATTAAATGTATTTCTACAATAAAACAAATCTATATCAAACAAATGCTGTTATTCAAACTTTCTGTTCATCAAAGAATCCTGAAAAATCCTAGCCTGGATGCCAACCGAACTTAGCCGCTGTCCACAACATTTGAGGTCGGGAAGTTCGGTCTGGACTTGATCCGTTATGGAGCAACTATGCTCGAACCAGAGCAATCAAATTGTCAGGGCGGTCTAATACGATGATTGACAGATGATCTACACAGTGATGTAATCATCCACGTCCCAAAGAGCTCTTGGGTTTACGATAAGATTTGTTTACTGTATTGTCGAGTAGTTCTAATCCTAAACGGAGAACTTGTTCGTATATGTATTCACCTTTACTATTACTCTCAAAAGTGTTGGTAAGTAGCCTACTCCGTGTATCCTTAAATGATTTTTACAACACCGGCAAAGATCGTTTACACTTCTTCTACTAATTCCAGCGTGCGTGCAGTTGAGTCACTTACTCTGTTGCTCTGATTGGTTTTAGGTTCATATTGAGTGTAGAGGCATTTTCTTTCCTGGTTCGGTTGAAACACGCCACACTCATTGCAGATATCATATTCTTACCAGAATCTGAGTATGACTACGTCAGGTTAGAAAAATCCTGCAATATATTAGCTACTGTTTTTGACTGTATTTTTCATCAAATAAATGCAGCCTTGGTGAACACGAATCTTCTTTCAAAAATAAAATATCTCACTGACTTTATTGTCACATCTGTACAAAGTGTGAAAACCATGCCAGAATCTCCAGATTGACAGCGCCCTCTGCTGGACTGTTTAATACTGCCCTCCAGAACAGTTTAGGTCAGGGGTGCTCAATCCTGTTCCTGGAGATCTACCTTCCTGCAAAGATAAGCTTTTACCCTGATCAAACACACCTGAAGCAGCTGATTAAGATCTTCAGGAGCACTTGATAATTACTGACAGGTGTGCTGGATCAGGGTCTGATGGCCTCTGCAGGTATAGGTAGATCTCCACGAACAGGATTGGGAACCCCTGTGATAGAGTAATTTAGTGCTTCGTAGGCGCTGTTTACACGATACCAACTTTTTATATGCTTTGGCCATTTGTTTATACGACAACAGCGTTTTGGGTGCCTGAAAACGCGAACCTTTGAATACGGGTTTCAAAGTGCACGTTTTTGAAAACGGTCTCTGTGTAAAAATAAAAACGTGAATCTCTGAGGACGATGCGTATTACGTGTTCAGTCAATCTAATGGTCTGGCAGCAGAATACAGCGTTTTTAGTAGTTTTCGCGGATCTGTGTGAATGGGGATCGCTTTGACAATGGTGTCGCCTGTACATGGAAAACTCAAAGGAAAAACTTTTCTGTTTTAAGCGTATCGTTGTCGTGCAAACGTACCCTAAAATCCCCCACCACTCCATGTTTTGGGTGCTTCTCAATACTTAAAGTGATGTTTCCTCGTCCTCTGTCCTCTGGCCCATGACCTGAAAACCAATCGAACTCCGGCATCTTGAAGGACATCTCAATTCTTTAATTGCAGCAGAAGGAGGTGAAGAACAAGGAGCGACAAAGCTTCCTCCTCGCATCCTGAGGGGGTGGAGCTCAGCTAAGAAGGGAAATGAGGTTGCACATATGAAAAATTAGAAGCACCCTTTGTATTTTTCCCTCATCTAACAAACCTGACTCCATTCACCAGCTCATTAGTAGAGATTGCAAGACACGAGCTGTGTTCGTAATCGCCCTCTATACCCTCATGCACTATTCCCTACATTACTCCACTAATATAGTCCACTGAAGGAGTGAATGAAAACGAGTGAGTGAATTCGGACACTGAGTGCGCCGGAAAGGCTGTTGTTTTTCCATAGTTTGTGCTTGCTGTTTAATAATCATCTAAAACTTAGCAAACAGTTCCAGCATGAAAAGATTTATCTTGAACTCTGTCATGGAAACTATAGCATTTATAAACCTTAATTAAACAATTTACTAATCAAGTAAAAATGAATTTATACTTGTATGATATTACGCTGTATACACATTGGACCAGCGGTTTGGAAAATAGATGGATGGATGATTCAGCTTTTTCTGATCGAACACGGAAATTCATTCGACATGTGACTGACGCTGTGCATTATGGGTATTCTCTAGCCATTGAATGTACATTACACTCATTATTGTGGTGAATTATGGGTTTGAATGAGTGCACTTGATAACATCCTGGCTTTTCCTCTGTGATCTCGGCATCCCTCCCCCTCCACTAAGCACTTCTCTTCTCTTGATGTTGATGTAACTGCTGATACTCTCTGACAGTATTAGTCTTCTCATCTCCAGCCCTCGGCCCACAGATGCCCTTCGTGACCATGGAAAAAAGCTCAAAGCTGCTCAGGGGAAATGACACCAGATGACCGGAGCAAGTTTCACTCTCTCCTGTCCTCTTCTTCCTCTAGTGTTCTGTTGCCAAGGTCTTTTACTATCAAAATAAACAGCAACACTTCAGACACTTGGAAAATATTTACAAAATTCTCCTCCCTAGATCCCCTCCCACCTTCTACAAGAGATTTGCCAAACCTGCTCTGACATTATCAAGACATCTCGGACCATTGTCCCAAGGCTCTGGTAACCCCACATCTGAACGCAAACAACACTTAATCCTACAGCAGATGAAAACTACAGACTAGCCTCTCTTCAGAAACTTTTAAAAGAGATGTGTTCATTTAGCTCTGCTTCTCTCTCACAGAACTTGAGGACAACACAAGTGGACGACACTAAATACAGGTGTAAACGGGGTCTGAAGTGTTTTGAGCTCGTCCACTTTCCAACACTTCCAGAGGTAAATGAAAACACATTCGACCGGATTGCTTTCGTAGTGTAAACACTCATGTGGTCGAATGCGTTTGAACAGCCACAAAAGACCGTCTACTCTCCGTCTACTGACCTAATGCATGAACATGGGAAAAACGTGTTGACGGGATTTAAACTTTGTCAGCAGAAGACCCAAGTTTGGTTTGAAGATGAAAAACGTATCAAACACAATGTTCTCTTCTCACCATTTCTGATTTCTGACACACACTCACAGCGTTCGGCTGGTCTTGCGTCTGTCAGAGCAGAAACTAAAGCTGCTGCTCTCTGTGTGTTTCCCCGTCGTCTCCGGGCGCATTCACATAAACTGCGTGAGCTTATTTGTCCATTAGATTGAAAGATCTGAAAAAGCCCAAACATTTACCCGCCCATAGACCCTCTCCTTGAAGAAATCAGGACAGAAGTGTTTGAAAGTGGACAAAAGAGACGGATTAAAACACCAGATGTAAACGGGAACGTGTCTCCCTTGTCTACTTGTGATCCGAATCGACCAAAACACATCTTAATACCAGGTGTAAACAGGGTCTAAGGGCCTGTTTACACCTGGTATAAAGTCTCTTGTGTCCACTTTCGATCACTTCTATCCTGATAGTGATTACTTTGAGTGGATGGTTGAAGACATTCAACCACATGAGTGTCTACTAATGCATTTTCGACTACTTCTGGAAGCTGAAAACTCTTTACACCCTGTTTACACCTGTATGTAGCGTTCAACAAAAACACATTTTAATACCAGGTGTAAATGGGGCCTAAGACCATCCTGCTGACTGGCAAGAATGAACTTCAGATCATCTATTCTTATTCTACTGGACCGGTCTTCTGTCTTTGACACTGTGAACCACCAGAACATCCTGTCTGTCCTTTCTGACTTGGGCATTACAGGTACGGTACAGCTCCATGGGGAAATGCTCCTCATATCGCCCTCAGTGCTTGCCGTCATGGCCTTGTGCATTGCAGAAGGACCGGAGGAAGGAGTTTCGACCGCAACGTTGCAATGGTCATGTTCTCACAGTGAGTGCATTTACATGCACGTTCTTAACCCGATTATGCTTAATAAGCCATCAATGCACATCATCATTTAAACGCGTTAACCTGTTTTCCTTTATCAGAGGAAGGTCATAAACGGCTTAAGCATAACTCGATCGTCACAGCTGGATTTTTGCCCCTTACTGTGAGTTCACCCAGCATGTAAACGCATTAACCTGCTTTCTGCTTATTGAAGTGTGTGTGATATATCAGGAACGCATCCTTACTGTGGATTTAAGTGCATCCAGACTGAGCAAGAGTTTTGCAGTAATATATCGCAAACTCAGACTCTTTCTTGATCACACTCTTTCCAAAATGCAGTCAAAATGCTGGATCTGTGCATGAGAGATAATATATGAGCCGTAAGTTTACCTTGCATGTTGCAATACTCTTCTTCAGTTTTTAATGCTTTATTTAACATCACAACCGACATAACAAATGAAATACTCAGAGTCAGATTCGCAAATTATTACATTTTGGCGTCACTACCAGGAAATAACCTGATTTATTAATAAAGTCTTGTAAATGCGGGTTACTTGCGTTGGTTTGCATGTAAACCTGGACAGCGGGTGAGCTGATTTTTGTGAGTTATCAGCGTACTGGTGTGCATGTAAACGTGCTCGGTGAGGAGATGAACCATCCATGAAAGCTTTGTCAGTGTGGGTACGACCCAAAAACACGAGGCAGACATCATGGCAGTCCGAGGATAAGAGATATCGACCGCATCCAGAAACACATGTGGATAGGCATCTTTAAAAAGACACTCTCCGTCTGTGTTTTGCTCTTTTAGGGAAACAGGGAGAGAGAGAGAGAGAGGCTGTACCCTGTCTTCTTACAGAGGCGAATGGGCAGAGAGATTGTTTATCACAACCACTCGGCTCCGAAGAACAAATCTGAATAAGTGAATGCACGCCATCTTCTTTTACACCCGTATGTCCAGGGGAGTGGAAATGCAAATTCCACTCGCCAGTTTTCATTGGCCTTTTCTCAAAGTATCAGAGGTGTTTGAGGCTCCCAAGTGCGAAAGTCAGTCTACCATTGAAGTTACTTACAGATAGGGTAAATTCAGGTTTATTGGGACAATTTTTCCAAGTCATATCTATGGCAAAAAGTCCCAATCACCCTGAATTCACCCTAGGGTTCTGTAAAGATGTTATTTCATCATTCTTTAAGGAGATCAGTGCTCGAAATGGGCCGGTACACAGAAATAGTTTCATCTGTAGCGTACCTTCACCTTTTCTTGCGTTCCCACTTCTCACATGTTGCCGGTATGACCGCTGTCGTAGATTTTCCCCTAAACCTAACTAAGTCCTATCTCATCTGACCTAAGTCTACCTGGGCCTATAATATTTATACTCTAGCGCGTCTACACATCGACGTCAGCTAAGTACAACCCTATACCCTAGCGCGTCTACACATCGACGTCAGCTAAGTACAACCCTATACCCTAGGGCATCTACACATCGACGGCGTCTGAGTCTAATCCTATACCCTAGGATACATTAGCTGGGTGTTAAACCTGTTCCCGTAACTAGCTTACTTCCTGCACAGAAATAATCGAAAAACAGACCTCAGCAAATGTCCTTCAAATGCTTTAATCACGGCCAGAGGATCTCTCGAGCAGTTCTCAGAGAATCTCCCCCAAGAAGAAGCAAGGCCGGAGGATCTCAGACAAATTCCATTGAGAATCCCACCAGCTAACACGAATACAACAGTTTTTATAGAATAGGGAGGTATGGCAAAATTATATTAATTTGATTGGTTCTTCTCATGCAAACCCTTCTGTTACTAGGTAAAGCAAACTTTGTTTTAATGATTACTTCATTGTTAATCACAAGGTTCAAATTTAGTCATCTGTCTAGTTTCAGTTCCCAAATTTGTTATTTTTACACTCACACAACCCAAGTAAAAGGGGTATGGCAACACAACATACAACATTCAAAAACACAGGACTGAACGTTTTAGTACATTGTGTTTCAAAGTGTTATCATGTTAGGCCTGAAAAAGGAAGTAAGGTTAGATGTTAGAGACATGGTTAGTTTGATATACAGTTTACTATTTTATCTATTAAAAATCTACCACAGCACCACACGCTCCCCGCTCCCCCTTAACGATGTACCAAAGATGCCTTCATCCGACTGATTTTGAGGACAGCACAGATGCATCTACAGATGCTACATGACATCCCACAATCCTGTGTGTAATTCTGCAATGGTATAGCTAAAGGAAAAAGTTACATCTGAACAGATTGGTTGGCAGCTCCTTTGGGTGAAATTAGAGAAATGTGGTAACACTTTACAATAAGGTTCATTAGTTAACATTAGTTAATGTATTTACATTTACAACTTACATGAACTAACCATGAGCAATACATTTGTTACTGTATTAGTTCACCATGCATTACCTAATTTTAACAAGATTTTAATAAAGTATTAGTAAATGTTGAAATTAAAATGAACAAAGATTAATAAATGTATAAGTGCAGTTCATGCTAACTAATGTAGTTAACTAATGTTAACTAATGAACCTTATTGTAAAGTGTTACCAGAAATGTTTGATAATTTAAATATTTGATGTAATCTGTATCTTATTTCCTGTTGTAACCCTTATTAGAGTATTGCAGAGTAACTGCCAACTAGTTGTTACTTTTTTGATGTATCCAATTTATGTGTATTTATGTGAAATGGAGGAAGCAAGATTGCATCATAAATACAGACTCATTTGTCCCATTTTATTAACTGTAATCTGGTCATTGAAGAACTTTTTTACTTTTTAATTTCAAATAATAATGATACTGTTTAAAACGTTAATGTTTTTATTAGTTTGCAGTGGTAATATGTGTACAATATGTCTTACATTGAAATGCATCCATTCACACTTTATAGGTTAGTATTCTCTAATCTTGTCTTGTTATTTTCTATTTTTTTGACAGCTCATGTAAGCTAAGATAATGTAATGTTTGAGAATAGTGACATCATATGACATGGTGATACTGGAGCTCTGATGTCATGCACTGCCTGTCCACCTTCTGCTTGATTACCTTCTTCAGGTGTGTTTGATAGTTACAAATAAGTTTTGATTTTATTGTGGTGAAATTTTTGTTTACAAGCTACTCCCAAAATTATGCATGGACATTAACATGTATAGTGTTATTTTTTACAGTCTAACAACAACCCTCAGTTTCACAGACAAGGCTAAATAAAGCCTAGTCCTAGACTAAAATGCATGTTTGAGCTGTTTAACTGAAAGCAACTTGCACTGACAATCTTAAAATATGTCAGTTCCATTGTTTTGTCTCAAGATGCACACCAGTAATGTTTTTTCTTTTCTTTCTATGGCACGTTTATAATAGCTACTTAAATGTCCTAATTGAACTAAAGCCTAATCCTGGCTTAATTTAAGCCCTGTCTGTAAAACCATGCATTCAGATTTTAGGATTTAATCTTTTATCATATGATAATTATGAGTTGAGGGGAAAAAAATGCCATAGCCATTCACACCATGATGTTTATATTCTAGATAAATATTGAGATTTAATAAAAATGTACAAATGCACTAGCAAATAGATTATTGAAAATATGACGAGCTATACGACATTTTACTGATATTGCACAAAAGTCTCGGCGGAAGTGACTCAATAGCGCTTCATGCTGCAGAATAATACACTTTAACCGCTCAGAGTTTCACAAAAAATGTCTTAAAATGTAATGTTTTCATAAATGCATTTTAATCTCCCACACTGGTCGAGTAATTATCTTAATAAGCTTTTATCGCCGCAGTAAAACGGATATTTTTCACACTGATCCTGTTTTCAGCTGGATTTCTGCTCATTTGGACTGAAGGTGGACTGAAAAGCACAAAGCGACATAATTTGACGTATACAGTTACTGAATTTGAGTCAGATTGGGATGTGAACACATTGAATCAAATGTGAAATATTAAAGTGTTTTAAGTGTTGGAGTGGCAAGTCGCTTGAGTGCAGTGCGCGAGATTAAACACGGTTGAAGAAGAGATGGACCAAAATGAATCATAAAAAGAGTATATTTATTGAAGGTAAGTCAAAAGACTTATTCATTTGTGTTTATTTGTCTTTATTGTGTTTTAATGAGCTGTTTGTCTTGTGTTCGTGTAGAAATGTGAGTATTATCCGTTAATTTTCACCGTGTGTGTGTTAGCTCACGTGCTAACCGTGCAGCTCCATTCACACAGGAAAAATACACGCATCTGAGGTAATTAAACAACAAATATACTTAAATTAAAGTGCATTGTATTACAAATGTGCAGTTTGAAGGTATGTCCTCTTGTTTAAGCGTTTGTTTCAGTGTATGAATGCTAAAACAAACTGAGGCCTGATGCTATGAGACGATATAAACAAACCTCTGAAATGGTTGAATAACAAAAATGACATTAAAACACACTAAATGTGCTCATTCTGGCTTGCATCAAAAATTAACAAGACTTTATCTATTTTCATTCATCACCGCTGTCTGTGGATGTTTTAGCCATGTTTCTCAGTGTTTTAGCGTGGGCCCTTCAATCTCATACAGTGATGCATTGTGTACAGTTGATACATATTATAATGTTATTTCCCTCTCTGATACGAATGACTACAAAATAATATATGATGTTGTTATCTGCAGTATTAACAGGCATATTGCCTTGAAAATACATTAAATGCATTAATTAAATGTTTACACATTGTGTTGACTGCTCTTGCATTTTAAATGCTTTTAAAGTAAAAATGTAGGGAGATCTAAAGGTCCCTGCATTTTACAACTTGAGTTTGAAAAAGTATAAAGATGAGGCTAATTCATGTTCACTGCAGGACAGGTAAATAGGACAGCCATAAAAACTGTAGTAAACACCTCTCTGTCTGTAACAATCTGAAGGTTTGTGCTGAGTTTGGGTTTTAAGTTTGACATTTAGAAAAGTTGTTCTCAGAACCAGTACTATTTTAATAATAAAAAACAAATAGCTACATTCTCCTATATTCCAGTCTGTCAACTGTTAGGTCTCAATGCTATTGGTCTCAAGTTGGGCCAGTGGTTCAGGAATCTGAAGACAAAAGGGAGGCCACTATTGCATTGCTCCTGGATGTAAAAATGAGTTTTACAGCATTAAAGCAAAGGACTGCTCCCCGATGCACATTCAGACACGGGTCCCATTCCCTCTAGATATCCAGAGTTTCTATATTAGTTTATCTATTACTAGTAATGATTACAGCATCTAGGCAGACAAATCAAAATCAAAGTCCAGAATCGAAACTTTAATGATCTTTTTACTTTAATAAATAAGGCCTTGACACTAAATTTCAAATACCAGTAAAATTTCACAATTCTTGATTCTAAAAAACTAGCCTATATATAATTCAAATATTATTAATGACAAGTAAACGGGCAGTAATAAAATAAGAACAAATAATCAAAGTATGAACAATGGCACAAATAAATACAATAGAACAAACATACAACTGAAATAAACAGTGCTTTTCATGTTTAGGTAGGTTTAAGAGTTGTTTAAAGGTACAGAAATTCAAATTTAAAGTAATAAAATGTAAAATAACACTGCATGGTCTCTACTGTATAAATGAGCTTAAATATAGAATAATCCTTATTAAAGTTACAAAACTTATTCAGTCAGGAGCATTGAGAGATTTTCTCTTTGTCTTTTGTAGTTTAATTAACATTAAGGATACAGACGGTAGCAGAAACATTAGGCTGCTGTCACTTTAAAGTCCCCCGTGGTGAAAATCAAGCTTTTAATGCTTTTAATATGCTTTAAGACAAACTATGTGCAAATTCATAAGTCAATATTAGAGTATTTTCTTCTTAAAACTGCAGTGAACCAAAGACAGTCTCAAAAACACGGTTTGAAATCGCTGGTGTTTCTGACGTCACAAACTACCTTGTAACCAATCAGATCAACGTGTGATCGTCAACGAGTGGATCTCTGAGCTGAGTGAGTGAGTGGAGGCGGGGCTCATTTGCATATTCATAGAACTGCATGTACTTAATGAGGCAAGGGTGTCAGTTATATTTAAGTTATTGTAAGGCATTAAGAATTTTTATCAAGAGAAAAACTTTTAAATATGTCATTATGGTGATCAAAGGTGAGTTTTAAGGGATACAATTATTAACTACAAGGGGACTTTGAGACATAATGCACGGATCCAACATACTGTTTACACAAGCGTTATATTTTGCTCTCTTTCAACCATTCTTACACAATTTGTGCTTGATAAATCTTGTCTTCTTACATGGTTGTTTAAGAAATTAAAAACTACACACTCCATTGAACTGATGCCAAACATATAACATGATAGAAACATGATGATCGCAGCAATAATGATCCAATCAAACACTCTTAAGCATTTTCCTATTTAAATCCCAACAGCAACTTTATTTTGGCCGGGCAGTATAAATGTCTTTACATTTTTGACCAATTTAATGCATCATTGGTGAATAAAAGTCTCCTTACAAGCCCTTTAGTGGTAGTTTAACTGTTACTGGGTGAGCTGATCGCCAAGTTACAGCTCATTTCATCTTAATATATGCATGTTGCCGTTCTGAAAGTTGATGTATATTTACATCTCATTCTTATTTCTTATTCCACTCAAGGGAAAGAGATCAAGGTAAATTGATACCTCATGATATAATCCTGTGTATGGCTGTGCTCTGATACGCTGTTCTCATGTGTTTGATAGCCCTGGATAAGTGTGAGGACAGGAGAGATGGAGGCTTTAAGCAGTCCTGGAGGTGTTCTCTCTCAGATGATAGTGAAGACGACAGCAGACATGAGTAAGGTCATTCAGCACAGAGCAGCTTACAGCCCACTCAAGCATCTCTGCATCAACGCTTTGAGTCAAACCATATTACTGTGGTAAACAGAGAAACATCAAGGTCAAAGAGAAGATAGAAAACTATATGCCTAGTGGCCCGCTGTGCAGACGAAAAGCTACAATCAAATATCTTTTGCTGAAAGTGGACTTCACTTGTCATTGTCATCGGCACAGTCCTCGAAAAAGTGGTGTTTAGAAGAATGTTTAAGGTCCTCTTTTCATAACAATAAAAGCATACAGTGACTAGAAGTCTGTCAAGCTTTAAAAAACAAACAAAAAAAAACTTATGAATAATAAATACATGACTTAAAAATAGACTTGGTTTATGGACAAATGGATTTTTTTTGGGGCGCACAACCCTGGGTCACTTTGCTTTTATTGTATGGAAAAGAGCAGGCTGGTTTATCTCTCATTCTCTCAGTTTTCAATCTGTGTGATGCCAGGATTCGGTTTGTCTGAAAGTGTTTATGAAGTCGGGTTTACATCAGCAAACCTGTTAGATCGAGTCTCCACGTCAGAAATAGTAGATTCAATCCTGGATGCCGGATCCTGTCGGAAGATATCCATTTTGTCTGGTATCCAAAACCTGTCAACAGCAAGTCAGACTTGTCTGGTTCCCAAAATCAGTGTGTGTGGCACCCAAAACTGTGTTAACAGTCTTTCATCAGCCAAGACGTTGACTGAGAAAGACAAAGATGAGCAGAAAGCAGGACATGAAGTAATAATTATATAAAAAAGCAGGGTTTATTTATTGAGTAATCTTAGTTGCTGATGTTTTAATGCCTAGACTTCGTCTGACCAACAGAAATACAAGTGTCACACCAGTCTGCTTTACCACAACATCCCATGAAGCCTTGAAATATTCCGCTTATCTCTTATTCGTGAAGACAAGCATTCCTCATTCCCTGAAACCCCACATTCATAAGATTAAATCCACTTGAAATGTAGGGAGTGAAAATGCATGAAAAGAGACCTGTGGTGTTGGGGAATAAGGTCCTGATATACTTCCAGTGAAATCGAAGATTTTACTTAGTGTATCAGGGTCTTAAGAATCAAACACTTCGGACCAAGCAATCAAACCGAATGTGAAAACATCCTAAGTGTCTCTCTCTTGTTGTCCGCTAGCGCTGCCCTTATGACCATGGAGCGAGTGAGTGGCCAGCAGGAGCTTTCACCTGAGGGAATCAAGGTATTTACTCTCTCTGTCTCTCATATGCTCATTTTCCTTTATCATTATCTTTCAATAATTGAGCCCCAATCCTGCCTGTCGTTCTCTTTCCTGCTCCCCTCTGGGTCAGAATTTGTTTTGCTCTGATGGTGCTAAATGTACTTCATACCTAATAACATGTCATGGTACGATACCAGCTGAAGTGTCATGTAGTATTACCGGACCAATTCTGTTGTTTGGATGCATCATTACAGGGGCTGTTCTGTTGAATTCATTTTTACAGGTTACTCAAAGATGTTACTTTTTATGTAAAATTACATTTATATTATTATTATATAAAAATATTATAGTTACATTGTATATTATAATTGTAGTATATTATATATAGATGAACTATATGTTGGAAAATATAACATTAATATAATAGATGTAGTATATATTATAATTGCACTCAGTTAGTTTAATTTTTCATCTAATTTTTATATATTTTAATTGTTGCAACAAAGTGTCAAATACACAGTTTTCTAGAATGTCAATGTATGGCATATGAGTCCTTCCAGAATTAGCTGGAATAAACAAACTTAATGTTAATTATAAAGGTATTATACTCGTGGCCATATAGTGTAATTTTGGTGAGTTACATGTTTAGCCCTGGTCTCAGGTGTGTTGAACTATGACCTTATAACCTGAGCTCTCTGATCTGTCTCTGGCAGACTCCATCCATGAAGAGCTTCAGTGCTAATGGCTCTGTGGAGACTCACGAACGACGTCCAAATCAGTTAAGACCTCTCAACAGAACTGGCAAGCTTAGGTATTGTAGTTGTATGCATTTATCACCCTGGGTAAAAAAGAGTATTTAACATAAAAATGTTATAGCTTAAAGTGTTATTTAATAATTCCATTAATTAGAAATACATTGCAAACATCTGCTTATTTTAGATATTCAATCTTTTTTGCAATATTCTTTAAGTATTTCCATCAGATAATTATACTCATGGCTTTTGTTGCTGTTCATGGTCTCCCAGTGAAGCTGCTCACTCAGTGAGTGTGTCTGCGCTCCCCAGTCGAACCAGCTATCTGATAATGAGCCCGGCACCGTCCCAAGGAGTCGTGGTTCAGGGGCGGCTCTTCCAGCACGCACAGTTCTCCTCTCCAAGCAGAAAGATGGAGCAAAGGTACGGCACTGGACCAGCTGACTTTACAGAGTAACAAGTGGCCGATGTTTGACATCAAGTAGGTCAGAATCTGCTAGAAGCAGCTCTACTAGAAGTATGAGTATCAGGAGGAAAACTGCCTTGATTTTAGTTAACCGTAAGCTGTTTTCAAGTGCAAAGATAAAACAATATGAGTCATATGCCTCTGTGTTCTTGAATTTGCCCTGTTTACACCTGGTATTAAGATGTGTTTTGGTTGATCGGATCACAAGTAGACGAGGGAGACACATTCCCGTTTACATCTGGTGTCTTTTGTCCACTTTCATCCACTTCTGTCCTGATTTGTTCAAGGAGAGGGTCTATGGGCGGGTAAATGTGTGGGTTTTTCAGATCTTTTGATCTAATGGACAAAATAATCTCACACAATTTATATGAATGCTCCCGGAGACGACGGGAAAACACACAGAGAGCAGCAGCTTTAGTTTCTGCTCTGACAGCCTCAAGACCAGCTGAACGCTGTGAGTGTGTGTTAGAAATCAGGAATGGAGAGAGAACATTGTGTTTGGTACATTTTTCATCTTCAAACTAGGGGTGTGATATCACGATTTTTGATCGTGGACGATTAAAATGTCTCCACGATCTGCTTTTGAAGAAATATTGTAGTATCGTGTTACAGTGCTATCAGTCGCAGTTCTGGCGCCTCTGTCTCAAC
The DNA here is from genome assembly GCA_022828995.1 of Vimba vimba. Lineage (NCBI taxonomy): Eukaryota > Metazoa > Chordata > Actinopteri > Cypriniformes > Leuciscidae > Vimba > Vimba vimba. Next base: position 3,725,621 of record CM040832.1, on the reverse strand, counting down.
AACGCGACGTACATGCACATCACACGTTAATGCAGATACGGGACACTGCAATTCACAAAAGTTCATTATTTGCATGTGCTTTAAAGCCTTGCCAGTTAAACATTTCATTCGCGTGCTGATGCGCTGTTCTAACGTGTGCTTTTCTGAGCGCGTACTCGTGAAGCGTAGGAGCTAACAGCCTGTCAAACAGCGCCTGGATGCTGGACTAAGCTATCTTTAGAGGCTCATTGCGCTAATACTGTCAAATACACACAAGGTTTATATAAACAGAGTTGGTTATATCTAAAGTGAAGGCAAACATTTGAGAGAAAATCTGGTGCGTGTGTCATACGTGTATATTAGATGCGTCGCGTGCCGGTCTTAAAGCGACAGTAACGTAATAGCAAACATGCTGCCACTTGTCCTTAAAGAGATAGTTCACCAAACAATGAAGGCCTAATGTGAATTGAACCCAGAACATCAGATGTGACGGATCTGCTGTATTTCTGAATTCTCATGCTCTCTGCCAATCTGTCTCTCCTGCAGATCTGATCTGATCCAAAGAGTGGAGCTGGAGAACATTCTTCTCACGTGTCCACCGATGTCAGGTAAGCAGACAGAGCAGCTCCTGCACCAATGAGTCTTCTCACTTACTGACAGAAACTTTATAAGCAATCAAGTAAAGGGTTAATGCTGCACTATATAATCTTTTTGTTCAAAATTAAAAAATGTAAACAATGGGCGAGTATATCATAAAACCCTTTGAAATCGTGTTTTTGCCTTATTCTTAATCACACCTACTGTAATTATTTATATTTTAGCATTGAGCTGCATACTTTAATCATTCATCCATGCGTGTTTACATCATGTCTGTAAATAAAAGGAGAGAAGCTCAGGCTACTACTACAGTGGAGGTAGCTTGAAGCCACAACAACTGAACCTCAAACCGAAAAGTGTTTCCAAGCAAAAAGGGGAAGTGATAGTACCCATAATAAAACACAAATAAATATAGTTTGCATTTGCATCACATTTGCTGTGGATTGATTGTTTATTTTGTTAACAGTGCCTGTCTCTAAACAAGTTGTAGCCTTGGTTATAGTTTTCACCTTTATCTGCTCTGAATAGCAATCATTACTGTATGTCTAATGTCATTATAAAATATAGTGGCATATAAAATACTTACCTACTCATCATAAAACAACATTGATATATATGACTGTTGTTCCACTGTACATCCCTAGATTCAGGAAACGTCACTATTAAGAGACGTGCCCATCAGAAACGGCGGACGATGAACAACAGTCCTGATACTGTGGGCAAACCAGTTGAGGTGAGATTGGTTTGCTCTACCTTTAAATGTATGATAAATGTGTTTTTTTTGTAGTTTATTCATTTTTGGCTGAACATAACCCTTTAACACAAAAATGTAAAGTTCTGTCATCAATTACTCACCCTCATGTTGTTCCAAACCCATAAGACCTGATGGCTATATATGATGAACAGATTTCATTTAGGCTTTTATTCACACAGGCGTTTATAGTCAAGTCAAGTCAAGTTTATTTATATAGCGCTTTTCACAACACAGGTTGTATCAAAGCAGCTTCACAGTAATAAATTAGAACAATACATCAATGTTTGTTTCTAGTGGAACGTCTACGTTTGGTAATGCTGATCAATAGTATCGTTGATTGATTAATTAAATTCAATATCCCCAACTGAGCAAGCCAAAGGCAACAGTGGCAAGGAACCGAAAAACTCCATCAGGTGACCTAATGGAGAAAAAAAAAAACCTTGGGAGAACCCGGGCTCAGTCGGGGGCCAGTTCTCCTCTGGCGTTTATGAACTAGAGGTCGGATTTAACTGTAGGATTAAAAGTATTATATGAATGCCTGGCTAAAGAGATGCGTCTTTAATCTAGTTTTAAACTGGGAGAGCGAGTCTGAGCAACGAACAGTATCCGGAAGACTTATAGAGTAGGGCTGCACCATTAGTCGTATTAATAATAACATTCAAAATCATTGAGATATTGGCCTGCTGTTTATTTGACCTGAAAACAGGTTTTTTTATTTATTTGACATTAACAGTATCTTGCATTGGTAGCAAGCCTCCACTATTTCTCCTGCTTGATGTCAAGAGTTTAAATCCCCCTAAACTGAGCTTTTCTCTTAAATGATTAAGAGATCTCTTAATGATTGGCCAGAAGCTAGAATTTTACTTTGTAACGTGTTAAATATGAATATTTTTCTTACACAAACTCATTGTTTTGCTTAAATCTGAGTGAACCATCTCACAGTGAAGCACTAATAAATAAAAATCGACCATATTGTTTGCCATTGTGGCTGCTGAATAAATGCACTTACTCTCTGCTACCATACAAAAGTATAAATCAAACATTATTTGTAATTATTGGAATTAATATTAGGAATTTCACAGTTTTAGCTTTTGAGAGAAGCTTAGGCCGGTGACACACTGGGTGCATGGCGTAAGCATCTCAGCTGCGTGGCGTGTCCGTTTTTATTTCGGCTCCCATGTTAACAGGTTAGAGCTTGCACACTGCCGAGCCGCGCGGAAAACGCGTGCATGCTAGAAATAGAACCGACGCCTATTTTTCACGCGACACGCAAGCGTCTTGGAAGCGTTTCCATGCAAAATTGAATAGGAAAAGATGTTTATATGTCATTTTGACACAAATACATATTAATACATGTCATTTTGATGTTTGAAAGTGTCTAGGTTTTGACAAATGCAAATATAAATGTAATGTAAAAAAATATTATCGATTTTCAAATACTGCACCTGTCAATACAGAACGAAATATTCTATAGCCTATTTTGACGTCAACACTGCCGACACGATGTCTTTGCTGCTATATATTTATGTTTAATATTATGAAGTATAGGCCTTCCACAACTCTCTCCCCATATGTCGAATATATCACCAATGAGGCTTATCATATGTCACCTAGCAGCAGCAGCGCCGCATCAGACACGCTTCTGGTGTGCAAAGACATGGAAAACGCCTCGCAAACGGCACGCAGCTGACACGCAACAGAAAAGCCACGCTCACGCCACGCAGCCAGTGTGTCAACGGCCTTATTAAAACTACATAGCCACGGTCTGTTTGTAGCGTTTAGACTATTCAAAGATGTAAATGGCTAAAAGGAAAAAAAGATGAGTATCTTTCTTTGCAGTCTGTCAGTACGAATTAGCATTTGTGGAGGTCTGTGGTTTGTCTCATTTGCAACTAAATTGCTTCTTATAAAATATCAAACATGAAGACAAATTACAAGGCACTCACCAAAACCATGCATTACCAGAAGTTGTTCAGTTTACTCTTATCAATACAATTGTGATATATATATATATATATATATATATATATATATATATATATATATATATATATATATATATATATATATATATATATATATATATAAAAAAATTTTTTTAAATTCCATTTGATAAAGCTAACGTATCATCAATCATGAGTGAAATAATTTGAGCAAAATAATCCTGATTATCAGTTAAACCATTATCGGGAAGCCCTAATATAGAGCACATCAAATATGGTAAACAAAAGCTCAAACATTTACGCTTGACGCGCGAGAACCAGTCAGCTTCATTCTAGCTTTTGTTATGCTGTATGTATGTGTGTTAATCAATGATTGTATGTTAACAAAAGGCTGAATTAAATCTGTTCATTATATAAAACGATTGTGTCTCTTCGAAAGACTTGGATTTAATTTCTCCATTTATGTGGATGTTTTACGATCTTATTATGAACGTTTTGAACTGTCAGAAGGCGCGTTTCCATTACAGATTTGCGCAAAACTTTTTTCTTTTCTTTTTTTTTCTAAATGTCGTGAAAAAACTATTGCGAAATGACGGCGTTTCCATTAACCGATGTTATGCGACTAAATATTAGGTCGAAATTCCTCTCGCGATAAGTCATTCCAAAAATCATGGTAACGGACGTTGGTAGGTTTATGTATATCTCAGCCACTGCACTGGCCATTATTATTAATCAAAGGAGATGTATGTGTTTTCATTAATTGCATTAATGGTAAGGAACGACCCTTATTATACTTGTGAACGACACATAGTTTCTGGGTGTTTCTCCCTCAGATCTGCTTCGAGGTCTTGATTGTGGCATTTATTTTAAGCTTAGAATCCAGTATTCCTGTAATTCTTCTGTCTATTATGAATTTAATAAAGAAATCTGTCTCGTATTCTGTCCAAACACACCGCGTCGTCTACGTCAGGTGACCTGTAAATGCGCAAAAACTGTTTCCATTGCAGTTTTGCGAAATATTTCTTTTTCGAATTGCCTGAAAAAACCCCTCATGCGAGCGTAAAAACTTTTTTGCGATAAATGTGAGTTTTTGCGAAAATGACTTGTTTCCATTGGCCGTATTTTCAATTCGCAATTTCAGTTTGCCCAATTTGAAGGGTAATGGAAACGCGGCTTGAGTTTTGGGTGAATAGACTTTCAATGGAGGGACACGCATCTCTCAGACTTCATTAAAATATCTTCACTTGTGTAACAAAGACGAATGAAAGTCTTACGGGTTTGGAACTACATGAGAGTTTTTGGGTGAACTATCCCTTTAAGTGTGTAACGTTATAAAGTCTAAATGATGTCTTCCCACACCCGGCAGCCCCTTCAACCTGATGATTACCTCACAGTTTGTGGTAAATGTAGCCAGCCAAGTGAGGACCATGTAAAATGTGACCGCTGTGGAAATATCCTTCCTGCTGAGACTCTTTCTGCTGTTACATCATCACTGCCCCTTCGGCCCTCGGTTCCCTCGCAGACGCCCAGCCTTCAGATCAGCAGAAGCTTTTATGAGCCGCCCTCTGGGGGGTGCTCTCAACAGCTAGACGTCATCATAAACCCATCGGTGCGGATCACCCATGGAAACATGCTCCTCCCGCACAACGGACGAGCCGCCGCCACTTCTGGAAGCTCAGCGTGTAACGGACACAAGCCAGCTGGAGGCAAGAAACAGCAGGCCACCAAACTATGTGAATTAAACGACCCTAGTAAGTACAACTACACTTCAAACTCTTACATCCCTTACACATTATGCTACACCGATCATCTCAAACATTTGTTGTGTTGTTTTCGGTTAGCCGGTTTGATTAGCTTTGCTTAGAAAGGTGCACATAAAAGTGGTCCATACTAGGGACACACCAAGCAGACGCCAAAGAACTAGCGCTGATGAAAGCCGACTGTTGCCGCCTGCGTCGGGGCAGAAAAACTGCACTTGAACACAGAGAACTACAGCCAGCTCTCAGCTAGCATACGCGTTCTGTGCCTGCATGGAAATGAGACGACTCTCTAACTGCAGATATATTTGTCTATGTTTGTCATTCAAAAAGGGCAATCGACGCAGTAGATACACAAACCGTAAACAAAGCAGCGCATGCAAAAACCGCTTTGAATCTCAATCCTGCTGATGTCAATATCAGTCCTCCACTACGCTCATGTTAATATTGAAATATTCACCCAGTAACACAGGTAAGATTACGTACAATTGGAACTGCCTTCTATCTGTACCTTCTTGACTTCTTTGCTCGCTGTTTTGCTATTATTCTCGTGCACTTATCATTCACTAAGCTGAGCAGCCAATCAGAGTTCTCTCTCTCACCGACGGCCCGATGCTGATTCTACATGCTGAATCGGCCCAAAAAACCCAGAGGGTGTCCGACTAGAGCCAATGGGGCGGAACCATAGACTGTAAAAAAATATGTACGTAGTGTCCGTGACGTCACCTGTAGGTTTCTGAAGACCGTTTTTGAAGCCTAAAGTGGGCCTGGACGTGGCCGAGCATCACCATCTTGGCAGCGCGTCACTCCCGAATTTATTTATTTTTACAGTCAGACAATTAGCTGAGGTAACGTGACGGCTAACAGACAGCAGACAAACGGCTAATGATGACTAATGACCACAGCAGCGGGAATCCACCTGCGGGAACACACCCTTAATTATGCAGAAATTTAAGGCTTAATATAATTTAAACGGATGAGTTATAAAAAAATTCACCTCCCTCACAGTCGTCATGAAGGGCAAAATTAGCTTTATAGATCAAAGCCACTTTTTGCTCCAGGCTGAAAACATGTTTTTTTCTGCTGTAAAGTTGGGCATTTCAACATGGGGGAGATGCAGATTTGACTCACTTTTGCAGCCAGCCTCAAGCGGCCAGTTGATGAATTGCCGTTTAATTCACTTGCGTGTTGGTTTCAAGAGAGAGACAGGGAGGTTGCCGCTTGGGAAAAAACAACGTCGACGGGCACTCAAAAACGGCACGATTGATCGTCGACTTGGTGTGTCCCGGGATTAAGTCTAATGAAGACATTATAACTTTGTGAGGAACAGACCCAATATCAGTAGGGTTGTAACAACTAATCGATTATAGATTATGAAAATAATCAACACCGCTTTTGATTGATTAATCACATCTTTACACTGTGCACAGAAAACATCTGCCAGTCATGTCACTTTACAAGCATTTCTATAGACAAAACACACCTGAAGTATAGCAGAGGACACAGACTGAGCTGCTAGAGACGTGCAAGATCCTAATCTTGAGAATGCTTTATATAGTATGCTTCAAACTAATTCGTCTGCATTTGGTTTGACACGGCTTGGTTTGTCAGATTTGGCAGGGTGCGTTGTGTGTTGTTTAGGGGTGGGAATCTTTTGGTACCTCGCGTTTCGGTTCAAACCGATTCTTGAGGTCATGATTTGATAAAAAAATCGATTCTCGATATTTGAATCATCGATGCGATATATGCATAGGTTCGATTCTAGTTTAATGTTTTGTGTTACTTTTCTTTTATTTGACTGTGGTAGACAGTTTAATAGATCTTGAAGAAAAAAAGTCCCACTGAATTAAATGTCAACCTTGAAATGTATTTTGTTTTATTATTAAGCTGACTGCAGTCATTACACACATGCCTGGAAGTAATAAAGCAAGGCAGGCATTCTTAGTTTATTTTTGATATGAAAAATAGGAACAAAGAAGCAAATTACAAACAATAGGAAAAAAACAAAAGAAAACTTTTTCAGGAACAGTAGCCTAGGTTTATTTAACATGTATAAGAAATACATATCGCAGTATTTCTTTCTTTGTCTCTTCAGCTATCTTATGACTGACTTACTAACACAATTTATTATATTTTTCTTTTTTAATAACCTTCCACAAACCCAAGTGCATAACAAATGAAGAGGAACATACAACTTGCAACAAAACAACGTACAATAATGTTACTTATAATAATAAACATTCCAGAAGAAATATTATACTATATTCTTAGTGTTCAATAACTGTTTAATCATGAGTTAAAAAGCATTTTTGATCAGGCTTAACCAAAAGATGTCATATGAGATGACACCAGTAATCCAGATGTTTGTGTGTTTTGATGAAATGCAGTTGTGCTGTCCAGTGATGAGGATGAAGATAGTGATAATGTCAGCAGCACCGGGACGGTCAACCGTTTAGACAGCGTGTCTCCAAGGCCAGCGGACTCTGCCCACTCGTCTCCAGCGCCCTCCGGTGGCCGGGTGGAAGCAGCGGTGAAAGCAGCCGGGGAACACGAGGACCCTAGTGCTGACTTTTTCACACAGGCAAACCACAGAAACCCGCTGCCCAGGAGGAGTCGAATGAGAGATTCAGTAAGGAGTGTTACATGTGTTTGCTACTTTATTTTTTGTCCAATTACAAAAATTCAGTAAACATTATTTGTAGAGCACCTGCCATCCAATATTCACAATAAGCTTTGATAGTTTTGATATGAAAATAAATCTGAGCTTTCTAATTATGTCAGTTTTATCACAAAATAAAAACAAGAAAAACTGTTTTGGCGCTCTTTAATGTGGCATGACAGATCGCTGTAGCGCCTCAGTTGAAGCGGCACGTGAACCGAGCGTCTCTTCCTCTTTACTAGTTACAGCAATAAGTGCTTCAACTGCAGAAAGACAACAATGAAACAGCCTTTAAACTGTCATGTAATGCTGCATTTACCTCAAGAAAGACCTTATTTAATGTCCATAGCTTGCTAGCTAGAAAAAATATCTTCATTTTTATGATAGCCCCTAATTAAATGTTTATATTTAATTAATTGAATTAGAGTAGAAACTAATATTATTAAAAAGTTAATAAAAAACAGGCATATGTGCAATTTAAATGTAGAATTGAGCAGTTGAAATTTTAAGAAACATGCAGATCTGTAAAACTGAAGAACTCTTTACAGGATGTAGAGTGTGTGTTCATTTGTTCGTGTTGCGTTTGGATTTTTTATTGGTATATTTCTCCTGCAGTTTGGGAACACTGTGTGTGAAGATCCATCTCCGTCTAAGAAGAGGAAAATGGAGCAGGCGCAGGTGTTGGGCAGTATTATTCTGGAGTGCAGGAGCGTGAGGATTGGCACACTACGCAGGATGGTCACCAAACCTGTCGTGGTGAGATCACTTAAACCAAACACCGGTTTCAGATCATGTGCAGGATTGGGAAATTAGATTTTATTTTTTTTAATACTCAAATTGAATGATGATCTATTGTTCAGTTCTATTGCTTAGTTGGGGACATTTCATTTAATATTCAACAATATTATTAGGGATGCAACGATACCATTTTTTTCAGAACTGATCCGATCCGATACCAAAAATTCTGAGTATCGGCCGATACCGATCCGTACTGATACCAGCGCAGTTTTTTTTTAATCAAGTAGAATTTCTATAACTCTGTGTTGAACTGATAATAAGAACTGAAAAAAAGAAAAACAACAACAACAAAAAATATATGATCATAATCTGACATAAATGCTATTATAAACTAGATTAGTGGATAATTCAGCAGTAAAATTTAGTCTAGAAAAATCATGAGTGCACAATAATTGTATAAAATCTGAACATTTTGTGGAAAAAAAAATGTTTAGTGGGGAACAAATTAGAGACAATAAGTGTAACACTAAATCTGGTCAAACTTTACACATTGCTCTTTGTATTGTTGTAAAATACATTCATGAAAAACAAGATAAAAATCAAAAATAGCAATTATTTTATATTATTTGGATCGGCCTCGTCTGACCGATACCCGATCCGGCAAAAATGGCAGTATCGGAGCCGATACCGATACTGAGTATCGGATCGGTGCATCCCTAAATATTATTGATCTGCCAGCATTGACACCATTATATGATAACTGAACTGGACGATGACATGACGGTTTTCTCCAGAGCGGCTATATACATATAAATTAATACAACAACTTTTTTTAATATACAACTTTTTTTACAACAAAAATTAAATATCACTGAGCTTACTTAAAAGCTGGACTGTGACGCTATTTTCTTCTAGAAACAAACTGTTGCATTATTTTCCTGTTATCTCTGTAAAGCTGCTTTGAAACAATCTGTGTTGTAAAAAGCGCTATATAAATATAGGTGACTTGTTGAACGACATACGTGTGCGTGTTTCACCAAAAAATGAAAATTCTGTCATTAATTACTCACCCTCATGTCGTTCCAAACCCGTAAGTTTTTCTTGTTCTCCTTTTTGCTGCAAATCAGCGCACAGACAATTTGGATCGCAATAATTTTTGATATCAATTTCAGTCTCGCACGCGTGATCTTGCATTATTTCCTTATCACTTCTCATGTGTGTTTGGTTGTGAAACATAGTTTGTGGACCAGACAGTTGTTGTCGGCGATTCTTTCTTTTGTAAAGTCATGCAATGTGAAAGCTCCTGTCGCCCGACCCATCGTGCAGTGTGAACACATCAGCAACTGAATGTTACCCCAGACAGTCGTGCAGTGTGAAAAGAACAGTGACCCGACTGCTTTGAAAATCATGCAGTGTGAACTCAGCATAAAGGGCACAGCTGATTGGTTCCTGCTATATCAGTAGCCATGACAAGTGTCTTTTTCTTCCTTTAGTTTACAGTGGACTACATTCAGCTGGAGACAGAAGGTAAGATACAGCTTTGAAAAAAGTAAAGTAGAAAGAAAAGTTATGTTGTCAAAGGTCTCTAGTATTACTTGATGATTTGTAAAATAAGTGTCTGGTCCAGTCTCATTTGTCATTTGTTCTCTGTGGCGTTGTGATTTGAAGGTCCTGAGGTGGACGTGCTGGAGAACGTTTATTTGAAGTCGTCTGAGCTGACCGGATGTGAGTGGTGTAACGTCAGGAAGCTGCCAGTTCTCTTTCTGCAGACTAACGATAAAGAGTGCCAGCGTTTACAGGCTGAGCTGCAGATGTCTAAGGACAATGAAGGAATATGGTACGACTGCAACGGCAACAGTGAGTATCGGAACTAAATCAAGCATCAAAAGTTAACGTAAGGATCAGTGCACAAATATAAAGTTAGTTCTGGGGAAATTTTTGGCAGCATTTTCTTGTAGATGCAGCAACAGACTAAAGGCCAATTCACACTTCACTGACACAACACAGACAAACTATAGAATGTCACTTCTCAGTAGGGCTGCACAATATTGGAAAAAACGTACATTGTGATATTTAGTTTTTCTGCGATATATATTGATATATATATATTTATATTTCACCAGGTGATTAGAATAGCTCTATTTGTAAAGAATTAATCATTCTAGAATAATTGGGGTGATTTTGTAAGGTGAATCTGCATAGAAAATAAACAAATTACAGGTACAGAAATTGAATATTCAAATGTAAAATAACAGGCTTCACTGTATAAATGAAATATAACTCATATAATTAATTAATTAATATAATTAGTCTTTGTTAAAGCTACAAGTAATTTTCTCTTTCTCTTTTGTTGATTGATCACCATTGGTGACACAAACAGCTGCGGGTAGATTAGGCTGCTGTCACTTTAAGGACGAATGCACGGACATAATATAAATGACACGCATTCGTTTTCTTTCTCTGTTTACAACACATAATCAACTGTGTTTACAAGGATACTCGCCGAGACGGGCATTTTGCGTGCATGTGTCCGTTTAAGCTCAAAAGAAAGAGAAAGCGAGCTGAATTCGGCTTTCACGTGCTGTCTGCGCGGCTCTGTGTGTGCGCACGCGAGTCCTCTTGCGCTTGATCCCTGACTCAACTTAAAAACACTCAAAAACTTGAAAATCTTTCACTCTGATGGTTAAACTTTGCAGTTAATCCACAAATCACATGCGTTCCGAACCAGGGGACAGCTGGCCCATACGGATCAACTAAACTCCGTTAAACTTGACATTGCACATCCATGCGCGCACAACGCGATATCAATGCTAAAACGATGTATCGTGCAGGTTTAACTTCTCAGAAATTCCACAACCCGACAAATGCCGAATCAACATGTTCAGTCGGCGAAATCAAGCGGCACCAACAGACGCAGACAGGGAAGCACACTGATCCGAGGAAGAGTCTCTTGCTGTTGGTCAGTGTCTGACGGTGCAGACCGATGCTGACGCTTTCAGAGCCACTGTACACGTGCTTATTGTAAATGTCCAAATCAGTTCAAATGAGTTAATGATTCATCAATAGTGCAGCTGTTTATAGCCCCAGAAGTATGAGTTTTTTCCACGCGATCGATAGAAAGGTCTCACACAAAAATCATGACCTCTGTCATGTATCTATTTGTTTTCATTGCTGGGAAATTAAAGTACAATTGCTCAGAGCTGATAGTGATTTTGTGTAAAGGTTACTTCATTTTCTTGGTTTCATCTTTGTTGGTGATTTTACTGCTTACATTTAGACTAAATCTGAATTTTTCTCTGTGATTTCCCTTTCTCGCTCTTCTGATGCTCAGACGATGAGAAGTACATTGTGTTGATTTTCGAGAACGGCCCCTCGATGCAAGAACAAATGATTCTGGAGGATATCCTTGCTGAAATCGGCCGAAACAACAAACTGGCAGATTTCCCCAAGAAGATTAATTTTGATGAGGCCAATGTTAGACTGGTTGAGTACAATAAAGCCTCCAAAGAAAAAGTAAAGGTGATTTATGTTACGATCTTTCATAATAATTCTGACTTAATGTTTGTTGTGTTAAAGCTGCCAATATTTGTCCCTCACCTCAGGTTAAAGAAGAGAAAACTGTAATATCAGCAACACCTTCACCTTCAGCATCCTTTTCGGTCGTGACGGTTACCGTGGCAACAGCAAATCCAGCCCTGACAGTCCCCATCCCGTCTGCAGCGACGAGTTTCCAAACACGCATGTCTGCTCGGCTCCTAGAGTTCTGCGAAGAGGAGGATGAGATGGGAGAGCTCCAGCCAACCTTCACTGGTCCAATCGTCAAGTAAGACCCATTACATCTGCATGTTTCATGCGTCACATTTGGTTTATAACCGTTTTTGCTTTTTTTTTTGCTTTGACAGGGCTCAATAATAACACTTTAACTGCTAGCTTAGTCAGGCCAGTGGTTCAAATTAGGGCTGGGTGATCTGATAAAAAAATATATACCATCTCTTTTTGTTATTTTTTTCAGAACGTTTCACCAAGTGATCGACATGGTGTAAACATTAAACAAATGACTTGGTAAATATCTGCAGAAAAAATGTATGAAATATGAAGGCGAATATCATACAAACTTATTTTAAACTAACCTATATGTTCAGAAATAATATAAATGCGAAAAATGCTAAATATTTCTTAGCCAAAAAGTAGACATTCGGTTTTAGATGTCAACCCCAAAAACTCAAGGCAATTCAAAATGACTAAAAGTCACCATCATGCAAACATGCAGAAGTAGTCCTTTGCAGGTTTTTGCATTCCACTGCGCTGTTTTTCCATGTGAACATGCTCTCGACAGACATGTTTGGCTGTTGCGCTCACATCTCGTCTTTTGCAGCGTCTCGCGCATGAAACAGCGCTCCAAAAACACGGCGCTCAAGTTAAAAGAAGTCTGTTATCCTTGCATTTGTTTAGCGATGTGTTACGGTCCTTCACAATAGAGCGCCATCATGTAGTCAGTACCTTTATTTTTATTTTTTTCTTAACTGACATTGCTGTATTGTCAACATGTCTAATTGTAACATTTGCTAATATTTTTATTCAAAACCACAATTTGTTGATTTAAAAAAAAAAAAAAATAATCGTGGCAAACCAATGAATTCAAATGAATCAGAAAAATCGCACCCTGGTCTAGTTCAAATGCTTACTTCTATTTTGTAAATGCATTTTAATCTTATTTTTTTATGTCTTTATTCACTTAATGTTTAATCAAAATGTCATGACTAGATTTTCTGGTGAAAATGACTTTCTCCTTGGTCGAATTATTCCAGACATCATTTAGTCTGCTTAACTTTTGTAGCTTTAAAGCTCCAGTATGTAACTTTGGTATTTGACCACAAGAGGGCGCAGTTTCAACAATAACAAAGGCGAAGCTTGATGACGCTATGAAGGAGGTGACGATGGGAGATGTCGTTTTTAATGCGTTTTCACCATCTAGCGATGTATCTAAAATGGAATTAATGAATCATGATCACGGATGAGGTCATTTATTCGTTTTTGTATTACCTGTATGTCTGATCGTATTATTTTATGTCATCATAATTAATAAAACTGCAAGGAACGTGAAATGTTATGCTATATTATCCCGTTACAACTTAAAGCTATTTGTCAAATAATTTTTTGGGGTAACGTTAATGCTGTGCAGTTTTACGTGTTTATGGTTAATGCCGTGTTGTTTAACGTGTTCAAACCAATCGTCCTGAAAGTAAATTTGAACGAACATTTGCAAGTAATGACTAAATATTTTTTTTTAACAACACATATCCGATTGTATTGTACTGCCATAATCTCGGTCACCACACGTGATAAAAAGCCTTACCGAAGTACAAAGAGCAATATAACTTTGTTTATAAGTGCTATTATTGACAATTGCATGTCTTACCTGTCTATCAATACACTCGCGAGAGCAGAGTCTCTGTCAAGTCCAAGATTGTCGCGCAGCTCTCTCCATCTCGAAAACGCCTGGCCGATATTTATCCAGGTTTTATTCCTTCGTTTGTCACACAGTCTGCGTGTATCAGAATATGGACGCTTTCGTTTTGTTGGCACTTCAATACTCGCCAAAGAGTAATCGTGATCCATAACAGCTATAACCATACAGTCTATGGCAATAACCACCACTTCCGCATTTGACCATGTGATATTCCGGTGTGGTGGGTCATATTTTTTATTTTATTTATTTTTCTTCTTTGTCAGACGTCATTATTGTTTATTGTGATAAGAAAAAAACTCAAAGTTGTTGTAAAAAAAAAAAAAAAAAAAATCCGGTGTGGTGGAATATCCGATCACATGGTCCACACCGGAAAACAAAGATAGAGCGGACGTTGCGTCACTGAGAGGCGACATTTCTTTTCCGGGACGGCCAGTTATTAAAAATCGGAATTTCTCTGAAATAAAAAATCTTTGGAGACTTTTGAAATATTGTAAGTACACAACTGGAGGAAATATATCACACTGTGCAAGTTATTTGCGGAAATGTTATTACAAAATTCCTACATATTGGAGCTTTAATTATTACTTAAAGTTATTGTTGCGTGGCGTGTTATTAAAGGGATAGTGCGCGTTCACAGAGATGGATGCTGGCGTATGACGTAAGACGTAGCGTAGGAAGCGTTGTGACGTAGAACGAACGTGACAGCGCAGCCAGAGAGCAGAGCAAAACAAAACTCAACGTTCGTTCTACGTCACGACGCTTTCCATCTCTGTGAACGCGCACCGACTGCCACCGGAAGCCAGTTATTTTAGTTTATAAAGTTTTAAATATGTATATTTTTACGACAAAACCGCACGGATTACCCTCAGAAGGCCTTCGTTTATCCCCCTGGAGCCGGATGGATTATTTTTGAGAAGGATGCATGTACATTTTCCGACTTGAATCAGCTGGACCCCATTGCCTCACATTATAACCACTGAAAGATCTAAGACATTTTCTAAAATAACTGAAAATGTGTTCGTCTGAAAAAAGATTGACATATGCATCTCGAACGGCTTGAGGGTGAGTAAATCATGGCTTAAATATCATTTTTGGGCGAACTATCCCTTTAATCACAATAAGCCGTGAAAAAGGACTCGATGCGGTTCTCGTGCTGATGGACACACAGCCGAAGCGTGAGCACAGATGCCGCCTCTCAGATGCATGTAATCCCGAATTCATTCTCTTTCACATCTTATTGCGCTTGAATGGTCAAATGAACACACAATTATGTGGAAATGCACATTGTGTGGAGTATTCATGTAAACAGTCTTTTTTGTCCTACGTGAATGTAAACAGTTAGGATCAAATCAGATGTGTAACAGTATATTATGGCGCGTTTCCACCGAGCGGTACGGTACGGTACGGTACGGGTCGGTACCCTTTTATTTGCGTTTCCACTGCCAAAAGTTGAGAATGGTACCAAAAAGCCGAACCGTACCGTACCACTTTCTGGGTACCCTTCCGTTGGGGTACCTAGCACAGTGGTACGGTACTAAAAGGTGGAGCTAGACTCACTGCAGGACGTTGATTGGTTGACAGAGAATCGTCACTTGCGCGTGCTACGAGGGGAATGACAACATAAGAAGCGCCATTTTTTTATATACAGTTTAATATAATATACTGTTACTGTGTCACGAAATGTAATTTTAAGAGTTTTTCAGGCGAGAATGTAGTTGTTTAAAGCTCTAATCTGTGGTTTATTTATAAAGATGATTTGTTTTTCCCCGGTTGTGAGATCCATGCGATCAGCGGGCGCTCGGCGCTCATGTTTCCCGGCTGGATGAGCCTTTCCTCGGCTAAGTTAGTTCTTCTGACGTTCGCCGATGACTCCGACGGTAGTGGTTAAACATGAGATATAATTCGTCTTGTGCAGACCTAACGGGCGATCTTTGGTCTCGTGAATATATAATTCGTTCCCTGTCAATCGTTTTGACTGAGGGCTAAGTTTAGTTTCATATTATAGGCTATTTGTATTTAACTTTACTGTTGTAATGTTAGACTAGCGCAGCATTTGGACATTTGACTGAATTGTTTGCTTTATTTCTTATTGTATAGCTTCTTGTACCTTTTACTTAAACTTTTATATTGGCTATTATTGATAAAACTGAAATTTTACAAAAAGAAATATGGTTTCTTGTCATTTTCTTATTACAAGATTATCACTAATGTTTATTGCAACATTTGTACAAATGCATATATTGCCTGTAATGTGTAATTTTTTTTATTATTTAAACGAAAAGAGGTAACGTTAGGGTTGTGTTTTAAATCGTTTTGTTATAAATAGAATAACGTATAACGTGCAGTGAATAATCAATATGCGTTGCGCATGAACCACATTTGTGTCCCTATAATGTTTAATTTATTTAAATGAAAACGAAAAAAGGCAGAGTAGTGTTTTATAACATATTTCGTTTTATTGTTGCTTAAATTTGTACATACAGAGTAACAGAGATAACCGGAGTAGCAGAGCGAGCTGAGTGACGCTTTTAAGAACGCGCTGTACCATGTGCATGTAGGAGTGAGTCGCACATGGCAAGTACAAACTTTGCGTACTTAATATTGAGAAAAGCCTAATGTCGGCGCTTGTCTTCTTGTGACAAACATGTCGAGGAGCAAGAACAAGATCTGCTGTATGTCATCCATTGTAGTTTACTATGTTCTTCTTCGCGCGAAAATTACGTCGATCGAAACACCACGCCTATCAAGTAAGGGTACTGTTGGCAGTGGAAACGCTAGCCAGATCATGGTTAACAGACCCGAACCGTACCGTACTGTACCGTACCGTACTGTACTGCTCAGTGGAAACGAGCCATTAGATCCGTGCATTTGTTCTTAAAGGGACACCAGCCTCATGAACTGTTGCCATCCATGTCATTCTTTTTAGCGCAATTTTCCACCGGACAAAATTGCGATTGTTAACTCATGATTTCTGTTCTGTCTGTGCGCACCAATCTTGCACTTCTATCTACTCCTCAACCAGACCACCTAGAGACTTCGGGTTTTTGGCATTATGTTAAGGAAGGTCTAATCTCGGGAACGCACAAAAAAAAAAACCAGGAAAAGATTTACTATCTCTTAGTGTTGTGATCCCATGACGTCAGAAAATTGCGCTAAAACACTCACTGAGTTTTTATTACTTGTTTTATTTTTTTTGCTTTTGACTGGATCACTTTTGTATCTTTAATATGAATCAATTTATACATAATTCATGGAGTGAAGACCACAGTATACAGTATTTTATTTTTACAATTTATTATTCAATATTTGTATTATTTCTTAAGACATGTTAAATAAAACTAGGCTACTTCACCTGAAAAACTTAGTTTATTTAATTTGTATATTTTTTTCTGTTGTATTTGTCATTGTTTATTAATTTTCAATTTTATATTTGCAAAAGTTTTGGTTTTTTATAATTGAATTTTATTTATGTACCAAGTAGTTTTTCTTTTTTGTCTTACACCGTGTCCTAACTACACGCGACGCAATAAAATTAAGGCGACAGGCAGTGTGTCTGTCCACACTAGACGCGACGCGACTGAGACGCCACAACGTCAATCAAAAATCACAGCCAATCAGAACAGCGTGTGGGCGGAGTCTCGCGGCAAGTACATAGCACTACAGAATGATCTTGACGGCACTCGCAAGAAAATGGACAAGTAGCTACATAATCTAATTCACAAATGTTACACCATTTAAAAAATACATAGGCTACTGAGTTGCTAAAACAATCTTTGTCAAATAATACACTTGTTTGTTCACAGTTTTAACGTTCATGTTTCCATTTGTTTAATTTCAAGATCTGAGGTGAAATATATCCATGTTGCTTTTACAGTTACAATGCTGGAGCACTAAATGATATTCAAAGTCACATTTCACGATTTTAACATTAAATAAAGCACATAAACAGTACCTGAGATTATCATTGCCACACTTTGTGTTTGTTGTTCCAGCGCGACGTCGCAGAAAAATAGAAACCGTTTCTAAATTAGAAATGTCGCGTGTCGCCGTCGCGCCTGGTTAGGACAAAAACTCTGATTAACATGGAAAAGATACCTTTTATCGCGCGTCGCGTGTAGTTAGGACACTGTGTTTGGTCTGCCTTGCTTTATTACAGAAAACTTCCAGCCAAATGTGTAATGATTGCAGTCCGCTTAATAATAATGTTGGGTGGACTAAAATGGGAAGAAAAAAATAATAATTTCAGGGTTAACAATTCACTCAGTGAGATTTTTTTCTAGACCTATTAAACTGTCTGCTGCTGTCAAATAAGAGAAGTAACACAATCAAATCTATGCATATATCGAATCCTTTGATTTAAAATTGAGAATCGATTTTCAATCGAATCGTGTCCTGAAGAATCAATTTGTAGAATTTGAAGAAACAAATCTTTCGTAAGG
The DNA here is from genome assembly GCA_022828995.1 of Vimba vimba. NCBI lineage: Eukaryota > Metazoa > Chordata > Actinopteri > Cypriniformes > Leuciscidae > Vimba > Vimba vimba. Next base: position 3,707,285 of record CM040832.1, on the reverse strand, counting down.
TACCAAAAGATTCCCTTTATAACAGAACTTTATAACAGTTTGGCTAGTAGTTTTTGCTGTGGTATCGAAATTTCACTGGTATCTAAAATGTTGGTGTCATAATAACCTTAGTCATTGCAATACAACGTTGCATGGGTGAAAAACAACATTAACGGTAGCTTTTTTTTAAATCATTATTATTTTTTCATCATCTTTGTGGTGAAAACTTTGGCATGGCAAGTAAAAATCTGAACCACTGGCCGGACCAGGATAAAGTCTTTAGCGTTAAGGCCCGCCCAAATGCCATGTGAAACAAATAAAATGTTCTATACATCTACAAAACAGTAAAAGCCAAATTGAAGTTGTTACTGTTGTTTTTTCTGTAGGTTGTTGGTTTACCCCCCACCACCTGCTAAAGGAGGAATCTCTGTAACCAATGAGGACCTGCACTGTCTGAATGATGGAGAGTTTCTCAACGACGTCATCATTGACTTCTATTTAAAGTCATTATCTTTATTTCAATCAATATTGAGTGTTCAGACTAAATGCATTGCTTTGAAAAAATAAGTACACCCCATGAGAGGTTTTGTCCCATGTGGACATTTCATATTAATACTAAAGTTGTATTAGGACATTTGAATTTTTGGGACTTTTGGTTTATTTGGAATTTTTATTGATTGGCGAAGGTGATTTTTTAGAAAGAAAAATTACCTTTTAGTATTTCATTCAGCAAAAAACATCCCTTTGCAGAAGTATCACTTGTGTGATATTGAAGAGGTTTTAAGCAGTATTTTAATTGTATTATATTGGAACTTTGACATTTCTTGGTGGATCTGCTTGAATCGATTTGATCATTTTAAAAGGTCACTTATGGTTATGGTTCAGCTTCAGCTTGTTTAGAGATGGGCTTACGTTCTTCTCAAGCACTTTTGGTATAATATGGAATTGATAACCAACCAATCCATAACAATCACACCATTGTGATTCACATTTGGTTTTCTCAAACGGATTGTTTGGTTTGGAACTGTTGTGAAACATCTCCATCTTTTTCACTTAGACATTGGTTGGAGAACTTTTCTGGCGAATATTTGGTTTAGACAGATTGCCAGTAGTCTGAAACATTCTCCTTTTTTGGTGCCTTTTCTTCTTTTACAATCTTAGGCTACGCTTGCATGACAATGATGTACTAAATGACAGAAAATTTGCATTTTCTTCTTTTTTTTTATGAAACTTATCCACATGATTAAAGTGATAAGTGTTGATAAAAAAAAAAAAACATTTTATTCTAGCTTCATGCATTCCTTTTTTTGTTTGTTTTTTGTTTTTAAGCAGATGCTCTGTTCTTTCTTTTGATAAATGACCTGTTCAGTTATATATTATTCAGTTAAAATATTCTGGGGGCCCTGAAAATTTTGTGAAAATTATCAAAATTTGCGCTGGCAAAAGTTTAATTATATTTCCTCGATTTACAAAAATAGACTTATCATGGGGTGTACTTGATCTTGTATGAAGTTTGACATGTTCTGATCAGCATGTGTGCTCTCTGCTACTAGATATCTGTTTCTGGAGAAGTTAAAGAAGGAAGATGCTGTCCGCAGTCATGTGTTTAGCTCATTCTTCTATAAGAGACTCAATCAAAGAGAGCGGAGAAACGCAGCTGACACGTCCAGCTTACCGTGAGCTTTCGTCATTTACTCAAATATTCACCTGTTCTGGGAGTTCGCTTACTGTGCTGAGACTCATTTTGGGATGGGACTTTCATGTGTTTCAGCATTCAGAAGAGGAAGCACAACAGAGTGAAGACGTGGACACGTCACGTGGATCTCTTCCAGAAAGACTTCATCTTTGTGCCCATCAATGAGTCGTGAGTGTTTATCTACATTTAACCATCAGTTATGGAGAAGTTGTTAATTGGAGGAAAGATACGTGTGAATGTCTTTCATTGTGATTTAAATGAAAGTAGTATTTAAAGTTTAAATTGTTCGGAAAGCAAATGGATATCGTGAATTGATTTTTGTTTGCATGAATGTTTTGTTATTTTTACACTAAATTAACGTTAAATAGCCTTGCTTCAAATGCTTAGTATTTGTGATGTGCAGACTCATTAAAACTGAAACCATAAAGTTACTTGTTTAATTACTTGAAATAAAATAAGTCAACTGATATAAAGTAAAATATAAAATCTTAAACTTATTTCATTTCAGTCAGTTGCTAAGGCAAACTTTCCCACTTTCATTTAGTTTACCTTGATGTGTTAAAATAGCTAAAACATATAATATATAATTTTTTTTTAAACTATATAGACATTTTAAAGTGCACCTATTATGCTATTTTAAAGGTTCCTAATTTTGTTTTGAATTCTCCTACAATAGATTTACATCCATCAAAGGTCAGAAAACATCTTAAACTTGCTCATATACATTGCACATCACCTATTTTATCACAGTGTCTGAAAACGGTTCATTTGTAGATTCAGTCTCTATAAACCCCTCCTTTCCGAGAGCCGCCTCTGCTCTGATTGGTCGGATGACCCAGTCTGTTGTGATTGGTCTACTCTGCTCTGATTGGTCAGAAGGCCTAGTCTGTTGTGACTGGTCTACTTTGCTCTGATTGGTCAGGCGGCCCAGTCTGTTGTGATTGGTCTACTCTGCTCTGATTGGTCAGATGACCCAGTTTGTTGTGATTGATCTACTCTGCTCTGATTGGTCAGAAGGCCCAGTCTGTTGTGATTGGTCTACTCTGCTCTGATTGGTCAGAAGGCCCAGTCTGTTGTGATTGGTCTACTCTGCTCTGATTGGTCAGAAGGCCCAGTCTGTTGTGATTGATCTACTCTGCTCTGATTGGTCAGAAGGCCCAGTCTGTTGTGATTGGTCTACTCTGCTCTGATTGGTCAGAAGGCCCAGTCTGTTGTGATTGGTCTTCTCGACATGACGACAACACGAACCAAACTCTTCAGTCTCTGATACAACTACAGTGCTTGAGAGTCAAAGTAGACTTTGTTTGTTTTTGTTTTTTTTGGGCAGCCAATGAAGATCATAGGCTGGCATTATGCAAATTTGTAATGTAGATTTGTAACAGGAAGTGAGACTGGAATTACTGACGAATCGTTTCAACAGTTCAGATTCGATTCTTTCTTTAGGAGACAATAGCTTTATTCTTCGTGCACTTTGAATTTTGAAACTTTGCAGACCTTTTACATTCATAAACGGCTACATTACACACTACATGAAAGGATAATATTGGAAAAAGCATAATGGGGCACTTCAACAAAAAACATAAAAAATGACAAACTTTTAACTGAAATTGAAATAAAATAAAATAAAAAATAATACTAAAAACTATAACAGTATCCCAATGATACAAAAATAATACTCCCATATTATCATGTTTTTAAATCGACTTGTAATCTCATGACCCGTCTTTCTATGTCCGTCTAGTGCACACTGGTATCTGGCCATAATCTGTTTTCCGGGTCTCGAGAAGGCTCATGTTGAGCCAAACCCACTGTACCAGCCTCAAGCTCCTGTCCACAGCACTGCGGTCTCCTCCGGCCCGCCCAACGCTGGAGGTTCAGATGAGCTGGAAGACCCCAGCCAGCACACAGCCGTCCCGCACAGATCTGCAGCTGACGTGAACAGACAGCAGTTCACAGGTGAGCAGACGTGAACCGCACCTGTCCACGGAGGCTGGCGGCTGTTGAGTGTCACTGCTTGACGTCTGTTTGGCTTCTGTTGCAGATGGTTTACACAGAATAATCGAGTGTTACGGAACAGACGACTCCCAGTACTCTGATGACCAAAGCTCATGTCCGGTAATTCACTTCAGTTTGGATAATCTGGGGGCAGTAAGATTGTTTTATATATTTTGGAAGAAATTAATACTTCTATTCATCAAGGATGCATTAAATTGATCAAAAGTGACAGTAACAACATTTATAATGCTACAGAAGATTTCTATTTCAAATAAAGGCTGTTCTTTTGAATTTTCTATTCATCAGAAAGACATGACATTTTTTTATTATGGTTTCCATAGAAATATGAAGCAGCACAACTGTTTTCAACATTGATGATATTCAGAAATGTTTCTTGAGCAGCAAATCATCATATTAGAATGATTTCTGAAGGATCATGTGACACTGAAGACTGGAGTAATGATGCTGAAAATACAGCTTTACTATCACAGGAATATATTATAATTAAATATAAAATATTTCACAATAAAATCACTGTGTTTTTGATCAAATAAATGCAGTCTTAGTGATAAGGGTGTCACGATTCTCCAAATCCTCGATTCGATTACATTTTCGATTCTAAAGTCACGGTTCGATTCGATTCTCGATTTAAAAATAAATAAATTTGAAAGCACAAGCTATGCCATTTTTAGACTTTTATGCAATATAATAATATCTGACCTTTGTTCGCAATGTACCACACACTACATTGTCAAATTTAAAACGTTTATTAACAACATAATGTAACAATAACTTATATCTTAAGTCAATTGGAAACTTAAACAATATAACCTATTACCTACTATAGTCCCGGGGCTCCCTGGACTCCTCAGAGCAGTCACAGGCGAATAGCACGGCGTTTTAAATTGGGTTCCCACAGCGTTTGCATCGCAGTACGAGAGAACGTTCTCGTGAGGGAACGTACTTGGTTACTTGCGTAACCTCGGTTCCCTTAGAGATAAGGGAACGAGTACTGCGTTGCCTTGCCGTGCTATTTCGCTCATATCAGGTACTTCGCTTGAGTCGATTTAAACCTAAAGTCCTTTGGCGAGTTTTCTCTGAATGTATACACTTCAGCCGCGTCCAAATTGGCGCGCTCGAGGTTGGCAGGGCGCCAAGCGCTCACGTTGGACCGCACGCCACTGCTAACTCGCCATAGGTTCGTGCAGTTGCCGCAGCACAGGCAAACAGCTCGCTCAGACGAGCTATGATGCTCTCGCTGTGCAGCTGCAATGCGTTTTAAAATAAAGGCTTCAATATTCTTGAGAAAATGAGTTTTACCTATTACAGGCAAGCCGAGCTGACGTGACATATGGGGCGTGGCAGCATCGACGATTCCATTTTTTGATTCGATGATCGAGATTGAGCATTAATTTCGATCGATTTCGATTTAAAATCGAAATCGTGACACCCTTACTTAGTGAGCATAAGAGACATCTTTGAAAATAATTTTTAAAAAATCGTGCCGACCATAAACTCTTCAGTCGTGTAAATACTTTAAAAGGTTATTCCTGCAAACAGCTGGTAACATTGGGCTGTTTTGACTAAAGAAACTCCAACATTGCTGTTTATTTTTCTCTGCCCAAGAGTTCTCACGTTGATATGCGCTGCTTGTTATCTGTGTTTTCAGGATGAGTGCAGCGATGACGGCACTTTAGTTGATGACACTGGGAGCTCTGACCGAGCGGAGTGGACGTCCAAACCCACCATCTGCAAACAGTGAGCGCAAATATTCCTTGCTTATTGTGAATATAATATTACTGTATTGTTCCGAATATAAGACTGTTTTTTTTTTCTTGTAAATACATCTGAAATAATGGGGTTGTCTTATATTCAGGGTCTAGACTTTTACATGAAACAAAAGGTAGCGCCAGTCATCAAACAACATTCATTAAGCAGCCAAGAAATACGGTGTCAGAGTGTAATGTTAGAATATGGCGAGTTTTAAAAATGCTAACAGTCAAAGAAAAGCTTACCAGCTTTTTTGGAAAGTTTGTCAATACATAGCCGAAAAAAGAAATAAGGGGTTTTAATTTTAGTTTAATTTCTAATTATTTTTGTTATGTGCTTTTGTCATTTTAATATATATATATATATATATATATATATATATATATATATATATATATATATATATATATATATATATATATATATATATATGTATGTATGTATGTATGTATGTATGTATGTAAGTATGTATATATATATATATATATATATATATATATACATATACATATACATATACATATATTTATTTATTATTTATTTATTTATTTATTTTTTATTTATTTATTTATTTTTTATTTATTTATTATTATTTTTTATTAATTTTTTTTATTTATTTATTTTTATTATTATTATTTTTTTTAGGTTTTATGAATTTTAATTTTTTAGAATAAGTTTTAGTTTTCATGCCAGTTTAGTTTCTCAGCTTAGATAATTGGGGATCGACTGATTACAATACATGTTGTTTGTTCTGGTTGTGTATATTTTCAGCACTCATTGTCATGTTATTGAAATCCTCAGGCCTTGCATTCTGATCATGGACTCTCTGCGTGGACCCACACGGTCGACTGTGGTGAAAACGCTGCGACAGTGAGTTACCGCTTGAAAATAAAACCTTTATTCCACATGGATGTGTGATTTCATGACCACAGGTGTTTTTGCATATAAAATTGAAAGAATAGTATTTTTTCCTGTGGGAATCATGGAGAATCTGCACGAGTCTTTAAACGATAACACGAGTGGCCTTGAGTTCTCATCCATGTTGGTGTCAGTATTGTGAGTGTTTGTCTTGGTGTTTGTGCAGGTATCTAGAGGTGGAGTGGGAGGTGAGGAAGGGATCCCAGAGGAGTTTCGGGAAAGAGGTGATGAAGGGCTCGAGTCCTCGTGTGCCCCAGCAGGATAACTTCAGTGACTGTGGGGTTTACGTGCTGCAGTACGTGGAGAGCTTCTTCGAGGTGAGAGTGAGCCGCTTCCCAAACATCGAGAACTTTTCTGCTGTTGCATCATTTTGTTAACTCGTGTAATGTGCTTTAATTCACACACATCCCAGACAGCCCTGTTAAGACAAATGACATCACAGTGTTTCCAGGATTTAAGATTAAATAGGGAAAAGTTTCATATAAATAATTTCCATTTTGCGCCCACACGCATACATAGCAATGGGTGCTTTTGAAACATGCCTCATGATCACTGCCAAAGTCTCTGATTTCAGTAAACAAGGCTTTGTTGCCGAAATTACATTGGTTCACCACTAGGGGTGATGATTCCTGTGAAAGCATGAACCGGTGTCTGTATGGTTTTTACCTGATCTCAGATCCGTTTTATACATTTGTAGACATTTAATGACACATTTGTTTAATAAAAAGAGTCTCTTATTGAACTGAGTAACCAAGCTCCAGGGGTTTAAAGTAACGAATTACAAATACTCATGTTAATGCAAGTAGTTTTTATCAGAAATTTTACTTTAAGTATACTATGACTGACATTTGTGTACTTTTACTTGAATACATTTCAAGTGATGTATCTGTACTCTTAGTGTGCTATTTTCCCTCCGTTTGTGGACGTCGACTTGTTTTAATTAATCTTTTAAATTGTGTTATGTAGCTTGATGCCAAACGCACCTCTAAAGCCCCGTTCACACCACCAGTGACTTTGTCGCTGTATGTTAGATAATTAGATGGCAAATCGGTGTACTGAAAAAAAAAAAAAAAAATTATTAGCATCTTATCAGCCTTTTCTAAAAACTCACATGACATGGTCTCACAAAATGCTTTATAAAATGCATAGTTTTAGAGATATAATCCTCAGACTTGAAATGAATATAAGTGAATATAAGTTGTTATACCATGTACACATAATATTTGTATACATAAAAAAAATATATATATATATATATATACATTGGTATATATGGTTCTCTTTTTTAATATACTTTAAAATGTAATTTATTTTTGTGATGCAAAGCTGAATTTTCATCAGCAAGTACTCCAGTCTGGTGTCTTATGATCCTTCAGAAATCATTCTAATATGCTGATTTATGATCAATGTTGGAAACAGTTGTGCTGCTTAATATTTTTTTTATAACCTGAGATACTTTTTTCAGGATTATTTGATGAATAAAAAGTTAAAAAGAACTGTATTTATTTAGAATAGAAATCTTTTGTAACAATATACACTACCGTTCAAAAGTTTGGGAACAATAACTATTTTTTTTTTAAGAAATTATTTCTTTAATTCAACAAGGATGCGTTAAATTGATAAAAGGTGATGGTAACCATTTATAGTGTAAGAAATGTTTTTATTTTGAATAAATGCTGTTTTTATGAATAAATGCTGTTAACGTTTTACTCATCAATGAATCCTGAAAAAAGTATTCCAAAAAAATATATTAAACAGCACAACTGTTTCCATCATTGATAATAACTGAGTATCAAATCATCATATTAGAATGATTTCTGAAGGATCATAAGACACCAGACTGGAGTACTTGCTGATGAAAATTCAGCTTTGCATCACAAAAATAAATTACATTTTAAAATATATTAAAAAAGAGAACCAGTATTTTAAATTGTAATAATATTTCATAATATTACTATTTTTTTTTATTTTTTTTTTGTTTTTTTAACTGCAGGCTTGATGAGCATAAGAGACTTCTTTCAAAAACATTAAAAATAGTAGTGTTTCCAAACTTTTGACTGGTTCTGTATGTATGTATGTATGTATGTATGTATGTATGTGTTTGAGCTTATATATATCCATATTAATAACAGTCTGAGTAATTCTGAGTCTTGAACAGTGTTGGTTTTATAAATATATGTTGGTTATGTGTCTATTCAGAATGACTTATGAGCAGTTTCATTTGTTTTCAAATTGCTCATCATTTGGAGGACAATTAAAAACATTTAACAGATTTTTCCATCTGATTAATTAAAGAGATAGTCTATTTGGATTAATCGGTTATCAAAATGATGGTTAGTTGCAGCCCTACAACAGTGTCATGATGGTACTTTATTGGTTACGTTTTTCCCCGCTTACACTGCCTTATGTCAGTAAAAAAGTTGCTTCAGGATGCAGATTAAAGATCATCAAAACAGAAATATACATTACCGCTGTTTAGTGACCCTCATATCCATATTGAATTGACTGCTCAGTTTAGGCTTTTTCGTTTGTAACTAATGCAATAATCGATTTTTTTATTTGTGTCTTCTAAAGAATCCTCTTCCAAGCTTTGATCTGCCGATGAATCTATTGGATTGGTTTCCCCAGCAAAGGATGAAAACCAAGCGGGAAGAGATCAAGGAGCTCATTCTGAAGATTCAGACTCAGCAGCAGCTCAGTCTGGAGAGCGAGAAACATCCGGACGCCGGCCACAGCCCGTACGAGGACACGTTAGAGTCAGCTGATCTAATCCCTCCAATCAGCTCCTGAGCTCCGCCCACGCTGCTACGCTTCTACCATCACATGACTTATAAACACTAAAAGCCAATCAGGGCCTTGTGTGATTTTTCGCTGCTGGACAACTCTGCCGTTATTTCTTATAGGTTCGATGATGCGAAATGAAAAAAAGTTTTTTTGTTTTTTTTATTTGTATTGAAGTGTACATAAGCTAGGCTTTTTCTTTTACTTTGCTGTTTTTTAAATGCCTTTTGAGTTTTGCCTCTCATTTATTGTTAATGCATCGGATTTCAATTTTGCACCATCTGTGAAATAAAAGTTCATGTGTTCATCTTTGATGATTTACTCTAATGTGCCTAGAGGATTAAATACAGAACTGTTCAGTATTCCATTGGGAATTAATGCCTCTGAAGGAAATGAAAGCGCTTTTTTTGTAAAATCAGTATCCAAGCAAAATTTGTGATTACAACGAAATCATTTTTCAATGTTCTGCTATTTGCCGTTCAAGAGTGCACATTTGCCTTGGTACTGTCTAATACAAGAATATTATGTGTCAAAAATTAGGCCTGCTGTTTTATGGATATCTTGTTTACATTATTTCAGTTCATTCACAACATTTGAGTATTGGTCTTTTCAAAGCACTATTACATGATTCATAAATGTTCCTCAAAGTATCGGACTTAAGCAGGTCAGACGTGTGAAGCTTAAAGTCAGATTCAACTTTAACCCTGTTTTCTGTAGACTTGTAGCCGGTGATTAAGTATTGTTACATGGTATGAAAAATCAAAAGATGGAAGAGACGCTGATTCTGTATCTAGATGCATTGAGTTGAAGGAACATCAATAATTACTCAAAATAATCAAAATGGTAAAATTGTTTAATTTTCTCAAGTTATCTGCATAATTTAATGTTTCATTTTGTTGGTTTTACATGGGCAATGTAGAATAACACTAGTTCTAATAACACGCATTAAAAATGTATGCGCTCAGTTGAGGTGGATAAACTTTTTTATCCGATAAGACGTACATAAACTACAATGGAAACACATTTACTTAATAAATCCCTCGAAGTGCAACAATAAACTCAGATGACTTTGCCTCAACGGAGGATGTGATTGGATAACTGGACTAACCAGCAGACCAATCACATCACAGCATCTCAAATGTTGTTTTGGCGGTTCTGGAACTCCTGAGTCAAAGTCTGTCATCAGAATGATTTGGTTTAATTCCTCCCAGAAGCGTCTCAAAGATTGTCTTCCCAAACACCAGCATCCGAACGCAAGAGAACATGATGGCGTTTATTGCGACAGCATCTGCGCGCAAGTCATTTATGATATAGGAAAAAAAAAGCAACTTCGATTTCTATTAGATATTTTGCGCCAATTTCCAAGGAAGTGGCGTTTTTTTTTATTCTCGCAAATGTTTTATGCGATATTCCAATTTTGCGCATAAGTTAAATTCATAGGTTTGGATGGAAACTTAGCTACTGTTACATTAAAGCAGATGCTCTACACACAGACTTCTGGTTATGTCCCTGGTTATGCCTTTCAATAAAACAAAATGACAAGGAAAAAAATAAATATGTAATACAGCATAAGAATGCGTTTACAAATTTCATTTCTTTTGCACTAATTTACAGGTCTATTAGAAACTTCAAACTCAAGTGGAGGTCAACGGGTTGCATGATGTTTTGGTCCCGCCACACCCAAAACCTAATTAGGTTAAGCTCCACCCACTAGGTTCACGAGGTGGAGCTGGACAAGGTTAAAGGTGGAGCTAAACCGAGCCTAAATGTCATTGATTAATGACTCTAGAGCTGCAAGAAAAATAACCAGTCAAATTTATTTGTACAGCACTTTTCATAATATACATTGTTTTAAAGCAGCTTTATAGAAAATCAAATTCATGTTCATGCTTTATATATTCAGAAAATGTCTTCATATCTTATAGTTGCATTTAGCAGATAAGAACTGGGCGATGATATAGTTAGATTTTGCGATGATGCAACCAATAAAGCAGCTGAAATACAATATAATATAAATCGCCCTACATGATTCTGTATGTATGCGGATAAAGTGGACAAACTTATATATCCAATTTTGTATAAAGTGACATTTTGTCACTGGATACTCACACACCTCTAAAATTCAGTACAGCACCAAACTCAGTGATCAGTTTATGAAAATAGTCATTAGTTTTATTATTTCATCATATTGAATGTTTAAATTTAAATCAAGACAATAACACAACACTACACTACACTGACCATCTAGGGGGCGCTATAGAGCCCCCTGTACCCGTCCATCACAACCCTGGTGTCCACTGAGGCGAGTTGCAGTGAGAACCCAAGTGCAGTTTATTAAACAAAATACAGATAAACAAACCAAGACAATGACTAGAACTTGGCTTGACTAAGAACATAACTTGAACATTAACCTGAACTGACAAGACTCAACAAAAGCAGGTTACAACCAACACAACTAGACAAGAGACAATGGGAACATGAGGGCTATATATACATGAAGACTAATGACTAACAAGAAACACTTGTGAACAATCGGAAAAAGGGAATCGCATGGCATCTGAAAACTACAAAATAAAAAAACAATGAAAACATGAACATGGACGAAAACGTGACACCTGGCATAGTCATGAGTTGTGGCTACACACACTTTCCTGGGGGCTCTAGGGATGATCTATTGCTGCATTCACGCAATGTTATAATAACCATTATTACCGGATGACAACACGTGATGTTGTACCCACCAAATAGAGTTTTCATTTCTTCGTCAAAGTGTTATAAGCCATGAACCTGGCCAACCACCTATGAGGGGAATCATAACATTACATTGACAAAAAAGTATTTGAATATCGGACATGAATACTAGGGGTGTAACGGTTAAAATTATTCATGGTTCGGGTTATATCACGGTTTTAGGGTCACGGTTTCAGTACAGATTTCCAGTCAGGATTTAGACAATATCATAGTACTGAGACTGCTCTTATTAGAGTTACAAATGATTTGCTCTTATCTTCCGATCGTGGTTGTATCTCGCTATTAGTGTTACTGGATCTTAGTGCTGCATTTGATACTATTGACCACAACATTCTTTTAAATAGATTCGAAAATGATTTTGGCATTAGTGGAATTGCATTAGCATTGCATTAAATCATACTTATCTGACCATTATCAGTTTGTAGCAGTAAATGAAGAGATGTCTTATCGATCACAAGTTCAGTATGGTGTACCACAAGGCTCAGTACTAGGACCGTTGCTGTTCACTCTGTACATGCTACCCTTGGGAGATATCATTAGGAAGCATGGAATTAGTTTTCACTGTTATGCTGATGATACTCAGCTCTATATGTATTTGCGCCCTGATGAAACTTACCAATTCCCAAAATTAACGCAATGTATAGCTGATATAAAAAACTGGATGACTAGTAATTTCTTACTACTTAATTCTGAGAAAAAAAAAGAAAGAAAAAAAAAAACATATATTCTATTTATTAGACCAAAAACATCCACACGTTATAACCTAGAATACTGTCTAACACTTGATGGCTGCTCTGTCAAGTCTTCATCGTTGGTTAGGAACCTGGGTGTGCTCTTTGATACCAATCTTTCATTTGAAAGTCACGTTTCTAGTATCTGTAAAACCGCATACTTCCATCTTAAAAATATATCTAAATTACGCCATATGCTCTCATTGACAAATGCGGAACAGTTAGTTCATGCATTCATGACATCAAGGCTAGATTATTGTAATGCTCTACTGGGTGGTTGCCCTGCACGCTTAATAAACAAACTACAGCTGGTCCAAAACGCAGCAGCTCGAGTTCTTACCAGAACCAGGAAGCATGACCATATTAGCCCTGTTCTGTCAACACTGCACTGGCTCCCTATTAAACATCGTATACATTTTTAAATCTTGCTGATTACTTACAAAGCACTAAATGGTTTAGCTCTGCAGTACTTGAGCGAGCTCTTAACGCATTATAGCTATTGCGATCTCAAAATTCCGGCCAGTTGATAATACCTAGAATATCAAAATCAACTACAGGCGGTAGATCCTTCTCCTATTTAGCAACAAAACTTTGGAAAAGTCTTCCTAACATTGTTTTAGAAGCAGACACACTCTGTCAGTTTAACTCTAGACTAAAAACACATCTCTTTAACCTGGCATACACATAGCACATGATAAATGTCTATTATACAAACCATGTAAAATGATTATTATAGCACAGGCACGTCTGTAAGATGTCTGCTAAAGATCTGTTAATCTGGAAAGCTTCTGCTGTGTAAAAACATCTGATAAACATCTTAGAAAAGGCAGTTTTACATACATTCTACATACATTTTACATACATTTACATACATTCTAAACATCATTTTAAACATCTCAAAGACATATTCTAAATGTCTAAAGGCGGGCGTACACGGTGCGATTTTTGCTGTTTTTACGAGCTCGCAGATCATTTTTTTCACTCGGGAGAAATCGAGTGGAATCGGTGATGCTCGCATGGTCGTGGCTCGCAGCGTGTGAGAGGAATTACGAGCCGAGCCGAGCCCGTTATGAGCACCTCCCCGACCTCCCGATCATCTTTAAACATGTTTAAAAAATTCGGGGAGTCGGCCCGATTTTCACCAGCTGTCCCCTATTTCCAAATTATACACAACCACGTGGGGCTATACCTCAGTGGCAGCAACCATACAGCGTGCGCATACACTGTCTCTCTCACACTCTCACACACTTCTCTCAATTCAATTCTGTTCAATTCAATAAAGCTTTATTGGCATGACAAAAATACAATTGTATTGCCAAAGCATCAAAACAGCATAGAAAATTATTTTGAACATTGTACTACAGAAAATAATAATAATAATAAATAAAAATAATTAAATAAAAATAATAATTCTCTCTCTCTCTCTAGTTTTTATGTTGAATGGCTACTGTTCTCTGCTTTACAACAAATCATTTGCACACACATTTCTGTCATTTTTTCTATCTGAAGCTTTGCCTGCATGTAACATTGACGGTCTCTGTGTTTAGCGCGAAAGCTCACGTGATTGCTGCCGGCTCGGGATAAAATTCGTGCAGGACAGTCGTGCCGTGTACCAGCTGCATTGACGCGATTATCAGTTAAACTGACTCGCAACGTGTGCAATATCTCACGACCTCCCGAGTGTCCGATCCTGGTCCGAACTCGCACCGTGTACGCCCGCCTTAAATGACATCTAACAGGAAACGTCCTAGAGATGTATTGCAGATGAGCAAACACTCTAAAAAATACATCTTGCAGATGTAAACGCAGACATCAAAAAGACATCTCCGAGATGTACTTGTGCTATCAGCCTAGGCTGTGTAAACCAGGTCAGCCGGAACTGGGAACACTTCCCATAACACCTGATGTACTCGTTACATCATAAGAAGAATGGCATCTACGCGAATATTAGTCTATCCCAAGGTTTACTGTAGTCAGCCGGATCTGGGCCGTATCCAGATCAGATGGTGGACCTGCGCGCCTAGACACGACCACAACGCATGATTTAGTCAGCCGGATCCGGGCCGTATCCAGATCAGATGGTGGACCTGCGCGCCTAGACACGACCACAACGCATGATTTAGTCAGCCGGATCCGGGCCGTATCCAGATCAGATGGTGGACCTGTATCTAGACACGACCTCAACGCATCCCTGAAGTGTCAGCCGAGATTGTGTCAACTAGACTCCCTGTGAAGGCCTCATCGACACCACAAAAGTTTTAAAACTTACTTTATTTTCTTCCACAGCTGCTGTACAGCCAAAACAATATTTGCATCAATGTCCTATTATCACTGTAAAGCTGAAAAAGCTGAAAGCTGAAAGCTGTAAAAAGTGCTATATAAATAAATGTGACTTGACTTGACTCAGTGTCAGTGCTTCTGTAGCAGGAATCATGTTTTTGTGTATAAATTATGTGTGACCAGTACTGTAAAAAGTATTACCTTGAAAAAGTAAAGTATAAGGGATTACTCAAAAGAGTAATAAAGAGTTACTAACAAAAGAGTTACTAAAAGAGCAGTTTCATATCTGTCTTTGTGTTGTTCAACTGGTCAAGGTTGATATGGGATATTTATATGGAATAGAAAGTAATAAGTAATGCAATACTTTTTTGAGAGAGTAGTACAGTAATCTAATTGCACCGTTGATGATGTAGGCCTAGGCCTAATTAGCTAGTTCTTGGTAATTAATTACTTGTTTAGAGTAACTTGCCCACTAATTCCAAACACTTTTGACAGTGCATTCTCTGCATAGGGAAAAAGCGTCTTAAGCTAAAAATGGTTGGGAAACCCATATTTGTGGGAAGATTAAATCACCAGTAATTTGGCAGTCTTGTTTTTCTATTTTCATTTAAAAGCAACATAATTTAAACTGCATCAAAATTATTAGGAAATGATATTCGCATTTTAATCACTAATCAATATTTTACAATAGTGAACATTTTCAATGGGAAACCACTAGAGTGCGATGTTTTCCATTCATCTAACAAACAAGGCATTAAAGATCAACAGTTCAACCATATACACAATATGGATCACTTTCAGCTAATCAGAGACTCATGTGTGTTTCATGAAGTAATTCACATGAGATGATGAAGCCCGTCCCACACCGAGGAGCGGAGGCAGGCGCGCTCCCATGGACGCGCGTGACGTCACAATGGAGCGTGGACTTCATCCCGGGAGTGGAGGCTGATCAACATCCGGGACACCGGGTCTGAGTTCATGTGAATGCCTACACACACACACACACACACACTACACTGCACTACACACTTCACCGACTGACTGCACGGGCGGCGAGCGACGGAGGTGAGTCTCTACATCATATTTCTTTGGCTATATGTTAAATTGGATGTGAGTGTGTTTGGTTCAGCTAAACACAAAGCGGACTGGGATTATTGTTAGTTTTAGCAAAAACGTCCGGGTAGTATTGCGGAGGAAAACATAGGAGCTCATTCCCAACATAAGTGTATTCTTGTGTGTGTGTCCTGTGTGTTCATGCGCGTGCTTTTATGACTCTATGACTGATGATGCATTGATGCATTGATTGTCACATCTCTGAGATCAGCTGATGGTCAAGGATGCTTTATATCATCTCATTGCATCTTTTGAGTCTATGTATGTGTTCATAAGGCCTTTACTTTAGAAATACCTCTGTTTCCTGGTCACTCAAACCTCATTTACCTTGCAAATGTTGGTGCTGTGCTTGTGTAAGGAATTCAAATGTTGAACAAGGCAAACTTTTACTTCCAGACTATATTGTATTGTGTTGAATTGTATTTTTAATGGTTATAAAAGCTTGAATATATCCATGGATGTTGAAAAGTAGGTTACCTTAACAGTAAATGACTCCTGCTGTGTCACAAGAAGTTGTAAATGCCCTTTGCTCCTTGGGAACTTTCACATGCACTTGCCCCATATAGGACAGTCACACACCTGTCATTGTCTAAGGAATCGATCGTTTGGGAAAAGCTGACAGAAAACAGTGCTGTTATGCTCTGGCTGTCCATTATAATGAAAGAAATATGAGAGGGACACACAAACATTGTGTGTGTGTGTGTGTGTGTGTGTGTGTGTGTGTGTGTGTGTGTGTGTGTGTGTGTGTGTGTGTCAAACAGTCTGACCACAACGACACACCTACAGGTGCGGCTGGCGAGAGTCATGACTCACCTCACTTTCATTCTCAAAACATTTCTGTCATTTGTACCATAAATGAGTCTGTAGGCTTGCTGTATACCTTGGAAAGTTTCACAGATATAGCAGGGCTCCACATTAAGCCTTGCAATGTGCTTGTGAAGTAAATCGCTCATTCACAAAAAAGTTGCCCATCCGGAAAAAATAGGATTTTTGTCTTGTAAATATAATTTATTCTAAAGCAATATATTCATCAGCTTTGACATATTTAAATCTGCATATTTGCAATATTTACCCTGAGAGCTTCTTATTTTAAAAAAAAAATTTTTTTACATTTGGGTCGTTGAATCTTTGACTCAACCATTAGTTCAAAGCGCTGACTCATTCAGTAATGAAACACGGATGCGTGTTGCTGTGAGATGCGTTATGGTTCTGCTGTGATCTTTCTTTGGAACTATTTTCGCTGTTGAAACCGAACAAAAACTGTCAATATTGCTTCTAATATGGAAGTGACTTCATTTTAACTACTTATTCATTAACTGTCATATGAAATAATTTTCAGTGTCACATTTTCAATTGTGATGGCGTTGCTTAACTGTATCATATATTGTAAATATAAACTCCACATTTTACCTCAGAATGTTAACTGAGTTTATCGATTGCCACTTAGACTAAATGTAATAAAATCAGAATCATTCTCGCATTTTTGGTGATTCCCATAGTTCACAGCAAAAGACATGTTTTGGAGTTAGAGTAAAGGGGAAGAAATGTGGTTAAATGTGGCTAAAATTTCTGTTATTCCTAACAAAAGCTACTGTAATTTTAATATATTTATACATTTATAGTGGACACTACATCCTTGACCCACTTGACCATGGATGATGGGACCTCAGCAACTATGACCTTACCTAGTTCTCTGTACTACTGACTTCTATTATTCAACTTTGACAGCATTCAAATATATCCACCCTAGGTAGAGGAGAACCATAGCAACTCGGCTTTAGTTTGCTCCTGTCCTGGTGTCATATTTTCATGACGAGCTTTTGTTCATCTGTACATCACTGTACACACCTTCACTTATGTCTCAGGATTCGGTGTGAACCGAGCTATGTTCAGCATGTGTCTTATACTCATTAGGACAATCATAATGAATAGCAATAATCATAAAAACCATACAAGACTTTTCGTTGCATTAATATTGTCTTATGCTGAACAGTGTATCCGTGCCAGTCCTCATTGGCAGTCTACGTAGGCAGCATTTGAAGTCATCATAGACATAAAGGAAAAGGTAGTAATTACCCTGCCTTCTAAGATACCTTGTTTTGGCCAAATTTTAAAGGTTACTTTGCATGTGTCCTTTGTGGAGAAGAATGCATTGTTACACGATCTGTGTAAAAACGAAACTAAGGATTGCAATGTGAAAGAATAAATATAAATATACTACCTTATTTAAATTAAAGTCAGTAGTGAATTAAAGTCTCAATGTAGCTAAATAGTTTAATCTAAACAAAAATTGTGCTTTGAGTATTTTGCCTTGTAATATGCTAATACATGTATCTCTATTGAAATTAATGAGAACTTGTGTGAAAAACAATATGCAAAAAGAGTATAATGTCTGAATTCACAATATTTATTAACTCTTTCCCCGCCAGCATTTAAAAAAAAAAAAAAAAAAAGTTTCCATCCACCGCCAGCATTTTTGATCATTTTCACAAAATGTTCATGGCCCCCAGAATATTTATAGTTGTATATCTGAACATGCAATATATCAAAAGCAAGAACAGATCCTCTGCTTTTAAACAGATTTTTTTGAGCTGTTTTAACACTTGAATGTGGATAAGTTTTATTAAAAAAAGCAACATTTTGAGGAAAAAGCTGAGAAAATCTTGTTTTTGTCAAAGACTACATCTGGACCGGGTTCAGAAAGATGATAGGTAGAGCTGCACGATTCTGGATGAATTAAGAATCACGATTTTATTTATTTTTCAAACAGAGATCATGATTCTCCCAAAATTCTGAACAGACAACTAAACAAAATAACATGTAATTTAATAGAGGTTCATACAAAATATGAATGAAATGTTAAATATTTTAGAGAGTGTCGCATCACTTGCTAGGATAATTCTTGCATGTTCAACTTGTTCATACAGCAAAACATTGGTGTACAGTGAAGACCTAGACTACTGTATGATTTGCTGGATCAGGTCCACATTAATGACAGAAGTGTTTGTGTAGCTCTTGTCAGGTCTTTTGTGTTTCTGGATGAACAGACAAGCACATGTGTGACCTTTCTATCGGCAAACAGGTTGTGTCACTTCAGACTGTTGAGAATTTGAAGAACTTCATATTCTTTCATGTTCATGTTGTCTATTTAAGAGCTAAAATCATTAACCACTCTTTGTCAAACATGTAGGCTAGTACACTTATTTTGAGAATTGCTTGTCTGTCATGCGTGTGTCTTACGATGTAGAAACCTCTGCCACTGATTAACTTTTTTACCAGTGCTGTCACACCATGGTCAGGTCTTTTACATTAGCCTGAGAGTTTGACCTGTGATCGCGGTAAAGAGTCAATCTTTAAGCCGGCGTTAAAATCACAGAATACCTCAGATCAGACTGAACTAATATGGAAGCTAAGAGTTGAATAATGTTGTGTGTTGTGTTGAGTGTGTCATAATGAGCTGCACCTGCTCTCTGGGAACTGCTGACTGCTCCTACATCAACCTTCATATACAGTAGTGACACCCTACCGTCCGTTCGTGTTCAGTCTAGCAAGTTAAATAAATATGATGTTAAAGTCCCCCTGTAGGCAATAATTGTATCCCTTAAAACCCACCAAAGTGACACATTTAAATGTTTTTTCTTGTGAAAAAATGTATTTATGCCTTACAATAGCTTGAATGTAACTCTACACCCTTGCTTCATTTAGTATGCGGTTCTATGAATATGCAAATGAGACCCGCCTCCACTCACTCACAGCAGCTCAGAATAACTGATCCACTCGGTCAACTTTACTAAGGCGGCACAATGGGAAGTGGAAATACTGGTTTAATTCAGCCTTATGTGTTTGAGCCAGAAACTGGTTCAGAAGAAGAAGTGGAAGAGTATATAGGCTCGTCTAGGGCTGCACGATTATGACAAAAATCATAATTGTCGATTATTCCCTTGAAATTGTAATTGCGATTATTAATTACGATTATCACAATTTACATTGAATATATATATATATAGGCATATTATTATACATGTTTACTTAAAAATTGTGAACACACACACTGTCCCCCTTTACTTAACATACACATAAATTGTAAGAATATGACTAATAGTAAAGACTACTAAGAAATAAACATTAGGCCTATGCTAAAGCTATTAAATCTCAGTCCCAAACTAGCTTTTGTTAATACAATGTTGGTATGAGCCACCAGAGTCATTTAAAATATAAAAAATAACACACAGTGAAAATAAAGTGGCATTTTGGGGTTAATACACTGATCTATATAGAATGTCATTATATAGATCAGTGGGTTAATATTAAAACGACAGTTACCATGGTGATACACAATACTAACAAGAACTGTTAATGAAACATGGAAACTGCTTCTGGTGAATAGAATGAAAATCATCCCTGCATGCAAATCCTTCTCAGCTAACACACGACGTACCAGTAACGTGATTTATTGGTATTTTACTTTTGTGACTTACCAATTTACAACGTAACAATGTTGCATGCTCCTAGTTTCCTTTGCACTTTATACACAGCGCGCGCCGCCGCATTTGCGCGTGCAATTGAAGAGTGTGCGCTACGAACACAGTAGCCTATAACGGCTGACATGACAGGAACGTCCGTTTTTCTGAGGTGAAAGACTTTTTATTTCAGCGTACACATACGTCGCTGCCTGGTAGTTCCTTCCTATTGTGCTGGGTTTTCTGAAGTAGTTGTGATTTGCCTCTCATAACATGCTCTAAATGCACGCAGAGTGTATTTTTTTTTTTTTTTTTTGGTAATCGCGGCTTTGAACGATTACGTAATCGTGGCATCCATAATCGTAATCGCGATTAGAAATTCGATTAATTGTGCAGCCCTAGGCTCGTCTACAAGTCAATGTATCAGATTGGTAATGCGTTCTATGTATCGCTCTTTACAATGTCGGGCACATAACGGTAATTAATGATTAGTCTTTAGCTTGGGTATGTTATCAAAACGCTAATAATGTGTTGCTAATGTTACCAAACCATGTTCCCGTTCCTCATCTCAGAGTCGGACATAGGGCTGTATACCTTGGAGAACCTGGCGATACGATACATACCTCGATACACAGGTCACGATTCGATACGTACCTCGATACAGAGCTGTCTCGATACGATTTGATAGAATGTGACACGATTCGATACGATTCAATAAAAATACATGGGCCAGATTGGGCCAATTAGTTAATGCTGAACTCAACAAACAGAACTCTGCATTTTTCTTCAATTTATTAAAGACAAAAGTGCATTATAACAAAGTGCATTTTGCTTAAATATTTGCAACTTTAAGTGCTCTGATTAATTGTACACAAATTATATTAATCTGGAAATTACCACAAGTCAACATTTAACTTTCCAAGGGTACAGTCTGAGCTCACACAAGCACAAAATCTTCTTATTATTATTATTCTTATTCTTAACTTCTTATTAAATCTTAAAAAAGGTGGATATCCGTCTAACACGTCCCAATAAACGAGCGACAGCAGGAAGCTTCAGTGCACGCTGCGAGGCAAGGTTTAAAGTGTGAGCGAAGCATCTGAAATGCAACATACCGGCAAGCTCCGCTGCAACGCTCATATTTGCGGCGTTGTCAGTCACAATAGCTGGGTCTTTGGATACGAGGTCCCACTCCTCCAGCGCCGCTTTCAATAACGCTGCAATGTATGACCCCGTATGGCTCTCGTGCATGGCTCGCGTTTATAAAACGTGCAACATCAGTTCCCACTCCTCGTTAACGTAATGGCAAGTGATTGTAACAAAAGCTTGTAATAAAATCTTCGACATTTTCCATGAGTTTTTTGAAACTCGCGGGCGCCGCTGCGCCCCCTAATGGCTGGGCGGAGTATCGATACTAAGGGCTAGAATATCGATACTGTATCTTTTTTTATTATATCGGTATGTATCTAAGAATCGATATTTTGAGCACACCCCTAGTCGGACAGCTGCCTTCAAACAGCCAGCATCCTTAGAAACGCTTTGGACATCACAGAACGTCAGTGGAGAAAGGCATATAGTTCATCATAACATGTCATATACATCATGTACATAATTCATATTATTCATATTAATTCAGATTTTTCATATCAACAGAATAATATAGCGGGATAACCTGGCTTCTCTCGTGACTTTGCAGTTAATGATATGCTAAAGCCCGCCGGCACGTTGATCTGATTGGTTACAAGGTAGTTTGTGACGTCAGAAACACCAGCGATTTCAAAGCGTGTTTTTGAGACTGTCTTTGGTTCACTGCAGTTTTAAGGAGAAAATACTCAGCAATGGTGTCAACTTATGAATTTGCACATGGTTTGTCTGATGGCTCGTTTCCACCGAGCGGTACAGTACAGTACAGTACATTCCAGTACGCAATATTTTACGTTTTGGTTGTCAGAAGTTGTGAATGTTTGTTTGTCTTGTGACAAACCGCCACATGCCGAGAAGCAAAACCAAGATCTGCCATATGTCAGACCACTGTTGTTTACTGTGTCGTTTTCTTCTTCGCTCGAGAATGATACGGTCTCTACTTTCCGCCATGGCGGTGGAAACGCAAGCCAGATCAGGGTTTATCGTCCCGAATCGTACTGTACTGTACTGAAACGAGCCATTAAAGCACATTAAAACACCACATAGACATAAACATTAAAAACGTGTTTTTCACCGCTGGGGGACTTTAATACAATTACTGAAAAATATGCAAAAGCCATATGTAATATAATAGCCTATATAATATAATATATTAGTGCAATTTTTGAAGAAATATATTTTGGGCACAATTAATGTATAGTACTATTAAAATAAAAAATTTGCAAAAACCGTACATATTAGCTTCTTTCCTTTACCATTCATAAGTGAAAAATTATATTATATTATTATATTATAATGAGTCATAAAACTCTTCTTCTATTTGTAGTTTGTTTAATGGAGAAATATAATTTAGGTACAAAAATGTGTATCACTTTATTATATATATATATATATATATATATATATATATATATATATAATTTATTTATTTAACTTAGTATTTATAGAAATATAATTTATGCAGTCAGCCAGCATTGTGCCAACTTATTTTTAATGTAGTCAGTTTTAATGTAATAAATATTTAAGTTTCAGCAAACACTTTGAAGTGGTTTAATGTTCTCTTTAGATGTCTTTATGCTCGTTCTGACAGGATGATACTAAAACATTTGCTGGACTTTATTGCTGTGTTCTTGTGTCGTGAACACGCAGTGCTCTCATGATCTCATGCACCGCTGTGACAGTGAGCCTCAGTCCTCTCGCAGCTCTTTCAACAAGCCAGACTTGTGTGGAGGAAGAGTGGGCCTGGACTCGAATAACTCAACTTTCTGCTGCTGAAATGTCAGTTCATAGCAGCGATTACTTCCCTTGTTTCCCCTCTCTTGTCTTGAGGCCTTTTGATGCTGTGTGGTCCGGTGTAGCATTATCTTAATCTGTGTCAGTTTAAGCAGATCATCATGGTCATGCTGGAGTCATGAAACTGTGAGTTATTATAGTGATTTTAGATGTATGTCTTGTCTCAGTGTGATGAATATGGCTTTGTATTTAATGTGTATGGTGACATTTTTTAGTAATGTTTATTTTTATCTTTTTTTTTCATTCTTTTTTTTTTTTTTTTTTTTACAAACAAACAATGTTAAATTAACTTTAAATTTCATAGCTTGTATATAAAGCTTTAAATAATGTACATTTCACTTGTATTCAGTTGAATTCATAATTTATGTATACAGATTAACTACATTTTTGTATAAGCAGAACATTATTTTTATTTTATACTTTAACTGTGAAGTATTACACAGTAAATCTGCATGGTGATGCCCTTTACAGGAACCACATAGCATCCAGGGGCAATCATGTATCTAATCAGTTTGGTTTACAGCTAAATTAATAAATCTTAAACTTACAGTTATAGGTGTGCGTGTATCTTTACAGTACAAACACAAATCAATATCACAGTACTATATGTACATGTATGTGATGGTATAAAATTGTCATGTTGTGATAATTGCTGAAGCTTTAATCATGGTATGCGGTATAATATTATCATGATATTGAAACAAGTTGCAAAAAAGTGTTGTCATACTATAACAGGTTTAATAACTTCTTTCTTACAACAAAAAGAACAACATTTAAATACAATAAAACAATACAATACACAAAAATGTATAAAGTATGTAAAGTTGAACAGATGAAAGTGCAAAAGAATAATAGAGAACAATATTTGCAATAAGGTCTCATTAGTTAAGGTCTTTAATGCATTAACATTAACAATGAGCAATGGCATTTGATACAGAAGTTATTATTCTTTGATAACGTCAGTTTAAAATACAGCTGATCATTGTTAGTTCATGTTTAGCTCAGGTTTTGATTTGAATAATGTAGCCTATTATTAAATGTTGAAACTAACATTAACTAAGATTAACATTAGAAGCATTTTTATTGTTAGATATAAATTAACTAATGTTAACTAATGGAGCCTTTGGTCAGAACATTTTCAAGTGGGCATGTTGTAGTCCAGATTAAAATATAAAAATGTTTAATTTTGAAAATAAATAGCCTATTAAGTCTTTAAGATTCAACTCTGTTTCATTATTGGATGAATCTGCTTTTTTAAAATGAAACTCTTGAATGAATGACTCAATGACATTCAAACACATGTGAATGCTCCGCTGTCATACTTGTCGAAGGTTTAATAATCTCAGCCGAACTGTAGTCGTTTAGGAAAAATATTGTGTCTGTGTTTGAATGGAGATCGCCATCTTTCAACGATTAACCGTGCTGCTCTAATGCACAACATACACACAATTTACAGTTATGCAGTGTTCAGCCACTCAAACACACATTATAGTTTTTATTAGCTTATAGAGGACAAAAATTAATGTTAGAAATAAAGTGGATACATGTAACTTTGATGGGAAATTTACATGTAATCCTTGTTGCAAAATTAGCCAGTACATTTTTGTGTGATTTGCTGAAACAACATGTTTGTTATCTTGATGCATCCATTAAAAATATAGTGCGGATACATTCATTTCATCTTGAAATATGACTTTTGAATAATAATGTGTTTAAGACCAACTCATTGCTGTCACCGTCACTGAAACATGCTCATCCCTAGTTTTGAGTTTTCCCGTCTGTATGATAAAGAAAAAAAAACTTATTTAAAGCGTTCTAAAAAAGGCTTAAATGCTCCTCATTGTCTGCGTAATACGTGGAAATGGACATATGTAAATCTTGGCTTTTGCTTGATAACCAAATGGCTCTTTTACATGCAGTTTACAAAGCCTGTAGTAATAGCGTCTGGGGGAAGCTCTACAGGAAATTTTTAAATATGATATAACCAGAGAAGAAAATTTGTATGCTGTACCATTATTTTCCATTACAGTAGTACTTTTGTTTATTATATTCCAGGAATCATTTCTTTATAAATAATTTACTCGTCCCTTGGCAATCTCATACAGTTGTGGTCAGAATTATTGGCGTCCCTGGTAAATATGATCAAAGATGGCTGTAAAAATAAATCTGCATTGTTTATCCCTTTGATCTTTCATTCAAAAAAATTCCAAAAATCTAACCTTTTATTGAAGTAACAATTGAAAGTGGGGGGAAATCACATTATGAAATAAGAGCTTTTCTCCAAAATACGTTGGCCATAATTATTGGCACCCATTTATTAAATACTTTTTGCAACCTCCTTCTGCCAAGAGAACAGCTCTGAGTTTTCTCCTATAATGCCTGATGAGTTTGGAGAAGACATGACAGAGATCAGAGACCATTCCTCCATACAGAATCTCTCCAGATCCTTCAGATTCCCAGATCCATGTTGGTGCTTCGGGGCATGGGGTACTTTTTATTTATGGAACTTCTTTATTATGTCCCTGATGGTGGAAATGGGAATTTTCAATTCTTTAGCTATTTTCTTACAGCCACTTTTCTCTTTTTCTGCACATCAGAACTATATTGTTTGGTTTTACTCATTATGACGGATGATTAAGGCAATCTGGCCTTTAAGTTTCCTCATATTTGAACTCCTGTGAAACAAGAAGTCATAGCTCGAAAGTTTTAATGTTCCTAGTCACCCTGGTGTGCTGAAAAATGTAAATATTAATGGTAATATACTTCAGATATATTAAACAAAAAATTCTAGGGGTGCCAATAATTGTGGCCAAAGTGTTTTGGAGAAAAACGTTTATTTCATAATGTGATTTATGGCACTTGTTTACATAGACCAACATATTTAAAATATTCCAAAAAATACACGCAAGAACGTGCTGTGTGAATGGCTTCTAAATAATTAAAATGTCATTAGTGCAACAAGAAGATCACTGACTCTTTCAAACAGTCTGAGAAACTGAGACGTGTGGCTGCGTTACAGCAAGATCAAAACACTTTCTCTAGTCCTGTGTTTCATTCATCCAAGATCATGTTTCACTTCTCATCCTGAATCAATACCTCCCGGATCCATTCTAATAGACTTACACAACTAAACTGCTTGCAGGGCAGCTTCCTGTAGTTTCCTAATTCTGTTGCCAGCCCAGCCCAAACTAAGGCCTGTTCACACCATATAACTGCATTAGCTTCCACAGCAGTGCATGCTATCATTGTGTTCATTATAAGCTGCAGTTTTGCCGTCTGCCGCTTTAAATGCTTGAGCCCTTTTAAAGTAGGATGGATTCTGATTGGCTGTTTGTGTTGTGGTCTCTGTTATTCTTTTACATTTAGAACGATTTTGACACATTTCTTTATCGTCCTTGGTGTGAACGTGCCTTTAGTCTTCACATTCATTGGAAAGGCAGATGCTCAGTTGCACAAGAACCCTGGAATTACATGATATGAACGGGACCTTCTTTGCTCTTGGGCACAAAATAACAAATTGTTGTTGTTGTTGCTTTTTCATTTTAAGAATGAGACCCTCACAGACGCTCCCCTCAAAGAAAGCGGGACAGAAGGCGAAAGTGGACAAAAGAGACGGATTAAAACACCAGGTGTAAACGGGAATGTTTCTCCCTCGTCTACTTGTGATCCGATTGACCAAAGCGCATCTTAATACCAGGTGTAAACGGGCTGACTAAGGTCTATAATGGGTTAGTTAACATCTACCTAGCCAAACCTTGAAACCTTTGTTCAAATACAGGATTGCTTCTACACGCAAATGGTAATGTGTTGTAGACATGGTGTAGGGATCCCATCCAACAATGTTATTATCATGATACAGCATGATATATGTTGCATTTGGTTTGCTTTTTTTCTCAATGGAGAAATGTAAGTCTATTTCTGTGTGCTGCACATCAACATTTTATGTTAAATTGTTTTTATTGGTATAAAGGGAAAATGGTTGTATTTAGATCCTGTAACTGATCACCGTTTCTTTGACGTTTTACACTTCATCCGCATACGCAGTAATACAATTAGAAACATTTACTACAGGGCATTTTAGGGGTAATTGAACTATTTTAAGACTTACAACCACACAAATAAACTAGATGTAAGTTATTAATGCTGAAAATCTATGTTCATTGACTTTATGCTGTAAACATGGCATATACAGTAGCTGTATGTTTAGTTATTCCAGTAATTTCTGAGAGAGCAAATAGCAAATGATTTTTTGGCAATAGTTTCTATTTCAGCCATTCAGTGTCCCTGTGCACAAAGCAAGGTCTGTATTGCAATGGTTTACTGAGTCTATTGTGGAAAATCTTGACTGGCCTGCACAAACCCCAGACTTGAACAGTCACTCCAACTCCAATTGAGCCAATATCCAGGAGTATATGATCCTACGATGCCTGTATTTGCCGACTCATTCAGCGCTCCAGTTAGTCCAACAGTCCACTGAACTGAGAACAGTCTTTCCGACATCCGACATGCTGAGAAGAACTGTGTGCCGAGGGTTTCATAAAGGGGCAAAATGGATGTTTCTGAAAATCATAAAGTATGATAAATCACACCTATAGTAAACAGTGATCCGATGGCAGTAGTTCTGGAGTCAACAGCAGGACTGATAGCAGTTCTCTCTCTCGTCAACAGTCGGTTAATGGATACAGCAGATCTCGAGTCACCAGTACACTGAACTGAGGAAACGGTTCGGACTCTGACATGTCCTCGAAGAACCGATGAGCTGCTGATACAGCTGATTGATTTTTATGGTTTTTCATGGTTCATGTAAAAGGATGAGTTAAGATTAGTTTATCACCTTTATAGACATGTAGAACTTCCGCGTTTAACATCATTATCGGGTGCTTTAATCACATAATTGCATACGTGATGTCATTGTGTGATTAAGTAAACTAACTGTTTTTTTTAAAACTGGTTCATTGAAGTGAACTGTCCAAAATAATCATTTTTCAGAAAAGCATTTGACTTCCCATCAAAACCAGTCTATCATCATTCTTCACCTATGATATACTGCCGGTCAAAAGTTTGAAATAATTAAGATTTTTTTTTATGTTTTTGAAAGAAGTCTGTGATGCTCACCAAGACTGCATTTATTTTGTTACAGTAAAAATGGTAATATTGTGAAATGTGATTACAGCATCATCATTACAGTCTTCAGTTTCACGTGATCCTTCAGAAATCATTGTAAAATGCTGATTTGCTTCTCAAGAAATATTACTAAGCCATGTTTTTGCTGCTTAAATCTGCAGTTCGTAACTTTTTTTGGTTAAAAATGTATTGCAAGTACATAATCAAGTATATAACCAGCCTGTGTTCAAAACTATCTCCTTACCGTAGCCGGATTCACAGCGGTAATCTTGGAATAATGTGTTCTGATATGAGTGGACCTGGTCGGTTTCCGCGGGAAATATCTTTGCGTTATTACATCACGTCTGTAACATAAAGAAGGAGTCCCGGCTAGTAGGCTATATCGCATGAGGATGCCATTGCTGCAGGTGGAAGATCATTTATAGCCTTTTCTCACAGCTGGAGTAATTACATTTATCATTTTGATGATGGATTGTAATCCAGAAAGGTCCAAACGATTAGAGATTAGACTGTACATAAATGTAGTTAATTAATATTACTCAGTACTTAAATGTATAATAATTATACTGCAGCAAGAACACCTTAAACACATTAGTTCACATTTGTCTAGTTAGCTGATTCTTCATATCAAAATCAATGACATGGTGCTCAATTTTGTTTGTTTTGTGAATAAATCTATTAGTCAAAAATATTTTAAATGCAATATACTCTGTACGTGTGTGTGACATGAATACCTCTTTTTTTAATTTCTGGTTAAATTTATTTTAATATTTTTGGGGAGGGGCATAATGTCAGGGTAATACAACTGTTCTCATATCTTAATAAAGAAAAAAGCCTAATTAAAATAATAATTAAAAAAAACATAAAAATAAGTTTTGTATAAGTATTGAACATATTTTATTTAATTATTTTTTTTTTTAACCAAAACAACAACTGCATTGCTTAATATTTAAAAAGCTTCTCAAATGAGATCAAATTCAAATCAAAGTTGTATGATCCAACCTTCAAGCAGAAAATGACTCATGGTCAATAATTGTCTTAAAATATTGAATAATTTGACCTTTTTCTAATAAGGCGAAGTGAGTTCAGGTTTTAAAATGTGAAGTGGTGGAAAACTAATGAAATTTTTATGAATTAATAAGGATTTTTACCTTGATAAATATTTTTAATGTTTTAAAACATTTTTGAAAATAATGAGTGAGATGTGTTCACATATATTTAAAGGGACACTATGTAACACTTTAATATTATCAAAATCTAAATAATCAATGCATTATCAAACCTTCTTCTAAAACGTGTTTTTGTCTTACCCTGATTCACTATGGTAAGCCTACTAAGTGTTTATATTTTAGACCTGACGGGATGGTTTTCACGGGTAAGTTGCATAGATGCATCACTCGCCCGCTACTTTGACGCGTGTCTGGTGTGAGAGGTCAGAGGTTAGTTGACACAACGAGCGAGAAATGTTGACATGGAGCCGCTAAATCTCCAACCTCCAGAAAATCATCCGTTTAAACGCGACAGAGCTCGTAATAAAACAAGAATCAACATTGGTTTGGCTTTTTGGAGATGGCGAGAGAACTGTAAGGATCCGTATCGAAAAATCTATATTTTTGACAACACATTGCACTTAAGTTTATTATTTCAGATGTCTTTTTGAAAGATTACAACTGAAACATGTATATTATATAAAATTCAACCCACCAAAGTGGCAAGTAGGAGTGACCGCATTACACGCCACAGCTGTGTAAATATATCAAGTAAAAAGGTTTTTCCAAACCAAACATGGAGTATAATCGTACAAAATTGTTAAACTAGATTTTGTCTTATCTTTATTATGGACTCTCTTATATGTCATTGACCCATAAATGGAAATGATTATACAGCAACACGAGACCAGGAAGAAATAATGCGTTCAGTTTGCCTAGATCCAGTGATACTCAATAAATTTTACAACCTGGACAATAAGTTACTTTGTGAACTTTGGCCTTTTTTTTGGTCTTTTTCTGGGTTTGAGCTTGAAGAAAAGAGGACATCAGTGTCGTGGCGACATTTCAAACACTAATCAAGTGTCGCATCTAAAGGCGTCACTCAGAGCATGTGTAGCGCTGGATTCAAAGTAATACACAGAAGAGAGGTTTTTTCATTCAAATAAAGAAAGGCGATGAGTGTGGTGATTAAATGTGATGCGGGGAAGGTAGCAAGTCCACAGATCCAGTTGGCGTTTGGCTTTGTAGTGATCTTGCTCTGGCATGTCAATCCTGGACCCAGAGGCTGTTTCACTGCCAAACTGGTTTTGGGAGACGTGATGTGGGACTTGCACAATAAGGCTCTGGTGTCAGCCGTGCTCCGTCTTTTAGACCTGGATATGGGCTGATACTCTGCGACTTACCCGTCCAGGACGCTTGCCTGAAGAAGTGCTTTCTTTACTTTTAACTGTGAAAAATATGGGTTGTTCTTGTCATGTCAGGAAGGACACACCTAACCCATAACTGACCCAAGTGTGCCACATTGACATTGCTCAAATGCAATAACTGCAATGATTTCCTTTACTTCTCGAGGTGTAGTAAGCAAGACTGCTGAATTTCACAAGCAAATGTACAGACTTCAGACCGTAAAACACATCCTGAGTAGTAGATCAGTTAGCTTTAACTGGCAGAAGGTGGAAAATCTTATACATTACCCTTAAAAAAAACGTTGGTTACATTATTTCAGGTTGTTGACTGTTTTTACAGACTCAAAGACTCATATAGGCCACTGGAGGGTGGAAAATGCCTCGCACACATAAAGTTTGCCACAACGCAAAAGTAGCCTAATGATTATGAATGTAAAAATAGCAAGAAGTGTTTTTGCTAGCATTAAAATGCGTCTAGTACTAGAGTCCTACTTGCTATAAAGCCGGATATTTAAAACAACCTCCATTACTTTCCAGTTATACTCCGTACAAGGAATGATCTACTGGGAAAAAAAGAGGAACATTATGAACAAACTTACTAGATAACAACAGTTCCTATATCAAAAATCTGGCAAATAAAACAGCCTTAAATGCACTGTCGCCTAATGAAGAGTTGAGAGCCGCGACAGTTCGAAACTACTGGCAGGACGGACAGAAGAAGATAACTTTTATTTGACAAGTAATCATCTAGTTACACAACATGCATCATGAGTGTATAAAATACTAATACAGTAAACCAAAAAATGCAAACGCATTTAGAAGCCAAGTCCAGAGCACTTAATTCCCTAAAAAGAGGGAAAATTTAAACTTGCTGCTCTTTATTTATTTTTTTATTTTTTTCATTTTCAGTTCAAATAAATCAAATTCAGATTTGAAATCAAACTTTCTATGCCATTTATCTTTGGCATAGACAGAAACACAGAGTACCTCACCCCCACTGTGAAGTATGGTGGTGGATCTAATGTTGTGGGGCTAATTTATTTATTTATTTATTTATTTATTTTTAAGACCCTGGACAACTTATGATACACGGTATCATAAACTCCATCAAATACCAGCAGATGTTAAATCAACACCTGACTGACTCTGTCCGGAAGCTTAAACTGGGCCGTGGCTGAATCTTCCAGCATGACAATGAAAGCACATCTTGCATTTTGCATGACCATATTCTACATCCCGTAACTCTACCCAATGCCTAAACGTAACAGCTACCTTACTAACTATTAATAAGCAGTAATTAGGAGTTTATTGAGTTTTAAAAGTCATAGATAATAGTTGGTTAATAGTGAGAATAATGAGACGGTGTTTTTAAAATATGTTGTACTGAGACGTTTGTAGACTTGCACCACAGTCACTCCATTGTTCTCCTCGCTGTACTTTGGCTTGATGTCATGCAGAAAGATTTGTGTTCATTCTGAAATCTGAGTTAAGTGATCTGGATAAAGCACCTCTCTGTGTTTTGCTCCATTTATCTTTCCCTCAGTAGTCATTAGTCTTTCTAATTAAACCCATCCCAATATGACCAGCAGTTGCACAATAGACATTGTTTTCTGAATCTAAATCAGAGTTTTTAAATACAAATGATAAATTTCATTTATCCTATGCAACTAAATGAATTGCTTATAAATGTCTTAAACGCCCCTTTGAGATTGTTGAATAGAAATTGTGAATAAATGAACCACATAATTTTCACATTTCAATTTGTGAGTGCAGATATATAGTTTTCTTAAACTGTTTATTATTGAAAACTTGAATCAGGCTATATATATATATATATATATATACACATACACACACACACACACACACACACACACACACACACACACACACACACACACACACACACACACACACACACACACACACACACACACACACACACACACACACACACACACACACACACACAGAATTGCTTGGATATATTTACAATATTTATCATATAGGACCCGATAGAAGAACTGTACATTTTAATAGTTACAAATGCCATTAAACTTAGCTTTAAATATGTATGTAATTTCGTATTTAAATGTAGAGAGAGAATCACTTCTAATAGCGAAGCTGTAAGTTTATCTGCTTCAAGAACAGCACCATAATTTCCTCGCTGAGAAATGTCATGTGGCTTTTAAGTTGTTAAACTCTGTGAGGGTGTGTCCGTACTCTGTGAGGGTGTGTCCGTACTCTGTGTGTGTGTGTGTGTGTGTGTGTGTGTGTGCGCGCCTTTGAGCGGGAGAAAAGATAATATGTGCTTTTGGTCCATAATAAAAATGTAATTTTGTGGCAATAGTAAGTTGTTTTAATCCTATTGTTTCCTATATGTATTTGCCTATATGTATTTGCTTGGTCAGTTTCATCGTGGGTTTTGGTTCTTTTGCTGTTGTCGGCTGTAAGGACCTTTTGAAATAACTGAAATCATTTGGCGAAGTGATAACTGTGGAACTGTAATTCGGTCAAGACCTTCCTGGAACTACTTTAGCCATGCGTTTACCTGAAAATAATTGCACACCTTAGAATGTTTGTCAACCAATCAGATTCAAGCATTCAACAGCCCCGTAGTATAAAATGTTTTAATTACTTTTAATGAAAGAACTTTTATTTTTTTTGCCAGAGGCAAACTAACGTTTTCTCTGTTCTTCTTCCATTGACATGTGATTGTTCTCCTGTTTTTCTTCCTCAGCGGTGAAATGGACGATGGAAAGCCGGTGTGGGCGCCCCACCCTGCAGATGGGTTCCAGCTAGGAAGAATCATCGACATCAGTGCCGATAGTCTGACCATCGAACCTCTCAACCAGAGAGGGAAGGTGAGGAGGAGCTTCTGCAGAAATACACAACGTCACGTTTAAAGCTGAAACATGCTGCGTGCAAGTACATGAACACAAATGCTTCCAGTTACACAAGCTCTTTTTATACATTTTTGCATTTATTATGTGTCAGAAAATGTAATTCATTATCCAATGGAAGTACATGCTGTAGTCCCAAGGGCTCTACATTAATAGTCTTTTATGCTATTATGTATTATGTCATGGCAGATCAACTATTTGAATCTCGCTGAGCAAGTTAAACTGTCATCATGTTTATAGCGTGTGTAACAACACATCTGGTTTAATGGGATAGTTCACCTAAATGAGAGAAAATTCTGAAATAATTTACTCGCCCTCATGTCATTGCAAACGTATGGTTTTCTTTCTCAAAATAAGGAATTTTGAAGACTTTTGCTAATCAAACTATTTTGGTTACAATTGACTTGTATGGGCAAAAGAAAATTCTCAAAATATGCTCTTTTGATGTTCCACAGAAGAAAGACAGTCTCATGGTTTTAGAAAAGCACGAGTAAAAGATGACAGAATTTTCATTTTGGGGGAACTATTCCTTTAAAGGAACCGTATGTAGGATTGTGGCCAAAACTGGTACTGCAATCACTTTAAAAATACTGTAGAGCGGTGTCTCTCCTCCCCAAACCCCCTGACTCGAGGTTGCCAGATAAGCTGCAGGATTCAGCAGAAACTTAGGCTGCTTCAATGAGCTTCCAATGGCAAGTGACGACGAGACGTACACAGAAAGTTTTTTTCTGTTAATTATGTTTATACTTTAGATATTTTGATAAGTAATTATTTATTTAAAAAATGTACTAATTGTCATTAGTTAAATATAATCGTAAAGATTTATGCTCGTATATAATCGTAAAGATGTATGCTCGTATGTGACAGACAGAACGGTAGCTGTTAGTCTAACTCATATATGATATCTGTGTAACCAATATCAAAGATACAGCTATTCATGAAGTGAAAGTGGCCAGCTGTATTTTTTAATACCCTGCAGCACACGTCCATAACGCTAAAATATGTGATGTGAAATACAGGTCAACTTGCAGCATGTGTAACTTAGTCCACGATATACGTGAAGAACGAATGACGAATCATTTCTTCTGAGGTAAAGTTAGGCTTCTGTCTCAATTACGTTTCAAATTGCCATAATGGGCGTGCTAATGTTGTTTTCCTCAGCGTCTCAGCATAATGACAGAGAAACGGGCTCCTATAATGCATTGCTAATGTTAGCATACGTCCATGTGAGCTAACGTTACATTACTTTGCACGAACATGCATAACTTTGTTTGACTGTCATGAATATATGAAATGTCCATTGACATCAAGTACATGTTAGCCAAGCATAGATGAATCTTACCTGTCCAGGAGAAAATTAGCAACGTTGGCGTCTGTGTTCAAATTCTTCTCCGTTTTCAGCCGTCTCCATCTTTCAAAAGCATCTCCAATACAAATTCTGGTTTTATTTCGGACTTTGTCACGACGAATTTCTGAATTATAACGAGGTCTTTTTGATTTAGTAACGTTAGACATTTTTATCCGACTAGAGTTAGGGTAGGTTAGAGCAAAGCTGGCAACCCGGATCCCGAAACACTACTGACTTCGTGATTGGTAGATAGGTGGAGGGAGGCGCGTCAGGCCAAAACACAAAATGACAACATCAACATCAGTTGAGGGCTGCAAGTCCACTTTTTAAATGACAATATCCTAGCCATACTACTGTTGTCAGTGATATAAGTATTTGAAATGAACATGATATCTTAATGTCTAGTGACACATCAGGGCCATTTTATGATTAATTGAAATAGATTTCTTACATACAGCTCCTTTAATGGTACAAAAGTCATTTTGTTGCCCCCCGAATACTGAGGTTTGTTAATGCAAGAACTCATGTTAAGCATCTACAAAAAGAAACACGCTCTTAAAATGCGTTAGCTGATCATTTGGGCCTGCATATTTGTGTAATGTTTTTTATTAGCCTTACTAGCTTGCAATTCTTCAGCCTGACATCAGAGGGTTTAAACCCATAGAATATGATTTAGTGAGAGATATTCATGAAACAGGGAATGGGAGTTAGTTAAAAATCTGTTTTTTTTAAGTAAGGGATAATGTACATCCAGCCGGTTGTTATCTCAGAATAAACCCAGACAGGGTGATCAGGATCAGGTCTTCATCAGCCTGAAGGGGTTTATTCTGAGATAACAACTGGCTGGATGTACATTATCCCGCTTATTAAATGGCTACTTGCCACATAAGTAAATAATTAGATGCTAAATATTGATCTGAGTTGAAGTATTTTATTGTATTTTAACTCTTTAAACGCAACTTATTACACAGCATTTCCTCACAGAAATAATTATTAGATTCGACTGAGTTATTTTATTAGCTCACCAAACGCAAAACTTGTGTGCGCATTGTGTTTGGCACAAACCATGTTTATCTTTATTTTTCTACTTTGTGTCGTACTGGTTTTTGAGAGTCGTGTCACACAACTTCCTCATGCTGACATCTGTCTAATTGTTTGAGATTCATAATTGACAGACGAATTTGCATCTTGGATTGTACACAACCTTTTAAATGAGAATTAGTTTCTCCTCAGGTGTTAAAGTTTATAAGCCTGCTTATGATTTTGCAGTCATAACGAAGCAGAATTCTATAGTTACGTCTATGTTATTATTTGCATCTAGTTTTGTTTTTTCCTACTGTGACCCTGTGAGCACACACCTGGTGGCCATATTTAGATTGCAGCTCAACAGTTAAGAACCACGGACAACAGTGTTTCCTGCACAGCTTTGTGAATCTGCTGCAAATAAATCATATTTTACCTGACTTAAGTAATGTGAATTTGCAGTCTAAATGAATTGTAACGAGAAAATATGACCGTGTACAGATAATCAATGACAAGAAAACCTGACACAAACAAATGACTGTGCTTGATTATGAGCCAGTTGAAAACTCACGTTACCCGTTTAAATTATTCTAATGAATCCTGAACTCCTGAACTGAATCCATTAGAGCGGTTAATGAATCATTAACAACTGACTCACTGATCTGCAAGTTGTCATTGCTTTCAGCCTTGTCCATCTTGAAAGGAAGTTTTGTATTTAACTGAACTTTAATACAATTTCTCATCAAAAACTGACTGATTGTTCATCTGAATGTAGTTTTAATGTACTTTTATCTATGTGTATCTTAAATGTGTGTCTTTAACTAAGAACGGTCAGTTAGTAATGATTAAAATGTGTATGTTTCACAAACCTCAAGTACACAAAGTAGTACACAAAATGTACTTCATTTCAAGGTGGTCATTGTTAAAATGACTGAAGTGTGGAAGGGTGAATAGGAGCCACAGTTCTGTAGGAAACCAAGCCAGACAGGACTTATAGTTCAGGGTGGAAATGAAACCGCTCACTCTCTCACAACTCTTACTGGTTGTCAAGGAACACCAGTGAAAATCTCATTAAAAACCGCATTCCAAAGGGAAAGTTCTGTCGATTTAAAGGGCTTTTAGGGAAAAAGCTTGTGCTTTCAAAACAACGAACTGCTAATATGATCTCATAATGAGGTACTTGCATTTTTGTCATGTTTGTCAAAAACATTTTTTGCACTTCACAGATTGTTTGCAGAAGCAGCAGAATGATTTAAATCTACGGCTGAATGCTTGTGTTTTCAGAGCTGCTGCAAACATGTCCTGTTGCCCATATGGAGTCCGGCCCTCTCTGGAGCTTTACACACATTACAGTAGCAATATCTGTGTGTGTGTGTGTGTGTGTGTTTTCACGTCTGACAACTACAAGACAGCGTGTTGTGTGCAGCATTACATCTCGCCCATGTGATTTGTGTGCAGTGTGATGTCGCCGAGCTGTCAAAGCACAATGGGCTGTCTGTTTACACACTACAAGTGTGTGTGTGTGGAAGACACACTATTGTCTGATACCACAACAGAAGCATGGAGGTGGAATACATAAAGTGGGAACTGCACATAATTAGTTGTAGTTGTGTTTGCTAAGACAAGCATCAATATTGCTATCAGACCCTAAGTATTAAAGGGTTAGTTCACCCAAAAATGAAAATCTGTCATTAATTGCTCACCCTCACGTCGTTCCAAACCCGTAAGACTTTCGTTCATCTTCTGAACACATATGATTTAAGATGATTGAGGTTTCAAAGAGTTCATAAAGTGACCGTAAAAAATCATGAGGAAGTGGTTTAATCCAAGTCTTCAGAAGAGACTCGATCTGGCTTTGTATTAGTGCTGGGTTGAAAATATTGGTTTCTCGATTTTATCTCATATTGATGAATCAATATCAATTCTTAAATCCTAATGGTCGATCTTTTAGTCTTTGCTGTTTTCAGTTGATGCCTTAACAAAACTTGATTAAGCATTATTTGTAGAGCACCTGCCATCCAATAAACCGCAAGCTTTGTTACTCTTGATATTAAACAAAGTGTCAGCTTTCAAATTCTGTCAATTTTATCACAAAACAACAAATACCAATTAATATGGCGTGACAGATCGCTACAGCGCCTCAGTTGAACCGATCATCTCTTCCTCTTTACTATTAGTTACAGCACCAAATAAACATGAATGAACATCAGAAGGAATGTTGAAAGATACAGTTCAACTTACTAAAATCTGTATCATGTCTCAATCAGTGCTTCAACTGCAGAGAGATGCCAATAA
Organism: Vimba vimba; assembly: GCA_022828995.1. NCBI lineage: Eukaryota > Metazoa > Chordata > Actinopteri > Cypriniformes > Leuciscidae > Vimba > Vimba vimba. The sequence continues at coordinate 3,668,786 of CM040832.1, read as the reverse complement.
AACATTTTGCTAAATTGGTGCACAATATTACATATCCATTATATCTTTTTTCTTAACCTTTAATTTAATTGGGGAAATTTAAATGGAATTGTGAAAATTGTGTCAATGACCAGCCCTACTTTATATGATGAACAGATTTAATGTAGGCTTTTGTTCAACTGCTGTACTGATAGAGCACTTGCAGAAGAGTAAACAGAAGCTCAGCTGTAATTTCTAGACACACAAGAACCACTGAGGGTTGTTTTCACATCAAGCAAATACGGTTGAGCTTTAATTTACTGTGTTTGATGTGCTTTATGTGGTAAACACACAATGTCCTCTTTGATGTCTTTTATAAACTTTATGAATCATCATTGTTTTGGTGAAGTGGATTCTCAAGTTTCAGTAAAATATCTTTGTGTTTCAAAGATGGATAAAAGTCGAATGGGTTTGGAACCACATGAGGATGAGAGAATTAAAAATTTGGGGTGAACTTTCCCTTTAAACTTCAGCATGTAACTAATCCTGCATTTGTGCTTTAGAAGTAAATAACACTTTAAAGTGTGCAGCTTGTTGAAGAGATGTGCTATTTTTTTTTTTCTGACATTCAGAATTGACTTACATGCACCTTAGAAAAACGTCCAGAACCCCCTAGCAACAGCATAGCAACATGCTAAAAACACTGTGAACGCTACAAATTAGTCACCGCAATTAATACGGTAAACAACGTCTAAGCAACTGCATATCTAGAGTTCCCTAGCAACAGCCTGTCAACTCCCTAGCAACACCTTAGCTTCAATTCCAAATACTGCTCACTTTTTTTTTCACTGACATGCAGAATCCAGATTATGAAAGTGCTCATTAACGTTCAATGCAAGCAGGGAGTTGTATGATTGTGCATGTGCAAGAGAAAGCGTGTGGCACTTTACACAAGTCTTCACAGGCTTTTAGCGTGCCGTACAGTTAATGATAGTCATTTCTCTGTGTTCCAGAACTTTCAAGCTTCTGTCAATCAAGTCTTCCCTGCTGAAGATGATGTCAACAAACATGTGGAGGACAACTGTAAGTGTCAATGTGTTTGAGATGTACATGTTGGTCATGTGTTGGATTAAATGACACAGTTCACTAATGGCTTTGTGTGTGTGTGTTACAGGCTCGTTGATGTACTTGAACGAAGCCACGCTTCTAAATAATGTCCGTGTGCGCTATAGTAAAGATAAGATTTATGTAAGTATATTCTTTGTTGCCAATGTATATTCTTTCATGCTTACTTCTCCTCTATGATTAAATGTTATTAATTTCTGAAATTCCTAAAATAAATTATGTACAAATTTTTAATATATTCGTTAATATTTGAAAATGGTTGTCTGCAGACTAAAAATTTGTTTATTGGTTCCTTTCTTGCTGCTCATTTTACTTTGTGTTCTAGACATTTGTTGCCAACATCCTGATTGCTGTGAATCCATATTGTGAGATTCCCAAGCTGTATACCCCAGAGAGCATCAAACAGTACCAGGGCCGATCGCTGGGCACTCTGCCACCTCACGTCTATGCAATTGGTAAGTGGCCGGGGACATGCTACATTTAATCCAAAGGAAGTGATATTTCAGTGCCCCATTATGCTTTTTTAAAGGTTCCTACAACAGATTTACATGAATCCTAGGTCAAAAAACTCTTTTTCTCATTATATACAGTGCAGAATCGTTACTTTTCTCAGTGTCTGAAATGGTTTGATCAAGGATTCAGTCTCTCTAAACCCCTCCTTTCTGACAGCCTACTCTACTCCGATTGGTTAGATGACCCAGTCTGTTCTGATTGGTCTACTCTGCTCCGATTGGTCAGATGACCCAGTCTGTTGTGATTGGCCTACTCTGCTCCGATTGGTCAGATGACTCAGTCTGTTGCGATTGGTCTTCTCTACTCTGATTGGCCAGATGACCCAGTCTGTTGTGATTGGCCTACTCTGCTCTGATTGGTCAGATGACCCAGTCTGTTGTGATTGGTCTACTCTACTCTGATTGGTCAGATGACCCAGTCTGTTGTGATTGGCCTACTTTGCTCTGATTGGTCAGATGATCCAGTCTGTTGTGATTGGTAAACCACTTATAGCATGTGTTGGAAACAAAACGCCTATTGTCATATCTGAATTTTGTCTCCAGTAATAATGGCGTCGGTTTTACGTATCAATTCCAGCGTGAGTCATAATTCTTTGGAAGTGGTGCCAAAGTGGTGTTTGCTTTCATAGCGCAGACACTAGCATCTTCTCAACATGTCGAAAAACACGAACCAAACTCTTCCAGTCTCTGATACAACTACAGTGCTTGAGGGTCAAAGTAGACGTTGTTCACGGACAGCCAATAAAAGATCATAGGCTGGCATTGTGCAAATTTGTAATGTAGGTTTGTAACAGGAAGTGAGACTGGAATTAATGCCGAATCGTTTCAACAGTTCAGAATCGATTCTTTCTTTAGGAGACAATAGCTTTATTCTTTGTGCACTTTGATCTTTGAAACTTTGCAGACCTTTTACATTCATAAAGGCTACATTACACACTACATGAAAGGATATTATTGGAAAAAGCATAGTAGGGGCACTTAAGGCTTCTCAATGTTGTACACAAAATATTTACTATTAGCTTGAATATGTAAATTGATATTTATTACTCCCTGTATATACTCATACCTGTTATTTATGTTTAGCGGATAAAACTTATCGTGACATGAAGGTGCTGAAGATGAGTCAGTCCATCGTTGTGTCGGGAGAGTCAGGAGCTGGAAAAACCGAAAACACCAAGTTTGTTCTCAGGTATAGAAAGATCTCATTCATATAGCAATAAAATAGTTTGAATAAAAGTAAGAGATGCATTTCTACCCAACACTCCAATCCTTCGTTTTTAACACTAAATACGTACATGATATGAATTTAGGAATATGAATGTTTAATTTAATGTGAGATGGGTTGTTCTCTCCTCTCACAGGTACTTAACTACGTCTTATGGTACAGGTCAAGACATTGATGAAAGAATAGTTGAAGGTATGCTTGAATGACTGATCTAAATTTGTACCCCACTATACTTTAACTAATGTAAGTCATAGAAAATATGACGAAGAAACAACTGTTTTCCATCACTCAATTCTAGCAAACCCTCTGCTCGAGGCATTTGGAAATGCCAAAACTGTCCGAAACAACAACAGCAGTCGCTTTGGGAAATTTGTGGAGATTCACTTCAATGAAAAGGTGCGTCTTGTACAAAAGTCTCACTAGAGACAGATAAATGTAATGCTTTGTAGATATCAGTGCACAGTTTTACTTAATCGCTGAGTTTGTTATCCTCAGTGCGTGGCGCAACACCATGTGCTGTTGTTTTTGTAATTGATATAGTGAGTAGTGTTGCAAATGTGTGATTTTGTAAATGAATTTGTTAGACATTTCTTTGCATGCAGTGCTGATTTGTTTTCCAGAACACAGTAGTAGGTGGTTTTGTGTCCCATTACCTGTTGGAGAAGTCCCGCATCTGCACGCAAGGTCAGGAGGAGAGGAACTATCACATCTTCTACAGGCTGTGCGCTGGAGCTCCTGAAGACATCAAGGAGAAGTTCCACCTCAGCTCTCCAGACTGTTTCAGGGTGTGTGTATCCTGCGTCTCACAGACCCACTACACTTACATTACACTTCAACTTCTTTAAAATAGCCATGCGTGCAGATTTAGACCCCTGTTTACCTCTGGTTTCAACCTGTTTACACCTGGTATTAAGATGTTTTTGGTCCATCGGATCACAAGTGACACTAAATACAGGTGTAAACGGGGTCTAAAACGCTTTGAGCTCGTCCACTTTCCAAAACGCATTCGACCGGATTGCTTTCGTAGTGTAAACACTCATGTGCTCGAATGTGTTCAAACAGCCACAAAAGACCGTCTTCTCTCCGTCTACTGACCTAATGCATGAACATTATGGGAAGAGCGCTAGACAGGCACAAAACGTTCCAAGCACAATGTTCTCTCATCATTCCTGATTTCTAACACACACTCACAGACCGTGTTCGGCTGGTCTCATGTCAGCTGTAGAAACTACAGCTGATGCTCTCCGTATGTTTTTCCAGTCGTCTCTGACTACTCTTGTAGTCCATTAGATCAAAAGATCTGAAAAAACCCAAACATTTACCCGCCCATAGACCCTCGCCCCGAAGAAATCAGGACAGAAGTGGATTAAAGTGGACAAAAGAGACTAATTAAACACCAGGTGTAAACGGGAATGTGTCTCCCTCGTCTACTTGTGATCCGATAGAACAAAACGCATCTTAATACCAGGTGTAAACCTGTTTTCCTTTACCGGTTTACGGTCATATACAGCTTAAGCATAAACCGATTGATTTTTGCAAACTCTGACTCTTTCTTGACCCAAGAAATGATTAAAATGTGTTCTCATCTTGTGCAGAAGTGGTTCAGCCAAAATTCTGTGTAAGAGGAGAATATGGGTCTGTAAGCTTCTCGCTGATATTTTGGAATACTCTTGGGTTTTTAATGCTTTATTTAACATCAAAACTGACATAAAAATGGAATACTCTAAATCAGATACACAGATAGTTAGGTTTTGACCTCAATACCAGGGAATAACCTGATTTATTAAATGAAGTCTTGTAAACGTGGTTTACTTGCATTGCCAGGTTATTGGTTTGCATGTTAACCGGGCTTAACTCCCAGAAATCAGCTTAATGAATTAGCCCTAATTCATTAAGCTGATTTCTGGGAGTTATCAGCATATTATCAGTGTATGGTTGTATGCATTGTCAATAAACATATTAACAAACAACTTTATTTTGACATTTGGCTTCCTGAACATATATTGTTATATGCATTCCACTTATGACAGGCACATGTCTGTTCTTAATTTGTGTTATATTAGCATGACAGTATTATTTGGCATATTCAGGCTGATCATGAGTGTGATCAAGCAAAGTGTTGAAGTTGCATTATTGAAATAGTCATTCATAAATTTCTGTTAGCTAAACCATGTTTATTGTACACATTTTTTTCCATCTAGTATCTATGTCGAGGATGCACGAGGTACTTCTCTACCAAGGATTCAGAAAAGCTGATTCCTCAAAACCGCAAGAGTCCAGAGGTAATACATTTATTTTCTATCAGTTGTCTGTGTAATCAGAGGAACTGCCATCAGTGCAGCTCAGAACGACTCTAAAGGTTATTTCAGAGGGAACTCACTTGCCCTCACTCTAGTATAAATGTTTTGGATACATCTGTAAAATTTAACAGCAAAGATTTGTTGTGTTTTATACTTCAGTTAAAGAAGTACATTCCAATGGAAAGCAATTTTAGCATTCTTATCCACCAATTTGACACATTTTCACACCAAACATGTAAAATTGATTGAATTTACTGGAAATAATTCATAGTTGTGTCATTTTTAAAATATTCTGTTTTCAAAGTTTTGGATTAAGGGGGCAATAGGGTCATTGGTGAGATGGGTAGAAGAATAGTCATTGATGAAGGGGTCAGTGGGACGTAATTCTGGATTTAAAGATTCGCTGTTGATTTACGCACGATACGCCTCAGCACTGATTCATCTCAGCCTTTGCGAGTGTCTACACTTGTGTTTGGTTGCTGGCCTACAGCTTGATATTTCACAGATACAAGGCACTTGCTTATGACCATGTATATATCGAATTGTTTATAATTTATGCATGATTGTGTTCATACTAATCTAATCACTGCACTAATCATCGTTGTCTGTGGTTGTGTGTGTGTGTGTGTGTGTTTGTGCGTCCCTAATACATCAAAGGATGGGCAGGTGAATATGTGTGTTGTGCAATCAGTGGGACTTTGGTTTTCTTCTCTCCTTTCGGGATATAAATACATGACCTGGGTCCAATGTATTTCTTGGAGGACAATGATAATTATATTGTGCCATTTCATTTGGAATGTGGTTTTGATCGATTTCTCATCATTTCCTTGTTCCTTTAGTTAACAAACTTTAAGAAATATTCTACTTGAGTTACACTAGTTACATATTAACCTTTTTGCATTATATCCAAATTTACAGCAAGTTCCTGCCATGGCCATGTAACGCTTAAAAGCTAAATACACAACAAAAAACAAAATAAACATGTGAAATATATTTGACCCAGATCTTGTAAAAGTGGTAAGTTACTTTCATTTATTGGGAGCTAAACTCTAGTAAACTGCCATTTCCCTCCTGTTTTGGCTTTTCTTGGCTTTCCATAAGGTAACGGGACATTCCTCTCTTAATATTCCTGTTTATGATTTGACACAAAATATGTGTTAAAGTCACTTTCAAAGCAAGCAGCTTTCTGTTGGTTAACATGGCAAATTTACACGACGACAAACTTGAGCAACTCTTTCCACTTAATATGACTTGACTTTGCCTGCAAAATTTCTCTGAACAACAGTAAATGTGACTGCAACTACAAGACCTCAAAGCAATAATCAAGCACTACAATACAGTAAACTTTACTGTAATTGGTCGTCTGCAGTCACATAAGAGGGACCAAACAACTGCATGTAAGCATATTTGATCTCAGTTGACAACCTGAAGGCAATGACATGGAGACTACGACAGCCACGAGTTTCACGATGTAGCTTTGTGGATATATTTAAAGGATTACGTGGAGTTTGTGTTCTGCTGCCCATGTGCTTATGGTTATGCTAAACTTTGAAATAAATTGATTCTAGTTGCTGTGCTTTATGAGCAAACATGATGATAAGCTCACGTGTCTCTGTTCTGACAACATGCCTGAGTCTAACTTGAGCGTTGTTCCTCAGCTTCTGAAGGCCGGTCCTCTGAAAGACCCTCTGCTGGACGATCACGCCGACTTTAACCGAATGTGTGTGGCCATGAAGAAGATCGGTCTGGACGACACAGAGAAGCTCAACCTGTTCAGGGTGGTGGCTGGGGTTTTGCACCTTGGAAACATTGATTTCGAGGAGGCTGGAAGCACCTCAGGTAAACGGAGAGCTAGTGTAGCTCCTGAATATACTTACTACAGTTATTACACACACACTGGTCTGGTGCTTACTGTTAAAATACTCCTGTGACTCAGAAAACACTTTTAACAGTCAACCCTGAATCCATTTTAGAGTTTTTGACTAAAGCTACATTTTAAAATCTTAGGTAGGCTTTTTATATTGCTCTTTTATAGTATTTTTACTTCTTACTCACCTTTATAATAGCCAAGGGATCTGGCATGGCATTAAAACACCAACCAGCTAACTGTGTGTTTATTCTCTGAAAGCTGCCGACAGTGAAAATAATCCAGACTATAACAGCATCTACAAACTTGTAGGGTTTATACATTTGTAACCAGCTGTTTAGTTTTCAGTAAAATTGGTTTCTTACTTACCAGTTAGACAGAACATGTTGCTGTGAGTTTATTTTTCATTAAAAATGAATGCTTTCATCATGACTTGCTGTTTCTGACTGAAAACTCACTTGAGCCACGTGTGGATTAGTGTTGCAACTGTTAAATAAAGTTAAATACGTTTTTGAAATACTTGGAATAAAGCTAAAAAAAAAAAAAAAATCTCTCTCTCTCTCTCTCTCTCTCTCTCTCTCACACTCTCTCACACTATGTGTGTGTACTGTGTATAATTAAATTTGTATATATAAATACACACACATGCTTGTATATATTTAAGAAAAATGTGTAATTTATATATAAAAAAATTATATTTATATATAATATAAATTATATATAAATATATACAGTATATGTATGCAAATATTTCTTAAATATATACATGCATGTGTGTGTATTTATATATACAAGATAATTATACACAGTACACACACATATATTATGTAAACACAAACTTTTATTTTGGATGCGATTAATCGCGATTAATCTTTTGACAGCCCTAATATATATATATATATATATATATATATATATATTTTATTTTATTTATTTTTATTTTTTTTATTTTATTTTTATTTTTTTATTTTCTTTTCTTTTACATATATATGACATAACCGTTCCCTCACAATAAACATCAGGTCACATTAGCCATCAGCTCAATTATAAAGCAGATCTTGATGAAAACGAAGAAGAGCATCTAGGAAATGTTTCTGTGTATTGTGTTGGTCTCTCACTGCACTGCTGTTGGTGTGTGTGTGTTTCAGGGGGGTGTGTCTTAAAGAGGACGTGTGGCCAGTCGTTGCAGTTCTGTGCCGAGCTGTTGGGTCTGGATGAGGAAGATCTGCGGGTCAGTCTGACCTCCAGGGTCATGCTCACCTCTGCAGGGGGCGTCAAAGGCACAGCCATCAAGTAAGAGCCAAGTCTCGTGCCCTCTGATGAAGAATTGAACCGAGATGCTTGGAATCCAGTGGGAAACCAATCACAGCCACGGCAATCCCTAACCAGAGATAATAGCTACACTGAGTGCTTTCCCTTGAGTAGTCACAATACCCAGCGTGAAAGACACAGTAGGTTTTAATCGTGTAATGGTGCTCTTGTTGTCTTCTGCAGGGTTCCTCTGAAGGTGGAGCAGGCCACCAGTGCACGTGACGCTCTGGCTAAAGCCATCTACAGCCGTCTCTTCGATCATGTGGTCACCAGGATCAACCAGTGCTTCCCCTTCGACTCGTCTGCTCACTTCATCGGTGTGCTGGACATCGCTGGCTTTGGTACAAGACCGTCTTTGCTCAATTTTCATTGAGTCACCTGAGCCATTAATGCCATGTGGCTGATCATTCAAATTCCATTTCATGCTGTTAGGATCCTTACAAAAATAAAACATCACTAGCACAACATCTAAAATATAACGAAATATTTGCCATTTGCGTTTCGCTTTCCAAATATCAGAATTGAAGCTAACCAACTATAAAACCTAATTGTTCTCCTCCTTTTCCTCAGAGTATTTTGAGCACAACAGTTTTGAGCAGTTCTGCATCAACTACTGTAATGAGAAACTGCAGCAGTTCTTTAACGAGCGCATTCTCAAAGAGGTGAGACCTTCACAGCTCATTCACAACCGCCTCACCGTCACAATTTACACTCATGTGTTTGTACATATTAAAGCTACTGTCAATTATCTTCCTATTACATTTTCTTTAATATTATATTACATACACTAGTTCAAAAATTGGAGGATTTGAGACCTTATTAAAAAAGGCTTACCAATAAATGAGTACTTATTAGCAAGGATGCACTGAACTGATCAAAAGTGACAGTAAAGACATTTATAATGTTTTCTAACATTACTGAAAAAAAAAAATATATGACAGTTTCCACAAAAATATGAAGCAGCACAGCTGTTTTCATCATTAATGATCATAAATGTTTCTTGAGCATCAAATCATTATATTAGAATGATTTCTGAAGGATCATGTGACACTGAAGACTGGAGTAATGATGCTGAAAATACAGCTTTGATCACAGGAATAAATGACATTTTAATGTATATTCACATAAAAAACACTTATTTTAAATTCTAAATATATATCACAATATTACTGTTTTAGCTTATTTTTGATCAAACAAATGCAGCCTTGCTGAGCAGAAGAGATCATCCCAGCCCTAAACTTTTGAACAGTAGTGTGTTAACTTTCTTTCTGCACATATTCGTGTTGCATTATGTATTTGTGTTGCCATATTCATATGTGTGCAATGTACAGAGCGTTCATACAAAATTATGATTCATACAGTACTGTATATCACAAACATGTACATATCACCTTTGTGGAAAAACCCTTCTGGCAAACATTTCTTATTTTATATATATATATATATATATATATATATATATATATATATATATATATATATATATATATATATATATATATATATATATATATATATATATATATATATATATATATATAATTTTTTTTTTTTTTTTTTTTTTTTTTTCATACAAATATAACATTGTAAATATTCACATGGAGTATTTTCAAAATGCATTTATCAACTGCAACAAACTGAAAAGTGAAGAAATTACATGAATAGGAATCAGCAATTCACTTACATTGTTCATCAAATTAAACAGAACAACACAAAAAAATACAATGCAGAAACAAATTCAACAGAATTTGAGAACAGCCGTTTTATAGCCGTTATCATAACCAGTGTGGAACAAAACAAACAAAAAAGTTTTATTCATTCATTATGTCTTTGCTTTTTCTTTTACACATGATTATGGGTGTTTTACATCTTTTGTGGCAGATTTGCCACAAGTTTACTGCATTTTGCTGTAAATAAACAGTTTAGTTTTTACAGAATCAACCAAAACTGAGGAATGTTTTGGTGGTGCACTGATAAAAAAGCTGAGTCGATATTAGCCATTATAAAGCATGAGCTGGACTGATATCGTGTCTGTCGTTTTGTGTTTGGTTAACAGGAACAGGAACTGTATCAGAAAGAAGGTCTGGGAGTCAATGAAGTCCATTACGTGGATAATCAAGACTGTATAGGTCTGTGTCTCATTAAACATGACTCTACGCCACAAATATATGATATTTGCACTCTTTTATAACCCAGAAGGCTGAATCTTTTAGCATGAATTTACCTTTGTATCTGCATCTGTTCAGACTTGGTAGAGTCGAAGTTAGTTGGCATCTTGGACATCTTGGATGAAGAGAACCGGCTACCTCAACCCAGTGACCAGCACTTTACTGAGACCGTCCACAGCAAACACAAGGAGCATTTCCGCTTGACCGTGAGTCACACTTCACAACAGCCCTCGTTTCAGCATCTCACTCGAGTTTAGTGGCTTTAGTTTTTAAATCGCGCGTCTCACAGGTTCCCAGGAAGTCCAAGCTGGCAGTGCACAGGAACGTCAGAGACGACGAGGGCTTCATCATAAGACACTTCGCTGGAGCAGTCTGCTATGAAACGGTACACACACACACACACACACACACACACACACACACACACACACACACACACACACACTTCCATTGATTTTATATCAGGTTAGTGATATTTTCTATTGCTTAACCCAAGCTCTACCCCTAAACCTGCTCATCACAGAAACATGTGCAAAACACTAGATTAAAAGAAAAACGCATTTCTCTTTTGTCCACTTTCAAACACTTCTGTCCTGATTTCTTCAAGGAGAGGGTTATAGGTGGGTAAATGTATGGGTTTTTGCAGATCTTTCGATCTAATGGACAACATAAGCTCACGCAATTTACATATGAATGCCCCTGGAGACGACTGGCAAAACATACGGAGAGCGTCAGCTTTAGTTTCTGCTCTGACAGCCGCAACACCAGCCGAATGCTGTGAGTGTGTGTTAGAAATCAGAAATGAGGAGAAGAGAACATTGAGCTTGGTATGTTTTTCCTCTTCAAACCAAACTTCAACGACAAAGTTTAAATCCCGTCTGTCTAGAGCTCTTCCCATAATGTTCATGCGTTAGGTCAGTAGACGGTCTTTTGTGGCTGTTTGAACACATTCGACCACATGAGTGTTTAGACTACGAAAGCAATCCTGTTCTCGACTACCTCTGGAAGTGGACAAGCTCAAAACATTTTAGACCCCGTTTACACCTGTATTTAGCGTCGTCCACTTGTGATCCGATCCACCAAAAACATCTTAATACCAGAGGTAAACAGGGCCTTAGACTACTAAAACTGATATTAAAATGTATAAAAAATAAATTAAAAAGTGTTCTTGAAACAAAATCTACATTGTATCCCCCATATTGATAGCAGCCTGCAAATTGTGATCACAAAGTGAAAAGTGACCCCGGTGTTATAAGTAATACTGGTGTTGTCACAAGTTAATTTACCGGTGTGAAAATTTCCTCACCATAGAAGCCAACACTCTCCTAAAATCACTACTTCACAATCTCTTATGTGTTCATTTATTCCAGATATTGTTTTCACTCTAACTGTTGATCTGCTTCCTACAACAGTGTTTTAAAGTGTTGTGATACAATACTTACGTGATACAGACCTTTTTTCCTCTGTCTTTCAGACTCAGTTTGTGGAGAAGAATAACGACGCTCTTCACATGTCGTTGGCGTGTCTGGTGAGCGAGTCGAAGGATAAGTTCATCGCCGAGCTCTTCGAGAACTCCAACCACTCCAAAGACACCAAGCAGAAGGCCGGCAAACTGAGCTTCATCAGTGTCGGCAACAAATTCAAGGTCAGTCTCAAGATCATTTAGTCTAAGTAAGCGTACTGTAGGCGGTGGAAATGCAAGCTGGGTCAGGGTTTACCGTCCCGAATCATACTGTACTGTACTGTAAACGAGCCGTTAGTCTCACAGCTGTTTGAAGGGAAAAATTAACCAATGTGTACAGGAAATAGTTCAATTCAGTTTGATCAAATGTAAGGTCATAAAAAGTCTGAAATATCCTAAAGTCCCCCTGTAGTCAATCATTTTATCCCTTAAAACTCATATTTGATCACCAAAATGACAAATGTAAACTTTTTTTCCTTTAAATAAAATTCTTCATGCCTTACAATTGCTTGAATGTAACTCGACACCCTTGCCTCATTAAGTATACGTGGTTCTATGAATATGCAAATGAGCCCCGCCTCCACTCACTCAGCTCAGAGATCCACTGGTTGACGATCACACGTTGATCTGATTGGTTACAAGGTAGTTTGTGACGTCAGAAACACCAGCGATTTCAAAGCGTGTTTTTGAGACTGTCTTTGGTTCACTGCAGTTTTAAGGAGCAATGGTGTCGACTTATTCCCTTATTATTCCTCTTATTATGAGCGTTCCCTGTCAAACAGCATTCATGCTTATTTTTCTCATTTTGTCAAATCTTTTTTTCTTAATTACACATCTTGTTTTGATGTTTCTTTTATATTTATTCATAAGTTAAAGGGATAGTTCACTTTGAAAATAAATTTTGGTATGTTTTAGCTTACCTCAAGGGCATCCAAGATGTATGTGTCTTTTTTTCCGCAGTAGTTTCAATTTTGATATTTTTAGGTCAAACCGTTCTTGTCTGTCAGTCATATAATGCAGGTCGATGGTCACTGTCTCAAAACACAAGCACAGAGTCCAAATTAAAGCAATTCCCCATCATAAGTACACATTGATGGCCTAAGATACGAAACGAGCGGTTTGTGTGAGAAAATGAACAGTATTTATATCGTTGTTATCTCTTGAAAACAGCACACGTCCAAATGATCTGACGGCGCGGGCGGGTATAGATGTTTACATAGATGTCGCCTTGGCTACGGTTTCGTTCCAATGAACTGCAGTAGCGAAGGCGACATCTAGTGTATACATCTATACCCGCCCGCGCCGTCAGATCATTTGGACGTGTGCTGTTTTCAAGAGATAACGATATAAATACTGTTCGTTTTCTCACACAAACCGCTCGTTTCGTGTCTTAGGCCATCAATGTGTACTTACGATGGGGAATTGTTTCATTTGGACGATGGGGAATTGTTTTAATTTGGACAAAGCATGCTCTTTGAGACAGTGACCATCGACCTGCATTATATGACTGACAGACAAGAACGGTTTGACCTAAAAATATCAAAATTGAAACTACTGCGGAAACAAAGACACCTACATCTTGGATGCCCTTGAGGTAAGCTAAAACATATCAAAAATTAATTTCAAAGTGAACTATCCCTTTAACATTGCAAGTAAAAAAAATTAGGCTATTCATTTTGTTCTGCAGACGGAATAAAGTGAAAAGTGAAAAATTCTGAATAAGCAGTGATTTCTCTCATTTTAAAAATAAAATTAATTTTTCTTTCGATCTGCAGTCAAATGGTAGCTTATGTAGGCTATATATAACTGCACCTTGTTTATGAATATTTAATAATAATAATTTAAATAATGTAAGTCGCTTTGGATAAAACCGTCTGCTAAATGATTAAATGTAAATAGTCTAAAAAATTAAAAAAATATATATAATATTTGTGAATAAAATGATTTTATATACACTCCTATGGGGGAAAAGGGCCAAATGGCACAATATTGTATGAGCCTGATGAACTTTTTGGTTTTGAAAAATACCTTCTGATCATTCCTCTTTCGATAACTTTTCTTTTGTGGGAAGCCATTCTGCAATATTCTCCAGTACTCCAAAGCCTTAAATGACTTTATCACAGTGAAGTGGTTCACCAGTACAGCACAATCTTTAATGAGCAGCTGGAAGTAGAAAAGTAAAGGCATTTTAAAATAAGTGTATTTTGGTCTTTATAATTAAAAGTCCTGCATTATGCATCATTTAGGGTTTTTTTTATTGATATTATTGTTATTTCAATGACACAATAAGCTGTATCTGACGTTCAATTGAAAGTAAACTCTTCTCTCTGGGCCGACCCGTTACAGGAAGTAAAGACTAAGAACATTATTTAACACATTCAGATTTTACAAGTACTTGGCACAATAATCCTTTTATTTTCTTTCTTTAAACACATTATTATTATTATATCAGCAAAATCTAATATTGATCCACCTCTAAATTCGAATGTATTGATATGTTAGTAAGTATGCATATATTGAAAACATATCTTGAGTGTTTTAAACGTGCAGTTACCCGGTTTAATTAAGTCAAAGAATCTGAAATGCATGCTTTAATCTGAGGTTGAATGGCTTCGTTCTGTATGGACTTGCTCATACAATATTAATGTTATTTGTGCAGGTCTTAAATTTGTGTTTTTTTTCTGTCTCTCACAGACTCAACTGAATATTCTTCTGGAAAAGCTGCACAGTACTGTGAGTACATTTTTGTTGGGATTTTCAGTTTTACCTTAATGTTATATATCATCACTGTCGGGCAGAAACATTGTATCTCCATTTTTTTTTTTTCATAAATCATTATAATTGGTCACTCTTTTTGCCTGTCTGTGGGTTTTGCAAATATTTAACCAGTGAAAAGTATTAAAAAGAGCTTGACTAAACCTGGTAACTCCATTGGATCATCAAACTGTCAGTCAAACCTCATAACTCCGCCCACCTCTATCTTGAATGAAGTGCCACACACAGTTTGGAGCGTCTCTGCTTGTGTGCTGGTCAAAAACCTTGCAACTTAATTTGAGCTTGATTTTGGTCAAATGTTAATAATATAATGACACATGCAAGTGCATCAACTTTGACAACACAGTGTTTTTTAAATATTATTATTATAATTTTAAAAAAAAAATAGTGTTTTTTCCTTCCTGAAAAGTAGCTGTTTTGGACATACAAGGTTTCCGCCGACAGTGACGATATATTACACATATATGAGCTCAGGTGGCACAGTAAGTTTGTTTGAAAGCGATGATGTGTTTTTCTGATTGACAGCTGGTAATGATTTTGCTGCTGTGTTTCAGGGTTCAAGTTTTGTCCGTTGTGTGAAGCCCAATCTGAAGATGGTCAGCCATCAGTTTGAGGGGGCTCAGATTCTGTCTCAACTACAGTGCTCAGGTACACACACACACACACACACACACACACACACACACACACACACACACTCACACACACACTCACACACACACATACACACACACACACAGACTCTCTCTCTCTCACACAGGGATTGTAATACTTCATTGATGCCTTAAATACGGGACGGTTCTGTATTATACGGAACGGTTGGCAACCCTACACACACACTTCCTGCATTTTTACTGTAATGCAGTCCGTTGTTGTGGGAAGAAGGAGGCGGGAACCGGCGAACATTTAAAGACTTTAATAACCAAATAAATAAACAAATACAAAATGAAAGACAGAAGCCCCTCATGGACGACTGCTGTCACATATAACAAAACACAACATAACTCCAGGCCTGTCCTCTCTCGCTCTCCACTTTCGTCGCTCCTCCTTTTATGGGAAGGGAAAGCTCATGGACATGCTAAGCATCAACTACCTATTATTTCAAATTCTACACGGTTTTACAGACACAAAGAGTCTTTGCTATAAAAAAAATCAAATTGACATTTCAGTCAGAGTCTGCGAGCCGACCGCTGGACTGTTCCATGTCGAAAGCATTGTTGCGTTCTGTCTGTCAGGATCAAATGCATCATAAGCTCATAATCATGTGTGTTCTCTCAGGAATGGTGTCTGTCCTGGATCTGATGCAGGGCGGCTTCCCCTCGCGAGCGCCCTTCCACGAGCTCTACAACATGTACAAGCAGTACATGCCCTCCAAACTGACCCGACTCGACCCGCGCCTCTTCTGCAAGGTGTGTGTCACACCTGGACCCTTACACAGCGTAAACACACTTCTCTAGATCGTTCACACATTACAAGCACTTACATTGTTTTTTTCTTCTCCTCAACAGGCTTTGTTCAAAGCTCTGGGCCTGAATGAAAATGATTATAAATTTGGTTTGACAAAAGTTTTCTTCAGACCTGGAAAGGTGATGTATTTTTATATATTCTAAAAAATGTTTTTATCTATCCATCCATCTTTACTTTTACCCATCCATCCATCCTTCCTTTTATCCATCATCCATCCTTTCTTTTATCCATCCATCCATCCATCTTTCCTTTTATCTATCCATCCATCCTTTCTTTTATCCATCATCCATCCTTTCTTTTATCTATCATCCATCCATCCTTCCTTCCTTCCTTCCTTTCATCCATCCATCCATCCTTTCATCCATCCTTTCATCTATCCATCATCCATCCTTTCTTTCATCTATCCATCCATCTTTACTTTTATCCAACCATCCATCCATCCTTTCTTTTACCATCCATCCTTCCTTTTATCCATCCATCCATCCATCCTTTCTTTTATCCATCCATCCATCCTTCCTTTTATCCATCAATCCATCCATCCTTTCTTTTATCTATCTATCCATCCATCAAAATAAGAAGAAACTATGTTTGTATATAGAAAAGTGTAACACCATTGTGCACCGTACATCTTCATTTTAAGATATATGGCAATAGCACAACTGTATATATCAATAGCACGATATCTTTTCTGCCTTTAGTTTTTTTTTTTTTTAGATTTTGGGATGAATATGGAATGACTCTGATTGATTTAATCCTGATATATCTTTATGTGATGTGAATATCCTTTTTTTTCTGATTGTAGTTCAGGAATGGTTGATTGTATTTTTCTTTACTCGTGGCCATGAATATCCTCCATAAAGCTTTGACCTGTGCAGATGATTGACTGACTGATGTTGCTCATGTGTCAGTTTGCAGAGTTTGATCAGATCATGAAGTCGGATCCGGATCATCTGGCTGAACTGGTGAAGCGTGTGAATAAATGGCTGATCTGCAGCCGCTGGAAGAAGGTGCAGTGGTGCGCCCTGTCCGTCATTAAACGTACGTAACAAACGACCTACCATTGAGACCTGACTTTTATAGACGCCTAATCTCAAATTACAACGACAAATCTCTGGAAATTACAAAGAAGGGGAAAATGGTCCATCCTTTGTTTAGATTTATTCTCTGCACACTTTGGACTTTCATTTGACTGTGATGCATCCTGGGATGATTTTAAACACTATTGAAGGAGTTCCCTTGTATGATGTACACTTGTTGGCTGCTTTTAAATATGAATACATAATTACAGAACTGAATGAATAAATAAAGGACTAACCCTCAGTTGTTCATTGTTGCTCTGTCAGTGAAGAACAAGATGCTGTACCGAGCCACGGCGTGTATCCAGATGCAGAAGACAGTTCGCATGTGGCTGTGCCGGAGGAAACACAAACCACGGTGGGCGGCACCTCCTCTCCTCTCCACTGTTCACTGTAGCCTCAGAAGATTCTAGTGACAGGCTGTCAGTTACTACAGCCAATCACTTCAGCTCATGTGGGACGTGTGCTTACACTAATCAATACTACTACAGCATTTATTAATCTTAGTTGATGTTAATTTCTACATTTACTGATACAGTTTTTAGTAACACTTTAGTTTAGGGTCCAATTCTCACTATTAACTAGTTGCTTATTAGCATGCATATTACTAGGATGTTAGTACTTATAAAGCACATATTAATGCCTTATTCTGCATGACCATATTCTACATCCCTTAACCCACCCAATACCTAAACTTAACAACTACCTTACTAACTATTAATAAGCAGTAATTAGGAGTTTGAAGCAAAAGTCATAGTCATTAGTGAGAATTGGACCCTAATATAAAGTGACCCATTTTTTTAACCCATTAGTTAATGCACTGTGAACTAACATGATCAAACGATGAACACATTTATTTTTATTAATAACATTAACAATGGTTAATAAATGCTGTAAAAATACACTGCTCATTGTTCATGTTAACTAATGCATTATCTAAAGTTAACAAGTGAGACCTTATTGTAAAGTGGGTAACACTTTATTTCACAGTATCTTTGTTACAAATGTTACATGTACTTACCATAGTAATAACAGTAAATTATGCATAATTACATGCAACTAACCCTCAACCAAACCATAATCCTACCCTAACCCTATAGTAAGTACATATAGTACATATATATAGTAAGTTGCTTAATATTACTCAGTACTTATATATACAATTACACTGTAAAAATGACACCTTAAAATAAAGTGTAACCATAAAGTAATACCAACATTTAAACTATGCAAATATCACACTGTTATCATATAACTAACACTAAGAATGTTGGCATTAGATTGCTGTGATGGAATCATTGAACCTGCCTATGTAAAGTTATATACAATACATTTAATATATTTCTTTATTTCATGATGTCATGACCAGTTTAAAAACATAAACACGGTTACATTTTGTTTTAGTAAAACGTGAAGTAAACTGCACCCACATTTACGACATTAACACGTGACCAGAAATCCATACAATACTGTTCAAAAGATTGGGGTCAGTAATATTATATATATATATATATATATATATCTGCCAACATTGATGTAATTGTGTGTGTTTGTGTGTGTTAGGATCGATGGGCTAGTGAAGGCTCGTAACCTGAAGAAGAGTATGGAGAAGTTGAATCAGGTGGTGTCCGGACTCAAGGAGGGCAAACAGGAAATGAGCAAACACATGCAGGAACTAGATTCCTCTATCAATGCCCACATACTCAAGATAAAGGTGTGTGTCAGAGAGAAGGACCTCTCTTGAGCAGCTCAAATTCCCTGAAACCCCTGTAGATAAAGAAGTGTGACCTGTACTGTGTGTCTCTCATCACAGAGCACTGTCATGAGCCGCATGGACATCGATCACGAGCACCAGGCTCTGGTCACTCGCTCGCAGGAGCTGCTCAGCACCATGCAGAAGAAGAAACAAGAGGAGGAGGAGATGGAGCGCCTGAGACGCATCCAAGAGGAGATGGAGAGAGAGAGGAAGAGACGTGAAGAAGAGGATCAGAAGCGCAAACAGGAGGAAGACGATAGACGCCTGTGAGTAGACAAATCACTGACGTCATTTATTCACCTTCATCACGGTCCAAACCCGAATCACCCAGAAAAGGTTTATTTTTTCTTTTTTTTTTTTAAAGCATTTACTAAGTATTTGCTCTATAATAAGATGAATGAAGTCCATAAAGCACCATAAAACTATCATAAAAGCTTTGTGCTACATTCTGATGTCACCTAGATTTTAACAAAAGTTGTCAGAAAATGAAATTTCACACAATCTATTTTCTAAATGTAAGTTATAGATTTTATAGTGAACAATTCATCTATGCATTTCATCTTTTTTTTTTTTTTTTTATTAGTTTTGACCTAGTAATTTCTAATCAAAATGTCATAACACGATCTTCCAGTGAAACAGCTTTTTTTTTTGGTTATGTGCACTGGACTTCTCCAATCATTTAGTCCACTTAAACCCGGCATTTGTCTTTTCCTATAATACACTATTACTTGGGTATACGTCACAATACTGAAGGACAGATCTGTCGATACGTCTGTTTCATCATTTAAAAGTAATCTTGTCTCCAGCTCAGCTGAAGCTTGCATCTGTCGGTCTGTTTTAGGAAAGCGGAGATGGAGCAGAAGAGAAAACAGGAAGAGGAGGAGCGTAAGAAAAGAGAGGAGGAGGAGAGGAGACTGCAGGTGAGCTCAGCGTTTTACTCCACATTATTTCTTCTGCATTTTCCTTCCTGTAGCAGGGTCTAAAACCTTAAAGGTGCAATCGGTGATTCTCCACAGAAACATTTTTTGTTATGCTTGTTGAAAGTCTCCTCATATCCTGATAGCAATCACTATGTTCAGCAGCCTAAATGTGTTTTTATAAATGTATATCGTCTGTGGAAGGCTTACGACCATAAAATGTTCGGTCAATCATTGCATTCGGTCCGAATGAAATGACGTGTTCCCTGTCAGTCAACGTGTGTTTGCATACCACTGTTCACACAGATATCATATGTCATCACCCATTTAAAAAAACATTGATTTTAGGACGATGGAACAGGAAGTGCTAAAATGATAACTCATTTATTGGTTTTGGCCTACAAAAATACATCATCCCTCCAGCACTGTATAGCAGAGGAAGAATCCCGAACCGGCTCTCCTGAGTCTGTACTCTTTTGTTTGGTGGTGACTGATTAACACCATTGCAAACACACAAATCTGAACGGATGTTTGACTTCTCTCTGGTAAACGGGTGTCGGAAATGTGAAGTTGTAACTTGAGTTGCAACAATGAAGTTGAACTTTCATTCAGCCCGTCTTTTTTTACATGTTTGTCTGAACTGACAAATCGCATAATAAAACTATGCAGAATTTTAGTGCTGAATATTATGTTGGTGTGACGCGTGTTCCTCAGGAGGAGATGGACCTGCAGCTGGAGGCCGAGAGGGAGCAGGAGGCGTCCCGACAGGCGGTGCTGGAGCAAGAGCGGCGGGACCGAGAGCTGGCCCTGCGGATCGCTCAGAGCGAGGCCGAACTCATCCCAGAGGAGACGCCTGTGGAAGCCGGATCGCGCAGGTGTGAAGCCGATGCCAGATGTCCAGAAAATGCATTCCCTCTTGAAACCTTTACCCTGTACCCCTTACAGCTAAACACACCCCATAGGAAAACCTTCCCTCACACTGGGCCAAATAAAACACTCATTATATTCAAATTATTTACAGTACATGTACTTTACACATGCATTTAAACATTAGAGTGTAAATTTTCCTACAAACACAGTCAATCATACAGCTACAGGTTAAAGGATTGTTCCGGGTTCAATGCAAGTTTAGCTTAGTGGCATCCGTGAGTAAAAACTGTAATGCTCTTATAATGGAAGTCAATTTGTGCCAGAACAAGCCAGATCCGGCACTTCATTTGGGGGATCCTCCAACTCATACACCACTGAAAGATATTTAGGTTATGACCTGTGCACATACAGTACCAGTCAAAAGTTTGGAAACAGTACTATTTTTAATGTTTTTGAAAGAAGTCTCTTATGCTCATCAAGCCTGCAGTTAAAAAAAACAAACAAAAAAAAAAAAACAGTAATATTATGAAATATTATTACAATTTAAAATAATGGTTCTCTTTTTTAATATACTTTAAAATGTAATTTATTTTTGTGATGCAAAGCTGAATTTTCATCAGCAAGTACTCCAGTCTTTGGTGTCTTATGATCCTTCAGAAATCATTCTAATATGATGATTTGATACTCAGTTATTATCAATGTTGGAAACAGTTGTGCTGCTTAATATTTTTTTATAACCTGAGATACTTTTTTCAGGATTATTTGATGAATAAAAAGTTAAAAAGAACTGTATTTATTTAGAATAGAAATCTTTTGTAACAATATACACTACCGTTCAAAAGTTTGGAAACAATAACTTTTTTTTTTTTAAGAAATTAGTACTTTAATTCAACAAGGATGCGTTAAATTGATAAAAGGTGATGGTAACGATTTATATTGTTAGAAATGTTTTTATTTTGAATAAATGCTGTTTTTATGAATAAATGCTGTTAACGTTTTACTCAATGAATCCTGAAAAAAGTATTCCAAAAAAATATATTAAACAGCACAACTGTTTCCATCATTGATAATAACTGAGTATCAAATCATCATATTAGAATGATTTCTGAAGGATCATAAGACACCAAAGACTGGAGTACTTGCTGATGAAAATTCAGCTTTGCATCACAAAAATAAATTACATTTTAAAGTATATTAAAAAAAACAACATTATTTTAAATTGTAATAATATTTCATAATATTACTGGGTTTTTTTTGTTTTTTGTTTTTTTAACTGCAGGCTTGATGAGCAGAAGAGACTTCTTTCAAAAGCATTAAAAATAGTACTGTTTCCAAACTTTTGACTGGTACTGTATGTTCAGGAAAATCAAGTATAATAATGATAATGTTGTCAGTAACTTGCTAAATCCATGTTGAGTGTATAAAAAGTTATTAAGAAATGGAAAAAAGTGGTCCATGCCATGTTTTGGCAATGATCAGTTGGATATGACCGCTATTCGCATTTCCAACGCATGACAAGCAAATAGAATAATAAACTTTGATGCACTTCTGTTATTTGTGAATCAGTTTTCTGAAACTTGCGAATGATTCGTAGTCATCGAAAGTTACCATAAAGATTTCTATTTAAAAACAAAATGCTGTTCTTTTGAACGTTCTTTTCATCAAATTATCCTGGGGGAAAAAAAACGTGTCGGGGTTTCCACAAGAATATTGAGTAGCACAATTGTTAAAAAAAATAAATAAAAAATGTAACTCAAATATAGTAAAAGATCAAGCAAACTCATGTTTCCTCATGGTGTGAGTCGTTTAGCTTGTCTTGAGCCTGGAACATTCTTCTAAAGCATTGATGGTGGTGGGATTTTGAGTCTTGTTTAATAACCGACGGACGCTTTGATTGGTCTCTCCATCACATATTTAATGCTCTTCCTGTCTGTTTTTACAGTGTTGCACCACCACAAAAGCTCAAGAGCTTGACCATGTAGGTTACATTTTCACTATGTCTGCTATTGAAATCTTGATTGTTTACTGCAAATTATTAGATTAGTTTGTAAAACATTTCATGAAACTAGCATTTATTTTCACATTTATCACCATGAGCTTAAATTAGGTCCAACTGGGAATCTCTTTGGTAAAATGCACAAATGGAGGGAATATTCTTTTAGCGGTTATTGCTGACGTCATATACTAACATATGTACGGTCCAATAATCATGTCCTTTAGGGAGGAAATGGCCAAGGAAATGTCTGATCTTCTGGCTCGGTGGGTAGAAGGGTTTGTTATCACTACAGAAATACACAACCAAAAATCTAAACCTTATCCACTGGAGAGAAAAAATGACCTTGATAAAGAGCCTAAAATTAATCTCCAGTGTTTCATTTTGATAATCAAATGAATCCAGAGTCACGTCTAGTTTTATTTCTTCTGTCCACGAATGAATGCGTTTCCTACTTGTAATTTGATTTGTCCTTTTTTTCTGAAATTGATCTTCCTGTTATTGGTGTTGTGATGTTTAAACTCTTCTCTTCTTCAACCGATCTCTCATACTTTTCACAATGAATCATTTTTTAATGAATCATTTTTGTTGCAAAATAAATGTTTATTACCATGTATTTGATTTAGTTATACATATTAGTGTGTTTAGTAAGTCTTATTTATTGTTTGTAGTGTAAATGTATCTTATGTTTGATTGGTAAGTTGATTGGTAAATCTTGTCTTTTTTGTACAGCTTGTAATTCCACAGTATTTTAAGTAGCTCTAGTTTCTGTCAAATGCCTAGTGTAGGAAAATGCATCAGTGTTTTCTCTTCATGTGGTTTTGTTTGTGTTGTTTCCATGGATTCAGAAGTCCACAGGTGACCGCCACAAACGCCCAAGTTGATGTCAAGAAATATGAACTCAGCAAGTGGAAATATGCTGAATTACGGGATGCCATCAATACATCCTGTGGTAGGAAAGCTTTTATTTGTTTTCATCAGTAAATTTGAGCAGAATATGTTTGGTTTTATTTGTTTCTGCATTTCAATGGAAAAAATTTTTATGACAGTATACGGTCCAAACTATAAATTAAATTGCATCTATTTGCATTCTTATCCAATTTCATACATATTTTCTATTTATAAATCATATTATCAGCATAACAAGTCAAGTAAATAGAGTATTTCTTTTTGGTATGTCCCCCTTCTGCACTCAATCTGGCCTAAACAAAACCTGATGATCATGTGATCGGCATCATTTGACATCTTGTGTTGCTCAATGTCATAAATTAGCTTGATTCACTTGATTATTAACCTTAACTTCTGAAATTGTCGTTTTAGATTTTACCTTTTGTATTAAATGTTCCAAAATCGGTCAAAAAGGTTCTTACATAATCTGCTGAAAAATAGTTCCTGTGCTTCATTGCTTTCAGATTATTTCAATTGATTTAAAATGAACTTCATTCTGGTTGATGGGTATAGATGTGGATATTGTAAATGTCTGTTTTATTTCAGTTTCGTCTCTTTTCACTCTGTCCATGTAGATATCGAGTTGTTAGCTGCGTGTCGTGAGGAGTTTCACCGCAGACTGAAGGTTTATCACGCGTGGAAGTCAAAGAACAAGAAACGCAACACTCAGGACGAGCAGCGGGCGCCGAAAGCCATCACAGACTACGGTGAGAAATCCCACAAATCCCACCGGAGTCAGGATGAAACTCATATTACACGCTGTAGGCAGAAATCATTTTTTGGTGGTGTTTTTTGTTTTTTTTAATAGTTGATATAATTGAAAGCAAAGCCTTCATCGGTAAGTATGGACAAAACACTAAAAAGTTAACACAACTAAAAGGCCTAATAAAATGAAAAGAGAAGAAATACAATAATTAGCTTGACTCACTTATTTAACAAAGCCAATAGAAAACAATATTCATCCCTCTCTCCCTGCTGCTTTCCTAACTATTTGTAATATATTTACAATACTGGTCAAAAGTTTTGAAAGGTCTCTTATGCTCACCAAAGCTGCATTTATTCAATCATAATACAGTAAAAACAGT
Organism: Vimba vimba; assembly: GCA_022828995.1. NCBI lineage: Eukaryota > Metazoa > Chordata > Actinopteri > Cypriniformes > Leuciscidae > Vimba > Vimba vimba. The sequence continues at coordinate 3,643,971 of CM040832.1, read as the reverse complement.
AATATTGTGAAAAATGATTACAATATAAAACTGTTGTCTATTGTAATATATTTTTAATGTAATTTATTCCTGTGATCAAAGCTGTATTTTCATTCTGATATGATGATTTGATGCTCAAGAGACATTTCTGATTATTATCTGAAAAAGGTTGTGCTGCTTCATATTTTTAAGGATTTTTTTTAATAAATACAAAGGTCAAAAGAATTTTTTTTGTAACAAACATTATTAATATCTTTCACTTTTGATCAGTTTATTGCATCCTTGTTCAGTAAAATATTAATTTCCCACCACCCAAATATAGAACAATTGTCTGACCCCATTAAATCAGCATATCTGCCATTGATATGAATTTAGGTGAATATGAGGAAATGCTAATGTTTGGCTTTATTTTGGTAATATTGATGTGTATAGACTTATAGTATTGCTAAGTCTGATGTTTGACTCAGGTTTGATGTTTCTTTTGTTCCATTGACGTTCCATTCAGCGTAGTTACTTTTACAATATTTTTTTAGCTGACCATTCATAATGCTCTTTGAATCAGATCCACACATGCAGAGTCCAGTAATACCGTATCAAATATTTCATGATGAGCACATATGCAGTAGGCTTTCATGCAGATAAAGAACATTTAAAGCTTTTATCAATCAATATAACTAATATATATAATTGCTGTCAATGAAATGAATTGAAAGCTTCATGTAGAAGGTCAGCATAAAAATAGCATTACTGTTAATGTGTCACTTCAGCTTGCTCTGTTGGTATTGTTTCATATTATATCATATCCTGGGTTCTAACCAATCAAAACATAATAATTTTTCTGTCCTCACTAATGAAATACTATGTGGGTTGACATGTGTCATCCAACTAAGCCTCGTTAAGACCGTCAGTCCATATCCAATTTTTGTGATTTTTTCCGATTGGAATCCGATCATATTTAGCAAGTGTGAACGGCGAAAAATCATTTTTTTCTGTTTCGAGCTACATCCATATGTGGTTTGAAATCTTACTCAAATCAGATTTTGCGTGGTTTATGTGACTTTCTCTTGGCACATAGCGTAAACAAAACAAGGTAGTGTTGTTGCAAAGTGCCGAACGAGCAGAAAATGCCAATATAACAGAGACATGTTTTGAGACCTGCGGAGACGACAGCACAGAATTAATCCAGTAAAGTTGTGAATTAGACAACATCTATATTAAAAACCCCTCCTTGTTGCTGTTGTTGTTTTTGGCGTATAACTACCAACACAACGCCATTGCCATTGAAACCAATGCAGATATTCCGGAAAACGAAAGAGCGGCACGGGACACACAAATCAGATCTGAACAGATGTGATACACAGTCAGTAATTTAAATCAGATTCCAATCGGATACACAAATAATCAGATTTGAACAGCCTTGGAATATTTCATATTTATGGACCAATGAAATTGATATTGCACTGTGGGCGGAGCTTAACAAATGCATCATAAGAGAAAATATGACAAAGTCTTGATGCACATCGCTTGACTGTTTGTGGCCGAGATTTATTCTGACGCTTTATCTTGTGGCAACTGGCTAGGAGATGTTAGGAGAATCAGATTGTGTTTTTCTAGCCCTATAACGGTGTCGTCTTCCCATCATCCTCCAGCCCAGCAGAACCCCGTTGTGCCTGTAATGCCTCGGCAGCAAGAGATCGTCATGAACAGACAGCAGCGCTTCTTTCGCATTCCCTTCATTCGACCAGGAGACCATTTCAAAGACCCGCAGAACAAGAAGAAAGGATGGTGGTACGCCCACTTCGATGGGCCGTGGATCGCCCGACAGATGGAGCTGCACCCCGATAAACAACCCATTCTGCTGGTGGCAGGTGCCATTCACTTTCACTCACATTTATTCCTCTCGTGTGGAGATGTCAGTTCACTGCCTTTACCTCACTGCTGGTGTCAGTGCTATCTTTCTGATAACCTTATCAGTACTAGATGATTTTTCCCAAATCACACGCCTGCAGCACTCTGTGCGTGTCCTAATTTACTGATAGTCATCATACTCAAAAATGCTCTGATACCAACATCTAAGTACATGGTTATTTTATTAAATACATTTTCATGGGTTTATTACTTGCATACATCATGGCTAAAAATGCAGTAACACTTTAGTATGGGGAACACATATTCAAAATTAACTATGACTTCTGCCTCAATAAACTCCTAATTACTGCTTATTAATAGTTAGTAAGGTAGTTGTTAAGTTTAGGTATTGGGTAGGATTAAGGGATAAGACATTAATATGTGCTTTATAAGTACTAATAAACAGCCAATATCCTAGTTAGTGTTGTCAAACGTGTCGTACCGAAGTCGGTACTGAAACTTTAAAAATGTGATGATACCAGCATTTATTTGAGCGCTGTTGAACAGATTCTTAAACGGCTCTGAATGGCCATTGTGTTGACGCGCTCAACATGTGTGTCTCTGATTGGCCAATGGCACATCTTTAAATTTCAGTACTGACTTGGTACCGAAGTCGGTACTTTTTGACGGCTCTAATCCTAGTAGTATGCATGCTAATAAGCAACTAGTTAATAGTGAGAATTGAACTCTAAAATAAAACCAAAAATACTGCTATCCATATCCAGTGTGCTATTTTACAAAATATAGTACAAAACTGCATGCATTTTGCAGAAGAACATAGTTTTGGTTGTGCTTCAGCTCTGTAATATGACCCTTCACAATAGATAATTCTTTACAATGAACTACAGAGAGCTATGACAGTTTATCTGTTCAATAAAACGTGTTACTCGCCTGATGATAAATAACGGCATATCCGCGTCACTTTTACAACATTTCAAATCCCTCAGTTCTCGCCATCTCCAAAAAGCCAAGCCAATGTTGATTCTTGTTTTATTACGAGCTCTGTGGCGCTCTATTTTCCCCAGCAAACTTTCCATGTCTACCTTTCTTGCTCGTTGTAACAACTAACCTCTGACCTCTCGCACCAGACACACGTCAAAGCAGCCAGAGCAACTTTACTCTGTTTACGGATATGACCAGACACATGTACGCAATTTCCCACAAAACCATCCCGTCAGGTCTAAAATATAAAAACTTATAATAGGCTTACTATATTACCGGTATACATGTATTGACTCATTTAAACAAACAAAAATTAAAAAAGTTACATAGTGTACCTTTAATATTAGCCAAAAAAGAGGATCTACTTTCTCTGCATCAACCAAAAGTTCTACATCGCTTCATTCCTTGTTCAGTTCCAAACGCAGCGTCTGTTTGTGTGTTGACAGGTAAGGATGATATGGAGATGTGCGAGTTGAGTCTGGAGGAGACCGGTTTGACACGGAAGCGTGGCGCTGAGATTCTGCCCCGCCAGTTTGAGGAAATCTGGGAGCGCTGCGGAGGAGTTCAGTACCTTAGAAGCGCCATCGAGAGCAGGCAGGCCCGACCCACATACGCCACTGCCATGCTGCAGAGCATGCTCAAATAAACACACACACACTCTTTAGTTTCATGAGGGAAGGCTGCCAGCTCTTACATAACCAGCACTGACTTTCACTTACTTTTTTTTTTTTTTTTTATTCTTTTAATATTCTTTTTCGTTTATTTCTATTTTTTTTAGTTTAGTTTTGTTCTTCTTTTTAGTTGCCGTTTCATTTGTTGTTTTTATTTGAGTTTCTGGTGCGTTGAATCATCTCATTGATCTTTAATTACTGTTCTTGACAGTGTAATTGCCTCTAATCTGCCTCTTATTATAATTTACTTAATGTAATATTTTGGTATGATATATGACCAGTAATCCATAAATACTTCACTGGGAGTGTTCCTGTAGAGAAGTTCAACAAGTGTGTCTTTTCCTAACATTTAAATCAGTCTCGCATTGAAATAAAGCTTTGACTTGCAGATGTAAATACTGATATTGTTCAGCACTTTACTCTATTTTGAGTTTTGTTTTTCACTGTGAGTTTAACTGCTTGCAAAAAGTATTTACGAAAGCTACAAAACAGTAAATACAATAACTCTGGTAAGTAATGACCACTAAATTATGACTTTTGAATGGAAAATGTTTAATAAAAGAATAATGATTTTAATAATATAATTTAGTCATTCTTGTGATATTGTTATTTCCCCTAATTTTGTAACACTATAATTTAGCAAATTATGCAATAAGATAGACAAAGCACAGTCTGTAATTGTGATATCTGACCAAATATGTATAAGAGCAATATGCAAATGAGATTTATTTCTATAAACAAAATGAAGATTTGTATCATCAAACTAAACAAGGTACTGGTGTAGGCATGATCTGTCCAGCTAAATAAAGTTGTCTGTTTTCTTCCAACAAATACAGTGATTTTATATAGATATAAACCAGCGCAATTCATGTAAAAAAAATAAATAAACCACAATTGTACAATAGAGTTATGAGAACCTCATTTCAGGGATTCCCTCTTCTTTAACATTTGACATTACAATTGAAATATCTATCTAGGTATATGATAGATAGATAGATAGATAGATAGATAGATAGATAGATAGATAGATAGATAGATAGATAGATAGATAGATAGATAGATAGATAGATAGATAGATAGATAGATAGATAGATAGATAGATAGATTTAAGAACTACATTTAACCATTTCATTTCTTTGGGTACATTTTACGAAATTGGTAATTTTTTTTGTAGCACACTTTATTTTATGTTTGGTGCTATTTAACATTCAATCAAATAATGTTTGCAACAAAGTTCTCTTCTCAAGACAACCATTCTAAAAGACAAAAAAAAAATAGAATTATTTATAATTATTACACATCAAAACAATTATGTTCCAAACTATGAGAACATTTTAACAGTGTATTCTTTATGATCAGACAAGAAAAATTTCCTCATTGTGAGAAAACCCTTAATCATTTCTGCCTTGTGAAAACATTCTACCTGAAATCCAGTTGCGTTTCTTAACGTTCTCATGAGAACGACATGTAACATATTAACCAATAGCAACTCAACTTGGCTATCCATCTGTTCAGGATGTTTGGCCACTCATTCTACTATCTTCATGAGTTGTGGGATCATGGGAACATCTTTTAATGGCTGGACAAGCACCATTGGAAGACAGCATGACACGTCCCACTTCTGTTAAAAGAGAAACAAGTCATTTTGCATTGATGTTGTGCAAGAGAAAAAAAGATGTTTATCTATATAAATTATGTAGGATGTACTTTCATCATTATATGCTTATCTTATAAAAGTTAAGTAATCTAATATCCATTAAAAATATTAAAATTACTTGGTTTTAGGCCCTGTTTACACCTGGTATTAAGATGCGTTTTGGTCGATCGGATCACAAGTGGACGACACTAAATACAGTGGCCTGTTGCACAAAGCTAGCTGAACAAACTCTGAGTTTCAGAGTAGGTTTAGAGTTGACAAATCCAGGTTTAGATCAGGTTCAACTGGCTCACAACGCTCGGTATAAATGTTCTCTGTCAACTCGGGTTTTGAAGCAGAATGCATGATGTGAGTCAAAGAAATAGGCCTAATAATTTATATTGTTTCACAAAGAGCTCAAAAGAATACACATAAGCTTAATCTGTTTAAAAGCTTTATATATAATGCATGTATTATATTTATTTAAATTTAAAAACAGTTTAATATTGTCAATTAATATAATAATTATATGAATATATTACATGAATTATGCATAATTATAATTATATAAATATAATAAATAATTGAATTGCTTTATTGCATCTTAACTCAAAACTGATTGGTCTAACCCAGAATAAATCCATGTAGTGCAAGTTCCCATAGCAATGAAACCAGCTAAAGAAACAATCCACCTCCTTGAGCCCGAAAAACCAGAGTTTGCTCAAACTAATCTTGAACTTACCTCGGAAGCAACTGAAACCGGCTTTGTGCAACAGGCCACAGGTGTAAACAGGACCATATTGTTAAACTGGATTCAATTGTGCTGAAGTACAGTCCAGCTAGTAACCCCACAACATTGTAGTCTTGATTTTATTAACCTGCAACATGACATTAAGCTAGACCTGGTCTAATAGTTTGGGATTTGATTTGAACAACCACAAAACAAGGTGATTATGAGATCTGATCTTACCTCAGGGACAGTATTATAATGTGGAGATCATCTGTGATTAACTCGTCAGGCCTGGTATGGTGGTCTGGTCTCGGCCTCTGTAAAACAGCACAACACACGCAACAATATGAAGCTCAAGTTTCAAAAGGCAAAGAAAGACATCAATATCAGCTGAAGGGAAAAAGAAAATGTCACATCCCAAGGACAAATTCACAGGTGTAAGGCATCACAATTTCTGTAAAAAAGACACATTAGTAAAACACAGGCTGTTGTTTTAGAACATTCTGGAAATCATTTCATTTGGATTCCTTGGGTAAAGTCCTGTTTTATGGGAAAAGTGTTCGCAAATATTTTCTATTAAATTATAACTACAACAGAAAAGAGGTTTTATTAGAATTTGTCCTGAAAGTGCTTGCAAGGCAGCCAAAAAGTAAAAACAAAAATGTACAAATTAAAATGTAAGCATGAAGCTCTACCTCTAACATTAACTCTAATACAAGTGTGTGAATGACATTGTACAAATTCATCACAGTTTTATTTTGCCAATGCGTAAATTAGTAACAGGACCAATTGTCATGAGGGTGTGTTGAATTTCAGTGTGATGGATGATCTAGCAAACACCTGACAATTTTTAAACATGTAAATTTAAGATTTTCAAACATAAAAATAAAGTAATTTATCAGTGAATAAAAACCAAAAATAGCCCACATAGAGCTGAAAATGTGTGTAAAAGTTTCAAATGGAATTTGGTGGTTATATAATTGTGGAATATTTTTGAGAAGAAATCGTAATGGGAAATTTCAATAAGGTTCTGCCTTGCAATCACTAATTCGATGTTCATACTCTTTAGTTTTGGTTAACATGAGGATGTGAAAACCACATGTGTCCTAATCAGAAAAGATGCCTGCGGTTCAGCTCACTGTTGGAAGATGCAACTGGAAGCATATACACTCACAAGCCACTTTATTAGGTACATCTTGCTAGTACCAAGTCGGACCCCCTTTTGTCTTCTTCATGGCACAGATTCAAAAGGTGCTGGAAACATTCCTCAGAGATCCTGTGTGATGATGGCATCACATCACCTGCACATCCATGATGTGAATCTCCTGTTCCTCCACATCCCAAAGCTGCTCTATTGGATTGAGACCTGGTGACTGTGGATGCCGTTTGAGTTTATTGAACTCATTGTCATGATCAAGACACCGGTTTGAGGTGATTTGAGCTTTGTGACATTGTGCGTTATCCTGCTAGAAGTAGCCATCAAAAGATGAACACTGTGGTCATAAAGGGATGCAGATGATCAGCAACAATACTCAGGTAGACTGTGGCATTTAAATGATGCTCAGTTGGTACTAAGGGGCCCAAAGTGTGCCAAGAAAATAATCCACACACCATTACACCACCATCAGCCTGAAACATTGACACAAGGCAGGATGGATCCATGCTTGCATGTTGTTTACAGCAAATTCTGACCCGACCATCTTAATGTTACCGCAGAAATCCAGACTCATCAGACCAGGTAAAGTTTTTCCAATCTTTTGTCCAATTTTGGTGATCCCGTGTGAATTGTAGCTTCAGTTTCCTGTTCTTTGCTGACATGAGTGTCACCGGTGTGTCTTCTGCTGCTGCAGCTCATCTGCTAGAAAAGGTTCGAAGTTTTGTGTGTTGTTCAGAGATGCTCTTCTGCACTTCGGTTGTAATGAGTGCTTATGTGTTACTGTTGCCTTTATATCAGCTCGAACCAGTCTGACTCTGTCTGACCATCCTCCTCTGACCTCTGGCATCAACAAGGCATCTTTGCCCACTGGATATTTTCTCTTTGCCAGACCATTCTACGTAAACCCTAGAGAAGGTTGTGTGAGAAAATCCCAGTGGATCAGCAGTTTCTGAAATACTCAGACCAGCCTGTGTGGCACCAACAAACATGCCACGTTCACATGCCAAGTCACTTAAATCACATTTATTCCCCAGCCATAGCCATATCACCCTGTAGCCCAAGACAGGTTGAGCAATGAACGGGTTGAGCCTGGTCAGTACCTGGATTGGAGACCTCCTAGGAAAACTAGGTTGCTGCTGGAAGAGGGGTTAGTGAGGCCAGTAGGGGGCGCTGCTCACCCTGTGGTCTGTGTGGGTCCGAACACCCCAGTATAGTGACGGGGACACTATACTGTAACAAGCACCATCCTTCGGATGAGATGTTAAACCGAGGTCCTGACTCTCTGTGGTCATCAAAAATCCCATGGCACTTCTTATTCCCTCCATTGGCCTTTATCAGTCATGACCTCCTAATAATCTCCATCCTTTGAATTGGCTCGATCACTCTCTCTCCTCTCCACCTATATCTGGTGTGTGGTGAACGCACTGGTGCCTTTGTTCTGTGGCTGCTGTCGCATCATCCAAGCGGATGCTGCACACTGGTGGTGGTTGAGGAGAGATCCTTGAGGAGAGAATTTCCGACATGATTGTAAAGCGCTTTGGGTGTACAGTAGTACACATTAAAACGCTATATAAATGCCTCATTCATACATTCATGCATTCTAATGCTCAGTTTGAACTTCAGCAGATCATCTTGACCATCTTGACCATCATCTTCAGCAGTTACTGCCATGTGATTGACTGATTAGATATTTGCCTTAGCGAGAAGTTGAAGAGGTGCATCTAATAAAGTGGCTGGTGAGTGTATATTGACTTTCAGTAAATGGGATACTGCAATCAATGTATGCTGGACTTTAGATTTTTGTTTAATTTTTCTTGAATAATTTTTACTTGTGGAGGCTCCAGTTGTTAATCCAGTTAGGCTGGAACAGAGACATCTGATTGTTCAGTCAATGAAAAGATACTATCCCAAAGATAAAAGGCACAGAATGAAACTAAGGAATGAGATGTATATGTAATGTATATCTAATGAGAGTTTAAAAGTGTGTTCATAAATGTGTTTAGAACAGAATCACATGAAGAATAGACTGGGAAGCAAGTTTTTATACGTTTTATGCAAAGCAATTTTGTAAATAACTTATATTTCGAATTAACTGTGAATAGTTTGCTTAAGAAAGATATTATATAAGACACGTGTCAAATTAATTCATATGCTTTTTTCACAGCAATATGCCATTAAAGGAATTTCTTTTCTTAGTTTGTCAGATGAAAATTGCGTTAGCATGGAACTGAACACATAACAGAATTTTTGTTTGTTCTTACAAACTGATTAACTTGGTACTGGACCTGGAACATTCCTAACATAAGAGATAAAGAATTTGCATTTGGTATGTTGCTTACATTTGTATTATCTATTTGTCTACTAGTCAAAATTTCAAAGATAAATTGAATTGTATATCTTGTCTTTGGTATATTTGTTAATACAACAAATGATTTAACCGCAAAAAAAAATCAGAAAATCTGACGAAAAAAGACCTGCTTACACTAGAGTTAGTGTCTTTCTGGTCCGTACACATTTCCTGCACATAGATAACAAGAGAGAAATGATGGCATAAAGAAAGGCGAGCACCCCCACGAGGCACACTAGGGAAAGAAAGGGGTCTAGTGACACGGAGACCAGCTCTGCACATCTCTCCCCGATAAATTGCCAGAATTTACCTACAGGACATCTAAAAGGTTCAAGAAAGACAGTTAGAACATGTACAATGGAGGTTTTATTATTAAAGGGTTAGTTCGCCCCCAAAAAAATTCTGTAATTAATTACTCACCTTCATCTCATTAACCCGTAAGACCTTCGTTCATCTTCGGAACACAAATTTAGATATTTTTAATGGTTTCTGAATCAGCCATAGGCAGCAACATCATTGCAACTTTCAAGGCCCAGAAATATGTAAAGTTGGCATTCTGACGTAGAAGTAATTCATGACAGAAATTTCATTTTTGGGTGAACTAACCCTTTAAAGAGATCCTTCACAGATATACAGCAGCATCCCTCTGCTTACATTTTTAAAACATTTGAAGAAATTACCACAAAGCATAAGCAAAACTACTGGAGTGAGGTAAAAAATGTCCCACTATAAATGTATTAAACAAGTTAGCCAGCGTAGGGTCAGAAACTTGATTTACTTAAGGTAAAAACGAGCATTTCATTAATTCCGAAGCAGAATTGAGCTGAATTTAGATTGTAGAATTTAACTGTTTATATCTATATATGATTGTTCGCTGAGGTACCTGCAAGCGGCACCATGCCCTGGTACAATCTCACACTCTCCTCCATTGAGACAGAAATCAGGTTGGACCACACAGAGGCTCTGACATGGCAGTCCTTCCAGCGTTACATAGCCTGGGTCACATAAACATTGTGCTTCCTTTGTCCAGAGGTTCACCACGCACTTCGAAAACTCGTTGCAGGCAAGAAACTTGCAAGGGTCACCTTGATCAGCTAAAATGAAAGAACAAATTAGACTCATCTCAGTTGTATCAATTCTTTACCTTCTGTGAGAAATTCTGTCCATGTTTCTGCTTTCCAGACTGACTGATCCAGTTTGAAATCAATAGTAATGGATGCTTACAAAGGCACAAGGAGTTACTCTTACCTGGTTCTATGTCTAGGGAATGGCTGTCAATCTCTATGTCCAAACGCTGGGCTGCAGCATCACAAAACTCCTCCAAGACCTGCTGGACAGCCTGAGTAATGTTGTACGGCACAGACTTGGCAAATTTCACCTTGCTGTTGACCACCACGCTTCCATTTCTGAAGTTAAGGATCTCTAACTGCTTAAAGCCTGTTAGGTTAGACTGTAGATATGGAAGTAGCTGTGCACAGAGGAGACAAAAGCATCATTTATGTATGTTCACCATACAAAAATCACTGGACAATTACAGGAGTTAGCAGAAAGACCTTCTATTAACCTAAGTGATAACCTTGAAAAGAATAATACCATACTGCATAGTATAAACTCTATACCGCCTCATGTTCTTAAAAGAATTTATATATCAAGTATGCAACGATAAACATTACAATAAAGCTGCAATGTGCTACATTATTGTGACAAGACCCATCTATGTTGCATGTTAGTTAAGCAAGTGGTGTCATCATGAACAGATGAAAAAAAAATGCCATAGTGATTTTGCTTAAATGAATCAAGAAAATAAAGAGTTGTATGTTATCTCACTGTAAAATATCACTGCTCACCACAATCAACAGAAATCAACATCTGAAATAGCTGCACTTACCAGTTCAACAAATCTATTTTCCAGTGATCGGTATTCTGTAGAGCTCTTATCGAAAAGATCTTCAGAGAACATCATGTTTGTGACACGCAAACTGAAAAACACAATTAGTTCTTTGCCTTTGCTTGCTGTGGTCATTGAGGGAGTTGTGAAGTACGTTAGTGATGGCACTTTTGTTGTCTCCAAGGGATATCCTTCATTTGGAAAAGAATATCCATTATCATAACTCAAGAGGTCAATGGTCTCAGTACTTACTACATCTATTTGGTCTAACTCCGTGGCTAGGTCTTTTAAATTAGTAAATGGGTCCTCAGTTTCCACATTCGGCACTTCAGTACTTACTACATCTATTTGGTCTAACTCCGTGGCTAAGTCTTTTAAATTAGTAAATGGGTCCTCAGTTTCCACATTCGGCACTTCAGTACTTACTACATCTATTTGGTCTAACTCCGTGGCTAAGTCTTTTAAATTAGTAAATGGGTCCTCAGTTTCCACATTCGGCACTTCAGTACTTACTACATCTATTTGGTCTAACTCCGTGGCTAAGTCTTTTAAATTAGTAAATGGGTCCTCAGTTTCCACATTCGGCACTTCAGTACTTACTACATCTATTTGGTCTAACTCCGTGGCTAAGTCTTTTAAATTAGTAAATGGGTCCTCAGTTTCCACATTCGGCACTTTGTCATTTTCTGACTCTTTAAATACAACATCCTGGACAACAGTTGATTGTACATTTTCAGTTGGTGAATCATAATCCTTTTCCAAAGATGTCGGAGTAATGATCGATACATCTGTTAGGACTACTTCAAAAAGATCATGGTCTGCAGGTGCAGTTGTCAAAGGTGTATCAGTTGCAAGTATATCAATGGGCAGTGATGCATTTTCTTCCTCTTGTTCTATAAGGACAACCTCTGTCTTAGTGTCTTCCTCTGGGAAATCAAAAATGACAGGTTAGAAATTACATGTAAAATGGAAAATAGTTATTTACATGGATCAATATGACTGTCCTGCAATCTTAATTCTCCTATCCCCGATAGATGTAGCAGAAGACTTTCACCTAAAACAGCTCATGTCACTTCTGCACTCAGGTATCTTTTCCTTCTTTAGTCTTTTATCCTTTCTTAACTTATATTTAAATCAAATTTAAATTAAAGACCCTGTAAAGTTCTGTAATAAGATCTGTTATTGGAAACTTGTATGGATTTCTCCAGTGTTTCAGATGATGCCAAAACTTTGGCTCTTTGCCATACATATTCCCATGTGAATCTTTTCAAAGGTAATTCTAAAAATCACTTTTGACAAGCATTTTTATTGAGTAACACACATAGCATATCTCTCTCACCTATATCCGTGAGCTGTGGCTCCTCAGTATCTCCAACAACAGATGGTAAGTCCTCTTCTTTCTTCGAAGCTGATTCTGTGACCATTTCAAATAGAGATTCTGAGGCAGTTGATACAGTCGGGTGAACATCAGCCACTTCTGGTTTTGTGGTGGTGTCCTCTATAACCATATCTGGTATCTCAAGAACTCCCTCAGTAACCTCAGTTTTGGAGTTTGGATCCTCAAGCCCAAAGTCTTCCACATATTCAGGTTTATCAATGTCCATTTCTGGTTGAACACGGTCAACTGGCACAAAGGGTAAATTATCACTTACAGGTTGGTAATAGTCATTGTTCTTAAGGTAAATTTCTGTCACAGAAATCTCTGGTGGTATAATCTTAATCATCTCTGAAGGAGGTTCTGTTGAACCTTCAGTAGGTTTGGGGACTTCACTTGCTATCTCCACATCAGGCTCTTCAGTTTTGATACCTTCCTCATATTCTACCACATCAGAAGGCTTTGATTCATCAGCTTCTCTCTCAGGTTCCACCACCTCACCCTCTTCTTCAAGTTCTGTTAAACGAGGTTCCTCCTTGGGTTGTACTGCCTCAGTTCCTGGCTTCATAGTTACCTGAACATCCTCCTCTTCTCTCACTTTAATCTCCTCATCAGTTTTATGTTCCTCAACATCTTCTTTTGATTCTATAATGACCTCTGTTACTTCCTCTAAAACTTTTCCCTCTCGTTCTGCCACTTCATCCTGTTTAGTTGATTTTCCAATCCAATCTTCTTCTGGTTCTGGTGCTGCAGTCGTTCTCACAGGTTCTAATGTGCTATACTCTGTATGAGATTCTGTTACCATAGTCACTACTTCAGGTCGGAATACCTGATCTTCTAAAACAACAGTAGCTTCAATTACTCCCTGAGATTCAGTTACTTCTACAGTTTCTGTTGTCACAACCTTTACCTTGGGTAAATCAACCTCAGACTTAGTTTCTTCCACTGGTTCAGCCATCACCATTTTGGTATCTTCCTCCTTTAGTACAATTACTGTGTGAGGCACCTCTGGAAGTTCATTAGAATCTGTAACTTCAGTTATTGGATCAATTGGTTCAGTTGAAGGTTGTAGGGTGATGGTGAAGTCGGTTGTGACAGCCAACCTTGGTTGTTCAGACCCAGGACTTACGGTTGTAGCGGTGGTGAACAAAATGGGGGTGGTGGTTACTGGGTTAAACATGATGTCATCTTCTGGTATTGTGTTTAGATTAAAGTCACTCTCGGGTGTAGGTTTCTCTGTAGTTCTAGGCTGTTCTCCACTCGAGGGTAATGCTGAGATAGCAACTGAAGATGTTGGAGACAGATTGTTGCCTTTATCAACAATAACAACTGGTTTGCTGTCATCGTCAGCAGGAGCTTCCTCTACTGGTGGAACCTTTATGAGCTCACCAGTTTCCCCTATAATAGTTTCAAGCTGGTGTATAATGACTGCCTCATTCTCAGGATCAACTGTTGATTTTGTTGTTGTGGCGCTGACTGTGTCTACAGTTGTGTGTAAAATGGTCTCCAAAACATTCTCATCGCCATCTGAGGAAAGATGAACTTCAACCTTGGTTTCTTTTGTTGGAAAACTGAGGTCACCATATGAATCTCGATCAGAGGACTGCAAATTAACAGATGTACAATTATGTTGTTGCATTTAAAGATGTTATGCTAGTGTTATTCTCTGTAAAGCAGTAAAAAAAAACTAAAAAAAACATGAAGCACAAAAGACTTAAAACAGCCATTTCTGGTCCTGGTTGCCGATACAGCACTTCAGTCATGCTAAAACATATACACTACATTTTACACTAAATGGCATCTATCGCTTATTTGGTAACTGTTTTTTAAAACAATAAAGCACTTGAGGTTGTTCTTTAATGTCAATATGGAAGGCGTTTCTGGTAAGGGTGTTGCGATTGATTGGGCGCCGATAGCTATCAGCCGATTAATAGCTTTATATAGTTTGATTGGTGGTCTCTATAAAGGCAGATCAGAAAACTTGCAAGACAATTTTTTATGCTAAGCTAAAATTGCTTCACTACATTCACCAGTCTGGTAGTTCTACCAGGTGTATGAAAAGGACATTTGCAATGTCTTTTTTCGGACAGCAGAGACATTGCAACCCTACCGCAATGACAGCAAGAAACTAGGGCTGTGCGATTTTAGTAGATTTTAGCTTTTGTTCCTCCCCAAAATCCAAATCACAGTTAAGAAGGCGGTTATAGCACACAAACCCAGGAATATTACTGAACTGGAGTCCATTGCTTATGAGGATGAGGAATGGGCTAAGATTCCTCAGAAACTCTGCCAGAAGCTGGTGTCTGGTTATAGCCTACATCTCGTTTGCAGCAGGTCATGAAAGCAAAAGTATGTTCTACTACTGAAGATGCTTGCCATGAAGAGGTTGAATAAATTTAAGACTACAGAAGTCAAAAAGTTGCATTTTAAGTTGAAAATTGGGGAAACCACTTGAAACATTTTTGTTGAGCTATTTCAATTACTGTCTGTAAATCTGTAAATTTAGTCAATAAACCTGATTTGCTATGGGGGTTGAATAATTTCATTTTGTTCTATAAATGCATTGATGTTAAGAATAGTATTATTTATTTCAGTAATCGTATCGGCCAATACTGCTGCCATTGATCGGTGATCGGCCCCAAAAATCCTGATCTGAGCACCCTTAGTTTCAGGCATTTGTAAGCTGTGCCCCTTTATCCATGTCGACGATATAAAATGGTATCTTGTACCTCATTGTTTTATTATATGAGATTAGTCACCTCTGTTATTATGTCTTCAGAAACCTCAGTGACAGGCGTTCTGGTTGAAGGTTGGTCTTTGCCTGATGAGAGAAAATTTGTACACAACTTTTAAAAACTGTAATGAACTGAAGAATGAAGACTTTTTTATTTATTTAAATTGTACATAGAAATTCATTTTTATTTGTGCATGTACCTGTCTCAAATGTCAGTGAATTAAGATCAAGAAGAGAGGTATTTTTGCTCAGTGCTTTAACTATCATGTCCTTCAGACTTGGTCCTGTAGATGAAACAACTGTGCCAAGACTTTCATCGGCAATGCTTGGTACAATAGTCTCAAAAACTGCCGAGTAGACTGCAGATATTCCTCCAGCCCTGGAGAAATGGAGGAAATATGCATTTACATTTATTTATGTAGCAGATGCTTTTATCCAAGCAATAAATGGATAATACTAAAGGTGATCCTAAACAGCACATTATATACATATGTAACTTTTACCCCTCAGGCTCTTCCGCCTCGCTTGCATGTAGGAAAGGATACAAAGATGTAAAGTAAAATGCAACAAAGAAATCAGATATACACAAACACTTCCCTGGTGAAATATGAATAGCTAATGATGGAGATACAAACACAAATGTCAGTGTGAATGTTATCAGTATTTTCACATTAGCAACAAACCTGGTCACTATTGTTGTAATAAAGAAAGTAATGATGATTATTATTTATTTATTTTTTAGTACACCTACCTAATTCTTAACACGTGGACATCCATAAATCCAGGTAGGTCTTTGAAAACATGTTGCATCTGCAACAAACAGACAAGTGTACAGCTTAACATGTTGCTATGGAAGCTTGTTTCCACAACTGAATAAAACATAAAAAAGGTAGTAGCGACTTCTCGCAGTTCTGACTTTATAGCTCGCAATTGTGAGTTTACATCTCACAATTCTGACCTTTTTCTAAAAATTGGACTTATAACTTGCAATTGCGAGTTTATATCTCACAATGCTGAGGAAAAAAGTGAGAATTGTGAGAGAAAAAGTCACAATTATCTTTTGTATTTTTTTTTATTCCATGGCGGAAACAAGATTCCATAGGTTTCCCATTATATACATTTAGGCAAATGTATAAACCAATAGGTAGGTAGCACAATCCATAATTTTCAATAGAAAGTCCTCCAACAGATTCACAAAACATTACATTTCCTACAACCCCTTCTGTCCCTAGATCCCTCAGTCTAACCCTGGTGAAGCCTCTTAACCCATTGAAGCTTTGATTCCTCAAAAACACTGAATGGTGGATCACTGTTTGGTCATTTTCACAAACCTGATCTTGAAGATGCTGTGACAGGTCATGATACTGAGGTGAATCGGCACCTCTCAGTATCTCTTGATACCCGTGGTCCACCAGTGTAACGCTGAACTCTATGACATGATGTACTGGCTGCTCTGGAACCACATTGTGAAGATCCAACTCCTGAAAATATAGCACAAGAACTATTAAACAAGTACTGCAACAATGTATAACCTGCATTATTCCCCAAAAGGTTTAGGCAACTTTACAGGTTAAATAACAAATATTTTAATTTAAGTATTCATGCAAGTGCTGAAAAAAAGATACTTTGTCATACAGGAATGGCACACATTGTAAACTGCCTTACCTAAAGTTAAAGAAGCTCAATTTTAGACCCGTAATTTCTTAATAAAGCAGTCAAATGTCAAAGATTCATGATCCCCGCATTCAAAAAGTTATCAAAGGCAATCTTGTTCTCTACTCTGGATAAATATTTTGGTTTCTGGCAGATCTCTTTATATGCCAGTTGTGAGACACTGACCAACTTTATCATCGCAGGTGAGTATTTTTTAGGGTGAATTATCAATGCAGTGGAAAGGCATAGGAGCAGGTAAAGAAGGGTCACAGAGTGCACATTCTGTCGAGTGCACAAACCATCACTGGAAGGGATCCCTGTGTGTCTATATTTATATTATATTATATTATATTATATTATATTATATTATATTATATTATATTATATTATATTATATTATATTATATTATATTATATTATATTATATTAATCACATCACCGTCATGTTGCATTGTGGGATATGGAGCTGCCTGAAGTGTAAGTAGACTCGCTCCCTCAGTCAAAATCGAGGGGTTGAGGGTCTGTCCATATAAACTTTCCTTGTCCACTTGAAGTGGAACGCACTTCAAAATGGAGGATTGGTTTTCCCAAGGGTAAGTATTTAGGGAAGATTGTGAGTGTATGGCTGCGTTTAACTCCACTTTTAGACATTTACTCACGAACATCCCTAAGCACTTCCCCTCTGGGAATCCCCACTGCCATTTTGAAGTTTTTAAAGTGTATTTGGACCGTGCAATGTAAGCAATGATGTACATCCGAGTGAACGAGTCGGAGGGAAGTTAGCGAGGGTAGGGCATAAAAAATGTACTTAAATGAAGCCAAGGTCTAAAAGCGGAACACAACTCGACAGCCATCCTGAAGACCCGAGCTGGATCAGGCGTGTTTAATTGGTGTTGAAGTTAAGCTCTGTAAAATGAACCACCCTCCACCACCAGCACCCCTCATTTCCCACAGACAGTTGAGAAAGCAGTGTATACTGTGGATGTTGCTGCAGCTAGATCTGCACACAGTTCTGATGTGCTATGAAGCTACACCTAATATAGCTACAGGGTGAATCCTGCACAATTTATGTTGCAAATCCGTACTACCTTATCTGTCTTAGAAGTTAAGCTTAAGCTAAGGCTTATCGGCCTGGTGGTCATGGCCCACGGTCATGGACGGCAGAGCAAAGGCTGCTTATAAATAACATTGTGTAATGATTGAAATGCTGTCACGATATTTTTAAAGTGAATTTCTAGCAACCACTGCTTCCAGTTGTTTAAATTAAATAAGTATATGAAGTATGTTAGACAAATGTGCTCCAGACCTGTGAGGCAGTAGAGGTGTCTGTTGTAGTGCGGACAGTAGTAGATTCAGCTGTGGGAACAAATTCATGTACTGCTGCTTCAGTCAGGACTTCCTCTGAACCTGAACAACAGAAATTGAGCTTAGTTCAGCTTACCAAAATTATGAAAACTTCTCACTGAAGACCAAAAACAATTCAACTATACCTTCCATTTCTTGCGCTTCATCGGTTGCTGGCTCTTCACTTATATTTCTATAAAATTAAATTGAATATGTATCATGATATTAAAATAATCACAGTCCATAATTTTTGTTATACATGACTTGGAGCTGTTTTCAGGATATTAAATTATATGCCGTCTCACCGTTCTAATTTGTCACTATTCTTATTCAACCTCTGTAAAGAAAAGGAAAATCATTACAGGAGAATTTTGATTAAACATAGCATTTTTGGCCATTGACTAAAAACACTAGAAAAATGGTAACCTAAAAATTGCAACTTTTAAATTTACTGGATTCATTTAAGTAAAAAAAAATGTTTAATATAGATTAATCAATCTAACTTTTATGGCTAGAAATAGCTCTTTAAGGTAATAATTTCAGGTTACCACTTTTTAAAGTGTACACAGCTAAAACTCTCCTGGGAGTTTATTTGGCTCCACACTCAAGAGTGTTAAAGTGTTAAAATATGAGTATTAAATGAACACTGAAGCAGTGTTAAAGTTAATGAGATAATTAAGTGATTAATTGAGTGATGATTGAGTATTATTGAAGACACCTGATGTTAAGCAGAATCACCAAAGGAGAAAATCACAATTTGTAAGTTACCATTATGGTGATCGGTGTTTGCTTTAGTTGAGCTCAAGACCTTTAAATTATTAACATTAGATTTATTTGGCTCTTGTAACTGAGTTGTAACAGCTAGATGATCAAAAAGAAAAGGTGATCTGGTGGTGTTGGTTGTGTTTTGACATAATTTGACCTGAATCACCAAACTCATATAGAGTTAGAATTATATTGCTGATTACAGCATCACTGTGATTTTACAGCATAAGATCAAGCTTTTTCAAAATAATCCAAAGGATTTCTTAGAAGTTGTTCTGAAAAAAAAAAAAACCTTTCATGTAGGCACACACGGACATCAAGAATCAGCGTAAGAATCTCAACAATAGTGACAAACAGCATATTCAGATAGACAGATCAACTCTGAATATTAGAAAACAAGCGACTAAAAAGTCACATAATAAAAGAAAATATTAAGAATAAAGTAAATTACTAAAACAATTCAGATCCTAATTTATTCATACAGTAATGTATTATGGGAGCCATGAATGAGTTTTGATTTGTGGCACCCAGAATGCACTGCAACGTGCTTTATTATTGTCACCATATTGAGAACTTTTTAAGAAATCCGTTGGATTATATTGAAAATGCTAATGCTATTATGCTGTACAAGGACAGTGCTCCTATAATCAATAAATAATGATTATGTCAAAACACAACCAAAACCACCAGATCACCATTTCTCTTTGTTCATCTGGCTGTTATAACTCAGTTACAGCAGCCAAACTAAATCTAAAATTCAAAATTTAAGAGGCCGAAGCCCAACTAAAACGAACACTGATCACCATAAAGGGACTTAAAATTTAGATTTTTAAATTTAGAAATTTAGATTCTGCTTGTTAACAATCAGGTGTCTTCAATAAAGGTAAATCATCAATCAAAAATCACTTAATTATCTCACTAACTTGAAACACTCTTCAGTGTTCATTTAACACTCATATTTTAACACTTTAACACTCTTGAGTGTGGAGCCAAATAAACTCCCGGGACAGTTTATTTAACACTGGAATTTTTGCTGTACACACACACACACACACACACACACACACACACACACACACACACACACACACACACACGTTCCAGTTTTATGACATCTTTTGACTATATAGTATTGTGTGCATTTTTGATTAGTTTACCCTGTAGACCATGTCTACGTGTTCCTGCGCATGGCTGAAATTCATGGCGAGATCTGAGATGCACAGGGAGTTGTGCTGGCATGTGTGGACCCATTTCTGGTACTCCGAATTGCTGGGAATTCTGTCCAAAAAGATCCGGAAAGCCTCCCATACAGCCTCCTGGCAAACTGACAATGTCAATAAATTACAAAAAAGTGTTCAAATGATAAATTTCACAGCATATGTCCATCTTTCTGGATCTGTTTTGTATATTAAAATATATTCTTCTGTACTGCTGAATTGCAATAAAATATAAATCAAGACAACAGATCAAATCAACAGAGGTGTTTCATTAATTAATTCATATTAGACGATTTCTTATTTAATTTTGACTAATTATGCCTGATTATTCTCTGATATAGTGTACATTTTCTCTCAACTTACTGGATATATTTCTCTAAATTTGAATGTATATACAAGTTATATAATGGATACATAAAAGAGCGTTATTTAAACTTGAATTTAAATTCATATGTTGAATGTCTCCTTCGTCTGACACACTTGTCTTGTGCTGTGTCCAAATTCGCATACTGTAAAACAGGCACTATATTTGTTTTGAAACTTGCTTTGTGACCGTTAAAAAAGTATGTACTATATACGATGAGTGTGTACTACATCCGCCATGTTGTCACTGTCATGTGACCTACGGGCCACGGTGTCAGTTGTGTCGCTTCCCTGCCATTCACATTCATGGGATAGTAAAATGTCTCGGATGCGCAATTCAGAATCTCTGCAGTAGTAAGTAATCCGGGTACTTTTCGCCTGCTGTTTTATGAACATTATTAATTCAGATGCTCACATACTGTTTTTCGCCTACTATATAGTTGGGGGTGGAAGTCTCTGCTAATGAGCTGACGATCTCAATCAGGTGTGTTAGATGACGGAGACATCCAAATGCTACATCCCAATTCAGAGGCTGCATCCTTCTTAGGCCTACTGCGTCACCGCGGCACGACAAAGGCTGTCCCAATTCAAAGGCTCCTCCAAATCCGTCCTTCATTTCCCGTGAAATAAAGGATAACACAGATGGATCCTTTCGCGGCCTTGCCTACCCCAGAATTCATTTCACACCAGTGACAACAGAGTTTTTTGGAGAGAAATTGCCAAATTATACTTTTAAACGTAAGTATTGGGTTTCAACTTACTCAAATATCTAATGATACAAATGTAAAAAGATAAAAGAATCGGTTTAAATCGGTTCAAATGTTGACATATCTTACTAAGATGTGATTATATATAGTTAATGGACCATGGTGAACACATTTAGACAGTTTGTGAACTCTGTCAGACAGTTTAACATAACTTTCAGAAAATGTTGCTGCTGCTTATCAACGGCAGCTGTCAAAGTAGTCCATATTTGAGCTATTAAAATTATTCTGGCAAAAGAGTCCTGGATCTTAAACTTTCTATACATATCACGCAAAGGATCCTCAAAGGGTAACACTGTTACATTCTCATAGACTTTTTCTGATGTTACATCAACCATATAGTATTTACTTTTTGATCTACTGAAAATATTTCTGGCCAAAGAGTCATCAAAAAGTAACTAACAATGTGTTCTCATAAACTACTTTAGATGTTACATCAACAAGAACAGTCCTCTGTAGGTTAGACCATCCAATTTAACAATGCTCAGTCCAAACTTCGCAGCCTTCGAAGGATGCTGCCTCTGAATTGGTACACAGCCAAAATGTGCAGTGTTGGGAAGGAGGGGCTTCCAGGAATAGGGTTGATAGCCACTGTACTAAACAAAACCATTGATGCATTTGAAAGGGTTAAAGGAATAGTTCATTTAAAAATGAAAATTCTGTCATCATTTACTCACCCTCTAGTTGTTTCAAACCTGTATGAATTTCCTTTTTCTGCTGAACACAAAGGAAGGTATTTTGCAGAATGTCGGTAACTAGACAGTTGATGGACCCCATTGACTTCCATTGTTGGAAAAAAAAACTATAGAAGTCAGTGGGGTCCATCAACTGTTTGGTTTCCGACATTCTTCAAAATATCTTTCTTTGTGTTCAACAGAAGAAAGAAATTCATACAGGTTTAAAACAACTTGAGGGTGAGGAAATAATGGCAGAATTTAGATTTTTTTCTAACCTTTAACCTTTCTAACAGGGAAGATGCTTATTGTACATAAGTTTGAGAGTTACCTCTTAGTGTGTAGAATGTTCGATGGCTGGCTATGACCTCTCTCATTGTCTCCTGTGGACATACTTTCACCTCCGAGTGGAAGAAATCTGACCTCTTGACGCTATGCTTTTCCATTTCAAATATAGTTCTGACCCCTGAATTCTGCTTTGGTGCATTTTGGTTTGTTAAGCTGCTAGCATCAAGAGTCTCTAATGGGTTTAGCCTTCTTCTGTCTGAAAAATATAGTAAGTTCAAAATAAAAGGTTAGTAACTTCATTGTAATTCAGCATATTTATGCCAAAATATTTTTTTAGAAAGTTGACATTTATCAGCTCTCAGCCCTCATGGACTTTCAATACAGTCATTTTTTTCCCCAAAAACTAGGATATTCAGCAATGCTATGCTTTGTTTCTGCACTCATGTTTGAAGGACACTGATGGGGTTTTTTTGTGTGCACAAATGGCAAGCAAATTTACATTTTGAAAAATAAATCTGGAACTGAGCGCTTCCACCTATTTAAATTCTGCAGAAACTTACTTTGAATTTGTCTTAGGCCATTTTTGCAACAATTTGTAAAAAGAAAATCTGTATATCATTTAGAAAAGCTAAAAGCAAAATCAAAAGCAGTATATTTTAATGCATGGCACTTGACTACTTGTTGACATGTATCTAGTGAATATCTAGAGTTCACAAAACTTCATTGTTTGATGATCCAAATACACAAAAAAAAAAAAACCCATCCTTAACATATTTGCCTCTGTAGTCATTTGTGTGGCTATATTTAAAGCTTGTGACTGTTTCTTATAAAACACTAAAACACTTAACAGTAATATATGTTCTTTATCAAAACAACATTTTGGTTGCACTCTACTACGCATTGAATAACATTTTGTTTCCTGGTGTGTCCAGTAATTTCAAATCACTTGAGTATCATAATACACGTCCAGAAGTGCCACCTTATGTTTGACTGTTACGCTGCACCGCACACTGTAGCAGAAATCACCAATTCACAAATTTATACCGAAAATTCTGTCCTCATCTACATCTTGTTGTAAAATTTGACTTTGTTACCTTGAATTCCTGTGACGGACAGTATAAAGAAGAAGAGTGTGAAGAGATGCCCACTTTTCAAAGACATGCTGACTTCAAGTCGTACATCTAACCCCATGCTGTATTAAGACAGCACAATACTTCAGGTGCTAAGTCCTTTTTCTTGGATATATCCGTCAGAAGCTGGAGAAGCCATTATGGTCCCTGAGACCTTGCTGTCAAGCACTGAGACCTAAAGATGGAAATGAAGAAACCTGGAAATTGAGACGGACTTTCAGTGTCTCACAGAAAACAACACTGTGAATGTTAAAAGCAGAAAGAGAGAAAGCAGGCAGGGATATATGATAGAGATGCAGTATTGGTGTAGAGGCGTGACATTGTGTGACAGATTACAGTGAAGTAGTTAAAAAAGCAAGATCTGTTTCTGGAATAATCTGATTATCTGATGCTCAGACATAATCCTGCTTTACCCGTGGCCCGCCCACCTCATCCAATTACTGGCTTTTCCATTCAAGCGTCTGTCAGCTGCAGTGCCAGATCAATCGCCCACTCCGTGTTGGGCAGCACCTCATGAAGTAACAGTGTTCACCCCAGTGCTGCTGAAATCATGCCTCCCATATCAGTGCATGTGTGGAGACGAGGTGTACTTGCTTGGTTTAAAGAGGGTGTCCATTCTCAAAAATGGATGTCCATTCTTGGGATCACCTGTAATGGCCGTTTAAAGCCTGTTGAGTCTGACTGCTTTTGAACTATGACCCCTGTGATAGGGATAAGTGGAGGAAAGTTAGAAGTAATTACTGCTGATATTGACAGTCCAAAGGCTTGGTCTATAAATACCAAAGCCTTGGCATCGGATGAATTGCATGCTAATTCACTGCTGTTTTTCTTTAATGTCAGTCCGCCTCACATGTTGTTTGTGTAAATGTGCACATTTGATCATGGTAGAATTGTCAGGTCAGTAAATGGTTTGTTTAACAGTTTGCATTGTTTTAGAAAAAAATCATTCATCAGAGGTGCAGACTTCAAATGACGACAGAGACGTTGCATCATCAGATGCTGAGGATGTCAACGTGAATCCAGGGTTACACTGACTTTAATTGGCTCTGATGCTCATGTGTTATAATAAATGAAAATGTATTAAAAAACTAGTGTGTAATCTACAGCCCTGTCATAACACCAATAATTTATATAGCATAAAATTGAGTATATAGAACTTAGAATAAAACTACAGATTCCTTGCAATTGTCTAACAAACAAACAAATTAATCTGTCTGTTGATTTAACCGTAAACAGAATTCCTGATAAAGGGCTTTTGTAAAGAGGTCTGATCCGATTGAACTGTCTTGTTTTGATGACTGGAGAGCGGATCACTGTCTGGTGAATGCTTTATTGTTCAATCAGCTTGAGTGTCCTTCAAGTAAGATACAATTGTGTGTAGTATACACTCTAAAAATGCTATCTTGGCTTTAATTAACTTTTTTATGTCAACAGGTCCCACACAACTAGGTTACGTTGGATTTATGTAACATTATTTATTTCAATTAACTTAAGTTAATTACATAAGGTTAATCCAATGTCATTTAGTTGAATAAGGTTAACAGTCTTAATTTTGTCCAAAACAATTAAGTTAATTAAGTTCAATTATCCTAAAATTAATATTTTTACATTCAACCAAAACAAACAATCCAGTTGTCACATCAACACTGTGTTAAGTGTTAAATGAACTCTCCTGGGAGTTTATATGGCTCCAGACTCAAGAGTGTTAAAGTGTTAAAATATGAGTGTTAAATTATCACTCAAGAGTGTTAAAGTTAATGAGCTAATTGAGTGATGATTGATCATTATTGAAGACACCTGATGTTAACAAGCAGAATCACCAAAGGTGATCTCAGGTGAACAAAGAGAAAAGTTGATCAGGTGGTGTTGGTTGTGTTTTGACATAATCATAATTTGACCTGAATCACTGAACTCATTTAGAGAGTTATGTCTACCTTGTTGATTACAGCAGACCTGTGATTTAACATGCTAACATGCTAGTTAAAGTAAAAAAAAAAAAAAAAAGTTATGGAAGTTTAAGTTTGTGATGATGAAAAAATGCATAACAATACAATTTTAAAATTTTATATGAAATATATATTTTCCAAAACATGGTTTACCCTAAAACTGAGAGAAAATCAAAGCCATAATCTGTGTTCCAAATTTGACGTTGATATCTCAAAAAAATGAGCTTTCAGTGAGATTTTGTTTGGGTGCAGTACCAAATGCTTCTAATCCTCTGGATTAAATTCACGATGCAAAAAAAAAAAACTAAAAACTTGATATAAAATAAAAAATAAACTTCTGCAATAGCCTATCATAAAAATAAAAAAAGGAACCAAATAAGCAACATGAACAAAAAGCAATAAATAAATAAATAAATAAATAAATAATTTAAAAAATAAGCAATTTTATTTTCTATAACATTGCAGAGATTTATTTTTAATTTTATGTCAAGTGTACAGTTGTACAGTTTTATTTTGTTTTGTTTTTTGCATCGTGAAATAAACAATTCTATATGTTCTGTATCGCTGTGTTGTGTTTGTTTCCTTTTTCTGTTTAGAAGATAACTGCACCTTTAAATCTCCTTTGTAAAAGCTTTACGAGGCATAAATAGTCCTCACTTTAGATGAGCTCACAAAATAGTTAACTGACTAAATGTTTTATAACTACCTGAACTAGATGTACCGCATCGCGGTACAAAATATGACCGCCGCTCAGGCCTGCACTGGCTTTCCACAAAAATAAATGACGTGGAGTAATTTGGCTGTATTGCGTGTTTATGTATATACCTAAAAAAAGTAATAGTATGTGCATGTCTGTCTGTGTGTGTGTGTGTGTGTGTGTGTTTGTGTATGTGTGTGTCTGTGTGTGTGTGTGTGTGTCTGTGCGTGTATGTATGTGTGCGTACATGTGTGCGCGTGTGTGTGTCTGTGCATGTGGATTTGTATGTGTGTGTATGGGTGTGTGTCTGTGCGTGTGGATGTCAGTGTGTGTGCATGCTTGCGTTTGTTTGTATTCCTGCATGTGTGTGTGTGACAGTATCATCCTAAACCAGCAACCCTTCGCTCAACAGCACCATCTACAGGCCGATGAGTGTACAGTCACTAAATGTGCACATAAATGAATTTATTTTATACCCCCCCATGGATGAAATTCTACAAAACTTAGCAGAGGATACCCCCAGAGGATGTCAAGTTAATGTGTGGGTTAATGGGTTAGTGGCCCCCGGGGACCAAACGAAATTTTTCCTTAGAAGTCTAGTGGGGCTACATGCCCACCAAATTTCATGTTCCCCGGTGTTTCGGTGTCCCTGGTATCGTTGACGAAAAATTTACGGGGGCCCCAGCGCGGGGGGGGGAAGTGGCCCCCGGGGACCAAACGAAATTTTTCCGTAAAAGTCTAGTAGACCAACATACCATAAAAATTTCTTCATCCTCTGTGCCACGGTTCAGGTAGTTGTTTAGGAAAAACTGCATTTTTTTGGGTTTGGGGGGGCCCAGCGCGGGGGGGGAGTGGCCCCCGGGGACCAAACGAAATTTTTCCTTAGAAGTCTAGTGGGGCTACATGCCCACCAAATTTCATGTTCCCCGGTGTTTCGGTGTCCCTGGTATCGTTGACGAAAAATTTACGGGGGCCCCAGCGCGGGGGGGGGAAGTGGCCCCCGGGGACCAAACGAAATTTTTCCGTAAAAGTCTAGTAGACCAACATACCATAAAAATTTCTTCATCCTCTGTGCCACGGTTCAGGTAGTTGTTTAGGAAAAACTGCATTTTTTTGGGTTTGGGGGGGCCCAGCGCGGGGGGGGGAGTGGCCCCCGGGGACCAAACGAAATTTTTCCTTAGAAGTCTAGTGGGGCTACATGCCCACCAAATTTCATGTTCCCCGGTGTTTCGGTGTCCCTGGTATCGTTGACGAAAAATTTACGGGGGCCCCAGCGCGGGGGGGGGAAGTGGCCCCCGGGGACCAAACGAAATTTTTCCGTAAAAGTCTAGTAGACCAACATACCATAAAAATTTCTTCATCCTCTGTGCCACGGTTCAGGTAGTTGTTTAGGAAAAACTGCATTTTTTTGGGTTTGGGGGGGCCCAGCGCGGGGGGGGAGTGGCCCCCGGGGACCAAACGAAATTTTTCCTTAGAAGTCTAGTGGGGCTACATGCCCACCAAATTTCATGTTCCCCGGTGTTTCGGTGTCCCTGGTATCGTTGACGAAAAATTTACGGGGGCCCCAGCGCGGGGGGGGGAAGTGGCCCCCGGGGACCAAACGAAATTTTTCCGTAAAAGTCTAGTAGACCAACATACCATAAAAATTTCTTCATCCTCTGTGCCACGGTTCAGGTAGTTATTTAGGAAAAACTGCATTTTTTGGGGTTTGGGGGGGCCCAGCGGGGGGGGGGGAGTGGCCCCCGGGGACCAAACGAAATTTTTCCTTAGAAGTCTAGTGGGGCTACATGCCCACCAAATTTCATGTTCCCCGGTGTTTCGGTGTCCCTGGTATCGTTGACGAAAAATTTAAGGGGGCCCCAGCGCGGGGGGGGAAGTGGCCCCCGGGGACCAAACGAAATTTTTCCGTAAAAGTCTAGTAGACCAACATACCATAAAAATTTCTTCATCCTCGGTGCCACGGTTCAGGTAGTTATTTAGGAAAAACTGCATTTTTTGGGGTTTGGGGGGGCCCAGCGCGGGGGGGGAAGTGGCCCCCGGGGACCAAACGAAATTTTTCCTTAGAAGTCTAGTGGGGCTACATGCCCACCAAATTTCATGTTCCCCGGTGCTTCGGTGTCCCTGGTATCGTTGACGAAAAATTCAGTAAGGTGACGAAAAAAAAAAAAAAAAAAAACTTTGACAATCCCTATATGACCGCTTTCGCTAGCTACGCTAGCGGCGGTCATAATTACAGTAAAAATACATGTAAAGCATTTATAACCAAACTAAGTAACTATTACTATATGTCTGAATAAGAAGTGATCTTATGAACCACTGACAACTCCTAAATAACTGGTTTGTAAATAATGCAATTCTTCATTTAGAAATGATAAATTGATCATTAATAAAGTATGAAAATACAATTATTAAACATATTATAGATATGCATAAATCAAGAATAAAGCATAGCAAGTTGTAAAGTTAAAAAGTTGTAACCTACTTTTTAATGTCTATTAATGCTTTATAAATTATGAATTAATTGTTTACTAATGCTTAACAAATTAATTGCATGCAGTTATTATAACGTGTTCCCATATATTTGAATTTTCTACAACAATAAGAATGTGCGTTGCTCTGTTATTTATTACATGCAGTTCTACAGAAGCCCTTTGTCCACCTCTTCGGCATTCTTTTGGTCTTTTGTAGCCTACTCGTGTATAGTCTATGAATGAAGATTCATAATAACCATTCCTTTACTGTCAAAAATTGTATTGCATGTATGTATTAAATCTACTGAAAATGTTCAGAGAAAAGAGACCCAACACAGTGATATCCTGTTCCCTATTAATAGGCTATTGTGTTAAACTGCCTGCCTGTCTTTCCCCCTAAACATTAGTGTAAATAATACAAAATTGTTAGCGCATACACATTCAGATATGAATGTATATGACAATATAACATGAATTATAGTTACATGTTGCTTCTATATGAATGTGCATAAGCTAATGATTTGTTAAGCATGTATGCACGGTTTTGAATGAACGTTTAGTAATCCTCACCAGTCTAAAGACTAAAGTTAAACAGGGGAAACAGCGCCGTCTAGTCATAGATTTCTGCATAACAACACATGACAACTGATCTGAGTAGTATGAAGCTGCAGACTCGGAGCCTGCATCTACAGTCCCGCACCCACAGTCCCGCATTCTCAGACCCCTCGTTTTTCGAGACAGCGCCTCCTATCAATCGGATAAACATTTGAAGAACTTAAGCCGAAACGCGAGTATCGTCAATTTTATTTAGCGAATCATACTCATTCGATTTCTTTTTTAATCAAACTACTTTATATCTCATCGATACACAAACATATGAATAGTCCATTTAATATTTGTAAAGATAGTTTGTAACAAAATTTGAGCCGTTAATGTATGTTTTTTCGCCTTTTTTTAAAAAAATATCAAAATATTAAAAAATATTTTGATAGCTGTTAGCCTTTAACCTTGGACTTTGTGTAGACAAGCCATTGTAAAAATTGTATTAAAATTAGTTTACATTAAAGTAGACCAATTAAATACATTAAGTGTGTTAATATCAAAGAATGTCATCATTAATTATTTAATCAGATTTACCTTTTGACCTTTTTTTAATTACCGGACCTTTTCTCCAAAAACTATAAATTGAATTAAGTAATGCCGGAGTAATTATTTTACTTTATATAATTTATGTAGACTAGGCCTACTTAAATTAGTTCTTATAAAACGTAAGTATTAAAATTAATCAATATTAATTTAACTGATATGAAGTTGTTGCCAGCCATTTACAACTCATACAACTGCCTAATAATCAAATTTACTATGCCTTCACTATATATTAACCAGTCTATATTAACATGTGAGCTAGAATGTGTCATTTGGCCTTTTGTTTGGGTTCCTTCTTTTAATTTGTATTGACTGAAATGTTTTATATATTAATTTATTTATTTATATGGACAGGCCATCATTCATGGCCTATGTGAGATGCAGGCATTATTCTAGCAGGAGGCTGAGGAGGTGTTCCTCTGTGGCCCTACTTATCACCCTAGGTATGCTTGTAATTTGCATTTGCAAAAAAAAAAAAAAAAAAAAAAAAAAAAAAAAAATATATATATATATATATATATATATATATATATATATATATATATATATATATATATATATATATATATATTATTATTATTACACAATATTTTTGACAATGGCATTCATCTTTTATTTTAGTGAAGTCGAGGAATTTGACAGAGCGATTGCAAAAAGAATGAAAAAAGAAGAAACATTCGCCTATTATAGAAAGTAATTATTTTAGCTTATGCATTTACATTACATTTTACATTTATTCATTTAGCAGACGCTTTTATCCAAAGCGACTTATAAATGAGGAGTTTTTTTAATGCAATTGAAGATGAAAAGTAAAGTCACACAATTCTTTCTTCCTTTTTTTTTTTGCTTTGTCCTGTTTACAGCAAGATGATGTTTAGGTGATCGTTAAATAAAGTACAGAATTGTTTATTATTGGTGTTTTGTCTACTCTTATTTGAGTTTTGCTTTGCATTTAAAATATCAAAAAACAGGTTTTGTAATGTTAGCATGGTATAATGTTAATTAGACCATTTGAACTGAAAGAAAATTTGAATTTGAATAAAAAAAACATTGTAGCAATATAATATCACAATATTTTTCAGAAGATAGTTCAATCTGTAATTGTATCCCTTCCATCAGTAATTTTCTTTCAATTACACCCATGCTCAAAAAATAACTACTGGGTAATTTGTTAGTCAGAGAACACAATGAGTTTTTCTGGCACATGCATTAAGCAGGGAACGCAAATATTTATTTGGATCACTTTAAATAAAACGAGACCGTAATATTGTTTTCAATGGCATTTAAGTGTGTTATACGATCTTCGAGGCGCTGTAGGAGGCGCTGTCTCGAAAAACGAGGGGTCTGAGAATGCGGGACTCTGGGTGCGGGACTGTAGATGCAGGCTCCGAGTCTGCAGCTTCATAATGTTGACTGATCTCCCTTTTCTCACACATGGTCATGCTTTGAGTAAGTCTAGCAATTAGGCCTGAATTGTTTACTAAAAGTTTGTAGGTTTAGTTTAAACCCCACAGCGCTGAACATCTGCTCTGACTGCCGAGAAAATAAACGGGTACTGTTGCTGGACAATACTTTACCTGAATAATGACACTGACAAACTACTGCCACCGAACTAGACACAATAAAGAGTTAAAAATATGCTTCGATCCAACGTGCCTGACCAATTATTTGGCCGTATTCTACATTGTATGAATATGCATTAGAGTGGGCGTGGTTATTCTGTTTAGCGTTGACTGCTAGCACTCGTCAATTAGCAGCGATTTATCAATGGATTTTCTAGGAAATTACTTTTAATCGACGTTTATGTGACATTTATTAAAATGAGTATACATAATGTAAGCGTCTCAGATTGACATCCTAATATTTGGAGAATAATGGAGGAGAAAGCTGCCTCATGTCGTCAAGGTAACGTTAAAATCCCTCAGATTGTAAATTAATCACGATGTAAGCTAACGATATAATTCTATCAAAGGCTGATAACGCTTACAAAAACATACTGTGGCAGCACAGTACCAAGACAAAACTGCTATGAAGTTTTAAAATGATTATTAGATGACTTAACTTTAGTCTTAGTCAAATCAAAAAGCATGTTGCTGCAAACCATCTAACGTTAACGTTACTGATCTAACGTTATATAAATTCTCGATCAGTGTTCCCATCCCCACATCTGTTCAATCAAACGGGAAACCTAAAATTGTTCTAATGGGTTAACTTATAGTCATTAATTTTCGACTGTCAGACAGTATTTCGAGTGTAAGTTAGACATGGTCTGATTGCAGATGTGCCGATGATGCCTCAGTGCTTTGACATTTGTGTGGAAACAGTTCATCATAGCTTTTAACCTGTAATAAATGGACTGCCTGGGGTCCAATCCTCAACGATGTCTGCCATGACATATTCTTCCTGTAGAATAGGTTATTTGATGTTTACAACCACAAAAAAAAAAAGAAAAAAAAAAGCCCCTTTTAACATATTCTGCACTATTTTACACCATTGTGTAAGGTAGTGCAAGCAGTGTGTCCATGCTGAAAACTTTTTTGGATAAATATATAGGCCTAATACCTCATTGTTGAATGAAAACATAAAAATGTGTGTGTGTGTGTGTGTGTGTGTGTGTGTGTACTTGATGATTTTTGTTAAAATAACAAAAGTTCAATATGTATCCGCGGACATGGGGTGGAGCTCCAGCTCCATCAGTGTTGTTGTATTTGTTGTCTCTATGAGTGTATTCGATTACCTGCATTTGTAAAGGAACAAAAGCAGATTCAGTAAATCTCACAGCAGTGAAAGTTTTTTTTTTTTTTTGGAGTGTGTGTGTTGCTTGTGTCTAGTGTGGATCATGTGATGTTAGAAGTGGACTAGTTCTTTCTTAAGGTGAACTGTTGCATTATCTCTGTAGGAGCGGTGAGCTGGTACATAAGAGTCTCCAGACTGGCTGTGGCCGTGGCTGTTATTAAGTCCAGACCATCAGGAGGAGCCAGACAGTTCGCTGAATCTCTGGCTGATCGACTCCGACTGCAGGATGAATGCTGGAGGTCTAAAGCTCAAGGTCTTCATGACGATCTGCTGCATCTCAGACAAGAGCTGCTACTCACACGCTTAATGTTCAAGACGAGGAGCAACACTGAGCCAGGACAAGGTAAGGTTTCATATCCACCTGTTTAATAAGACCTGGAAAATACATGGAGATTAATAAAATCTTTTTAAAAAATCATGGAGAGTTTATGGGTATTCCTATAATGAATAGCATATTCCCTAAAATATATTTAGTACAACATATTGTTGCGACTTATTTTATACTGCAACTTAGTGTTGTCACGATACTGGAATTTCCAACTTCGATACAATACCTTGAAAAATATCGATATTCGATATTCTGGAAAACTGACATACTGCCATTCAGATATTTTTATCTCATAATTTTTTGATAATTTTGGTCATTTTATTGCAAGAGTTTGCACACAGCACAGGGTGGCTTTATTTAAATCTTTGAACTAAATTTACAAAAAAAAGACAAGTAAAAAGCCAGTAATAAAATGAGAACAAATAAACAAATTGCAAACAACAGCACAAACCATTTTCTCTTTGTCTTTTGTTTTTTGATTAACATGACAGACAGCAGCAGGTTTATTAGGCTGCTGTCCTTTTAAAGGGATGGTTCAGAGTAAAATCAACCTAGGGTCCTTTGCACCATGACATCGAGCCAAACACCTCCCAGAAGCCTTTTTTCCCTTGGTTGAACATTTTTAAAGTTAGAGCTTATTTAGAGATATCAGCCAGATGGCTTAGTGCAGGCGCTAATGGCTCCAAATTTGTATCTCGTAAATTACCCCACTAATAATGCCCGGAATGGTACCAAACTTCTAAATAACTAAATAACACTTGCCTGACGGCTCATGCTACCAATAACCCGGAGAAAAGCATGTAAAAGTCCTGACAGAAAGCGATGCATAAGGATGTAGTGTAACGACGCCCAGTTCTAGGAGTGCACTAATATTTTGTTGGTAGTACCAGTTTATAACAATTATTAGTTAACGCTAAGTTGTCAACACTTTGGAAAAAATAATAATTCGTTGTTATACTACATCCTTATACATATAGGGCCCTATTTTAACGATCTGAAACGCAAGTATCAAGAGCGAAACGCAAGTAACTTTGTGGGCGGGTCTTGGGCGCTGTTGCTATTATACCGGCGGGATAAATGACTCTTGCGCCCGACGCAAATCTAAAATGGGTTGGTCTGAAGTAGCTTCATTATTCATAGGTGTGGTTTGGGCGTAACGTGAAATAAACCAATCAGAGCAACATCTCACATTCCCTTTAAGAGCAGGCGCGCTTGTTCCATGGCGGATTGCTATTATAACGGCGGATTTGCCAGACGCGGTTCACAGTCGTGGAGACAGACGCTCTCGTCAGGGCCGTAAAAGACGTGACATTGTATGGGGATTGGAGAAACCCACCCAAATTAGCTTCAGTTAAACAGGCGTATAATAATTTGGGTAAATGTGTAAGCTAGATTTATGCCTATTTCCCTCGTGTGTTAATACTTTTCCTCGTAATAATGTATGATTTGCACAAATGAAAACTGCTGCTTCTGTGTAGATGAGAGAAAAGTGTATGCGCTTTGTGCACACGCTACATTGATTATGGCCAAGAATGCGCCCTTAAAATAGCATGTGAATAACATGCGCAACGCCACTGCCACTGACTTTAGACTAGGTTTTTCCTGGTCTGTGGCGGAATTGTTTTCTAAACCTGCAAAATAGCATCAGGGAACGTTGGTGCCAAAACACGCCTCCTCTTTGCACTGAACCGCCCCCGGGAGCGCAAGTTCATTCCCTAGTTTACCGGCGTGCGTCTGTGGAGGGAAAAGTCCGCTGTGCGCAGGTGCAAAATTGGAATGATACATGCGTTGGTGTTAGGGATGGGGCCGATCCGATCCAGTATCGGTATCGGGACCCGATACCAGCGTAATTCACGTAGCGGATTTTCCCGATCCAACCTGCGGAGATATCCGATATCCATGAGTCATGTCTGCGCTCGCTTTAACGTCTGCTGAAATGACTCCAAAAGTGATTCCCGCCAGCTAGTCTGCTAGCTGGCTGCAAACTGTGGAATGGATTTCCTGAACGGAGGCGCGGCTCAATGAGACACAGAGTTATGAGACACGCCCCCACTCAGGAAATCCATTCCGCAGTTTGCGGCTAGCCAACAACGTCCGCTGTGTGGAAATACTTCACACAGACTGAAAACACCGCAGAGCAAGACAGCAAAATGCAATGTTTGCAAAGGTGTAATTCAGAGTCCCTTGAAGCTCCCTCGCGTCATACAACACAACGAACGCAATCAAACATTTAAAAAAGCACCACGTTACTGTGCGTTCACACCAAACGTGAATAGCGCGTCAAATTCGCGTCTACCGCGTCTAGTTGGACGTTTGAATATTTTGAATCCATTCGCGCGTCCAGAGAAAAATTTACGTGCGTAAAAAGCAAAAGTTTGAAGCGAAATCGACGCGCGTCTGAGGCAAAATCCGCTTGTCTGTTTGCACGATGCTGATGTTGATCGAGCATTTACTGCATCGGAGCGAGGATCACCCTTCAGATAGTGTGTGTGTAAGATTTTTACACTTGCACTTTTCTTATATTTCAAGATGCAAGTATTTGACATTTTGGGAATGTAATAAATATTGACATGACAATCAATTTGAAACCCCAGTTGCATATTTGTTTTCAGAATGGGATTTTTCCTGTTTTTCTGACTTCCTTTTCTGACCTTATAACTTACTTACCTCAAGTTGCCTTTTGGGACATACATGCATGCATACATAGGCTACGTACATAACATATCATTACTTGCCTGTTGAGAGAAGTTTATTTCAGCATCATATAAAATAAACAATAATGATAATAATAATATTAAAGCAAACACAGCTCTGGTATCGGAATAGTATCGGTATCAGCCGATATCCAAATTCAGGTATCGGGTTCGGATCGGAAGTGAAAAAATGTGGATCGGTGCAAAAAAGTAGGTGTACAAAGTCAATTGCACTGGGTGCAAGATAGGGCCCATAGTGTACATATATTGCACATACGTGTTCCCATATAAATGAGTATCAAGGTATTCAAGGATTGAGTTACAACAGATTTTTAGTTCTCAGCATGCTTTGCTTCTGACCGTTAAAGGAGAGTAAATGTTAAAATTAAGTGTTATTTAATGTTTTACTCAATATTAATATATATTAATACATATGATATGCTGATATGCTGTGTTTTGTTTTCACAGGTCATGAGATTGCCAAAGTACTCTCTCAGGATGACCCGCAGCAGTTAAAGGGTGACTCTGGCTGTGACACTGATAACAGCTCCCAGACTCATATTAACATTGCTAAGGGACCATGTTTGCCTCCAACCCCTCCAAACAGTCAGAACTTTCCCCTCCAGGATAGGCAGTGGCGCCAGGACCACAGGCTGTTAAAACACATGCAGTTCCTACAGTGCCTGAGTGGCTTGCGCAGAGTTTGTGAGTCTTCTCTGTGTCGTGATGGTGACGTGGTCTGGGATTCAGTGGTGCAGCTGCTGGATTCGGTGGTGGAGGTTTTCAGGCAGGCACATGTTGGACAGCCTCTACTTCACCCAGAGCAGCTGCATCATGCCACTCAGGTGGTGGCACAGATCCTGGGAACTCGTAATGGGTGTTCAGTGCAACATTTTAGCAAAGTGGAAAATCTGCTGAAGGAGATGATCAGCCTACTACTAACCAACCAGCAACTCAATGCGGTAAGAGAGAGGCTTGTGTATTGTGGGTAAAGTCAGTTGCAGACCAGACGAGAAGAGGGTTAGGTCAATATTTTTGTCAACTGGCACAGGGATACAATGGGGCTGTAGTCATTAGGCAATATGCCAGGCTAAATAGATCTGGATGTCAATCTGCATAGATATGGTACACAGCAAAATCCCCAGTGTTAAATTAACACTGCTCAGTGTTTATATAATCCACACTCACTCAGTGTTATTAGTAACACTGAAACAGTGTTGAAGTTAATGAGATAATTAAGTGATTAATTGAGTGATGATTGAGCATTATTGAAGACACCTAATGTTAACAAGCAGAATCATTGAAGAAAATCACATATGTCACCATTATGGTGATCAGTGTTTGCTTTAGTTGGGCTCTTGACCCTTATGTTTTTAACTTTAGATTTAGTTTGGCTGCTGTAACTGAGTTATAACTGTCATATGAACAAAGAGAAAATGTGATCTGGTGGTGTCGGTTTTAACATAATCATTTTTTGACCTGAATCACTGATCTCATTTAGAATAATCTCTGAGTTAGATTTACTTTATTGATTAGAGCAGCACTGGCCTTGTACAGTATAATAATTTTAGCATTTTCAATGTAATCCAAAGGATTTCTTAAGTTATTCTGATACAAAAAAAAAAAAAACCTTCACAAAAAACTTTCATGTAGGCACACACAGACATCAAGAATCAGCGTATGAATCTCAGCAATAGTGATGAACAGCATATTCAGATAAACAGATCAACTCTGAACATTAGAAAACAAGCGACTAAAAAGTCAAATAAAAACAGCAGAAATAAAATAAAACAGTAAGAATAAAGAAAATTAACAAGAAAATTAACCTCAAGCAATGCATGATGGGAGCCATGAATGAGTTTTGAAGTTAATGCACCCAGAATGCACTGCAACATGCTTTATAATTGGCACTATTGTTGAGATTCACAGGCTGATTCTTGATGTCTGTGTCTAAATGAAAAAAAGAAGAAGAAAAAAAAACACTTTTGGTTTCAGAACAACTTTAAGAAATCCATTGGATTACATTGAAAATGCTAAAAAGTATGCAAGAACAGTGCTGTTATAATCAATGAAGTAAACCTAAATCAGAGATTAGGCTCTAAATGAGTTAAGTGATTCAGGTCAAAAATGATTGTTAAAACACAACCAACACCACTTTTTCTCTTTGTTCATCTGGCTGTTATAACTGAATTACTGCAGCCAAACTAAATCTAAAGTTAAAATTTTAAGGGTCAAGAGCCCAACTAAAGCAAACACCGATCTCCATAATGGTGACTTACAATTTGTGATTTTTCTCCTTCAGTGATTCTGCTTGTTAACATTAGGTGTCTTCAATAATGCTCAATCATCACTCAATTAATCACTTAATTATCTCATTAACTTTAACACTGCTTCAGTGTTACTTATAACACTCTATATAAACAGTGTCAATTTAACACTGGGGATTTTGCTGTGTAAGCAATTTGGTTCTTTCTCATTAGTGGGACCAACCATTTCTCATTAGATGACCCATCTCCCTCTGGCATTACAATGAATGTACATATGTTAAATATGATCTATTTTTCCATATTCTATTTTTTTATATCGTCGCTGTTGGGCGGAAGCATCGTATCTCCATATTTCGTTTATTTCTCCACATAAATCATTACTTTTGGTCACCCTCTATGTCTGTCTGTGGGTTTTGCAAATATTTAACCAATGAAAACTATTAAAAAGAGCTTGTGACTAAACCTCGTAACTCCATTGGACCCTCAAACTGTTCAGTGAAACCGCATAACTCCACCCCGCCTCAATCTTGAATGAGGTGCCGCACACATTTTGGACCATCTCTGCTTGTTTGCAATGCCAGGGTGAATAAAGAGCTTGTTCTTTGAATAATGGTGCATTCATGTCACGTCGTAAATATTGTATTTATGAGTTGAATGCACATGAACGACACCACAAAGTCACACATTTAAATGGGAAGCACAAGATTTTCACTGAACCCCGAGTTTGGGGTAAGAAACATGGTGGAATAAAGAACTTGTATACCACAATACTTACAGGTATCTAGCAGTGACATTGTCAGGCTTTTTATTAACAACAGCAAAAGCTAATTATCTGCACAAAATATAGTATTCAGATAATGAACCTAATTAACACGGGAGAAGCACATTCAGTTAATCAACTTAATTAGCATCAGGTGTATGCAGCAGACTTACCTCTGTTCTATGAGTTTTCCAGCATTTGGCCCCCGCTCAATTGCAGCCATGTTTGAACTCGAACTCTATCCATCTGATGACGAATCATTTCTTTCCACCGATCCTCCGCCGTACACCACCGCCAAGCCCCCGGCTTCATCGCGCGGATGTCGTTCCGTCCGAACTGCCACTCGCACACGTGAGAGGGAGTCACTTTTATACTTGTCATAAGCTGTTTTCAGCAAAGAAATGGTCCGTATCTCTCAATGGAATCAGTGTCCCTACGGGGATGCACTTGATTCCGATCTTCACAACAGGGTCTTCTTAGGATGTTGGAATATTTCCTGCACTGTCTGCAGATTGATCGCCCATTACACTCTTGTCCGCTGATAAATCCTTTAATCCCTCCATGCCCAGAACCAGCCATAAAATCAACCAATGAACATGCAGTTCTCTCTGGCAACGTCACAAGAGATAATTCAGCGTTTTCATCTGGCAGACAAGCCTGCAACAATTTCAACATAGGAAAATGCACTAGGCCGCGTTGTCGTTTTTTGTATGTATGTAATTATTGTGGCGGCACTCATGCCCACTCCATATGTCCAGTGATGAAAGATGTCAATAAAAGATCATAAAATTATTTGTCTACTCCCATGAATATTTCCTGTCTGTCTATCGAATTATCTCATCATCCAGACGTTAACTTTACTAACTATCTGCTGTCTGGTCTTCAATATGGGTTAAAATTATCTGTGACAATCTTCAATCCGCTCTTTCAGAACCAGACGTAGAAGATAATTTAATCAAAAAAAGAAGTCGAATCAGGATTCATGATTGGACCTTTCGATAACTCCCCTTTTGAAATCTTTTGCATCAGCCCTATTGGAGTGGCTACTAGAAAGTTCTCTGGGAAAAAAACACCTCATAATCGATCTGTCATCTCCCAAGTTCCCAAGCATAAATAGCATTATCTCTCTTGAAGAATTTTCTCTTCAAAACCACAACGTTGATCAAGAAATTTCAATGATAAAAAAACGTTGGTCGCGGCGCCTGACTTGCTAAAATCGACATCGCTTATAGTTGTATGTTTAATTTTGTCTAATAATCATGCAATCCCTTACATCATTCATTTGCTTGATGATTTCCTAATTATCCCGCCTCCCAACGCAATCCCAGCCGCGCATCTTCTCACAGTCCAAAACGTTTTTTTGCAGAGTTTGGGATTCCCATCGCCAAAGAAAAAACATTGGGTCCAGCTACAACCATCTCATTTTTGGGCATTAACCTGAATACAATCAATTTCCAGGCTTCATTGCCCAAGGAAAAAATTTATAGGATAATTCTGGTTGTGTCTACCCTCCTAGACAGACCAAATTGTTCCCGTCCTTTCATCACATATCTTCTCTCGCTGGCGTCTTCAGTTTGTGCTTTAGATGATCAAATTGCTTGTGCATGCCGTGACGAGCTTAGTTTATGGATAACATTCCTTGAACCGTGGATCAGCCTATCTTTCTTTTACAGTAACCTCTGTTGGCTTTGGGAGATTTTATCAAGGCCGTTGGTTTGCATCTCCATGTCCCCTTTAAATTTTGGACACGCCACAGCTATCAGCCTCCTCAGCACTATTTAAAATTGACCCCATCGTTGACAATAAACCAACCCTGCACTGCATTAACAAAGATTGTTCTCGCTTCTCCGCGCTGGTGCC
The DNA here is from genome assembly GCA_022828995.1 of Vimba vimba. NCBI lineage: Eukaryota > Metazoa > Chordata > Actinopteri > Cypriniformes > Leuciscidae > Vimba > Vimba vimba. The sequence continues at coordinate 3,603,443 of CM040832.1, read as the reverse complement.
ACAATGCTAAACATATTTCCTGAGCAAAAAACAAATCGCTGACACCTTTGTCGCTTCTCTTTTCAGAGATTCAGGCTGCTTGCTCACTATTCTGACTAGTACATTTATGCATTTGGCAGACGCTTTTATCCAAAGCGACTTGCATTGCATTCAAGGTATTACACTATACCTCACTATTATACCTCACCCGCTTAAACCTCTTCTCGACACATCACTCGACACCGTCCTACTGTAGCAAAAAGAGTGTGGATGTTGTTTCTGTTTATAATCTTTGAGAAGGTCTCTCTAGCTGTTCATAATTTCTATGAAATCATGAAGGCTGTCTTAGATGTTATAATGGTTTCAATTTTATCTTGCACCCAGAATTTTCTTTTTATTCTTTGGACTGCTGTTGCTTTCTTCAATGTGCTAGGTGTCAGTCGTCCTGAATTTTACAGGAGCAATGATATCAATAACATTCCTCTTTTTGAGTTAAAGAAATCAAGAAGAGAATATCAACAGATTCTTGGCGTCAAAGATATAGCCTTGATCAATGGGACACTACTGTTCTCAGTTATGTATTTATTTTGACAGAATCAGTGGCAGGAGAGATCAATATATTAAAACATACAGAAATTAGCAGATGCTACGTCCTTAATAACAATGTTTAGACCCTTACTGAAGTAAATCAAGTGTGTCCACAATTGTGTTTGGGTCCATGTACAAGCGGAGTCAGATCAGGAGTGTTTACACAGTTATGAGTTCTGATGTGAATATTAAAGGCACACTATGCAAGATTTGTACCTTAATATAACAGCTTCGAAATCATTTCGATGGTAAACGAACTTGCATGCGTGTTACGTATTCAGTCTGTAGTGTTTCATCGCCATCTAATGGCCTGGCAGCAGAATACAGCATTTTTTGTCGTTTTCGCGGATCGTCGTCCGTTTTCGTGGTGTCTTCTGTACTGGGAAAACTCAAAGGAAAAACTTTGTTTTAAGCATATTGTTGTCGTGCAAACGTACCCCTAGAGAGCCACTGTCCTGCAGAGTTTAGCTCCAATCCCTTATCAAACACACCTGAACAAGCTAATCAGTGTCTTCAGGATTACTAAGGCTACAGGCATGTGAGTTCCAGTGTTGGAGCTAAACTCTGCAGGACAGTGGCTCACTAGGATTGGGTGATACCCTTGATCTAGAGAGAGACAGATCAGTCTGATGTGGTCTCATTCTGCTGTTAGTTCTCAGTCCATGAAGTGCTGTCAGAGTGTCTGCTGGCTCTGGGAGGAAGTTGTGTCCTGAGAACTCCATTTATTCAACTCCTGATGTCTGAGATCCTTCAGCTAGCACAGCAGCTATGGGAAACCTGTGAGGTAAGTTACACCACACTACACATATAGATATCAAAACATTCTTCCTATTTAGGGACTTGTTTGTTAGTGGAAAAGTTTAGTGTTTTCATTTAATGCATTTTTCTAATGCAACTGAAATCAGTAAGTTACAGTATTATTGACCGTATTACTGAAGCACCTTAAAATATATTAATGACAATATTTTAAAACAAAATTGTATGTACAGTAGGTAGTCAACCAGAATGCCTATTACCGCCGGCCGGCGCGGCAAAGTCACCGCGGCAAAAATAAACCAGTCGCATTTAAAAGTCGTTCGCGAAATGACCGCCAGGTGGAGCAAAGGGACATTTTGCAAAACAGTTGCAATTGCCGCATTTTGAAAGTGGGGCTAATGTCAATTAACAGTAGCCTAAGGATGTAATACTACAACTATGGTAATTTCCAAATAAGCCTACAACAAACATGAAAAATAAAAAAAAGAGCTATTGACATTTGCTGTACAATAATGAAACAACCTAATATTTGGTGCAGTTGAAACTGCATGTTATAGTAATCATTTTATTATTAAATAAAGAAAGAAAATTTGGTTAATGTTGTTTAAACAAACGATACATAGACTATTATTTGAACGAACAGCTATCAACGAATAGATAGGCTATTTGTTTATATATATATATTTTTTAGTTCTAAAAGTTTGTTCTATTCTGTTTTGTTTGTTTATATTTCATATTATAGACATTGGTGGGCAACAGAAGCCTATTCATCGGGAGAGCAGCGCAATAACAAACAAAAAAAAATTACACCAAAAGGCCATCATAGGCCTTCTGGGAACTTCTGGGCTTTCTAGTAAATTCGTGGTTGAGTGGTAGAACTTAGGTTTCAATGATTTAGATGACACAGGTTCAAATCCCGAACAAACAAGGACTACTGTATTTTATTTAATTTTTATTAATGCAAAGAGATTTGTCTAGTTCTAAAACTGTTACACTATATAGTTTTTTTGTTGTTGCTTATATTTATAAAATAAATGACCATCATGCATTTCCATTTCACACTAAGGAACAAATAGTATCCAACAGAATGACTGAATTTACATTTGTATAATAATTCCAATCGTAATTTCAAAAGCAGTTCTGTTACAAACAGAAAAAAAAAAAAAAAAAAACTTTATGGGGTTGCTAAGGTGGCTGAGAAGTGCAAAACAAACCACAATTCTGAAAACCAAACAACAAATTTATAAACGCAATGGAAAGACTAAAAACAAATTAACAAGTTAGAAAACACAACAATTTCGAAAACAAAATAACAAATCACAATACACAATGACAAATCTGAAAACACAATAGCAAGTCAGAAAACACTACGACAAGTCAGACAAAACGGAAAATACTGACCGCTGATTGGATGAGACATCTGTCAATCAAGACATGCAGAAAGTACTGCAGCAGGAGAAAGTCGATTCGCGTGTGCATGTGTAAATATTAGAGCTGTATGGTCTACGATAATAATAGTTTTTTTTAATAATGTGCAGGCTTCGAGCTGACATTATGTCACTCACTTTGCAAAAAACAAACAAAAACACTATTAGAATGCAGTTATAATGCCCCTAAAATTCCAGATATAGGGGCAATGCCCCTGCATGAGCTTTTGTCTTATATAATGTGGTATATTTAAGCACACAAGCAAGAGTGCTGTTTTTTGCACATTTTGTGATAGCCTATTAATTTAAAACAGATCAATAATCAAAAAATGTAAATATTGTGAATTACAATTTGTCAACAATGTAAGTTTGTTTTCTCTATTTCACCAACGAAAATAATTCCAAACTAAGGAATTATTAATTAGAACTAATTAGATGATAAACAAAGGTTGCAAAGCATAGCAAAACAAGCATAGAGCGCAGCACACTTAGTGGACTGATTCTCCCAGCTCCACTTTCTTCCTCGTCATCTGCACCACTCCTCATGGGTAATGTAGTTTGTTGGAATATATTGTAAAGGTTGAGAACAAAACAGTCAAACATTAAAGTAAACATAATAATTTCATATTTACCATTACCCAGTGTAAATCAATATCAATTAAGACAAATAAATTGTAACATACTTCCCCCCCCCCCCGATGAACTATAGTTCATCACTCTCACTACTTATCAGTCATTATTTTCCAAAGGATACAATAACTGTATTGGTCTTCTCAACACCATCCCCAGGGACGTGCGCACCAAGCATGCATGTATTAATCCATCTCTTCCAAGAAAAAAAACCTTCAATCTTTCCTATCTTCCACATCTGCCGTGGCATCTTATCCTCTCCTATGAGGACCTTCAGTGCCTCTGCCGCGGTGTTTACACAATGGTGAGCGGATCTTAGATTCATCAAGTAGTCCCTGCGCCAACCGGTCCAAAATCCATTCAACAACCTCTGACTATATTTCCATCTTTTTCCACTTTCATACAATGCTCTGTGTCTCTGAATCTGCTGTGCAGTCAATCTCGTCTTTTAACCATCTCAGGTCTGAGGAGTTGGTCGTCCATTTCCGCAGATCCATTCCTGCAGCAGACAAGATTGCCTACAATTTTTTCCATCATTATGTGACCATAAACCTGTATATTAATCTGGCTTTATAAACAATGATGCTCTCATATATGTGCATGTGCATACTGTATATAATGGCTCAATAATGGTAGGGTTTTGTCTCGTGCAGAGGTCCAGAGAGGAGCTGCAGCATCCGATGGACTGGATCCACTATCAGAATTCCTTCTATGTGTTCTGGCTGCTGGAACAACTTGCACAGGACACTAATTGTAATGTAAATCAGGAGCTTGTGATCGACCTGGAAACTAAAGCGTTCACTCTCGCAGATGAGTTTCCTCTGTTCTCTCTGTATATGTGGCGGATCTGTGGTCTCTTCAGGGTGGGACACCAGTGAACCAACATGGGCTGCTGTCATTCCAAATCTTTGCTCCTTTTTAAGAGCTCACTTTACATGAACTGCCTTGTCTTAAAACAATATGAATTAACTGTTTATTAATAAATAATAAAAATTTTGTTTTGCTTTTTGAAAGTTTAGTGTTGATTAATGCTTGATTATAAATCATCTATAGAAGGGGTGTCAAACTCCTGAAGAGTTTAGCTCCAACCCTAATTAAACTCACAATTTCCAGGCAGGTGTTTTGGAAAGTGGCCCTCAAGGAACGGAGTTTGACACCTGATCAATAACGTGACAAAAAAGACTTCCATGAATGTTCACAACACGCTTACGTTTACATCAGGCACGTTTTCTATGGAAGAAAATGTATATGGTTCAGAAGATACTGATTCATTCACTGTGGTTGTATTATTCATTCACTGTGGATTACTGTCAGTGAATGACAAGTTACTATTCTATGATACAGACTTTATGACAGCCGTTACATCATCTGAAAAAAATAAATAAACTGTTGCGTGTAAGATAAGGCAAGGTAAGGCAAGTTTATTTATATAGCACATTTCATACACTATGGCAATTCAAAGTGCTTTACATATGTGATTAATCTAGTTAATTTTTATATATACAGGTCCTTCTCAATAAATTAGCATATTGTGATAAAGTTCATTATTTTCCATAATGTAATGATAAAAATTTAACTTTCATATATTTTAGATTCATTGCACACCATTTCAGGTCTTTTATTGTTTTAATACTGATGATTTTGGCATACAGCTCATGAAAACCCAAAATTCCTATCTCAATAAATTAGCATATCATGAAAAGGTTCTCTAAACAAGCTATTAACCTAATCATCTGAATCAACTAATTAACTCTAAACACCTGCAAAAGATTCCTGAGGCTTTTAAAAACTCCCAGCCTGGTTCATTACTCAAAACCGCAATCATGGGTAAGACTGCTGACCAGAAGGCCATCATTGACACCCTCAAGCAAGAGGGTAAGACACAGAAAGAAATTTCTGAACGAATAGGCTGTTCCCAGAGTGCTGTATCAAGGCACCTCAGTGGGAAGTCTGTGGGAAGGAAAAAGTGTGGCAAAAAACGCTGCACAACGAGAAGAGGTGACCGGACCCTGAGGAAGATTGTGGAGAAGGACCGATTCCAGACCTTGGGGGACCTGCAGAAGCAGTGGACTGAGTCTGGAGTAGAAACATCCAGAGCCACCGTGCACAGGCGTGTGCAGGAAATGGGCTACAGGTGCCGCATTCCCCAGGTCAAGCCACTTTTGAACCAGAAACAGCGGCAGAAGCGCCTGACCTGGGCTACAGAGAAGCAGCACTGGACTTTTGGACAAATTTTGCATGTCATTCGGAAATCAAGGTGCCAGAGTCTGGAGGAAGACTGGGGAGAAGGAAATGCCAAAATGCCTGAAGTCCAGTGTCAAGTACCCACAGTCAGTGATGGTCTGGGGTGTCATATCAGCTGCTGGTGTTGGTCCACTGTGTTTTATCAAGGCCAGGGTCAATGCAGCTAGCTATCAGGAGATTTTGGAGCACTTCATGCTTCCATCTGCTGAAAAGCTTTATGGAGATGAAGATTTCATTTTTCAGCACGACCTGGCACCTGCTCACAGTGCCAAAACCACTGGTAAATGGTTTACTGACCATGGTATTACTGTGCTCAATTGGCCTGCCAACTCTCCTGACCTGATCCCCACAGAGAATCTGTGGGATATTGTGAAGAGAAAGTTGAGAGACGCAAGACCCAACACTCTGGATGAGCTTAAGGCCGCTATCGAAGCATCCTGGGCCTCCATAACACCTCAGCAGTGCCACAGGCTGATTGCCTCCATGCCACGCCACATTGAAGCAGTCATTTCTGCAAAAGGATTCCCGACCAAGTATTGAGTGCATAACTGAACATAATTATTTGAAGGTTGACTTTTTTTTGTATTAAAAACACTTTTCTTTTATTGGTCGGATGAAATATGCTAATTTATTGAGATAGGAATTTTGGGTTTTCATGAGCTGTATGCCAAAATCATCAGTATTAAAACAATAAAAGACCTGAAATATTTCAGTTGGTGTGCAATGAATCTAAAATATATGAAAGTTTAATTTTTATCATTACATTATGGAAAATAATGAACTTTATCACAATATGCTAATTTATTGAGAAGGACCTGTATATATAACAGAGTGTATAACAGCAGAGTGTTCTTTTCAGCATATGCTTCATTCTTCTTCTACCAGACATACCGCTGATCCAGAGGGCCAAAAAGTTCCATCAAGTTTTGTTTCATCGCTCCACAGAACAGAATCTTAAATTTGCTGTGGCTTATTTATATGATTTTGAGCAAATTGGAGCCGACCTTTCTTGTGCTTTTGGGTCAGTAGTTGTGTACGTCTTGGAGTTCTGGCATGCGCTTATGCGCCTAACTGTGCAGCTGAAATCTCAGTGCCTGTTGCCACCAAGTCTTGCCGCAAGTCTTTTGCAGTCACTCAAGGGTTTTTCTGAACCTGCCTTCTCAGAAATCTGGTTGCAGCCGTTGATAGCTGCCTTTTTCTGCCCCGTCCAGGTAGTGTAACCACTGTTCCTTTAATTTTGAACTTGTGAACTATGCTTCCAACTGTGTCTCTAGGAACATTTAGTGCCTTCGCTGTCTTTTTATATCCTGTTCCATGTTTGTGAAGGACAATGATACCTTCTCTTAACTTTTTGGACCATTCTTTTGACTTTGCCATATTTCTAACATGCAGTCAAACGTGACACTCAATAAAACTAGCCAGTTCAGATATTTCATGTGTTCTACCTCAAGCAGTCCTGGTGCAACTAATGAAGCTCTTGATTAGTTGCATCAGGTGTGCTTGAGACAACACCTTTTTGCAGATTTGTGCTGTTGTGAGGGATTCTATTCAGGGGGTTGAATAATTTTGAAACTGCAGAAGTCATTAAAAGTTGTATTTTCAGTTAAATATGTATATATATATATGTATGTATGTATGTATATGTGACTTTCAGCATGTTTCCTATAACAATGTCTGACGTTTACGCTACGTGCCATGAGAAAGTCACATAAACCATGTGGAATCCGATCATAGCATTTGTATAGGATTTCAAACCATATATGAATGTAGCTTGAAACGGATTTTCACGTGATATTTTTTTTCGCCGTTCACACTTGCTAAATCTGATTGGATTTTAATCGAATATGCCCAAAAATCATGCCCAGATCTAATTTTTTTTGTATAGCGGTTTAAATAAATTACCACACTACCTTGGTGTTTGTGTTTTGAAGACTTGAAGTTGTGAACTGGGAAAGTGGCGATGGTTTGACAACCACCCAGCTCCAGACATGGACAAAACGGGCAATTCTTTCGGGCCACACTCGGAACGCTGGCCCGACCTGCTGCGGTTCTTCGGAGCAAGCTGCAAAAAGTCCTCTGTTTTTGAACTCTGTTCATTCAAAAATACCAGAAACTCACAAATGTTCCCCTCCACAGATATCTTTAGTAAAAGGCGAAATATTTATGCGTGAATGAAGAGAAACTCGACCTGTACCTATGAGACGTCGGGACAATGTGCTCCCACACACATGCCGCCATGCTCAGCAAGGGTATGCAACATGTTTGGTCTGCCACCAAAAAGAGCTGCTTTTTGCCATTTTAAGAACACTGGGCAGTCTATCGTTTCAGTCGCTTTTGAACAAGCGTACGCTTGAAGAGGTCGGACTGTTTTCCAACTGAAGTGTCCGTAGTGTAGTGGTTATCCCATTCACTTTACACGTGGAAGGTCTCCAGTTCAAAATTGGGTGGAAACAAGTAGAGGTGTTTTTAATATACATGCCGAAATTCTCTACAAAGTCCTTACTTTTGAGACCGGTGAAGGCCATCGTACCAAGGAGCTGTAGGCAGACTGCCATGCCGAATGAGGTTTGTTCTGTTGTTTGTGGAATGTACTGACTGTCACACTGCCTGCAGGGCAGGTAATGGGATGGAGCCACCTTAAAAAATCACATGCAATGGACCATTAGGTTTCTGTAGTGTAGTGGTCGTCATGTTTGCCTAACACGCAAAAGGTCCTCGGTTTGAAACCGAGCAGAAACAGTGGTCGGATTGTGATAGAAACTTTCAACTGTTTGCCACGCCAGGAGGGTTTAGCTCTCTTTACCTTTATACGCTTTTTAACAAGAGTGCACCAGAAGATTTATGTCTGCACCCTGGAGACAGGTTTCCGTTCCGTTCCAGACAGGTTTTCACACGCGAAAGGTCCCCAGTTCGAAACTGGGCGGAAACAGGCCAGTACACTTGGAAGGGGATTTGCGGTGTAAACACTGGGCAGTCTATTGTTTAATTGTGCTTTTGCTTCTATTGCGTGCTGCTTTCACTGTGCTGGCCAAAGCATGTGCTTGAAGAAGGCTGGTGTATCCAGGATTTGGACCTCCCTTAGAACGTGTTTTTGTATTTCTAATGGTCATATCCATGCACCAGGGGGCTTCTTGTATTGATCCTGATCTCAACAATGTTTTCAGAAATGAACATGAGCTTTTTCTGCAGCTGTAATTAAAACGCAATTCAGCTAAAGCTCGCCATGAGCGGCACCCCTGCGGTTGACCTGTTCACTAGGCTCTCTGTGAAACTAAACACCAAGGATGGGACTCGAACCCATAAGCACGCAGAGCACAATGGATTAGCAGTCCATCACCTTAACCACTCAGCAACTTGCCTGCCGGTGGTGTTTTTCCGCAGCTATTTTTAGCATGATGACGTAATAGTTGGCAGCGAGGTACTTTGAACAGCTTTGCCATGCGCACTTGGCTCTCTCGAAACACTAAAGCCATCAAACGACGAGGATGGGATTCGAACCCACGCGTGCAGAGCACAATGGATTAGCAGTCCATCGCCTTAACCACTCGGCCACCTCGTCACTCGCCTGCACGTCTGCCCGAAGCCTGGCTGCGGTGTGTTTCTGCAGCTATTTTAAGGACGATGTCATTAAAGTTGGCAGCCAGGTACTTTGAACGGCTTTGCCATGCGCACTTGGCTCTCTCGAAACACTAAAGACATCAAACGATGAGGGTGAGATTCGAACCCACACGTACAGAGCACAATGGATTAGCAGTCCATCGCCTCAACCACTCGGCCACCTCGTCACGCCGCCTCAGCTGTCGGAAGAGGTATTTTGATGCTTTTCAACTGCTCTCATTAACATGACGGAGAAAGTTCACCACAATGTGTTGTAAAAGGTTGGGCTGATGAGAGAGGTAACCCTTCGATTGACCTGCAAGGAGCGTTGGGCTCTATGGGTTAGGAGACTCACAACTGTGTTGATAGAGGGAGATGTGCTTATGTTTCGTTTGTGTGCTGCTACTGCTTTGTTGGAAAGAACCTAGAGAGAACGCCTGGGTCATGAAAATGTGCATTGGACCTCTCTCAGAATATGTTTGCAGGGGGCTTCTTGTATTGATCCTGACCTCAACAATATTTTCAGAAATGAACATGAGCTTTTTCTGCAGCTGTAATTAAAACGCAATTCAGCTAAAGCTCGCCATGAGCGGCACCCCTGAGGTTGACCTGTTCACTAGGCTCTCTGTGAAACTAAACACCAAGGATGGGACTCGAACCCATAAGCGCGCAGAGCACAACGGATTAGCAGTCCATCGCCTTAACCACTCAGCCACTCACCTGCCGGTGGTGTTTTTCCACAGCTATTTTTAGTATGATGACGCTATAGTTGGCTGCAAAGTGCTTTAGCAGGCGCACTTGGCTCTCTTGAACACTAAAGACATCAAACGACGAGGATGGGATTCGAACCCACGCATGCAGAGCACAATGGATTAGCAGTCCATCGCCTTAACCACTCGGCCACCTCGTCACGCTGCCTCACCTGTCGGAAGCGTTTTTTTTGGTGCTTTTCAACCGCTCATTAACATGACGGAGAAAGTTCACCACAATGTGTTGTAAAAGGTTGGGCTGATGAGAGAGGTAACCCTTCGACTGACCTGCAAGGAGCGTTGGGCTCTATGGGTTAGGAGACTCACAACCGTGTTGATAGAGGGAGATGTGCTTATGTTTCTTTTGTGTGCTGCTTCTGCTTTGTTGGAAAGAACCTAGAGAGAACGCCTGGGTCATGAAAATGTGCATTGGACCTCTCTCAGAATATGTTTGCAGTGTCCTTGCACTCTTCATTATCCTACCCAACCTCGTAGGGGGCTCGTCGAATCGATCCCGAACTCAAATATGTTCTTGGAGATTGAGCGTTATAACTCCCCCCCTTTGCTACCAGGATCCCCATAAGTCTCTCCCCCCAAAATTACGAAAGCAGCGCACTTTTTGTTCTTTGAGTGAAGAGAGAACAATGAATAAACCTTTTTGTGCATATCACTCGCCTCTTTCATAGACTCACCATGCAGCCGTCAGTGCCAAAAGGCTGATTACATGGCAGTTTAAAGCTTGATACCACCCTGTCGTTCCATGTCCAGATAAAAGCACGGGAGACGTCGCTACCTTCGCCGGCATTCTTTCGCAGAGGCAATATCGTAGTCTATGAGGCTCATCCGAGACGTGATCTTTGCTGGTTGAAAACTTTACCCAATACCCCGCTGGGATGTCTTGAAATACAGTCAGCCTTGGCAATTTTTGTCGGTCTCTTAGGAGGCTTCGTGACTTGCTGGAAAAAAAGAATTGTGCTTTTGCTTCTATTGCGTGCTGCTTTCACTGTGCTGGCCAAAGCATGTGCTTGAAGAAGGGTGGTGTATCCAGGATTTGGACCTCCCTTAGAACGTGTTTTTGTATTTCTAATGGTCATATCCATGCACCAGGGGGCTTCTTGTATTGATCCTGACCTCAACAATGTTTTCAGAAATGAACGAGCTTTTTCTGCAGCTGTAATTAAAACGCAATTCAGCTAAAGCTCGCCATGAGCGGCACCCCTGCGGTTGACCTGTTCACTAGGCTCTCTGTGAAACTAAACACCAAGGATGGGACTCGAACCCATAAGCACACAGAGCACAACGGATTAGCAGTCCATCGCCTTAACCACTCAGCCACTTGCCTGCTGGTGGTGTTTTTCCACAGCTATTTTTAGTATGATGACGTTATAGTTGGCTGCAAAGCGCTTTGGCAGGCGCACTTTGCTCTCTTGAACACTAAAGACATCAAACGACGAGGATGGGATTCGAACCCACGCGTGCAGAGCACAATGGATTAGCAGTCCATCGCCTTAACCACTCGGCCACCTCGTCACTCGCCTGCACGGCTGCCCGAAGCTGGGCTGCGGTGTGTTTCTGCAGCTATTTTAAGGATGCTATCGTTAAAGTTGGCAGCCAGGTACGTTGAACGGTTTTGCCATGCGCACTTGGCTCTCTCGAAACACTAAAGACATCAAACGACGAGGATGGGATTCGAACCCACGCGTGCAGCGCACAATGGATTAGCAGTCCATCGCCTTAACCACTCGGCCACCTCGTCACGCTGCCTCAACTGTCGGAAGCGTTTTTTTTGGTGCTTTTCAACCGCTCATTAACATGACGGAGAAAGTTCACCACAATGTGTTGTAAAAGGTTGGGCTGATGAGAGAGGTAACCCTTCGACTGACCTGCAAGGAGCGTTGGGCTCTATGGGTTAGGAGACTCACAACCGTGTTGATAGAGGGAGATGTGCTTATGTTTCTTTTGTGTGCTGCTTCTGCTTTGTTGGAAAGAACCTAGAGAGAACGCCTGGGTCATGAAAATGTGCATTGGACCTCTCTCAGAATATGTTTGCAGTGTCCTTGCACTCTTCATTATCCTACCCAACCTCGTAGGGGGCTCGTCAAATCGATCCCGAACTCAAATATGTTCTTGGAGATTGAGCGTTATAACTCCCCCCCTTTGCTACCAGGATCCCCATAAGTCTCTCCCCCCAAAATTACGAAAACAGCGCACTTTTTGTTCTTTGAGTGAAGAGAGAACAATGAATAAACCTTTTTGTGCATATCACTCGCCTCTTTCATAGACTCACCATGCAGCCGTCAGTGCCAAAAGGCTGATTACATGGCAGTTTAAAGCTTGATACCACCCTGTCGTTCCATGTCCAGATAAAAGCACGGGAGACGTCGCTACCTTCGCCCGCATTCTTTCGCAGAGGCAATATCGTAGTCTATGAGGCTCATCCGAGACGTGATCTTTGCTGGTTGAAAACTTTACCCAATACCCCGCTGGGATGTCTTGAAATACAGTCAGCCTTGGCAATTTTTGTCGGTCTCTTAGGAGGCTTCGTGACTTGTTGGAAAAAAAGAATTGTGCTTTTGCTTCTATTGCGTGCTGCTTTCGCTGTGCTGGCCAAAGCATGTGCTTGAAGAAGGCTGGTGTATCCAGGATTTGGACCTCCCTTAGAACGTGTTTTTGTATTTCTAATGGTCATATCCATGCACCAGGGGGCTTCTTGTATTGATCCTGACCTCAACAATGTTTTCAGAAATGAACGAGCTTTTTCTGCAGCTGTAATTAAAACGCAATTCAGCTAAAGCTCGCCATGAGCGGCACCCCTGCGGTTGACCTGTTCACTAGGCTCTCTGTGAAACTAAACACCAAGGATGGGACTCGAACCCATAAGCACACAGAGCACAACGGATTAGCAGTCCATCGCCTTAACCACTCAGCCACTTGCCTGCCGGTGGTGTTTTTCCACAGCTATTTTTAGTATGATGACGTTATAGTTGGCTGCAAAGCGCTTTGGCAGGCGCACTTTGCTCTCTTGAACACTAAAGACATCAAACGACGAGGATGGGATTCGAACCCACGCGTGCAGAGCACAATGGATTAGCAGTCCATCGCCTTAACCACTCGGCCACCTCGTCACTCGCCTGCACGGCTGCCCGAAGCTGGGCTGCGGTGTGTTTCTGCAGCTATTTTAAGGATGCTATCATTAAAGTTGGCAGCCAGGTACGTTGAACGGCTTTGCCATGCGCACTTGGCTCTCTCGAAACACTAAAGACATCAAACGACGAGGATGGGATTCGAACCCACGCGTGCAGAGCACAATGGATTAGCAGTCCATCGCCTTAACCACTCGGCCACCTCGTCACGCTGCGTCAACTGTCGGAAGCGTTTTTTTTGGTGCTTTTCAACCGCTCATTAACATGACGGAGAAAGTTCACCACAATGTGTTGTAAAAGGTTGGGCTGATGAGAGAGGTAACCCTTCGACTGACCTGCAAGGAGCGTTGGGCTCTATGGGTTAGGAGACTCACAACCGTGTTGATAGAGGGAGATGTGCTTATGTTTCTTTTGTGTGCTGCTTCTGCTTTGTTGGAAAGAACCTAGAGAGAACGCCTGGGTCATGAAAATGTGCATTGGACCTCTCTCAGAATATGTTTGCAGGGGGCTTCTTGTATTGATCCTGACCTCAACAATATTTTCAGAAATGAACATGAGCTTTTTCTGCAGCTGTAATTAAAACGCAATTCAGCTAAAGCTCGCCATGAGCGGCACCCCTGCGGTTGACCTGTTCACTAGGCTCTCTGTGAAACTAAACACCAAGGATGGGACTCGAACCCATAAGCGCGCAGAGCACAACGGATTAGCAGTCCATCGCCTTAACCACTCAGCCACTCACCTGCCGGTGGTGTTTTTCCACAGCTATTTTTAGTATGATGACGCTATAGTTGGCTGCAAAGTGCTTTGGCAGGCGCACTTGGCTCTCTTGAACACTAAAGACATCAAACGACGAGGATGGGATTCGAACCCACACGTGCAGAGCACAATGGATTAGCAGTCCATCGCCTTAACCACTCGGCCACCTCGTCACGCTGCGTCAACTGTCGGAAGCGTTTTTTTTGGTGCTTTTCAACCGCTCATTAACATGACGGAGAAAGTTCACCACAATGTGTTGTAAAAGGTTGGGCTGATGAGAGAGGTAACCCTTCGACTGACCTGCAAGGAGCGTTGGGCTCTATGGGTTAGGAGACTCACAACCGTGTTGATAGAGGGAGATGTGCTTATGTTTCTTTTGTGTGCTGCTTCTGCTTTGTTGGAAAGAACCTAGAGAGAACGCCTGGGTCATGAAAATGTGCATTGGACCTCTCTCAGAATATGTTTGCAGTGTCCTTGCACTCTTCATTATCCTACCCAACCTCGTAGGGGGCTCGTCAAATCGATCCCGAACTCAAATATGTTCTTGGAGATTGAGCGTTATAACTCCCCCCCTTTGCTACCAGGATCCCCATAAGTCTCTCCCCCCAAAATTACGAAAACAGCGCACTTTTTGTTCTTTGAGTGAAGAGAGAACAATGAATAAACCTTTTTGTGCATATCACTCGCCTCTTTCATAGACTCACCATGCAGCCGTCAGTGCCAAAAGGCTGATTACATGGCAGTTTAAAGCTTGATACCACCCTGTCGTTCCATGTCCAGATAAAAGCACGGGAGACGTCGCTACCTTCGCCCGCATTCTTTCGCAGAGGCAATATCGTAGTCTATGAGGCTCATCCGAGACGTGATCTTTGCTGGTTGAAAACTTTACCCAATACCCCGCTGGGATGTCTTGAAATACAGTCAGCCTTGGCAATTTTTGTCGGTCTCTTAGGAGGCTTCGTGACTTGTTGGAAAAAAAGAATTGTGCTTTTGCTTCTATTGCGTGCTGCTTTCGCTGTGCTGGCCAAAGCATGTGCTTGAAGAAGGCTGGTGTATCCAGGATTTGGACCTCCCTTAGAACGTGTTTTTGTATTTCTAATGGTCATATCCATGCACCAGGGGTCTTCTTGTATTGATCCTGACCTCAACAATGTTTTCAGAAATGAACGAGCTTTTTCTGCAGCTGTAATTAAAACGCAATTCAGCTAAAGCTCGCCATGAGCGGCACCCCTGCGGTTGACCTGTTCACTAGGCTCTCTGTGAAACTAAACACCAAGGATGGGACTCGAACCCATAAGCACACAGAGCACAACGGATTAGCAGTCCATCGCCTTAACCACTCAGCCACTTGCCTGCCGGTGGTGTTTTTCCACAGCTATTTTTAGTATGATGACGTTATAGTTGGCTGCAAAGCGCTTTGGCAGGCGCACTTTGCTCTCTTGAACACTAAAGACATCAAACGACGAGGATGGGATTCGAACCCACGTGTGCAGAGCACAATGGATTAGCAGTCCATCGCCTTAACCACTCGGCCACCTCGTCACTCGCCTGCACGGCTGCCCGAAGCTGGGCTGCGGTGTGTTTCTGCAGCTATTTTAAGGATGCTATCGTTAAAGTTGGCAGCCAGGTACGTTGAACGGCTTTGCCATGCGCACTTGGCTCTCTCGAAACACTAAAGACATCAAACGACGAGGATGGGATTCGAACCCACGCGTGCAGAGCACAATGGATTAGCAGTCCATCGCCTTAACCACTCGGCCACCTCGTCACGCTGCGTCAACTGTCGGAAGCGGTTTTTTTGGTGCTTTTCAACCGCTCATTAACATGACGGAGAAAGTTCACCACAATGTGTTGTAAAAGGTTGGGCTGATGAGAGAGGTAACCCTTCGACTGACCTGCAAGGAGCGTTGGGCTCTATGGGTTAGGAGACTCACAACCGTGTTGATAGAGGGAGATGTGCTTATGTTTCTTTTGTGTGCTGCTTCTGCTTTGTTGGAAAGAACCTAGAGAGAACGCCTGGGTCATGAAAATGTGCATTGGACCTCTCTCAGAATATGTTTGCAGTGTCCTTGCACTCTTCATTATCCTACCCAACCTCGTAGGGGGCTCGTCAAATCGATCCCGAACTCAAATATGTTCTTGGAGATTGAGCGTTATAACTCCCCCCCTTTGCTACCAGGATCCCCATAAGTCTCTCCCCCCAAAATTACGAAAACAGCGCACTTTTTGTTCTTTGAGTGAAGAGAGAACAATGAATAAACCTTTTTGTGCATATCACTCGCCTCTTTCATAGACTCACCATGCAGCCGTCAGTGCCAAAAGGCTGATTACATGGCAGTTTAAAGCTTGATACCACCCTGTCGTTCCATGTCCAGATAAAAGCACGGGAGACGTCGCTACCTTCGCCCGCATTCTTTCGCAGAGGCAATATCGTAGTCTATGAGGCTCATCCGAGACGTGATCTTTGCTGGTTGAAAACTTTACCCAATACCCCGCTGGGATGTCTTGAAATACAGTCAGCCTTGGCAATTTTTGTCGGTCTCTTAGGAGGCTTCGTGACTTGTTGGAAAAAAAGAATTGTGCTTTTGCTTCTATTGCGTGCTGCTTTCGCTGTGCTGGCCAAAGCATGTGCTTGAAGAAGGCTGGTGTATCCAGGATTTGGACCTCCCTTAGAACGTGTTTTTGTATTTCTAATGGTCATATCCATGCACCAGGGGGCTTCTTGTATTGATCCTGACCTCAACAATGTTTTCAGAAATGAACGAGCTTTTTCTGCAGCTGTAATTAAAACGCAATTCAGCTAAAGCTCGCCATGAGCGGCACCCCTGCGGTTGACCTGTTCACTAGGCTCTCTGTGAAACTAAACACCAAGGATGGGACTCGAACCCATAAGCACACAGAGCACAACGGATTAGCAGTCCATCGCCTTAACCACTCAGCCACTTGCCTGCCGGTGGTGTTTTTCCACAGCTATTTTTAGTATGATGACGTTATAGTTGGCTGCAAAGCGCTTTGGCAGGCGCACTTTGCTCTCTTGAACACTAAAGACATCAAACGACGAGGATGGGATTCGAACCCACGCGTGCAGAGCACAATGGATTAGCAGTCCATCGCCTTAACCACTCGGCCACCTCGTCACTCGCCTGCACGGCTGCCCGAAGCTGGGCTGCGGTGTGTTTCTGCAGCTATTTTAAGGATGCTATCGTTAAAGTTGGCAGCCAGGTACGTTGAACGGCTTTGCCATGCGCACTTGGCTCTCTCGAAACACTAAAGACATCAAACGACGAGGATGGGATTCGAACCCACGCGTGCAGAGCACAATGGATTAGCAGTCCATCGCCTTAACCACTCGGCCACCTCGTCACGCTGCGTCAACTGTCGGAAGCGTTTTTTTTGGTGCTTTTCAACCGCTCATTAACATGACGGAGAAAGTTCACCACAATGTATTGTAAAAGGTTGGGCTGATGAGAGAGGTAACCCTTCGACTGACCTGCAAGGAGCGTTGGGCTCTATGGGTTAGGAGACTCACAACCGTGTTGATAGAGGGAGATGTGCTTATGTTTCTTTTGTGTGCTGCTTCTGCTTTGTTGGAAAGAACCTAGAGAGAACGCCTGGGTCATGAAAATGTGCATTGGACCTCTCTCAGAATATGTTTGCAGTGTCCTTGCACTCTTCATTATCCTACCCAACCTCGTAGGGGGCTCGTCAAATCGATCCCGAACTCAAATATGTTCTTGGAGATTGAGCGTTATAACTCCCCCCCTTTGCTACCAGGATCCCCATAAGTCTCTCCCCCCAAAATTACGAAAACAGCGCACTTTTTGTTCTTTGAGTGAAGAGAGAACAATGAATAAACCTTTTTGTGCATATCACTCGCCTCTTTCATAGACTCACCATGCAGCCGTCAGTGCCAAAAGGCTGATTACATGGCAGTTTAAAGCTTGATACCACCCTGTCGTTCCATGTCCAGATAAAAGCACGGGAGACGTCGCTACCTTCTATTGCGTGCTGCTTTCGCTGTGCTGGCCAAAGCATGTGCTTGAAGAAGGCTGGTGTATCCAGGATTTGGACCTCCCTTAGAACGTGTTTTTGTATTTCTAATGGTCATATCCATGCACCAGGGGGCTTCTTGTATTGATCCTGACCTCAACAATGTTTTCAGAAATGAACGAGCTTTTTCTGCAGCTGTAATTAAAACGCAATTCAGCTAAAGCTCGCCATGAGCGGCACCCCTGCGGTTGACCTGTTCACTAGGCTCTCTGTGAAACTAAACACCAAGGATGGGACTCGAACCCATAAGCACACAGAGCACAACGGATTAGCAGTCCATCGCCTTAACCACTCAGCTACTTGCCTGCAGGTGGTGTTTTTCCACAGCTATTTTTAGTATGATGACGTTATAGTTGGCTGCAAAGCGCTTTGGCAGGCGCACTTTGCTCTCTTGAACACTAAAGACATCAAACGACGAGGATGGGATTCGAACCCACGCGTGCAGAGCACAATGGATTAGCAGTCCATCGCCTTAACCACTCGGCCACCTCGTCACTCGCCTGCACGGCTGCCCGAAGCTGGGCTGCGGTGTGTTTCTGCAGCTATTTTAAGGATGCTATCGTTAAAGTTGGCAGCCAGGTACGTTGAACGGCTTTGCCATGCGCACTTGGCTCTCTCGAAACACTAAAGACATCAAACGACGAGGATGGGATTCGAACCCACGCGTGCAGAGCACAATGGATTAGCAGTCCATCGCCTTAACCACTCGGCCACCTCGTCACGCTGCGTCAACTGTCGGAAGCGTTTTTTTTGGTGCTTTTCAACCGCTCATTAACATGACGGAGAAAGTTCACCACAATGTGTTGTAAAAGGTTGGGCTGATGAGAGAGGTAACCCTTCGACTGACCTGCAAGGAGCGTTGGGCTCTATGGGTTAGGAGACTCACAACCGTGTTGATAGAGGGAGATGTGCTTATGTTTCTTTTGTGTGCTGCTTCTGCTTTGTTGGAAAGAACCTAGAGAGAACGCCTGGGTCATGAAAATGTGCATTGGACCTCTCTCAGAATATGTTTGCAGTGTCCTTGCACTCTTCATTATCCTACCCAACCTCGTAGGGGGCTCGTCAAATCGATCCCGAACTCAAATATGTTCTTGGAGATTGAGCGTTATAACTCCCCCCCTTTGCTACCAGGATCCCCATAAGTCTCTCCCCCCAAAATTACGAAAACAGCGCACTTTTTGTTCTTTGAGTGAAGAGAGAACAATGAATAAACCTTTTTGTGCATATCACTCGCCTCTTTCATAGACTCACCATGCAGCCGTCAGTGCCAAAAGGCTGATTACATGGCAGTTTAAAGCTTGATACCACCCTGTCGTTCCATGTCCAGATAAAAGCACGGGAGACGTCGCTACCTTCGCCCGCATTCTTTCGCAGAGGCAATATCGTAGTCTATGAGGCTCATCCGAGACGTGATCTTTGCTGGTTGAAAACTTTACCCAATACCCCGCTGGGATGTCTTGAAATACAGTCAGCCTTGGCAATTTTTGTCGGTCTCTTAGGAGGCTTCGTGACTTGTTGGAAAAAAAGAATTGTGCTTTTGCTTCTATTGCGTGCTGCTTTCGCTGTGCTGGCCAAAGCATGTGCTTGAAGAAGGCTGGTGTATCCAGGATTTGGACCTCCCTTAGAACGTGTTTTTGTATTTCTAATGGTCATATCCATGCACCAGGGGGCTTCTTGTATTGATCCTGACCTCAACAATGTTTTCAGAAATGAACGAGCTTTTTCTGCAGCTGTAATTAAAACGCAATTCAGCTAAAGCTCGCCATGAGCGGCACCCCTGCGGTTGACCTGTTCACTAGGCTCTCTGTGAAACTAAACACCAAGGATGGGACTCGAACCCATAAGCACACAGAGCACAACGGATTAGCAGTCCATCGCCTTAACCACTCAGCCACTTGCCTGCCGGTGGTGTTTTTCCACAGCTATTTTTAGTATGATGACGTTATAGTTGGCTGCAAAGCGCTTTGGCAGGCGCACTTTGCTCTCTTGAACACTAAAGACATCAAACGACGAGGATGGGATTCGAACCCACGCGTGCAGAGCACAATGGATTAGCAGTCCATCGCCTTAACCACTCGGCCACCTCGTCACTCGCCTGCACGGCTGCCCGAAGCTGGGCTGCGGTGTGTTTCTGCAGCTATTTTAAGGATGCTATCGTTAAAGTTGGCAGCCAGGTACGTTGAACGGCTTTGCCATGTGCACTTGGCTCTCTCGAAACACTAAAGACATCAAACGACGAGGATGGGATTCGAACCCACGCGTGCAGAGCACAATGGATTAGCAGTCCATCGCCTTAACCACTCGGCCACCTCGTCACGCTGCGTCAACTGTCGGAAGCGGTTTTTTTGGTGCTTTTCAACCGCTCATTAACATGACGGAGAAAGTTCACCACAATGTGTTGTAAAAGGTTGGGCTGATGAGAGAGGTAACCCTTCGACTGACCTGCAAGGAGCGTTGGGCTCTATGGGTTAGGAGACTCACAACCGTGTTGATAGAGGGAGATGTGCTTATGTTTCTTTTGTGTGCTGCTTCTGCTTTGTTGGAAAGAACCTAGAGAGAACGCCTGGGTCATGAAAATGTGCATTGGACCTCTCTCAGAATATGTTTGCAGTGTCCTTGCACTCTTCATTATCCTACCCAACCTCGTAGGGGGCTCGTCAAATCGATCCCGAACTCAAATATGTTCTTGGAGATTGAGCATTATAACTCCCCCCCTTTGCTACCAGGATCCCCATAAGTCTCTCCCCCCAAAATTACGAAAACAGCGCACTTTTTGTTCTTTGAGTGAAGAGAGAACAATGAATAAACCTTTTTGTGCATATCACTCGCCTCTTTCATAGACTCACCATGCAGCCGTCAGTGCCAAAAGGCTGATTACATGGCAGTTTAAAGCTTGATACCACCCTGTCGTTCCATGTCCAGATAAAAGCACGGGAGACGTCGCTACCTTCGCCCGCATTCTTTCGCAGAGGCAATATCGTAGTCTATGAGGCTCATCCGAGACGTGATCTTTGCTGGTTGAAAACTTTACCCAATACCCCGCTGGGATGTCTTGAAATACAGTCAGCCTTGGCAATTTTTGTCGGTCTCTTAGGAGGCTTCGTGACTTGTTGGAAAAAAAGAATTGTGCTTTTGCTTCTATTGCGTGCTGCTTTCGCTGTGCTGGCCAAAGCATGTGCTTGAAGAAGGCTGGTGTATCCAGGATTTGGACCTCCCTTAGAACGTGTTTTTGTATTTCTAATGGTCATATCCATGCACCAGGGGGCTTCTTGTATTGATCCTGACCTCAACAATGTTTTCAGAAATGAACGAGCTTTTTCTGCAGCTGTAATTAAAACGCAATTCAGCTAAAGCTCGCCATGAGCGGCACCCCTGCGGTTGACCTGTTCACTAGGCTCTCTGTGAAACTAAACACCAAGGATGGGACTCGAACCCATAAGCACACAGAGCACAACGGATTAGCAGTCCATCGCCTTAACCACTCAGCCACTTGCCTGCCGGTGGTGTTTTTCCACAGCTATTTTTAGTATGATGACGTTATAGTTGGCTGCAAAGCGCTTTGGCAGGCGCACTTTGCTCTCTTGAACACTAAAGACATCAAACGACGAGGATGGGATTCGAACCCACGCGTGCAGAGCACAATGGATTAGCAGTCCATCGCCTTAACCACTCGGCCACCTCGTCACTCGCCTGCACGGCTGCCCGAAGCTGGGCTGCGGTGTGTTTCTGCAGCTATTTTAAGGATGCTATCGTTAAAGTTGGCAGCCAGGTACGTTGAACGGCTTTGCCATGCGCACTTGGCTCTCTCGAAACACTAAAGACATCAAACGACGAGGATGGGATTCGAACCCACGCGTGCAGAGCACAATGGATTAGCAGTCCATCGCCTTAACCACTCGGCCACCTCGTCACGCTGCGTCAACTGTCGGAAGCGGTTTTTTTGGTGCTTTTCAACCGCTCATTAACATGACGGAGAAAGTTCACCACAATGTGTTGTAAAAGGTTGGGCTGATGAGAGAGGTAACCCTTCGACTGACCTGCAAGGAGCGTTGGGCTCTATGGGTTAGGAGACTCACAACCGTGTTGATAGAGGGAGATGTGCTTATGTTTCTTTTGTGTGCTGCTTCTGCTTTGTTGGAAAGAACCTAGAGAGAACGCCTGGGTCATGAAAATGTGCATTGGACCTCTCTCAGAATATGTTTGCAGTGTCCTTGCACTCTTCATTATCCTACCCAACCTCGTAGGGGGCTCGTCAAATCGATCCCGAACTCAAATATGTTCTTGGAGATTGAGCGTTATAACTCCCCCCCTTTGCTACCAGGATCCCCATAAGTCTCTCCCCCCAAAATTACGAAAACAGCGCACTTTTTGTTCTTTGAGTGAAGAGAGAACAATGAATAAACCTTTTTGTGCATATCACTCGCCTCTTTCATAGACTCACCATGCAGCCGTCAGTGCCAAAAGGCTGATTACATGGCAGTTTAAAGCTTGATACCACCCTGTCGTTCCATGTCCAGATAAAAGCACGGGAGACGTCGCTACCTTCGCCCGCATTCTTTCGCAGAGGCAATATCGTAGTCTATGAGGCTCATCCGAGACGTGATCTTTGCTGGTTGAAAACTTTACCCAATACCCCGCTGGGATGTCTTGAAATACAGTCAGCCTTGGCAATTTTTGTCGGTCTCTTAGGAGGCTTCGTGACTTGTTGGAAAAAAAGAATTGTGCTTTTGCTTCTATTGCGTGCTGCTTTCGCTGTGCTGGCCAAAGCATGTGCTTGAAGAAGGCTGGTGTATCCAGGATTTGGACCTCCCTTAGAACGTGTTTTTGTATTTCTAATGGTCATATCCATGCACCAGGGGGCTTCTTGTATTGATCCTGACCTCAACAATGTTTTCAGAAATGAACGAGCTTTTTCTGCAGCTGTAATTAAAACGCAATTCAGCTAAAGCTCGCCATGAGCGGCACCCCTGCGGTTGACCTGTTCACTAGGCTCTCTGTGAAACTAAACACCAAGGATGGGACTCGAACCCATAAGCAAACAGAGCACAACGGATTAGCAGTCCATCGCCTTAACCACTCAGCCACTTGCCTGCCGGTGGTGGTTTTCCACAGCTATTTTTAGTATGATGACGTTATAGTTGGCTGCAAAGCGCTTTGGCAGGCGCACTTTGCTCTCTTGAACACTAAAGACATCAAACGACGAGGACGGGATTCGAACCCACGCGTGCAGAGCACAATGGATTAGCAGTCCATCGCCTTAACCACTCGGCCACCTCGTCACTCGCCTGCACGGCTGCCCGAAGCTGGGCTGCGGTGTGTTTCTGCAGCTATTTTAAGGATGCTATCGTTAAAGTTGGCAGCCAGGTACGTTGAACGGCTTTGCCATGCGCACTTGGCTCTCTCGAAACACTAAAGACATCAAACGACGAGGATGGGATTCGAACCCATGCGTGCAGAGCACAATGGATTAGCAGTCCATCGCCTTAACCACTCGGCCACCTCGTCACGCTGCGTCAACTGTCGGAAGCGTTTTTTTTGGTGCTTTTCAACCGCTCATTAACATGACGGAGAAAGTTCACCACAATGTGTTGTAAAAGGTTGGGCTGATGAGAGAGGTAACCCTTCGACTGACCTGCAAGGAGCGTTGGGCTCTATGGGTTAGGAGACTCACAACCGTGTTGATAGAGGGAGATGTGCTTATGTTTCTTTTGTGTGCTGCTTCTGCTTTGTTGGAAAGAACCTAGAGAGAACGCCTGGGTCATGAAAATGTGCATTGGACCTCTCTCAGAATATGTTTGCAGTGTCCTTGCACTCTTCATTATCCTACCCAACCTCGTAGGGGGCTCGTCAAATCGATCCCGAACTCAAATATGTTCTTGGAGATTGAGCGTTATAACTCCCCCCCTTTGCTACCAGGATCCCCATAAGTCTCTCCCCCCAAAATTACGAAAACAGCGCACTTTTTGTTCTTTGAGTGAAGAGAGAACAATGAATAAACCTTTTTGTGCATATCACTCGCCTCTTTCATAGACTCACCATGCAGCCGTCAGTGCCAAAAGGCTGATTACATGGCAGTTTAAAGCTTGATACCACCCTGTCGTTCCATGTCCAGATAAAAGCACGGGAGACGTCGCTACCTTCGCCCACATTCTTTCGCAGAGGCAATATCGTAGTCTATGAGGCTCATCCGAGACGTGATCTTTGCTGGTTGAAAACTTTACCCAATACCCCGCTGGGATGTCTTGAAATACAGTCAGCCTTGGCAATTTTTGTCGGTCTCTTAGGAGGCTTCGTGACTTGTTGGAAAAAAAGAATTGTGCTTTTGCTTCTATTGCGTGCTGCTTTCGCTGTGCTGGCCAAAGCATGTGCTTGAAGAAGGCTGGTGTATCCAGGATTTGGACCTCCCTTAGAACGTGTTTTTGTATTTCTAATGGTCATATCCATGCACCAGGGGGCTTCTTGTATTGATCCTGACCTCAACAATGTTTTCAGAAATGAACGAGCTTTTTCTGCAGCTGTAATTAAAACGCAATTCAGCTAAAGCTCGCCATGAGCGGCACCCCTGCGGTTGACCTGTTCACTAGGCTCTCTGTGAAACTAAACACCAAGGATGGGACTCGAACCCATAAGCACACAGAGCACAACGGATTAGCAGTCCATCGCCTTAACCACTCAGCCACTTGCCTGCCGGTGGTGTTTTTCCACAGCTATTTTTAGTATGATGACGTTATAGTTGGCTGCAAAGCGCTTTGGCAGGCGCACTTTGCTCTCTTGAACACTAAAGACATCAAACGACGAGGATGGGATTCGAACCCACGCGTGCAGAGCACAATGGATTAGCAGTCCATCGCCTTAACCACTCGGCCACCTCGTCACTCGCCTGCACGGCTGCCCGAAGCTGGGCTGCGGTGTGTTTCTGCAGCTATTTTAAGGATGCTATCGTTAAAGTTGGCAGCCAGGTACGTTGAACGGCTTTGCCATGCGCACTTGGCTCTCTCGAAACACTAAAGACATCAAACGACGAGGATGGGATTCGAACCCACGCGTGCAGAGCACAATGGATTAGCAGTCCATCGCCTTAACCACTCGGCCACCTCGTCACGCTGCGTCAACTGTCGGAAGCGTTTTTTTTGGTGCTTTTCAACCGCTCATTAACATGACGGAGAAAGTTCACCACAATGTGTTGTAAAAGGTTGGGCTGATGAGAGAGGTAACCCTTCGACTGACCTGCAAGGAGCGTTGGGCTCTATGGGTTAGGAGACTCACAACCGTGTTGATAGAGGGAGATGTGCTTATGTTTCTTTTGTGTGCTGCTTCTGCTTTGTTGGAAAGAACCTAGAGAGAACGCCTGGGTCATGAAAATGTGCATTGGACCTCTCTCAGAATATGTTTGCAGGGGGCTTCTTGTATTGATCCTGACCTCAACAATATTTTCAGAAATGAACATGAGCTTTTTCTGCAGCTGTAATTAAAACGCAATTCAGCTAAAGCTCGCCATGAGCGGCACCCCTGCGGTTGACCTGTTCACTAGGCTCTCTGTGAAACTAAACACCAAGGATGGGACTCGAACCCATAAGCGCGCAGAGCACAACGGATTAGCAGTCCATCGCCTTAACCACTCAGCCACTCACCTGCCGGTGGTGTTTTTCCACAGCTATTTTTAGTATGATGACGCTATAGTTGGCTGCAAAGTGCTTTGGCAGGCGCACTTGGCTCTCTTGAACACTAAAGACATCAAACGACGAGGATGGGATTCAAACCCACGCGTGCAGAGCACAATGGATTAGCAGTCCATCGCCTTAACCACTCGGCCACCTCGTCACGCTGCCTCAGCTGTCGGAAGCGTTTTTTTGGTGCTTTTCAACTGCTCATTAACATGACGGAGAAAGTTCACCACAATGTGTTGTAAAAGGTTGGGCTGATGAGAGAGGTAACCCTTCGACTGACCTGCAAGGAGCGTTGGGCTCTATGGGTTAGGAGACTCACAACCGTGTTGATAGAGGGAGATGTGCTTATGTTTCTTTTGTGTGCTGCTTCTGCTTTGTTGGAAAGAACCTAGAGAGAACGCCTGGGTCATGAAAATGTGCATTGGACCTCTCTCAGAATATGTTTGCAGTGTCCTTGCACTCTTCATTATCCTACCCAACCTCGTAGGGGGCTCGTCGAATCGATCCCGAACTCAAATATGTTCTTGGAGATTGAGCGTTATAACTCCCCCCTTTGCTACCAGGATCCCCATAAGTCTCTCCCCCCAAAATTACGAAAGCAGCACACTTTTTGTTCTTTGAGTGAAGAGAGAACAATGAATAAACCTTTTTGTGCATATCACTCGCCTCTTTCATAGACTCACCATGCAGCCGTCAGTGCCAAAAGGCTGATTACATGGCAGTTTAAAGCTTGATACCACCCTGTCGTTCCATGTCCAGATAAAAGCACGGGAGACGTCGCTACCTTCGCCCGCATTCTTTCGCAGAGACAATATCGTAGTCTATGAGGCTCATCCGAGATGTGATCTTTGCTGGTTGAAAACTTTACCCAATACCCCGCTGGGATGTCTTGAAATACAGTCAGCCTTGGCAATTTTTGTCGGTCTCTTAGGAGGCTTCGTGATTTGTTGGAAAAAAAGAATTGTGCTTTTGCTTCTATTGCGTGCTGCTTTCGCTGTGCTGGCCAAAGCATGAGCTTAAAGAAGGCTGGTGTATCCAGGATTTGGACCTCCCTTAGAACGTGTTTTTGTATTTCTAATGATCATATCCATGCACCAGGGGGCTTCTTGTATTGATCCTGACCTCAACAATGTTTTCAGAAATGAACATGAGCTTTTTCTGCAGCTGTAATTAAAACGCAATTCAGCTAAAGCTCGCCATGAGTGGCACCCATGCGGTTGACCTGTTCACTAGGCTCTCTGTGAAACTAAACACCAAGGATGGGACTCAAACCCATAAGCACACAGAGCACAACGGATTAGCAGTCCATCGCCTTAACCACTCAGCCACTTGCCTGCCGGTGGCGTTTTTCCACAGCTATTTTTAGTATGATGACGTTATAGTTGGCTGCAAAGCGCTTTGGCAGGCGCACTTTGCTCTCTTGAACACTAAAGACATCAAACGACGAGGATGGGATTCGAACCCACGCGTGCAGAGCACAATGGATTAGCAGTCCATCGCCTTAACCACTCGGCCACCTCGTCACTCGCCTGCACGTCTGCCCGAAGCTGGGCTGCGGTGTGTTTCTGCAGCTATTTTAAGGATGCTATCGTTAAAGTTGGCAGCCAGGTACGTTGAAAGGCTTTGCCATGCGCACTTGGCTCTCTCGAAACACTAAAGACATCAAACGACGAGGATGGGATTCGAACCCACGCGTGCAGAGCACAATGGATTAGCAGTCCATCGCCTTAACCACTCGGCCACCTCGTCACGCTGCCTCAGCTGTCGGAAGCGGGTTTTTTTGGTGCTTTTCAACCGCTCATTAACATGACGGAGAACGTTCACCACAATGTGTTGTAAAAGGTTGGGCTGATGAGAGAGGTAACCCTTCGACTGACCTGCAAGGAGCGTTGGGCTCTATGGGTTAGGAGACTCACAACCGTGTTGATAGAGGGAGATGTGCTTATGTTTCTTTTGTGTGCTGCTTCTGCTTTGTTGGAAAGAACCTAGAGAGAACGCCTGGGTCATGAAAATGTGCATTGGACCTCTCTCAGAATATGTTTGCAGTGTCCTTGCACTCTTCATTATCCTACCCAACCTCGTAGGGGGCTCGTCGAATCGATCCCGAACTCAAATATGTTCTTGGAGATTGAGCGTTATAACTCCCCCCCTTTGCTACCAGGATCCCCATAAGTCTCTCCCCCCAAAATTACGAAAGCAGCGCACTTTTTGTTCTTTGAGTGAAGAGAGAACAATGAATAAACCTTTTTGTGCATATCACTCGCCTCTTTCATAGACTCACCATGCAGCCGTCAGTGCCAAAAGGCTGATTACATGGCAGTTTAAAGCTTGATACCACCCTGTCGTTCCATGTCCAGATAAAAGCACGGGAGACGTCGCTACCTTCGCCCGCATTCTTTCGCAGAGGCAATATCGTAGTCTATGAGGCTCATCCGAGACGTGATCTTTGCTGGTTGAAAACTTTACCCAATACCCCGCTGGGATGTCTTGAAATACAGTCAGCCTTGGCAATTTTTGTCGGTCTCTTAGGAGGCTTCGTGACTTGCTGGAAAAAAAGAATTGTGCTTTTGCTTCTATTGCGTGCTGCTTTCGCTGTGCTGGCCAAAGCATGTGCTTGAAGAAGGCTGGTGTATCCAGGATTTGGACCTCCCTTAGAACGTGTTTTTGTATTTCTAATGGTCATATCCATGCACCAGGGGGCTTCTTGTATTGATCCTGACCTCAACAATGTTTTCAGAAATGAACATGAGCTTTTTCTGCAGCTGTAATTAAAACGCAATTCAGCTAAAGCTCGCCATGAGCGGCACCCCTGCGGTTGACCTGTTCACTAGGCTCTCTGTGAAACTAAACACCAAGGATGGGACTCGAACCCATAAGCACACAGAGCACAACGGATTAGCAGTCCATCGCCTTAACCACTCAGCCACTTGCCTGCCGGTGGTGTTTTTCCACAGCTATTTTTAGTATGATGACGTTATAGTTGGCTGCAAAGCGCTTTGGCAGGCGCACTTTGCTCTCTTGAACACTAAAGACATCAAACGACGAGGATGGGATTCGAACCCACGCGTGCAGAGCACAATGGATTAGCAGTCCATCGGCTTAACCACTCGGCCACCTCGTCACTCGCCTGCACGTCTGCCCGAAGCTGGGCTGCGGTGTGTTTCTGCAGCTATTTTAAGGATGCTATCGTTAAAGTTGGCAGCCAGGTACGTTGAACGGCTTTGCCATGCGCACTTGGCTCTCTCGAAACACTAAAGACATCAAACGACGAGGATGGGATTCGAACCCACGCGTGCAGAGCACAATGGATTAGCAGTCCATCGCCTTAACCACTCGGCCACCTCGTCACGCTGCGTCAACTGTCGGAAGCGTTTTTTTTGGTGCTTTTCAACCGCTCATTAACATGACGGAGAAAGTTCACCACAATGTGTTGTAAAAGGTTGGGCTGATGAGAGAGGTAACCCTTCGACTGACCTGCAAGGAGCGTTGGGCTCTATGGGTTAGGAGACTCACAACCGTGTTGATAGAGGGAGATGTGCTTATGTTTCTTTTGTGTGCTGCTTCTGCTTTGTTGGAAAGAACCTAGAGAGAACGCCTGGGTCATGAAAATGTGCATTGGACCTCTCTCAGAATATGTTTGCAGGGGGCTTCTTGTATTGATCCTGACCTCAACAATATTTTCAGAAATGAACATGAGCTTTTTCTGCAGCTGTAATTAAAACGCAATTCAGCTAAAGCTCGCCATGAGCGGCACCCCTGCGGTTGACCTGTTCACTAGGCTCTCTGTGAAACTAAACACCAAGGATGGGACTCGAACCCATAAGCGCGCAGAGCACAACGGATTAGCAGTCCATCGCCTTAACCACTCAGCCACTCACCTGCCGGTGGTGTTTTTCCACAGCTATTTTTAGTATGATGACGCTATAGTTGGCTGCAAAGTGCTTTGGCAGGCGCACTTGGCTCTCTTGAACACTAAAGACATCAAACGACGAGGATGGGATTCAAACCCACGCGTGCAGAGCACAATGGATTAGCAGTCCATCGCCTTAACCACTCGGCCACCTCGTCACGCTGCCTCAGCTGTCGGAAGCGTTTTTTTGGTGCTTTTCAACTGCTCATTAACATGACGGAGAAAGTTCACCACAATGTGTTGTAAAAGGTTGGGCTGATGAGAGAGGTAACCCTTCGACTGACCTGCAAGGAGCGTTGGGCTCTATGGGTTAGGAGACTCACAACCGTGTTGATAGAGGGAGATGTGCTTATGTTTCTTTTGTGTGCTGCTTCTGCTTTGTTGGAAAGAACCTAGAGAGAACGCCTGGGTCATGAAAATGTGCATTGGACCTCTCTCAGAATATGTTTGCAGTGTCCTTGCACTCTTCATTATCCTACCCAACCTCGTAGGGGGCTCGTCGAATCGATCCCGAACTCAAATATGTTCTTGGAGATTGAGCGTTATAACTCCCCCCTTTGCTACCAGGATCCCCATAAGTCTCTCCCCCCAAAATTACGAAAGCAGCACACTTTTTGTTCTTTGAGTGAAGAGAGAACAATGAATAAACCTTTTTGTGCATATCACTCGCCTCTTTCATAGACTCACCATGCAGCCGTCAGTGCCAAAAGGCTGATTACATGGCAGTTTAAAGCTTGATACCACCCTGTCGTTCCATGTCCAGATAAAAGCACGGGAGACGTCGCTACCTTCGCCCGCATTCTTTCGCAGAGGCAATATCGTAGTCTATGAGGCTCATCCGAGACGTGATCTTTGCTGGTTGAAAACTTTACCCAATACCCCGCTGGGATGTCTTGAAATACAGTCAGCCTTGGCAATTTTTGTCGGTCTCTTAGGAGGCTTCGTGACTTGCTGGAAAAAAAGAATTGTGCTTTTGCTTCTATTGCGTGCTGCTTTCGCTGTGCTGGCCAAAGCATGTGCTTGAAGAAGGCTGGTGTATCCAGGATTTGGACCTCCCTTAGAACGTGTTTTTGTATTTCTAATGGTCATATCCATGCACCAGGGGGCTTCTTGTATTGATCCTGACCTCAACAATGTTTTCAGAAATGAACATGAGCTTTTTCTGCAGCTGTAATTAAAACGCAATTCAGCTAAAGCTCGCCATGAGCGGCACCCCTGCGGTTGACCTGTTCACTAGGCTCTCTGTGAAACTAAACACCAAGGATGGGACTCGAACCCATAAGCACACAGAGCACAACGGATTAGCAGTCCATCGCCTTAACCACTCAGCCACTTGCCTGCCGGTGGTGTTTTTCCACAGCTATTTTTAGTATGATGACGTTATAGTTGGCTGCAAAGCGCTTTGGCAGGCGCACTTTGCTCTCTTGAACACTAAAGACATCAAACGACGAGGATGGGATTCGAACCCACGCGTCCAGAGCACAATGGATTAGCAGTCCATCGGCTTAACCACTCGGCCACCTCGTCACTCGCCTGCACGTCTGCCCGAAGCTGGGCTGCGGTGTGTTTCTGCAGCTATTTTAAGGATGCTATCGTTAAAGTTGGCAGCCAGGTACGTTGAACGGCTTTGCCATGCGCACTTGGCTCTCTCGAAACACTAAAGACATCAAACGACGAGGATGGGATTCGAACCCACGCGTGCAGCGCACAATGGATTAGCAGTCCATCGCCTTAACCACTCGGCCACCTCGTCACGCTGCCTCAACTGTCGGAAGCGTTTTTTTTGGTGCTTTTCAACCGCTCATTAACATGACGGAGAAAGTTCACCACAATGTGTTGTAAAAGGTTGGGCTGATGAGAGAGGTAACCCTTCGACTGACCTGCAAGGAGCGTTGGGCTCTATGGGTTAGGAGACTCACAACCGTGTTGATAGAGGGAGATGTGCTTATGTTTCTTTTGTGTGCTGCTTCTGCTTTGTTGGAAAGAACCTAGAGAGAACGCCTGGGTCATGAAAATGTGCATTGGACCTCTCTCAGAATATGTTTGCAGTGTCCTTGCACTCTTCATTATCCTACCCAACCTCGTAGGGGGCTCGTCAAATCGATCCCGAACTCAAATATGTTCTTGGAGATTGAGCGTTATAACTCCCCCCCTTTGCTACCAGGATCCCCATAAGTCTCTCCCCCCAAAATTACGAAAACAGCGCACTTTTTGTTCTTTGAGTGAAGAGAGAACAATGAATAAACCTTTTTGTGCATATCACTCGCCTCTTTCATAGACTCACCATGCAGCCGTCAGTGCCAAAAGGCTGATTACATGGCAGTTTAAAGCTTGATACCACCCTGTCGTTCCATGTCCAGATAAAAGCACGGGAGACGTCGCTACCTTCGCCCGCATTCTTTCGCAGAGGCAATATCGTAGTCTATGAGGCTCATCCGAGACGTGATCTTTGCTGGTTGAAAACTTTACCCAATACCCCGCTGGGATGTCTTGAAATACAGTCAGCCTTGGCAATTTTTGTCGGTCTCTTAGGAGGCTTCGTGACTTGTTGGAAAAAAAGAATTGTGCTTTTGCTTCTATTGCGTGCTGCTTTCGCTGTGCTGGCCAAAGCATGTGCTTGAAGAAGGCTGGTGTATCCAGGATTTGGACCTCCCTTAGAACGTGTTTTTGTATTTCTAATGGTCATATCCATGCACCAGGGGGCTTCTTGTATTGATCCTGACCTCAACAATGTTTTCAGAAATGAACGAGCTTTTTCTGCAGCTGTAATTAAAACGCAATTCAGCTAAAGCTCGCCATGAGCGGCACCCCTGCGGTTGACCTGTTCACTAGGCTCTCTGTGAAACTAAACACCAAGGATGGGACTCGAACCCATAAGCACACAGAGCACAACGGATTAGCAGTCCATCGCCTTAACCACTCAGCCACTTGCCTGCCGGTGGTGTTTTTCCACAGCTATTTTTAGTATGATGACGTTATAGTTGGCTGCAAAGCGCTTTGGCAGGCGCACTTTGCTCTCTTGAACACTAAAGACATCAAACGACGAGGATGGGATTCGAACCCACGCGTGCAGAGCACAATGGATTAGCAGTCCATCGCCTTAACCACTCGGCCACCTCGTCACTCGCCTGCACGTCTGCCCGAAGCTGGGCTGCGGTGTGTTTCTGCAGCTATTTTAAGGATGCTATCGTTAAAGTTGGCAGCGAGGTACGTTGAACGGCTTTGCCATGCGCACTTGGCTCTCTCGAAACACTAAAGACATCAAACGACGAGGATGGGATTCGAACCCACGCGTGCAGAGCACAATGGATTAGCAGTCCATCGCCTTAACCACTCGGCCACCTCGTCACGCTGCCTCAGCTGTCGGAAGCGTTTTTTTTTGGTGCTTTTCAACCGCTCATTAACATGACGGAGAACGTTCACCACAATGTGTTGTAAAAGGTTGGGCTGATGAGAGAGGTAACCCTTCGACTGACCTGCAAGGAGCGTTGGGCTCTATGGGTTAGGAGACTCACAACCGTGTTGATAGAGGGAGATGTGCTTATGTTTCTTTTGTGTGCTGCTTCTGCTTTGTTGGAAAGAACCTAGAGAGAATGCCTGGGTCATGAAAATGTGCATTGGACCTCTCTCAGAATATGTTTGCAGTGTCCTTGCACTCTTCATTATCCTACCCAACCTCGTAGGGGGCTCGTCGAATCGATCCCGAACTCAAATATGTTCTTGGAGATTGAGCGTTATAACTCCCCCCCTTTGCTACCAGGATCCCCATAAGTCTCTCCCCCCAAAATTACGAAAGCAGCGCACTTTTTGTTCTTTGAGTGAAGAGAGAACAATGAATAAACCTTTTTGTGCATATCACTCGCCTCTTTCATAGACTCACCATGCAGCCGTCAGTGCCAAAAGGCTGATTACATGGCAGTTTAAGGCTTGATACCACCCTTTCGTTCCATGTCCAGATAAAAGCACGGGAGACGTCGCTACCTTCACCCGCATTCTTTCGCAGAAGCAATATCGTAGTCTATGAGGCTCATCCGAGACGTGATCTTTGCTGGTTGAAAACTTTACCCAATACCCCGCTGGGATGTCTTGAAATACAGTCAGCCTTGGCAATTTTTGTCAGTCTCTTAGAAGGCTTCGTGACTTGTTGGAAAAAAAGAATTGTGCTTTTGCTTCTATTGCGTGCTGCTTTCGCTGTGCTGGCCAAAGCATGAGCTTAAAGAAGGCTGGTGTATCCAGGATTTGGACCTCCCTTAGAACGTGTTTTTGTATTTCTAATGGTCATATCCATGCACCAGGGGGCTTCTTGTATTGATCCTGACCTCAACAATGTTTTCAGAAATGAACATGAGCTTTTTCTGCAGCTGTAATTAAAACGCAATTCAGCTAAAGCTCGCCATGAGTGGCACCCCTGCGGTTGACCTGTTCACTAGGCTCTCTGTGAAACTAAACACCAAGGATGGGACTCAAACCCATAAGCACACAGAGCACAACGGATTAGCAGTCCATCGCCTTAACCACTCAGCCACTTGCCAGCCGGTGGTGTTTTTCCACAGCTATTTTTAGTATGATGACGTTATAGTTGGCTGCAAAGCGCTTTGGCAGGCGCACTTTGCTCTCTTGAACACTAAAGACATCAAACGACGAGGATGGGATTCGAACCCACGCGTGCAGAGCCAGTGGATTAGCAGTACATCGCCTTAACCACTCGGCCACCTCGTCACTCGCCTGCACGTCTGCCCGAAGCTGGGCTGCGGTGTGTTTCTGCAGCTATTTTAAGGATGCTGTCGTTAAAGTTGGCAGCCAGGTACGTTGAACGGCTTTGCCATGCGCACTTGGCTCTCTCGAAACACTAAAGACATCAAACGACGAGGATGAGATTCGAACCCACGCGTACAGAGCACAATGGATTAGCAGTCCATCGCCTCAACCACTCGGCCACCTCGTCACGCCGCCTCAGCTGTCGGAAGAGGTATTTTGATGCTTTTCAACTGCTCTCATTAACATGACGGAGAAAGTTCACCACAATGTGTTGTAAAAGGTTGGGCTGATGAGAGAGGTAACCCTTCGACTGACCTGCAAGGAGCGTTGGGCTCTATGGGTTAGGAGACTCACAACTGTGTTGATAGAGGGAGATGTGCTTATGTTTCTTTTGTGTGCTGCTACTGCTTTGTTGGAAAGAACCTAGAGAGAACGCCTGGGTCATGAAAATGTGCATTGGACCTCTCTCAGAATATGTTTGCAGGGGGCTTCTTGTATTGATCCTGACCTCAACAATATTTTCAGAAATGAACATGAGCTTTTTCTGCAGCTGTAATTAAAACGCAATTCAGCTAAAGCTCGCCATGAGCGGCACCCCTGCGGTTGACCTGTTCACTAGGCTCTCTGTGAAACTAAACACCAAGGATGGGACTCGAACCCATAAGCGCGCAGAGCACAATGGATTAGCAGTCCATCACCTTAACCACTCAGCAGCTTGCCTGCCGGTGGTGTTCTTCCGCAGCTATTTTTAGCATGATGACGTTATAGTTGGCAGCGAGGTACTTTGAACAGCTTTGCCATGCGCACTTGGCTCTCTCGAAACACTAAAGACATCAAACGTCAAGGATGGGATTCGAACCTACGCGTGCAGAGCACAATGGATTAGCAGTCCATCGCCTTAACCACTCGGCCACCTCGTCACGCTGCCTCAGCTGCCGCTCATTAACATGACGGAGAAAGTTCACCACAATGTGTTGTAAAAGGTTGGGCTGATGAGAGAGGTAACCCTTCGACTGACCTGCAAGGAGCGTTGGGCTCTATGGGTTAGGAGACTCACAACCGTGTTGATAGAGGGAGATGTGCTTATGTTTCTTTTGTGTGCTGCTTCTGCTTTGTTGGAAAGAACCTAGAGAGAACGCCTGGGTCATGAAAATGTGCATTGGACCTCTCTCAGAATATGTTTGCAGTGTCCTTGCACTCTTCATTATCCTACCCAACCTCGTAGGGGGCTCGTCGAATCGATCCCGAACTCAAATATGTTCTTGGAGATTGAGCTTTATAACTCCCCCCCTTTGCTACCAGGATCCCCATAAGTCTCTCCCCCCAAAATTACGAAATTGTTCTTTGAGTGAAGAGAGAACAATGAATAAACCTTTTTTGCATATCACTCGCCTCTTTCATAGACTCACCATGCAGCCGTCAGTGCCAAAAGGCTGAATACGCACTTGGCTCTCTCGAAACACTAAAGACATCAAACGACGAGGAAGGGATTCGAACCCACGCGTGCAGAGCACAATGGATTAGCAGTCCATCGCCTTAACCACTCGGCCACCTCGTCCTCAGAACCAGTGGTTGTATTTTGACAGAAACTTTTGTCCATGCTAGGAGGGTTCAGCTCTCTTTTCCTTTATACGCTTTTTATGGGGGGCAGTCTATCGTTTCAGTTGCTTTTGAACAAGTGTACAACCGTACAAAGTCCTTACCTGCTGCGGTTCTTCGGAGCAAGCCGCAAAAAGTCCTCTGTTCTTTAACAAACGCATGTAGCTCTGCTGTGAGCTGGGCATCCAAAAATACCAGAAACTCGTAAATGTTCCCCTCCACGGAAATCTTTAGTAAAAGGCGAAAGATTTATGCGTGAATGAAGAGAAACTCGAGCTGTACCTATGAGACGTTGGGACAATGTGCTCCCACGCACACGCCACCATGCTCAGCAAGGGTAATGTCTGGTGCAGGCTCCTCCCACCCAGCTCTTTTTCTTTTGGTTTTTTTAAAAATATAAAGGACCATGAGGTTTCTGTAGTGTAGTGGTCATCATGTTGGCCTAACACGCAAAAGGTCCTCGGTTCGAAACTGAGCAGAAACAGCGATGGGATTGTGATAGAAACTTTAAACTGTTTGCCACGCCAGGAGGGTTTAGCTCTCTTTACCTTTATATGCTTTTTAACAAGAGTGCACTAGAAGATTTATTTCTGCACCCTGAAGACAGGTTTCCGTAGTGTAGTGGTTATCACGTTCGCCTCACACGCGAAAGGTCCCCAGTTCGAAACTGGGCGGAAACTGTGGGTAGTGTTTGCGAAAATTTCTTATGTGTTTTCTAACTGAAGTTTCTGTAGTGTAGTGGTTATCACGTTTGCTTTACACGCGAAAGGTCCCCAGTTCAAAACTGGGCGGAAACAAGTGGATGTGTTTTTGATATACTTGCCGAAATTCGCTACAAAGTCTTTACTTTTGAGACCGGTGAAGGCCATCGTACCAAGGAGCTGTAGGGAGACTGCCATGCCGAATGAGGTTTGTTCTGTTGTTTGTGGAATGTACAGACTGTCACACTGCCTGCAGGGCAGGTTATGGGACGGAGCCATCTTCGAAAAAGCACACGCAATGGACCATTAGGTTTCTGTAGTGTAGTGGTCATCACGTTCGCCTATCACGTTCGCCTAAAAGGTCCTCGGTTTGAAACCGAGCAGAAGCAGTGGTTGTGTTTTGACAGAAACTTTTGGCCATGCTAGGAGGGTTCAGCTCTCTTTTCCTTTATACGCTTTTTAACAAGCGTGCACCAGAAGATTTCTGTCTGCAACCTGAAGACAGGTTTCCATAGTGTAGTGGTTATCATGTTCGCCTCACACGCGAAAGGTCTCCAGTTTGAAACTGTGGGTAGTGTTTGCGAAAATTTCTTATGTGCTTTTCTGTTGAGCAGGCCAGTACACTTGCAGGGGGATTTGCAGTGTAAACTCTTTAGAAAAGGACAAAAATAAAACAAATGAGCACTGAGGTTTCCTGTAGCGTAGTAACATTTTTTGGTCTGCCAACAAAAAGAGCAGCTTTTTGCCATTTTAAGAACACTGGGCAGTCTATCGTTTCAGTCGCTTTTGAACAAGTGTACAACCGTACAAATTCCTTACCTGCTGTGGTTCTTTGGAGCAAACCGCAAAAAGTCCTCTGTTCTTTAACAAACGCATGTAGCTCTGCTGTGAGCAGGGCATCCAAAAATACCAGAAACTCGTAAATGTTCCCCTCCACGGAAATCTTTAGTAAAAGGCGAAAGATTTATGCGTGAATGAAGAGAAACTCGAGCTGTACCTATGAGACGTTGGGACAATGTGCTCCCACGCACACGCCACCATGCTCAGCAAGGGTAATGTCTGGTGCAGGCTCCTCCCACCCAGCTCTTTTTCTTTTGTTTTTTTTAAAAATGCAAAGGACCATGAGGTTTCTGTAGTGTAGTGGTCATCACATTCGCTTAACATGCGAAAGGTCCTCGGTTCGAAACCGAGCAGAAACAGCGGTTGGATTGTGATAGAAACTTTACCTGTATACGCTTTTTAACAAGAGTGCACTAGAAGATTTATGTCTGCACCCTGAAGACAGGTTTCCGTAGTGTAGTGGTTATCACGTTCGCCTCACACGCGAAAGCTCCCCAGTTGGAAACTGGGGGTGGTTTTTGCAAAAATATCTTATGTGGTTTTCTGTTGAGCAGGTCAGTACACTTGCAGGGCGATTTGCGGTGTAAACTCTTTAGAAAAGGACACAAATAAAACAAATGACCATTGAGGTTTCTTGTAGAGTAATAAAACATGTTTGGATGTAAATTCAGATATAAATGATAATACATTTTAATAAAACACACAAGGCCTACATCATAAAACTCAGAAGATTATGTACTTTAATATATTATATTATAATACAAATAAAAAGGCGTCATACTTCAGTCGAGTCCCAAAATACCCGTAGCCTATAGGCTAAATCAGCGTATTTACAGCAAGGGAAATGTTTGGAATAACAAGTAGGACTGTGCGGCACAGCTTGCCCTTCATATTGTACAGCAGACCAATTAAATTAGGCAGAATAACTTTTTATATGTTTGGTTGACTGTGTTTCATTTTGATAATGAGCAGTCTGCGATATGGTAGGCCTAACGCCAGAAATAAATAAAACAACATGATGCGCTGCTTTAGCGCGTCTCGGTCTCTTTAGATCTTTCTGGCACACATCAAAAATGAACCAAAATACAGAGAATAGCCTTCTTGGCGCGCCTACTTTTGAAAGTCAACATTTAGATTATTTAACGTTAAATGCCTGAGTCACTTTGGAATAAATCACAGCGTGCTTCATGATAAAACGTGACTTAGCCTATACAGTCCAGAAAATAGGCTATAGGTTATAGCAAATTCAGACCAACTGCTGGTCTACACAGAGAAAAAGCCCTTTCTAGGCTCTTCTGTTGTACCGAGCCATTCGTTAGTCTAGTTGTTTGATGAGAAAATTAAATGTAGCCTATAGTTGCAATACACGTGTTTTGTAAGCTCCATGCAACTGCTGCAGCTGACTATTATTATATTAGAAATCTAATACTCAAGCTGTTTTCTCATTTTTCTACTCTTAATATTAAATAAAAAAACGACTGAACGAAAGATAGCCTACATGGATTATCTTGAACCACCACCGCGTTTGCGGCAGAAAACTACTGCAGTGCAGCCAAAATGCTCTGTTCGACTTATCTGAGATCCTTTACTCTTCCCTGTGGATGACCTGTGACCTACTTTCTGTAAGATCTGAATTTTTGAACTTGAATTTTAGAAAACTGAATTTGAAGTTCTGAATTTCTTCATCTTGAAAACTTGAATCTGTATTTTTTTAAACTGAATTTTTGCAGTATACGAATTCAGAACAAAAAAACTAGCTGTTTGAAAATACATGTCTATAAAATTCAGCCATAAAAACATTTCAATTTGTTAAATTTCAAATGTTCAATATTCGTTTAAAAAAATCAAATTCAGAACTATTTAAACTACCACCTAAAATTCAATTTTGTTAGATTTCACTTGTAAATAATTCAAATTTACACAATTCAAATTCAAATCATATTGTCATATTTTAAGCTCCATATTTCATAGAATCTCTCTCACTAACCTTGATTTTGCAGTTGCACAACTCTTCTGAGGGCTACAACTCAACTTGCTACAACTCTACTGTAACATGCTTTTCATTTAGAGTTTTTTACTGTAACCTTTTTGGCTTTTGCAGTTGGGTCACTGTATTTCACAGTATGCAAGTGCTGCATATACTTTATCTAAATATATTACAAGTAAGCTAAATATATATATATATATATATATATATATATATACTTATATATATATTCTGTAGGCCTACTATACAATATTCTGTACAATACTATTCTTGCAGTGCATACAGTATACAATTTATTCACCTTACTACTGTAAGATGTCATTACTATACTTTTTTACGGAATTGCAAAAATTATTATATACTTTTGTTGGTTTCACTTTATTTTGATGGTCCCTTTAAAAAATCTAAAAGATTAATGGTCTGACATCAACTAATGAAAATCGGCCAGCTCGAGGGGCGGCACCAAGCATGCATTTGAATTATATTATATTATATTATATTATATTATATTATATTATATTATA
This sequence comes from Vimba vimba, assembly GCA_022828995.1. NCBI lineage: Eukaryota > Metazoa > Chordata > Actinopteri > Cypriniformes > Leuciscidae > Vimba > Vimba vimba. The sequence continues at coordinate 3,563,538 of CM040832.1, read as the reverse complement.
TTATATTATATTATATTATATTATATATGGAGTAACACTCGTGGAGTAAACCGTGTTGTCATCGTCCAGCTCTGTTCAGTTCTTGTATAAAAGTGTCAATGCAGGCAGATCGATATTATTGTTGAATATTAAATTAAATGTTAAATTTAATGTCCCCAACTAAGCAAGCCAAGCCAATGGCAACAAAGGTGAAAAAGGCAACAGTGGCTAGGAACCAAAACTCCATCAGGTGGCAGAATGGAGAAAAAACATGGGAGAACCCAGGCTCAGTTGGGGGGCCAGTTCTCCTCTGGCCAATGAACGAACAGTGTATGATTATGATTCAGGCAGCATTATAGGTCAGAAGTCAGATTGGTTTGGACCAATCAGAATATTATCCAGTTCCATCTGGTTGAAGATCAGAGTCATCACACCGGGATGGAGACGGGTTTGTTGAGGATCAGTGCTGATGGCTGTCGTGTCGATGATGCCTTTGATGAGAGTCTAGTTGACACAATCTCTGCTGACACTCTGGGACGCATTGTTGCCGTGTCTAGGTGCAGGTCCTCCATCTGGTCTGGAAACCGCCCGGATCCGGCTGACTACATCATGTGTTGTGGTCGTGTCTAGGCGCAGGTCCTTCATCTGGTCTGGATACAACCTGGATCCACACTGTAAAAAATTTGGAGTAAGATTTACTTGAAAAAAGCTTGCTAATTTTTTTCACTCAGAAAATGCTAGTAAATTTACAAAGTTTGCCAAGTAAAAACCTAAACATATTCATCAGTAGCTTTAATTAGAAATCTTTAAGTTAAATTTACTTGAAATATGGAATTAAGTAAACTTTACTTAACCTAGTTAAGTGAAAGTAACAAAGATAATAAGTCATTTTAACTTGGCTAGTAAATGGTTGATTAATATCGATTTAGTTGAAAATTCCTTTGCATTACATTTCACTCAAACAATAATATTGAATTATACCAATCATTTATAGTATGTGCTTTACTTAGATTATCTAAGTAACTTATACTACATCATGTCAGATGTTAAGTCTCATGTGAATGCAAATACAGTACCTCAATACTTCGTAGACAATACACAATGACGGTAACATTTGATGGATCATTTTTGTGTTTGAATGTGTCATTTTGAGCAGAAAATTTACTTGAAATGTCACAAAATGGCAAGTTACTAATCCTGACAACAAAAGCAATGATAAAACAGTGTAAATACAGCTGGAAAACAGTGAAAAATTAACCTCATTAATTATTCAAGGTCCAGTGCATGATGGGAACCCCAGTATCAGAAAAGTTGAGTAATTTTTACTTAATTTTATTGAGTTAATATTTACGTTTCCATTTCTACTCGCTTGAATTAAGTACTGATATGGAATTTACTTAGTTTTTTTAATTCTTGCCTGGACTAACTTTTTCATGTAAATTACATTGGTTTTTTTCAGTAGTATTTACTTCACCAAAAAATCATTTTTTACAGTGCAGCTGATTACAGTAAACCTCGGATTAAGCAGAAAGACTAACATTAGCGTAGATGCCATTCTTCTTATGATGTAACGAGAACATCGGGTGTTATAGGAATTGTTCCCTGTTCCGGCTGACATAATTTATGTAGCCTAATAATCATTTACTGATTTGAATAATAGGAATATTTAATTTTCTATGTGTATACCAGGTTAAAGAGATGTGTTTTTAGTCTATATTTAGACTGACAGAGTGTGTCTGCCAGATATTTTTTTTAAGGTGGAAGAATGCGGTTTTACAGATGCTAGAAACGTGGCTTTCAAACAAAAGATTGGTATCAAAGAGTACACTCAGGTTCCTAACCAACGATGAAGACTTGACAGAACATCCATCAAGTGTTACACAGTATTCTAGGTTAGTACGTGCAGAGGTTTTTAGAGGATCATTAGAAACTCTGTTTTTTCAGAATTAAGTAATAGACCGTTTTCAAAAACTTGCACTTCAAAACCGTTTCCAAAAGTTTGCGTTTTCAGGCCACCAAAACGCAGTTGTCATGTAAACGAACGGCCAAATGCGTTTTACGTTTCTAGTTGAAAACGGTGTTAGCCCCACAGATTAAAAACTTTGAGTAAAACATCATTGACAATTTTAAGGCAATCATTTTACCGATATTTTAAGTACACTCAACTAATTACATTTTACAGTGTACATATATTTGTCACATATTTCAATAAATGAAAAGTGGCAATTCCTTATGTATTATTCAATATCTTGTAAATATTATATATTAACAAGCCTGCTTTATTAACACAATATATTATTTCATATATTTTTCAGTACATTTACACCATTTAATGTATTGATCATAAATATGGAAATGTATTTTAGTTCTGTAAGGGACATAAAAAGTTCTAGGTCTACATAAGTTGTTTCATTATCAACAATGGAGATTAAGATAATTTCTTAACGTGTAAAGTGTAGGCTACTGCAAAATTTCAATTCACCAAAAATTCTAGAAACAGAAATCACAACAGTCCAACGTAGCCCCGTCCAATCCAGATGTCGCGTCTTTGATCCCTGGTAAACAAGTTACTCATGCTAATTATGTATAGGCCTGCATGTAATTTTCTCTGAAATAGAACATCCTCGGTGCTGACCACTAACCCCGCCTCCAGACTGAAGCCCGCTGAACGCCACTGATGAGACTCTCAGTACAGAGGACTGAGCGAAGGCAGAGAAGATGAGGATGATGCAGTGGCTTAATTCATTATTTTTCATTTGGATTCACTGTCAGATTTGCAGGACAGAATTTGAGCTGACTTTACTCCACACTAATGATGTCCACGCACGAGTGGAGGAGACCAGCGGAGACTCGGGTAAATGCAGTAAAGCGCCTTGTTTCGCTGGAGTTGCACGGAGATTTACGAAAATCAAGGAAGTTCGTGCCAAGGAGAAAAATGTTCTGCTGCTGGACGCGGGGGATCAGTTTCAAGGGACCGTCTGGTTTAACTTTTACAAAGGCGAAGAAGCGGCGCATTTCATGAATAAACTCGGATACGATGCGATGGTAAGAATATTATGCCCACATTAATTATCGGGTTCACGAAAACTTAGGGTAATTGGTTGTTAAATAATTGAAAACGTCTGGACTAAGACAATAACGCTTGATGCGCTTTTTGAAAGTTAAAATATTTTACATTGTCCTGTGTGTGTGTCCTTGTGCATGGAGCAACAATTTAAAAAGTATGCAATTGAGGATGCCGGAAAAAAAGTAAATGCAAGGCTGCATTTAAATAATCAAAAAATACAATAAAAACGGAAATATTGTAAAATATTATTACAATTTAAAATGATTGTTTTCTATTTTAATATATATAAACATGTAATTCATTCCTGTGATTACAAAGCTAAATTTTCAACATCATTAGTGGAGAGTGGGGATGGTTGCACTCCAATCAGGATTGAGCTAGAGAGAGATAATATTTATGTTACACATGCTCTGTTAACCCCTCTTCCTTCCTAGTAAAATGCATCCACATGTAACCATTTCTTCTGGAAAAAAATGATTTATAGTTAAAAAAAGTATTTTTTACATGCTGTCTAATCTGTTTTCATAAAGCATTGTGAAGTCAAGTCATTTCAATCAGTTTTATTTTTTTGTGTGTTTTCAGTATGCCACAAGAGAAGAAATGCAAAATAGGGGTGTCCCTCTGTTCTATTGTTAACACTGAAAAGTGTGAATTATATAAACTCTGAGCAGTGTTAAATGAACACTGAAGCAGTGTTAAAGTTAATGAGCTAATTAAGTGATTAATTGAGTGATGATTGACCATTATTGAAGACACCTGATGTTAACAAGCAGAATGACTGAATATGAACTAAATTAATAACTTTTTTACAACAAAAATGAACCATCACTGAACTTACTTAAGCTGGACTGTGACACTATTTTCTTCTAGAAACAAACTGTTGCATTATTTTCCTGTTATCACTGTAAAGCTGCTTTAAAGCAATCTGTATTGTAAAAAGCACTATATAAATAAAGGGGACTTGACTTGACTTGACCCTCATGTCGTTCCAAACCCATAAAATTTGTTTATGGGTGAGCTAACCCTTTAAACACACAGTTCTGTAAGCTTTACAGAAGTTCTTAGAAGCATTATTATATTTCAGTGTGTCATGCTTCAGGTCCAATGAACATGAAAACGGTTAGATTTACAAAATAAAGTAGATATTTAATAAACACAAGTATAGCTTCCAAACAGTATGGGACAGCATGTATCAAACATAACACAAACAATACTGGACAAGGACTGAAACAAAGTGAGGGATTAAATACACAGAGATAATGAGCTAAATGAAGACAGCTGTGCTTGTGGAATTAAACTCCATGACAAAAGATAATGGCGGGAAACTAGATCAAAGGAAACGGGTAACTGAGGAATACAAACTAAAAGTCCATGAAAATGAAACCAACGAATCATATCTCATCGTCCAGCCCGCAACAAAATCCCTTCATTATGGCGAGGTCATCACAGGCAGTGCAGTGGCAGATGCTAATAAACTCCACATATCTTTTCAGGTGTTTCCACTCTGGAAAATAAAAATAAAACTTTCTTCCTTCTGCCCTTTAAAGTTTATAGGTGGGATGTTACTGAACACAATATTCATCTTCTTTTTTAGGTCCAGCATTCTGTCACTGTTACACAGTGTTGATTTTCATTTAAAAATATATATATAATTAAACTCACTCTACAATCTTGTACAGTTGCAATCAAAATTATTCAACCCCTGTTCAACTCTGCTGTTTTTAAGTCACTTATTTGGATGGTATGGTACAAAATTTTGTCAAAACACAATTAAGCCTTTGGAAACTCTATAACAAACCTGAATTAGCTTGAGTTGTTAGTTACACAGATGCATTTAACCCATGCATTTTCTAAAGTTGAGTTGCAAAAATGGCCAAGTCAAAAGAGCTCTCACAAAAGCTATAGAGAACAAATTGTTTTATTACATTAGAAAGTCTATGGCTACAAGATTTTCAAAACACTACAAGTTTCTAAAGACACAGCTGGCAGCCTTATTCATAAGTTTACAATTTGCTGTCGCAGGAAGTGAAAATCTTGACTGTATGAAGGACATCATGAATTCTATGAAGTATCAAGCCATTTTGGCAACGATGGTGATGCCTTTGGTGCAGGGACTGAAGCTTGATGATCAATGGACTTTCCTGCAGGACAGCCATCCCAAATCTACTTAAGCTTGGTTCAGGGATCAGTCATAGAATGTTCTTGAGTGGCCTGTAAATGTCAATGAAAATATTTGGTGGAAATATGAAGAAAGCAGTGGTAACGTGAAAACCAAATATTATCAGTGATCTGGAAGCCCTTTAAAATGAGGAATGGGCCAAGATTGCAGTAGAGAGCTGACAGAAGCTTGTAAGCACTTATAGGCAGCTTTTATTGGAGGTTATAAAGAATAAAAGATTTTGCCCTAAATTTGACTTTTGGGGGTTGAATAATTTCTACATTAATGTTTAGAGCCAATTAGATTTTTTTATTTATTTATAATTTTTCATCAACTTTACATTCTCTGAATCCCTCAAATGTGTATTAATAAACATTCTATAATAGTTTACTGATGCCTTTGTTGAATTGTTTTCGTAAAACTTGCAAAATGTCTTTCAGGCCAAGGGGGTTGAATAATTTTGATCGCAACTGTATACAGGTTACAGGGCCAAATGCAACATCTTGTAAAAGTGTGTTCTATTTGTGTAAAATTAGTTCCAGTTCATCTTTTCACACAGTGGACAGACTACAGGACCCATTCTAGTATTCAGACATAAAATAAAACTTTAGTTTGTTGCTCATCACAGTGACTCATGATTCATCCAGGCATCAAAAGTGTTGACAGTTTTTCCATCACCATAGGTGCCAAAGGGATATTTTCCTCATATTATTATTGACGAAATGTAGAGCAGAAGTGGACAGGGCGTACTGGACAGGTGCCCATGAGCCACTGGAGTCTTCATTACAGTGGACAGAGCACCTGTTCAGGTGTAGTGGGATTCAAACTTGTGGAACATAAACAGAAAAGGTGTTTCCCAAATGTAGATTCCCAAATGGTACCACATCACCCACTGTCAAAGAAAGTTTAGATATGGTTGGGTGAATTCTTCTATTCTCATTCTATGATTCATTTAAAGTGCTGTAGATGACGAGTGCATCAAACAGAGTGTTTGATGGCCAAAAAAAAGAAGATCATTTTGGACTTATTTTTGATAGAACAGAATTATAGAACTTATACATATGGCCAAATTTAAATGCATACACTGGAAAGAATTTACAGTGAAATTTCTAAGTTTAAAAATCAGTAGTACCAGGGATGCATGATTTTTACTAATTTTGCAGGATTGAAAAACACAGTTCTTTTGTATTCTATTGGAAAATTAAATTGGAAATCTAGAGTAAAACTCGCCATGTTTTTACAACTTAGGAATACAATCTTCTGAATTTACTATCATGTCTACAGTTATTGCAATTTCAAATGTGTCTTTAATTTAATAGTAATGGTCCAAAAGTGACTGGCAAATACCTGAAATCTTACCAAATGAAGACAAAACACCATCAGGATAACAAACACACTGTGATCACACAACACAATAAGAACAAACAGAACAATTTAAAATCTCACAAGAAAAATGGGAAAAAGGAGACGGGAAAGCCCTTTTATTTATTGTTTGGTCTGATATATAGTTTATAGAGAGTCTTTGAAAAATACCTCATGAAGCTCATAAGACTGTAAACTATGGATCTTTAGTGGTGTTATCTTATTTTATTAGTTTATAGTACAATAATCCAGATTATTTCTGACCCTTTTCTCATGTTAAGTATTGTTATTGTTTTTATTATTTGTGTATACTGTAGATCATTAGGAGTTTCACACACTTTACTTTATGCTTCAAACATAGTATTTAATTAATAACTATAAAGGTTATGCGTTAATGTTTTTTACTATTTAGCCTTTGTTATTCTACTGTAAGTGTGCAAGCATCCTTTTTTCTTATGGTTAATGACAAAATTTTATCCAGCACCTTACAGAAAATGATTTGATGTGCATAGAAAAGAACATGTTCAACACTATTTTAACCTATCATGACCAAACTACAGTTACACTTCTGCTGTAAAAAGGTCAAAAATAGTTTTAATTACTAGTGCATGCATACAAATTGTACAAAAAATATAAATACTAACCTGTGCCTTAAGCTGATGTTATGTTCATGACATACATTCAAACCAAAATGTATTCAGACACCTTCAACATTTCTCACATTATCACAGTTTATTTGCTATAGTTTATAAAATGGTAATAAAATATGACAAGAACTCAGAGTTATCAGATCAGTTGATATTTCACTGGTTTTGTCCATCCTTCTGTTAGACTGTCTCACAGATGAATAAGGTTGAACGGCTGTCAGCTGTTAAATGTAACTACACAATAGATAATACCAATTTAGGTCAACCGATTACCAAGCAATGCTTCGTTTTGTTCAGTCTGTGGTGTAAAAAGGTTGCATTAGCAATTAAAGAAAAAACACTTAAGCAAAACATGGTCAGGTCAAAGAGTCTGAATAATTTGTGAATAATCCTTTTTTTTTTTTTTTTTTTTACTGGTAGTCCACTGTATGAAGAATTTTTGGGTATAATATGTCACAGTTTACTTTATTGTGCTATCCTCTCTTACATACAGTAAAGGGAACAGAGGTTACAGTCGTAACCTAGATGTTCCCTTTTGAAAGGGAACTCGCACTATGTCGATGGCGCTATGGCAAACGTCTGAAATGGCAAGAAAACACTCCCTCTTCGGGTCACATACAGGCTGTCAGTGACATTATTCCCTACGGTCACTGCCTAAGCTATAAGCCTCAAAGAGGCCTCCAAACAAGGAAAAGCCTACCAAGGCTGCTCAAGGGCTCAGCACGAGCGGGACCCGAACCACTGGGCCCAGATGCCGGTCCCTCTTCCCTCGAGAAGAGGGCCAGACGAGAGCAGAGTTTTCTTAGAGGAAAACTCTCACGTTCTGCACAATCAGGTCTCTCAAGAGCTGATCATGCGTGCTTTTCGCCCAAACGGTAAACGCATAAGTTGTGTGTGTCATCTAGTGTCAGATACCCGAGACACGGATCCACACACTTTTTGAAACGCTTATCACTTGCCATAATTGTTCTTACCTTTTTCAGGTGATTGCAAATCAGACAAAACAGTCCCTGAAGATGAAAAGAGGATGACATGTCCTCTAGGCACCCCTTTTATACTTCCGGGTCGCAGTAGTAGTGACGTCATAGGCTGTCGCTGGACAAATTCGATTGCCGTGATTGGATAGCTTTTCAGACACCGGTTCACGTGGAGGGCGTTCCCTATAGCGTCATCGACGCAGTGCGAGTTCCCTTTCGAAAGGAAACTATAGTGTCCTGCACCCACTAGTAAAAAAAACCCATCAAATTATATCTGGTGTCTCAATAATTTTTGGTTTGACTGTATATGACATTTTACTGCATAAAAAATTGTTTTTGTGTGTGATGCTTTAGGCCTTAGGAAATCATGAGTTTGACAATGGAGTGGACGGCCTCGTGAAACCTTTTCTTCAGAAAGTGAACTGCACTGTTCTCAGCGCAAATATTAAAGCCGATCAGACATTTGCTCCTCAGATGAGCCGCTACGTTCTCCCATCTAAAACCTTCATTGTTAGCTCGGAGAAAGTAGGTGTTGTTGGCTACACATCAGTGGAGACCCCTGCTTTGTCTCAACCTGGTAAGATACTTTATTACACTCAGTTATTCATTTAATTACACTTTTCATTTATTTAAAAATATGTGACAGTATAGTATATAATGTGTATATAGTATATAATATATAAAAGTCAAGGGTCAAAACTAAAACAAAACACTAATCACAGTAATGGTGACTTCAAACGAAGTGGTCTGTCATTGTCCCAACACTCTTTTGTGTGTCTTTGTATTAACAACTTACAACTTTGTGTAAAACATGCTTGAGATATTTAAGTCTATCAGTTTCCACACACTGTAAAAAATACTGCCTTGGTTTAGCTCAACTAGTTTATGCAACTATTTGCATCAGAATTGTGAGTATTTTGAACTCAATTCATTAATTTTCAACATGCACCCTTAAGTAATACCAGTACAACTTTCCTCACAAACTTTTTGTAGCAGAAACATAACTCAGTTCCGTGAAAATAACTCACATGAATGCATATTACAATAACATATACTATGTTATTGTAATATGCATTCATGTGAGTTATATGATACTGTATATCATCACATTTTTTCAATATATGAAAAGCTGCAATTCCTTATGTATTATTTAATATATTGTAATATATTAACACAATGTTATTCTGTATATCTTTCATTGCATTAAACAATTTAAAACATTGATCATAAATATATGGAAATATATTTTCTTTACGTAATTTGGTTGCTACAGGAACTGTCATGCCCAAAGGTGCTGAATTAAGAAGTAATTTAAGCCAGGTTTATTTGTATAGCATGTTTTCCAATACACAACATTTCAAAGCAGCTTTACAGATTACTATATTATATGTGTCATTATAAAAATTTGGTTTTGTGGTACAAGAGTACAAGTAAAAGTATTATTTATTTATTTTATCAGGGAGCTGCTAGAATGTTATTCTTTAGTCCTTTAGTTTCCCAGTGAGCAAGCAAGATGATGGGCAGACCTGACTAATGCAGTGTAACTATGAGTTGAGGAATGGAGTGAATTGGTTAAAAAGATGAGCCTGTAGTCTAGAGTTAAAGGGTTATGAAACCCCCTATTTCAGAATGGTTTACACTACTGGTCAACATTTTGGAATAATAAAGATATTTTTATGTTTTTCAAAGAAGTCTATTATTGATCACCAAGGCTGCATTTATTAAATACAGTAAAAACAGTAATATTGTGAAATTCTAAATAACTGTTTTCTATTTTATTCAATTTAATGCATCCTCTTAAAATAAATGTAATTTCTTTTTCTTTCTTTTTTTTCCTAGCCAAACTTTTGAATGGCATTGTATCATTGTTTCCACAAAATATGAAGCTAATTAAACTGTTTTCAACATTGAAGTAATGTTTTAAAAAAAGAAAAGAAAGAAATTAATAATTTTACCTAGCGTATTAAGGACGTATTCAACTGAATTTAAGTAGAAAGTGACATTAAAACATATACAATGTTACAACAAATTTTCTGTTTTAAATAAATTGTTCTTTTAAACTTTGTATTAATCAAATAATTGATTATTGATTAGAAAATTACTAAGCAGCAAAAAATGGTTCCATATCTGTTGCTCACTTCGACGTTGTGTCAAATGAGAGACATTATAGGGGTCGCACTTGGGGGCACTAAACAGCTCTGATAATTAAGAAAAGGCCAATGAGAATTGGCGAGTGGAATTTGTCATACAGATTTGTTCTTCTTCATCTGTCATTCACCTCTAGAAGCTTCTTTGGATTCTTTCCAACACATTTCAACGTCTCTCTTTACCATACGCACAGATGAGTGCGAGAGAGTTCCCTTTGGGTGCATTAATGAGCAACTAGAAAGAGAATATTCTCTGTCAAGAGAGTTTCTCTATAAAAGAGTGAGTTTCTCTAAAAGAGCATGCACAGATGAAGAGCATCTTTTTAAAGATGGGTACGGTTGATGTCTTTCGTCCTCGGATGGCCACAATCGCTGTCTTACGTGCTTGAGGCACACACGCTGAGGTGGCGTTTGTGGATGGTTTCTGTTTTCACTGCAAGAGCGTGACCATGCCAAAGTTTTCAAAGTTTTCATGATCTCTTTTCTAATAAAAAGAGTCACCTTAGCCGCTTCCCGTCCTGGTCCTTTTGCAATGCATGAGGCCACGGCAGCGAGCGTTCAGGGTAATTTGAGGGCAACAATGAGAGCTTTTCAAACCTCAAATTCCATGTCTTGCACATTGCTTCTGACATAGTTCCCTTTTGAGCTTGATGTTGCATCGTATTTTGCAGCTGACTTCGCATTTGGGGCTCCAGATTAGGGTAAATTATTGATCACAGCAACGGGGGATGGGCTAATGCCTTCCGACGCTGAGGGCTCGGCTGGACTCCCACCTTTGGGTGCGATGGCCCAGCCCAAGTTCGATGCTGAGTTGGCAGCCATGCTTGCCCGGTCCTCCACTAGCTTAGGGTTGGAGTGGAATCCTTCACCCGGTCCCAAGCATTCGTGGTTGGATGATTGGTTTCTGGGCTCTGGGCACCGTAGACGGCTTTGTTTCGCCCCTAGTTCCTTTCTTCCCGGAAATGCATGAAGAGCTTACAAGTCATGGAGGGCGCTTCTTACTGCCCGGTTCCACCTTGTAGACCCTTCCATCCTCTCTACCCTCGATGGTGGGGCAGCCAGGGGGTATATGGAGGTTTTTCAGGTGGAGTGTGATTGCGGTGCATTTATGCCCGCAAAACGCCGCCCCCTGATGGAATCGTCCTGGACTCCCATCCAGGGTCTATAGGTTTACTTCCTCTCTAACGACGAAGGATTACAATGCCGCTGGACAGGCTGCCCCCACCTTGCATGCCATGTGCCATGGACATCCAGTTCCAGGGCATTAAATGGTCTACATGAGGGAAGTTCTGAGCCGGGATTGAGGCAAGAACTGCGTTTGGAGACTGACTTTGTCCAGCATTGTGGTCCAGTACTGTGGATGCCAAGAAAGTACACTTTCTCAACACCCACACTTGTCAAAGTGGCTTATTCAGCATCACTATCAAGGACTTTGGAAAAAAAAAAAGAAGCAGTTCTCGGTTTTCAGTTCTCCATCAAGATTGGTTTGCGGTGATAGACCTGAAGGCACAGACTGTTTCCTCGGTTTGCTTTTGAGGGACAGGCATATCAGTACAAAGTCATGCCTTTCAGATTGTCCCTGTCTCCTTGCGTCTTCGCGAAAGTCTTGCTCATCCTCAAATAACTTGATGATTTGCTGATTTTAGCTCAGTCGCAGTGGTTGGTATGTGCACACAGGGACCTGGTCCTTCAGCACCTAGCCCGATTGGGACTTCAGGTCAACTGGGAGAAGAGCAAGCTCTCCCTCGTGCAGAGCACCTCTTTTCTCAGTGTGGAGTTAGCGCTATGACAACACATCTTAAAGAGGAGTGTGCTCGGTCAGGGCTGGACTGCTTGAATCTGTTCATGCGCAATACAGCGGTCCCACTGAAATAATTTCAGAGGCTCGTGGGGCATATGGCTTCCTCAGCCGTATTGACGGTTAATGGGGTTTATGAGACCGCTTTAGCACTGGCTTCAAAATCTATTCTTTGAAAAGCCAAGAGGTAAGGAGGTTCCCTTGATAGGGAGACCTGATGTTATTTACCCTGGGCGTTGGAATGTTCCGAGACAGCATAGCTGCACTTGTCATTTTGGCATGCGAAAGCCTGCTAGCATCTGATCCACCAGCTCTTGTTCTGTAGTTGTGGCATTTAGTAAAAGGACCCTCAATGTGTCTCATTCGACATGACATCGAAGTGAGCGACAGAAAGGGAACATCTTGGTTACTAATGTAACTTCCATTCCTGATGGAGGGAACGAGACGTTGTGTCCCTCCTGCTACAACTCTGAACTGTCCACTGAAATGTGCTCTGCTCCTCAGCACAAACCTGAATGAGTAGATGCACGGCACTCCTTTATACCCGTATGATGGGGGAGTGGCATGCAAATTTCACTCGCCAGTTCTCATTGGCCTTTTCTGAAGTATCAGATGGGTTTGGGTCTCCGAAGTGTGACCCCTAGTGTCTTTCATTTTACACAATGTCTCGTTCCCTTCATCAGTGAATGGAGGTTACATTAGTAATAAAGACCATTTTTAATAACTGAGCACCAGTAATAACTGATAATAAATTAGCAGCAAATCAGCATATTAGAATGATTTCTGAAGGATCACGTGGCACTACTAATCAAATGTATTTGATTAACTGATCATCACCAAGTGTGATCCCCTCCATAAAAGCAGAAGTTTGGGCAGTTTGCTGGTCTGGGTGTGTTAAAGGGATAGTTCACTTTGAAATTAATTTTTGGTATGTTTTAGCTTACCTCAAAGGCATCCAAGATGTAGGTGTCTTTTTTTCCGCAGTAATTTCAATTTTGATATTTTTAGGTCAAACCGTTCTTGTCTGTCAGTCATATAATGCACGTCTATGGTCACTGTCTCAAAGAGCATGCACAAAGTCCAAATTAAAACAATTCCCCATCGTCCAAATTAAACAATTCCCCATCGTAAGTACACGTTGATGGCCTAAGACACGAAACGAGCGGTTTGTGTGAGAAAACGAACCGTATTTATATAGTTTTTGCCTCTTGAACAAAGCCGCGTCCAACTGATCTGACGGCGCGGGCGGGTATAGATATATACACTGATGTCGCCTTGGCTAATGAACTGCAATAGCGAAGGCGACATCTAGTGCTAGTGTTTCTATACCCGCACGCGGGCGGATATAGATATAGAAACATGATACTCATGATTAATCGCATCCAAAATAAAAGTTTGTTTTTACATAATATATATGTGTGTACGGTATATAATTATTTTCTATATATAAATACACACACATGCATGTATATATTTAAGAAATATTTGCATGTATATACTGTGTATATATTATTTATATTATATATAATTTATATTATATATAAATATTTTATATATAAATAACACATTTTTCTTAAATATATATATGAATGTGTGTGTATTTATATATAGAAAATAATTATATACCGTACACACACACATATTATGTAAACACAAACTTTTATTTTGGATGCAATTAATCGCGATTAATCGTTTGACAGCCCTATATAAATATATATATATATATATATATATATATATATATATATATATATATATATATATATATATATATATATATATATATATATATATATATATATATATATATTATATATATATATATATATATATATAATATATATATATATATATTCTTTCTATCCAAAGCCATGGCACCAACAAATAAAGCTTTAATCTCCTTTTCTTACATTCTAACATTCTACCTCCGTTAATCCAGCCCATATCTGTTGATCACGTTCAATTGAGAGTGATTGACCAGCCTGGTGGCACATTTAAACATATTAGGGTGGATATATTGATATTCAGGTTATGTTACACCCTACAGTAATATGATGGTGTTTTTTCCATATTTATACGGTTTTACAGGCCCTCATCTCCAGTTTGTAGATGAGGTTACTGCTTTACAGCTTGAAGTGGACAAGCTCACTGCTTCGGGTGTTAATAAGATCATTGCCCTTGGACATTCTGGCTTCGCAGTGGACAAAAAGATTGCAAAGAAAGTTCGGGGAGTGGATATTGTGATTGGAGGGCACACCAATACATTCTTGTTCACAGGTATGTATCATATAATTGCCGCAATGTGCATATTGATTACTCATCCAAGAATGCCAGGTTACACTTATTATGTAATTTTCTCATCAGTTTCTCTGCAATTGTACACTATGGGATTAGTGAAAAGCACATTTATCTTAAGGTGTGCCTTTAGCCCTCTTGCACCCTATTATTGTGTGCAAGTGCGCTGATGTTTTTCTTTCTTCCGCGGGGCACAATAGTAGGGTGCAGATCTGGAGACTGATCCAGTCGCCTTGCCATAACAGTTTGGTCCTTGTCAAAGTCGCTCCAATCTTTATTCCTGCATCCAACATGCTGATTACGAGAACTGATGGTTTGCTGATGGTTTGTCTACACAAACCTTAATATGTGGCCTTGTTTGGAAATGATCAACGATATTCACTTCACCTGTGACTAGCCATATACAGTGAGAGAGAGAGTGTGTGTGTGTGTGTGTGTGTGTGTGTGTGTGTGTGTGTGTGTGTGTGTGTGTGTGTGTGTGTGTGTGTGTGTGTGTGTGTGTGTGTGTGTGTGTGTGTGTGTGTGTGTGTGTGTGTGTGTGTGTAAATGCTGTGGACCGTAACCTCCAGCACTGCACATATCATGATTAGCCACTGAGGAAAATTTTCAGCTGAATTGTGTTGTATTTGTTGTTGTTGTACAGTTAAATGTTCATATAGTCTAAAGAAAGAGGTCCACACAGTGTCACCAGATCCACAAATTAGAAGGTAATTTGTGTATGTTATTTGTTAAAGGCGTGGGACTGTTATTCCCACTCATGATTAGATTTCTCTATTTCCAGTCTCTTAAATGTGCTCTAAGTGAGTAAATTCTGCGTATTACAGTAGCCGGGATCAGGGCTACAGTCTCTTGGATCTTGTATTTATGCACAGTTCCTAAAAAAATACAGTGGTTATGTATGCACAGGTGAATTTGCTATGCTGATCTCACAACAAACAAAGTGGCACCTATACACCTCTATTTCCACTGTCATTAAATTTGATTAACCTGTGTATTGATAAAACACATGAGCTTTGTGACCACAATGGGCACTGGATGGATTAAAGGTGAAAGTGCATTTTATGTTTTATTTTGACCCAAACAGCTAACCAGGACAATGCTAACATGAAAGTTTCCTTTGACTCCAGAAACTGGTCAGGCTGCCAAGTAATGCTCATTAGCATTTTACTCAGCTCTGTTGCAACCTTTGTCTTGTCTATGCAAGCATTACCATTACCACTGTTCATACTGAATAAACCACTAATACCACATAATACCAAAGTATTATACCTGGGTGTTTGTGTTTGTCCTTTGGGCATGAATGATGCCACAAATCATATGATTTGCTGAGAAGATAGTGTTATTGTTTTATATTTTTAAGACTTTCACCTGGTTAATAAGATTGGCTAAAATAAAATAAAAATTATTTAAAAAAAATCCCACAGACATACATTAAAGTTGAGACCCAAGCCATTTCTACACAGCAAAATATATTTGAGACTTGGAGGTGGAGACTTTTGTTGTTATTAGTGAGAATACAAATTTTTCATGTGGTTAACATAAAATTTAACAAACAATCTTCACATTTCAATCTATAAACCACAGTGTTTGAAAGTATGGGTGGACATAAATTATAACAATATTAGTTAGCATTGCTATTGATTGTTACCTATAACAACCAAAATGTTGATTATTCTGTGTAGTATCACTTCATTTTGTAGTCCTTGTTACACCTTACATGCACTTTATAATAACAGTAAATTATACACAATTAAGCAACTAATCATAGTCAAGTCAAGTCACCTTTATTTATATAGCGCTTTTTACAATACTGATTGTATCAGAGCAACTTCACAGTGATAACATGAAAATAATACAACACATTTTAAACCAAACCATATAAGTACATGTTGTTAATTAATATTACTTAAATGTGTAATTTCATTGCAACAAGGACATCTTAAATAAGTGTACTTAAACGGTGCACTAAAGCAAAAGATATAAATAACCACCTTGAAACAAATGTTTTTGTGAACCATCTAACGTGCCTTAGACTTTTGCACACACCAATACTGTATTTGATTTACATATTTACTCATTCATTTTGTGTGCTCATCTCTGTAGGAGATCCACCATCCACAGAGGTTCCTGCAGGATCATACCCGTTCATGGTCGATTCTGAGGATGGGCGTCAGGTTCCTGTGGTCCAGGCCTTTGCATTTGGAAAATATCTAGGATTCCTAAAAGTGACTTTTGATTCAAATGGAGATGTGGTGAAATATTCAGGCAACCCAATTCTTCTGAATAGCTCAGTAAGACCAGGTAAGGAAACTCTAAACATTGAAACAAGATAGGGAATTTAAGGCACATGGTAAATCAATAGAGCATATAGGACACTAGGCTTCCAGAAGTAACAATTCAACCATGGAGAATTTTTGTGCTCGATGGCTGAATTCTGAGAAAGAATTTGCTGCTCGCATGAAAATAAAATTTGTAACAAAGGAGTTGAGCAGCAGCCTTCAAAGCTCACAAAGCTTTGCCGATGATGTTATTGAGTCGGTCTTTGCCAACAGATATATCATTTCATAATTAATGACTACAAGTGGTTTTATATTGTTTTATTTTATTTTTATTTGCAGTGCTTCATGGGAAGATAACTTCTTGCCCGAATACAAGAAATATCTTGTTTTTCTGGATTTTTCCAGATTTGCTTCAAGTTTGTAATGTTGTGATTTATTTTGGAACTGGTTGGTTTAGTTCAAGTAGAACTCTTGATTGAAGAATTTTTCTAAATCCTTTTGGAGAACATGAACTGGAAATAATACTTCTGAACCAGGACCACTGAACATGTGGGCACTCACTGGAACTTCAACTCAACTGCAGTCCTGGGGACCCACCGCTCTGCACATTTGGTACGTCTCCCTTTTTAAACACACCTGATTCAGATCATCAGTTTGTTAAAGAGCT
Organism: Vimba vimba; assembly: GCA_022828995.1. Classification (NCBI taxonomy): domain Eukaryota; kingdom Metazoa; phylum Chordata; class Actinopteri; order Cypriniformes; family Leuciscidae; genus Vimba; species Vimba vimba. Next base: position 3,546,162 of record CM040832.1, on the reverse strand, counting down.
CCATGAACTGAACTGAGTGTCAGATATAAGACACATACAAAATGTGCAGAGCGGTGAGTCCCCAGGACTGAATTGGGAACTGCTGTAGTAAACTGCTATAATAGGCATGTCCAATCCTGCTCCTGGATTAGCCCTAGACTACCCTAGTTAAACACACCTGAACCAGCTAATCAAGGTCTTCAGGATTACAAAGGGCTGCGTCTGAATACACTGTAAAAATGAATACGCTATATCTAATCAATAAAATTGTGGCAACAGATTACAAGCAATATTATTAATTAAATTTAACAAATTAGAATTGAGTAATAATTAATCAAATTAATTCCTTAAAAGTTAACCATTTAAAATGAGTCAAATTTACATTTTTTTTTAACTTTTTTTTTTTTTTTATTGCCAACATTGAAGACACCTGATGTTAACAAGCAGAATCACTGAAGGAGAAAACCATACTTTTAAGTCACCATTATGGTGATCAGTGTTTGTTGTAGTTGGGCTCTTGACCTTAAATCATTGACTTTAGATTTTGTTTGGCTGCTGCACCTGAGTTATAACAGCCAGATGAACAAAGAGAAAAGGTGATCTGATGGTGTTGGTTGTGTTTTAACATAATCATTATTTCACAATCATTTGACCCGAATCTCTGAACTCATATAGATCCCAATTTACTTGGGAACCTAATTTACCAGTTTAGGTTTTTAATTATAGCAGCACTGTTCTTGCACAGCATAATATTTTGAACTTTTACAATGTAATCAAAAGATTTCTTAAACATGTCTTATATACAAAAATTTTTTTTTTTTTTTTTTTTTGATTTAGTTTTTTACGCACAGACATCAATAATCAGCCTGTGAATCTCAACAATGGTGACAATTATAAAGCACGTTGCAGTGCATTCTGGGTGCCACCAATCAAAACTCATTCATGGCTCCCATCATACATTGCTGCATGAATAAATAATGAGCTTATGATCAGAGGTGATCTGTTTGTCACCATTGCTGAGATTCATACGCGAATTCTTGATGTCTGTGTGTGCCTAACTTTTTTTGAAGTTTTTTTTTAATTGATTTGATCATATGAATTTCATTGAAAAGGCTAAAAATATTATGCTGTACAAGGACAGAGCTGCTATAATTAATAAAGTAAACCTAACTCAGAATTTGGGCTCTATATGAGTTCAGTGATTCAGGTTAAATGATTGTGAAATAATGCTTATGTTAAAACACAACCGACACCATCAGATCACCTTTACTCATTGTTCATCTGGCTGTTATAACTCAGGTACAGAAGCCACAAATGTTAAGTCAATGATTTAAGGTCAAGAGCCCAACTAAAACAATCACTGATCACCATAATGGTGACTTTAAAAATTTAAAAATTTAAAATTACTGTTTTCTCCTAAAGTGATTCTGCTTGTTAACATCAGGTGTCTTCAATGTTGCCAATAAAAAAAATTGTTTAAAAAAAATTGTTGTAAATTTTACTCATTTTAAATGGTTAACTTTTAAGGAATTAATTTGATTAATTATTAGTCAATTCTAATTTGTTAAATTTAATTAATAATATTGCTTGTAATCTGTTGCCACAATTTTATTGATTAGATATTCATTTTTACAGTGAATACGCTATATCTAATCAATAAAATGTTATTGATTAGATACAGCTTCTTAGGAAGCTGACTTGTTGCTTCGCTGCTCTATCAGGCATTGACTTTGCAGGCAGCGTTTGTGGACGAAGGCACCTCACGAAAATGATTTCTGACAAGCTTCTGAGGCAGTGTAACGGTTTAATGATGTACAGAAAAATAGAGAGAGCTTTGGTGAAAACTGAGCTAATATTTAATTGCTTAAATAGTAATTTCTCTCTAGAAATTTAAATTTATTTACATTTATTCATTTAGCAGACACTTTTATCCGAAGCGACTTACAAATGAGAACAATAGAAGCAGTTAAACTAACAATAGGACAACAATATGCAAGTATGATATGACCCTCAAAATGACATCAAAAGTGGAAAACGGTGATCAAAAACGTACATTTACACAAACTGACCACCAACCGCAACTTTCAGACGCCATCTTTATTTGACAACTGTCACAGAATGGAAAGCACAGGATTGTGGGATATCAAAGGCAGTGAAGGATACATCTATGCTGCTTTCAAAAATCGATTAGATGTGAGAAGTGAAGCTAACATTGCATTCAGACGTGCCTTGATGCCTTCCTACAGAATGCTACCTCTGAAAGCAGCATTTTTCAGTTTTCGGATGCAGCCCAGAAACTACCAAGGTGGTGTGTTGGAGCGGGTTGGACGTTGACCAACCAGGAGCAGGATTGGACACCCCTGTACTACAATGTACCAATCAGATGTGATGCATTACTGTTGTGGATTGCCCTTTTGATATGTCAGTTTCAACCTGTCAACCTGTGATCCGACTTTGTCTAGATCCAGACATTCAGGCTGAAGTGGACAATTGGAGGAAGAATCTGGCCAATTACTCTTCTCAGTATGTAGGACAGACTCTTGTCTATCTCAATGGAACTTCTCAGGAATGTCGATTTCGTGAATGTAATTTGGGAAATTTAATCTGTGATGCCATGGTGAGTGAATAGGTCTATGATTTTAAAGATAAATTTGCTGTTAAAGTTTGTTGGAATTTTTTGACAACATTATTTAGCATATTGTTCTTCATAAGGACTACTCTAGATGTTTGGAGGGTTCGCCATGACACCAACTTCTGTTTGGTCTTTTAGAACAGGGCATTGATTTCATACATGTCCAATGTAGAGGACACCAGTACTTAAAGGAGTAGTTCATTTTAAAATGAAAAATCACCCCATGATTTACTCACCCTCAAGCCATCCTAGGTGTATATGACTTTCTTCTTTCAATACAATCAGCGTTATATTAATAAACACCCTGACGCTTCCGAGCTTCATAATGGCAGTGGATTGCAACCATCAGTGCAAGTAAAAAGTGCTCCACACAGCTCCGGGGGGTTAACAAAGGCCTTCTGAAGCAAAACAATGAGTTTGTGTAAGAAAAAAAAAAAAAAAAAGTGTGTGTGTATATATATATATATATATATATATATATATATATATATATATATATATATATATATATATATATATATATATATATATATATATATACATATTGTTTTTAGGGCTGTCAATCGATTAAAAGTTTTAATCGATTAATCGCATGATTGTCATGAGTTAACTCGTGATTAATCGCACATTTTTTTATTTGTTCTAAATGTACCTTAAATTAATACTTTTCAAGTTTGTAATACTCTAATCAACGTGGGCATGGATAAATATGGATGCTTTATGCAAATGTATGTTTATTATTGAAACCATAGTCAACATAGAGCATGAAGAGACATGTTTCAAAGGTCATAGATGTTTTTCAAAGAACTTGTTCATGTCTATTAGACACATGTAGAAAGAACAAAGAAATACCAGGTTCCCATTACTTCTCTTTCTTTGCACTGAGCAATTAACACAAACATGTTTAGATTTTTGCATGACAGGGCAGCTCTTCTGAAAATGCTAAATGTACATTTATTATTTATTATTACATTATAGTTTGTCTCTCTCTGTGCCCATTTTGATGAAGCTAAATTCTCAATAAAACTGTTTTCATTGGTATATTTTGCTGTTTCTGTTGTCAAACAATGCAATGAATATGAAATGGTGACTGAAACGCGACCCATTAAGACATAACCAGCTCTCCCTTCCAAGATGTTAATCTGCAAAAAAATCCTGATAATCGAGCCGTCGTCTGGTGAAATCAAATACACATAAGATAAGATAAATACAATATCTGTGCTCTGATTTCGGCTATACTTGCATGTAAAATTAAAGAAGCAACATAAATTCTGTGTTTAACTGAATTAAAGCGCTGCTCCTCTCTCCAGCGCGAGACGCAGAGAGAGAGAGAGAGAGAGGGAGAGAGAGGCGCGCGCGCGTGCTGGGAGAGCAGTACCGGCGGTACCGGTAGATTCTCAGAAACTAAATAAGGTTTGGGCGCTTTGTTGAAGGGAAAAAAATCGCTAAATGGGTCTGTAATGTCGCTAAGTTGGCAACACTGTGTATCTCCATTTCTCCAACTAGGTTTTGGGCCACGGGTTAAACAGAAAATACGCGCTGCGTTAATCGAGCGTTAAAAAAATTAGTGCCGTTAATATGATTTTGCGTTAACGCGTTATTAACGCGCTAACTTTGACAGCCCTAATTGTTTTATATATATATATATATACACACTCACCTAAAGGATTATTAGGAACACCTGTTCAATTTCTCATTAATGCAATTATCTAATAAACCAATCACATGGCAGTTGCTTCAATGCATTTAGGGGTGTGGTCCTGGTCAAGACAATCTCCTGAACTCCAAACTGAATGTCAGAATGGGAAAGAAAGGTGATTTAAGCAATTTTGAGCGTGGCATGGTTGTTGGTGCCAGACGGGCCGGTCTGAGTATTTCACAATCTGCTCAGTTACTGGGATTTTCACGCACAACCATTTCTAGGGTTTACAAAGAATGGTGTGAAAAGGGAAAAACATCCAGTATGCGGCAGTCCTGTGGGCGAAAATGCCTTGTTGATGCTAGAGGTCAGAGGAGAATGGGCCGACTGATTCAAGCTGATAGAAGAGCAACTTTGACTGAAATAACCACTCGTTACAACCAAGGTATGCAGCAAAGCATTTGTGAAGCCACAACACGCACAACCTTGAGGCGGATGGGCTACAACAGCAGAAGACCCCACCGCATACCACTCATCTCCACTACAAATAGGAAAAAGAGGCTACAATTTGCACAAGCTCACCAAAATTGGACAGTTGAAGACTGGAAAAATGTTGCCTGGTCTGATGAGTCTCCATTTCTGTTGAGACATTCAGATGGTAGAGTCAGAATTTGGCGTAAACAGAATGAGAACATGGATCCATCATGCCTTGTTACCACTGTGCAGGCTGGTGGTGGTGGTGTAATGGTGTGGGGGATGTTTTCTTGGCACACTTTAGGCCCCTTAGTGCCAATTGGGCATTGTTTAAATGCCACGGCCTACCTGAGCATTGTTTCTGACCATGTCCATCCCTTTATGACCACCATGTACCCATCCTCTGATGGCTACTTCCAGCAGGATAATGCACCATGTCACAAAGCTCGAATCATTTCAAATTGGTTTCTTGAACATGACAATGAGTTCACTGTACTAAAATGGCCCCCACAGTCACCAGATCTCAACCCAATAGAGCATCTTTGGGATGTGGTGGAACGGGAGCTTCGTGCCCAGGATGTGCATCCCACAAATCTCCATCAACTGCAAGATGCTATCCTATCAATATGGGCCAACATTTCTAAAGAATGCTTTCAGCACCTTGTTGAATCAATGCCACGTAGAATTAAGGCAGTTCTGAAGGCGAAAGGGGGTCAAACACAGTATTAGTATGGTGTTCCTAATAATCCTTTAGGTGAGTGTGTGTGTGTGTATATATATATATATATATATATATATATATATTAGGGCTGTCAAACGATTAATCGTAATTAATCGCATCCAAAATAAAAGTTTGTTTTTACATAATATATGTGTGTGTACGGTATATAATTATTTTCTATATATAAATACACACACATGCATGTATATATTTAAGAAATATTTGCATGTATATACTGTGTATATATATTTATATTATATATAATTTATATTATATATAAATATTTTATATATAAATAACACATTTTTCTTAAATATATATATGAATGTGTGTGTATTTATATATAGAAAATAATTATATACCGTACACACACATATATTATGTAAACACAAACTTTTATTTTGGATGCGATTAATCGCGATTAATCGTTTGACAGCCCTAATATATATATATATATATATATATATATATATATATATATATAAATATAAATTTCACTAAATATTCAGATTTTATACAATTATTGTGCACTCGTGATTTTTCTAGAGTAAATTTTACTGCTGAATTATCCACTCATCTAGTTTACAATAGCATTTTTGTCATAGATTATGATTTTTTTTTTTTTTATTTGTTGTTTTTATTTATAATGAAGTTGTCTGTATTTAGTAGATTGTGTCTAACACAAAATAGTGAGTATCAGTTCAACGCGCAGAGTTATAGAAATTCTACTTGATTTAAAAAAACAACTGCGCTGGTATCGGATCGGTATCAGTCGATACTCAGAATTTTTGGGATCGGATCGGTTCTTAAAAATTGGTATCGGTGCATCCCTAGTCCAAAGATTTTTGTGATCACCCAAAACTATCTGGAGGCATGTACAACACATTTGTAAGGACCGGCTACTTACCTCATCAGTCAACCACTGAGCTGAACAAGAACCCTGCCAGCTTTAAAATAAAATAACGTTAAAAAAAACTGAACCGCCAGACATGCTAAAACTTCACACACATTCTTAAGAATGCACTGCAGTGACAAACCATGTGTTTTTTTGAATGCAAGTCTGTTTGCGTCTGGTTTTAACATTTGTCTTGTCTGCCACCTGTGGTTAGATCACTGGACACAGTTCTTACTATCAGGTGCAAAAACACACACATTGAAAAACAATCTTATGTACATGAAACGGTCAAATAAAAAATGTAAAGCTCTTAAAACCAAAATGCCCAGCTCTAAAACCACAAACAACGGCCTCAAAGGTAAATATTGAAACTAAGAACCCAAAGAGCAAAATTTGAACCAATGGGAAAGTGAAAATAGAAAATCTAAGTAAATGGTAAGTTAGTGTGCTTTCAGCCTTAAACAGAACTGCTATTTTATTGAAGGTAAAACAAAGCAATAGATTTGCTGTTAATCTTGCCCTTAAACCCATAGGATTACCCTCTTTGCTTATATTTCAGGTCCATCATAATATTAAATATGCTGATGAAACCCAGTGGAACCATGTCAGCTCTTGTATTCTGAATGGTGGAGGCATTCGATCACCTATTGATGAGCGAAACAGAAATGGTATGGTTATTCAAAATCTCCAGTGCAAATAAGAAATAATATTGAAACAGTCCTAATGCATGTTTCGATTGAAGGTTCCATCACCATGGAGGACCTGATTGCTGTGTTGCCATTTGGAGGCACATTCGACCTGGTCCAAATGAATGGATCTGCTCTGCGAGAGGTCTTTGAGCACTCAGTTCGCAGATACGGAGGAAGCACTGGAGAATTCCTACAGGTGTCAGGTATTGTTACCGCACATTGTGAACTTCTTGTAAACTCTTCAAATTTGAGCACTGGAATACCATTGTTACCATTGTTTAAAATGACATAAAAACACCACAAATCTAGTCCATATGACTTGTGCGTTAATTCAGATGAAGCAATATAACTGTTTATAATTCCTCCGCAGGTTTTCAGCTGGTGTATGATCTATCAAAACTGCCTGGAAACCGTGTTAAAAGTGTAAATGTGCTGTGCACTGAGTGTCGAATGCCCCGTTATGAACCGCTCAACCCCAAGAAGCTGTATAAATTGGTGCTGCCCTCTTACCTAGTGGACGGAGGAGATGGATACACTATGATCAAAGACCAGAAACTCAAACATGACAGTGGTAAGTCATCATGTATGCTTATAACATGGTCTGTCTGAATACTCGATTCTGATTGGCTGAAAGGCGTGCAATAACACCATCTAATGCACAGGTAGTTCAAGTCACCGTTCTATATTAATGCGCTGTTTTCACTGAAGCACGCACATACGTCACTCACTCACACACACACAAACATTCAGGAGCACGGAAACTTATCAAAGCTGTCCCGTGACTTTTAGTAATTAAATAGCTTTGCTACTGAATTGCTACATTATATTTTTCAGCAACGAGGGGGTTATATCGCTGGTTTACGTCATTTAAGTTTAGTGTACTTAAACTCACAGCTTCATAGCTAATAGAGTGAGATGCTAAACAGATGCAGGTAAGAATCGCTCTCTATTGATAAGTAATTCAAATAAATGCTATAATTCATTCATTCAAATAAACGTAATTTATTTGACCTATAATGCTGCCTGATCATAATCATATACTGTTCGTTCGTTGGCCAGAGGAGAACTGGCCCCGACTGAGCCTGGGTTCTCCCAAGGCTTTTTTCTCCATTCTGCCACCTGATGGAGTTTTGGTTCCTTGCCACTGTTGCCTTTTTCACCTTTGTTGCCATTGGCTTTTGGCTAATATTCAACAATATTATTGATCTGCCTGCATTGACACCATTATATGATAACTGAACTGAGCTGGACGATGAAATCCCGGTTTTCTCCAGAGCGGCTATATATATAAATTAACTAAATTAATAACTTTTTTACAACATAAATGAAACATCACTGAACTTACTTAAAGGGATAGTTCGCCCAAAAATGATATTTAAGCCATGATTTACTCACCCTCAAGCCGTTCGAGATGCATACGTCAATCTTTTTTCAGACGAACACATTTTCAGTTATTTTAGAAAATGTCTTAGATCTTTCAGTGGTTATAATGTGAGGCAATGGGGTCCAGCTGATTCACGTTCGAAAATGTACATGCATCCTTCACAAAAATAATCCATCCGGCTCCAGGGGGATAAACGAAGGCCTTCTGAGGGTAATCCGTGCGGTTTTGTCGTAAAAATATACATATTTAAAACTTTATAAACTAAAATAACTGGCTTCCGGTGGCGGTCGGTGCGCGTTCACAGAGATGGAAAGCGTCGTGACGTAGAACGAACGTAGAGTTTTGTTTTGCTCTGCTCTCTGGCTGCGCTGTCACGTTCGTTCTACATCACGACGCTTCCTACGCTACGTCATACGCCAGCAACCATCTCTGTGAACACGCACCGACCGCCACCGGAAGCCAGTTATTTTAGTTTATAAAGTTTTAAATATGTATATTTTTACGACAAAACCGCACGGATTACCCTCAGAAGGCCTTCGTTTATCCCCCTGGAGCCGGATGGATTATTTTTGAGAAGGATGCATGTACATTTTCGAACGTGAATCAGCTGGACCCCATTGCCTCGCATTATAACCACTGAAAGATCTAAGACATTTTCTAAAATAACTGAAAATGTGTTCGTCAGAAAAAAGATTGACATATGCATCTCGAACGGCTTGAGGGTGAGTAAATCATGGCTTAAATATCATTTTTGGGCGAACTATCCCTTTAAACTGGGATGTGATGCTATTTTCTTCTGGAAACAAACTTTGTTGCATTATTTTCCTGTTATCTCTGTAAAGCTGCGTTAAAACAATCTGTATTGTAAAAAGCGCTATATAAATAAATGTGACTTGACTTGACTTAATCTTACGCACTACTCTATCTCTGTGTCTGATTCAAAGCAGACAGAATGCTAGATCTAACGAGCCATAACTGATGAAAATAACCGCCAGTTTTACCCTTCCGGTCAAATATTGCGCTGCAAAAATCAATAACAGCTTTAAGTTGTAAATGCTGTCAAAAGACTGTGGTATAAGTGGGATAATCTACGGCTAGCTGTGCATTGATAAATGGATAATGTACATCCAGCCGGTTGTTATCTCAGAATAAACCCAGACAGGGTGATCAGGATCAGGTCTTCATCAGCCTGAAGGGGTTTATTCTGAGATAACAGCCGGCTGGATGTACATTATCCCGCTTATTACACGGCTACTTGACACATGAGTAAATAATTAGACATGAAATATTGATCTAAGACTAAATATTTTATTAGCTCTTTAAACGCAAAGCTTCCGTGGAGAGAGCAGTTGCAGAGCGGCAAGTTCAAACTAGGCAGACATTTTAGGGATACGGTATACAGTCATACCACTTATTACACAGCATTACACCACAGAAATAATTATGGGGATAAGAGATATTGATTTGAGATTAATCGTTTTAAAATCGTACCTGTTTGTTATCCTATAATCCAACAGTGTACAAAACAATAGTCACAAAATGGCAGCAACTGCGTTTGTATGAAACGAGAGAGAGCGAGTCCACGATACTGGATGACATAAATAACTTTACACAGAATATTGAGTTTAAATAATTTGTTAGCTCACCAAACGCAAAACTTCCACAAAGAAAAAACATTTCTAGCAAGTGTAAAGCGCTGCTGACTTCGGTAACCCGGATGAGCCTGTGTTTCTGTTTTCAGAGGTTGTTATCTGGGAATAACACACCACTGGATGGCGCGATTGACCAATCAGAATCAAGTATTCCACAGAGTCGTGTAATAAACGATTTTAATCAACTTTACCTCCAGGTCGTACATTAAAATCATTTATTGCACAGCTAGCCGTGGATTATCCCTAACATTATCATATATTTAGTATTACAAAATACTATGTACTGTATTCCACAGGCGACATGGATATCACAGTTGTTGCCGACTACATCACAGAGAGAAAGAGAGTTCATCCAGTTGTGGAAGGACGTATTCAGTTTTCCAGCTCTTGCATTGGACATCGAGGACACATGCCCATCATTCTGCTGGTGTGGGCTCTCTGGGTCATGATTGTTTAGCCAGTCAGATTACTTTCAATGTACTTGTGTAACAACATGTAGCGTCAGAGGATAACAAGAAACCTTTAACCCAAAGATTAGTTGCCTTCACAGAAGAAAACAGTTCAGATTACCTGACAATTAACTCTGTGATCTAGTAAGAATAAAAGAATGTCACTCGTTTTGTCGCACGAGTTGTTATTAGAGCAATATAAGAGCAATAGAGATCTTCTATACAGGCATTTACTACACCTGTTCATAGATAATCTTCACAGAATCCATAAGAGGGTATACTATGAAAAATATCACAAGAAAAGTCCAGGTCATTTATCAACCCAGAATCATTTTTTTGCTTAAAAATACCTATTTTAAGTCCATTAAGATATTTTTGTGACGATATGTATGACGATTCATCACTCATTCAAATTCTCATTAATACAATGTGAAAATAAAACTAAGGTGTAAAGCAGAAATACATCATGGTAGTATGATTTAATTCATGCTGACTTTCTTAGCCGGATGATTTTTATCATTTTGTATTTTACAGTTTTGTTTTTAACTCTTTCCCCGCCAACGTTTTTTAAAAAAGGCCAGTATTTTTGATCACAAAAGTTTCATGGCTTCCCCAAATATTTTGTTGTATGACTATCTGAACATGCAATATATCAAAAGAAAGAACAGAGCCTCTTCTCTAAAAGAATATTCTAGTTTCATACATTCCTTTTTTTTTATCGGCACTTGAATATGGGTACGTTTCATAAAAAAAGCAACTTTTTGAGCAAAAAGCTGAGAAGATCGCATCTGTTTTCCAAAGACTGCAACGTGCATAAGCGATGGTTTTATCTCGTTTCTGCTTCTTTTTTGCCAATGTTTTGATCCAGAGTTTCTGTACTCTTTCAGAAGTTGCGTAATAGCGCCCCGTACCGTATAACAGTGATGACCGGTACATATTTTCTTGAGATTCTTCTCGGGTAGAGTTTTTTATATATGTATATGATTACAATTAATTAGCACAACCTGTGAAGATTATAGATGGTGATTGTGATTTCTTGTTTGTCTGGCAAGAGTTGCTATTCTTGTTCCTATAAAGCATTTATTTAAACTACAGTAGAACATACAGTATATATTTAAAACAAATTAATTCATTCATTCTAATACATATGACCAGGGACAAAAGACTTGGATATATTACATTTTTATTTACTGAGAGCAAAGCCAGAACATTTACAAAACCCTTTTATTTCACACATAGCTCTTAACTGTATGATACTATATAAAATGTCTCAATTATATTTTTGAATGGTTTTTTTTTTACTTGTTTCTGTATTTTTTTGTTTAATGTCTTAAGGGACAGTCTAGAATGTAAAATGGTCTGAAGGATGTTTTCATGACATTATGTGGGTTGAAGTAGATTTATACTCGATTCAAACTCCTGATGTTGTAATGCTGTTAAAATTTAAACAAGACTGGAAAAATAAGGCAGGGATCCAATGATACAATGAAATAATCATGGCATACAAGTCAATAAATAATTGTGTTTTAGAAGTGCAATAAAATGCTTTATAATGTTGATGTCGAGACATTGATAATGTTTTACATCCATCTAGAGGAGACGGAGAGACATGCCTTCTGATTCTACAAAAGACAAAACAACAGAAGCTCCATTAATAAACATCATGAGCAGCTCTGTGTCAGAGCGTGACTATGGTTCAGAAGAGCGTTACCTTACTGAGCTCTGGGAATAACTCCTGGAGAGCGATGTCAAGCAGCACATACGTCATCTGTTAGCAAACCAGAGGAAGTGACAGATGAAAGAGATTAGCAGAAAGTGGGAGCGTTTGATGAAATGGCAACAGTATGTTAGATAAGCATCTGGCAGTTCGTACCTGTTTGTTTAGCAGTGGCTGCTGAATGGCATTGAAAAGCATCTTGACGCCCTCATACTTTGCTTCCTCGCCGATACATTTCCCAACTAGATCTGAGAAACAGCGCACATCAGTTAGGGATTACATGATCAAATTAAATGATATGTTGATTAATCCATATTTAAATCATATCAATATTTGCAGAAATATGTGTTTTCTCCTCCCTTTTAAATGTTGACTCTCCTAACTAAACTATATGGTTAGTTGCATTTTATTATTTGTATTTATCACTGGTACAAATAAACCTTCAAATGACAACACACAACCAAATCTGCTGCATCTCGACATCCAGGTCTAGCTTTTTGTTGTTTTGGGTCTCTACTAGGATAGGTTTTCATGCTTGAATGTTCAAAAACACATTGTTTTTAATATATTTGACACTGTTGCAGCACCTCTCTTCTCAGTCTGTCAGAAACGTTTCCAGAAAGCATCATTAGCCAACTATGGTCTCAAGTTCCGTCGTTATCAACATAAGCCGAGGTTCCACCGCAGGAACTTTCCCCAGGAACTAGGAACTTTGGGGTTGTACTCAGTGTGTTTCCACCGCAGGAACCAGGTTTCAGGTAAAAAATTCCCCCTCTGAAAGTCCCTGCTTGTGAGGTAGTACTTTTTCAAAGTTCAGGAACTTTTGGTGGTGGGACTTGGGCACTGATTGAGTTGAGTTCATGCCGCATTTTGATTGGTTGACTCCACACAGCATTTCATTTCAACTGGGACTGCGCAGTCCTACGTCACCGGACTAATTTGCCGAAACCATAGTTCCAACGAACATTCGCAAACAGCATCGCAAACTTAGATGGTTGGAAGTACAACTCGAGCTGTGCTTAGAAGCATAGTTTCTTGGTAAAATGACATGTGGCCTAAAAGAGATTGTGCTCTTGGGCACAATAGGCAAGCTAACATTCATTACATTCTATATCTTTCTTTCTATTTAAATATATATATATATATATACACAAAGTATGAGGGATCATACTTCGCTGTTTTTTTTCCATGTCATTTTGCTTTAACGTTTGATTCATCAAGCGAAGTATGATCCCTCATACTTTGTATATATATATATATATATATTTAAATAGAAAGAAAGATATAAAATGTAATGAATGTTAGCTTGCCTATTGTGGTTTATGAACAAAAACAGCGAAGTTTGTTTTTGTTCATAAAGGTTCATAAAGGTTCATAAGGTTTATGAACAAAAACAGCGAAGTAGTCATTAGGTGGCATGTTGGTTACAGCAGCATTTTGGAGATCTCGAATAGATTAATAAGCAGAAGTTATAACGCCACCTATATTGTTGAGCCAATGTGGTTCAAACGACAGAGGTGCGACCATGTTACTACAGTTTTAGGAAACAGTCGTGACTAGTTGGTTTTCAACGATGCATCGTACTATGGTAGTTAATCAGTGAGTTACATCGTTGTACGGGAAACGCAACCCTGTTTAGGTCCTGTCTCTTCGAAGCCCCTCCTTCTGAAAAGCACAATGTGCTCTGATTGGTCGGCTGGATCAGTGTGTTGTGATTGGTCAACTGCTTCGAGCGTGTTACGTAAATGTCACACCCCTTACCATAACCGCGAGTTTAAACACACTACTAAGGCTACGTTCACACTGTCAGTCATATCCGATTATTTATACATCCGATTGGAATCTGATCAAAAATGATTGATGTCCAGACTGTGCATCTCAACTGTTCAGATCCGATTTGTGTGTCCCGTGCTGCTCTTTCATTTTCCAGAATATCTGCATTGGTTTCTATGGCAATGACATTGTGATGGTAGGCATACGTGGAAAAACAACAACCGCAACATGGAGGGGTTTGCAATATAGATGTTGTCTTATTTACAGCATGATAATGTGTATCTGCCGCGCTGGACTACTGTGTCTAATGAAGCAGAAGCAGAAACATAGAGGCTGGTATGTGTGGCTGTATTTCATGCTGTTCTCCACCAATATCAAAACATGTCCCCGTTACATATACAAAACATATCGTCATTTTCTGCTCGTTCTGCACTTTGCAACAACACACCCTTTTGCAGTGACTTTTTAGCATGTTTCCTATAACGTCATGTTTACGTTTTACATGACGTAAGAAAGTCACATAAACCATGCGAAAAACGATCAGAGCGGTCAAACTGAAATGGATTTCCAGAAATATGATTTGAATAGGATTTCAAACCACATATGAATGAAGCTTGAAACGGATTTGTAAAAATCATATCAATCGCATTTCATGTAATTTTTTGACGTTCACACTTTCTAAATCCGATCGAATTTCAATCGGATATGCACAAAAATCTGATTTGGACTGACAGTCTGACACAGCCTAACGAACTTAGCCAGGCCTTTCCCATTTGTTTTTAAATATGAACTTAAGACTACAAATGAGGCGTTTCTGGAAATTCAGAAACAGTGATTACTGATATATAAAATAACTCCCTTTGGAGTGACATTGTGCTTTGAAACTACAGATCTTTTTCATGCTCAAACAGCAACATTGCACACTAAAGAAAGATGAACATGTAAATTAAAAAAAAAGATTAATAGATTTTTTTTTTTTAAAACACGAGATGTCACAAACAAATGATAACTGCGGCGTACTATGAGGTACCTGGTAGGTATTTCATCATCTCCTCAAAGGTCTTCTTGGCTCGTCTCTGTTTGTCCTCAGGAGAGCGTTCCTCTGTGCTCTCACAGAAAATAGCATCTGCAGTATTGATAATCTGATCAGTTAAAGTACACAAATCTACCCATGATCAACAGTACAGCACAATAATGAACGGCTTCTGGAGGTACACCAACACTGCACATTCCTAAAACAAACTTGATTAACCTTATCGGTTGTTTGTAGAGACTGCACTGCCTTCCACTTCAAATGTTTATGCCCTTCTCTCACTAACTTGTGGAATGTATGTGTGCTTATGTTGCTACTGGCAGAATGCAGTGCAATGGGTTTTAATGCCCTAAGTCCTTGATCACTAGAAAATCACGAGTCTGAATCCACTATGTAACTGAGGTCGGTGTACTTTTTGATCATTTCATTTCCTGTTTGGAACGGAATATAGCAAATTACATCTACGCACAATATTTGAAGCAGAAATATGTTGCTGGTCACGTAATTCGTGCTTACTGAAGGCGGAGCGTTTTGACCAATCAGATGAAAGGGGCGTTTCAGCACTGCCCACGTGTGTAAATGAAATATCGAACCCATTAACCGATTGTAAACCACAAACGAAAAATGAAAAATCGAGCCAAAATCTCATTTTTCGTTTTTTTTAAACTAAACTAAAAAAAGGATAAACAAGCTGGTTTTCATTTCTCGTTATTCCATTCCAAACAGGAAATGAAATGATCAAAAAGTACACGGACCGGCTGATTTATTAATTACCTTTTTTTCCTTAGGATTTTGTTTTATGCTCCATCCTGAAGGCCTGTAGGTATGCTTCAGTTATTGGGGAAAACTTACACAAGCACAATCTGCTGTGATGTCACAGTCGAATTGCATTTTGGGATATGGAGCTGCCTGAAGCATCTATCCCTTATATTATGTTGTGGGTCAGTTTGATCCCTTTTGATTTCTGGGAATTACTGGTAACCCATGATGTCTTTCTTTATATTTCTTCTTTAAATTCTACTCATTTAGGGTCATGAACATCCATGCAAAGTGCAAATATTTTTTGATGTAATTTGCTATGTCAGTATTTCACTTACCCTCTGAGGGAATTTACATAAATGCATTTGGCAGACGCTTTTATCCGATGAAATTTACACTGCACTGAAGGTGTACATTTTTATCATTTTATGTAATGTATGTTCAGTTTGCTGGGAATCAAACCCAAGATCTTGCCGTTGCTACTAGTGCCATGCTCTACCGTTTGATCTTCAAGAAAACACAGAACAAAGGGGAAATGCAAAGGGAAGTCATTAAGTGGATGTTGAAAGTTAAGTGGGAGCTGTCTGAAATGCATGAGTCAGATACTGATGGTGTGCCTCCAGGAACTAACTAACGCCATTCTGTCTGTCTGTTCGGGTAGAAGTTCTGGTTTAATGTTGTTCATGACAAGTTCAGGCAATATTTGTATTGTAGTTTGTAGATACAGGTATTACAGTATGCATTAAAAACTTGAAGAAATGCGTTTATAAAGGTGGACTTAAGCATACAAACCTCGCAACAGAGTGATGAGGGAGACGAGGCGATGCTCTTGCATGAGCTGGTCTAATTTGGACTGTAAATAATGCTCTACGTACGCCTCTAGAGTCCTCTTCAAGAGAATACGACCTCCACTAAGAAAGTGATGCAGCCAATCAGGCATGCGAAACACCACGCGACCTGTGGCAAAAAACAGCACCATAAAATTATCCATTAACAACTGCGACATACTAGTGATAACCAAAGAAAATAACTTTGACTCATCCCTCAGTGCTTAAAGAATTAAAGTCATGACATGGATTTTTTATTATTATTTTAATGTTTCTTGAGGTTCACTTAATGTTAATACATGTTTTGCACAAAAAAAATATTTTCAACCCTCTTTCTGAAATGATCCGTTTTTAAGGGGAGGCTCCTTTAATGCTTAGACCCTTCTGAAGTCTGTACAGAGACATGTGGCCCTATCTTGCACCCAGCGCAATTGACTTTGTACACTGACCCATGTATCAATCTTATTTTGCAACCGACGCACAGCGGATTTTTCCCTCCACAGACACACATCTGTAAATTAGGGAATGAACTTGCGCTCCCGGGGGCGGTTCAGCGAAAAAGAGGCGGCGTGTTCCGGCGCAAACATTCCCTGGTGCTATTTTGCAGTTTCAGAAAACAATTCCGCCACTGACCAGGAAAAACCTCGTCTAAAGTCAGCGGCGCATTATTCAGATGCTATTCTAAGGTCGCATGCTTGGCCATAATGTAGCGTGTGCACAACGCGCATACACTTTGCTTCTCTACTCTACACACAGATGCAGCAGTTCCCATTTTTGCAAACCATACATAATTACAAGGAAAAATATTACCACACGAGGGAAATCATTATGGTATCCATGAAGATGTGAAAAAATAGGCATAAATCTAGCTTACACATTTACCCAAATTATTATACGCCTGTTTAACCGAAGGTAATTTAGGTGTGTTTGATACTTGCGTTTCAGATCGTTAAAACGGGGCCCAAGCTGTTTAAACGACGCCTCAAAGCGAAAGTTCTTTCACTCGTCTATTTGTCCTGTTGTCGACAGATTCAAGCATGTGGAGTATGTCAGAAACTGAACAATCATCTGTATACCATATCCAGTGTAGACAGCATCAGTGATTATAATGGGCTCTATTTGCTTTTGACATGATGCTCACATCCAGTGTAGGCAAATATCAGCAGTGAAGCGCCTGAGCGTCAGTGGGCGGGCCCTATAGTGTGATGATGTATCACTATTCGCCGATGTCTTGCTCTGGAGGCAGTCATATGCAAATGTATTTTCCCATGTGACATCACAGATCCCACAATATCCAAACAAGCTGTTTTTGGAGCTTGATTAAATAAATGCTTTGTTTATAATGAGAAGGACGGTTTAAACTATGAAACTTGCAGGATGTTTTAATGGTACAAAGACCTCTTGTATGTCAAAAGATCAAGGCAAACTTAATTTCTCATGTAATGACCCCTTTAAAAAGTGTCACGTCTCATTTGGTTTCTACATATGTGATTAACCAATGCCATCTTGAGTCTGTTATTCACACAAAGCAATCATGCGACTTCAGGAGACTTGGAGAAAAGTCATCTGGACTACTTTTAATACACTTTCATGATCCAAACATGGTCACTATGAACTGTTACTTTTGTGTTTTTTGTAAAATAAAATTATAATAATAGTAACATCAAACAGGTGAATACATTTTCATTAGTTGTCGAACTACTAAAAGGATGTGTATACCTTCTATATTTGCTCTACAAATGTTTTACACAATATATGTTTTTTTTATCGTTTGGATGAATAAACTCACTCACCTATGTACATCATATAGTCATATGAACCATCAACCTCCATCAGCTCCATGAAGTAGTTCTGGTTGTGTTTTCTCTCTACGCCTTCAGGCAGATTGGCATTGTTTCTGTACACCTCATTGAACAGCTAAAATGACATGAGGAGAAATTTTATTTATTAAAGATATTAAAGATACACAGACAATAAGACAGTTTGATTATTTACTCATTTTAAATGATTTGTGATCAGTAAATGAATGTCCAAGACTATTCCTTGTTTATTGAAGAATACAGTTTATATAGTGAATCTTTCAGTGAAAGTGTACCAGTGACCTGTAAAAAACAAAGTTTAGCCCAAATTATATTTCAACTTCACCTTCAGATATTTCAAAATTGTAATATTTCACTTTTTTGTAATAATTAAAAAATGTAAAAGTGAAAACATTTTGTTCTTATCAGTTATAAGGCTAGTACAAATATTATCAATGCTTAGAAAATCTAAGAATAACCATTTCAAATTTCATGAAGAATTGTACTGCAGTAATGTAAAGATTTAATTGAGATTTAAATTTGCCTTTCCTTGCTGTAAAGAAGCCTTTTTCAAACTTAGTACACAACTCCAGTGATCGTCTATTAAAAGGACAGATAATTATGAAAAACTGGGCTTTTAAGCAGCTGTTCAGAGTTTTTGTAGAGTATACGTCTGCTACAATAGTTTTAAATGTATTTTTTATTGTGATAAAGCAGCCAGAAAAGTATATTCGTTCATATCAAATTCTCAGTTGTAAAGAATTCTGATAAATTACATGATATAATATATTCAAATATAATATTCTGAGAATGTAATTTTTCTGAAAGAAAGAAAATTAATGCATTTATCGAAACTAAATATATATATTTAGTTTCAATAAATGCATTATTTTTCTTTCTTTATATAAATACACACACATATATATATATATATATATATATATATATATATATATATATATATATATATATATATATATATATATATATATATATATATATATATATTGAAATTAAAAAACATATATATTTTAGTTTTATTATAGTTGTATTAATATTTACAATTTTTATATTTTTAGTTTTCATGTTAATTTGTTTTTTTTTTTATTTGTGCTTTTGTCATTTTATTACTTTCTTTTTTAAACATTGCTATTTAGGTTTATTATTTTTATTTCAGTTTTAGTTTTAGTTAGGTAGTTGTAGATTTATTTATTTGTCTTTATTAATTTTAGTGTTTCAGCATAAACTTATTTCAATTTATTGCCATGGAAACATTTCTAATTTTCATTTAGTTTAACTTTTTCAACTAATATTTATATTTTCTTTTATTTCAGCTTTATTTCAATGAACAGTTTTAAATCCAGATCATTTTAGTTTTAGGTAACAATACAATTTTCCACAGAAACGTTTTTGTTCACAAATAACACATTTTCCAGAAAATGATCCACATAATCAATACTTAATAGTACTTAAGGGGTTATGGAAAGAATTTTTTTTTTTTTTTTTTTTTTTTTTTTTGAGTAGCAAGCGTACCTTTTTATTATTTTCTGCAGTGGGGCTGAGGATGGTGAGCTCAGGCCTGCTGGGTTTGGGTTTAGGAGATTCACAGGAACTGAAGAAAGACTGAATAAATGGTTCCAGGTTTTGCCCTTTCTAAAGAAATCAGATGTGAGAACAGACATCATGAGTTATATGAAAATCATTCTATGCTTGTCAAATTTTGTGAAAAAAAAAGTTATTCATCAGAAAACAGATGTGTGTGAAATTTAATTTACTTCATTGTTTCCAAGTCACATTTGTAACCGAACTAACACATTAAGGCAAATACTAGTATATCTGGCATTTTAAATATCAAAGAGAAATTTATGTAAAGTGTATAATTTTTGCATAACCAATCAGAATTACAAAAATAATGACTGTTGTCAAACAGGTTACCGGAATGTCCCAAGACTTTCATTAGGTCAAACAAGACAGTCCTGTCCCAATAAAGTAATAAAGAAATTAGAATAATAAGCAAAGCCTTAAACTGTACATCTGGAAAAAGAGAACATTTGGACATAATGGCAGCACTCAATGGTACAGCGGCATTGAAAGAGTAATTTCACTTTATTTTACAGTCCTTCTCCAAGGGATGAGTATCACTAAGGTTTTAACGGTATTCTTATCGTTCTTTTTGCTATATTTATTATTTAAAAAAGAAAAGGAACAAATTAAGAACATAGTTAACATTGCTTTATATTCTGAAATGTAAAATCTTTTTGTAAATGCACCAGTGTGCAGGCATTTTTTGCATAAGATAATATACAATAACAACACAGAAACAAAGTACAAACAAATGGTCAAATAAATATTTACAATAGAACAAAGATACAAATGAAATACAGTGCTTTAATTTTAGGAAGGTCTTCTAACATTACTGATCAGGTAAGAATATGGCCTACAAAATAAATCTAATAAGGTAATCAAATGTAAAATAACACTTCATAGTTTTCACTGTATAAACTGATATAGTACTTATTAATGCTAAAATTATGCATTCAAGAGCTGTTAGTAATTTTCTCTTTGCCTTGTGTTGTTTGATTCACATTAATGGCGCAATCGTCAGCAGGTTTATTAGGCTGACGCCACTTTAAGACTGAATGCAGATAATACACATATTTTCTCCCAACTATTTACACCCATTTAAGACATAAACTGTATTTAAGTAAATACTCTCCAAGCTGGTCATTTTGAAATATTTGAGTGTTTATTTGGTCATTTAGAGACGTGCACACGAAGCTAGTGATAAGTATAGTTAGTGATAAGTATAATTTGCTTGTAGTTGCAGTCAGTTTCGGAGCGCACACACATAAACCACCTTGAAGTTGGAAACAGTGTCTCTTGCGCAGATTCTTGTGCTTTTAATAGCTATTTTTATTATCAAACACGCAAAAGTTAATAAAATTGTATTAACATCATAGGCCTAAAGTGTAACCATACGTTTGAATGTTTATTTCTCTCTGTCGTCGTCAGTTATTAAGCAGGGACTTTCGAGTTGTGTGTGCTGTAGCTCGGCGTGAGAGATCTGTCTCTTCTGGATTGCGAATAGCAAAAATGTGATCAATCAGATACAAATCAGATATGTGCCAATGCGACTGTCATGTAAACAGGCAGTTCGGATTTTCTGAGGCATTAAGCTATCTCTGCGGTTTAATGACGAGAGCAGCGTTGTGTCGTCGTAGGAGACGAATGTGGACAAACGTTGACACAACATATCAAAGGTTGGCTTGCTCATGCTAAAACTTCGGACCCGCTGCTCCTCGTTAAAGCCCGCCACAATATGCTCCCACCATTCCTGAGAACTCTCTCGCACACAATAACTGAAGTATATGCACGATAATGCAATGATGATGGCCCTTTTCGTCCTCCTCCGCCTCAAAATCATGGTGATGTTTGGCGAACTTCGCATAGGCCTATATCGCAAAGCTAGGATCAAGCATATTTCGCGTTTGTCCATCTGTGCAAGAACCCACTTTAAGCATGCACGATGTTTCAGATAGTATGGCAAGTGTAAACACATCAATTGGATATGGGTAACAACTGAAAGAACGTGTAAACGGACAATGAATGGGCATCAAGACCTGCAGTGTAAACGAGGCCTTTCATAATTTAGCCCCGGGGTTCATTTAATACAGAGTTTCGGTCCCCATCCCTACCTGTTCCCCATGTGCACACTTTATTATAGCAATTACAATAACTGGGTAATAACTAGATACTAACCTTGAACCTACCTCTAAACCTCAAACCTCCAAACCTTAACCCTTACCTTATGTTTCTCAGTTATTTCTTAGGCAAGTAAGAACAGGTAAGTACACATACAGTAAAATAAAATGCAACCAATCACCGTTTATGTGACAATGGTAACAAAAGACAAGTTGGACAGCTTTCCTGAGCAGGCAGGGATATGTGTCATTTATTGTCAGTTTAACACTGATTCACCACCCACATTCAGAATTTTCAGGAAGGCCACACCCGTAAAACTAACTTGTGTCAAACGTTATTAGCACCCAGCTAAACATGAACATCGAACCAGTTAGTCGACTGCACCACTGGCACACACTTCTGAGGAGGCTTTGATACGGACATGGAGGCTGAAGTTAGAGTTTACCATCCAGAACATCTCCATGTATCCCAATCGTAATTAGTTATTATTGAAGTTAACAGCCATTGCATTTTTGAGTTAACTATTGGCAATATTTTAGAAAGGCCATATTTCCCACAACAGTAGCCTAAACAAAAGTGTTTACATGAACCCTAATAATACAATTGTGGTTAGCCTTCGGAACAAAAGAGTCACATGTAGCCATGTGTGCAATGGTGTACAGTAGAGATGGTGTAATGAGGTATGACCCACAGAACGAGCTGTTGTTGTTGAATATAGTGTTAAAATGACTGTCGAGTCTGTTGTCCCACAGGTTTGCATGTGCCAACCGCAGGAAACTCAGCACATTCGTGTGGTGAGCTCATAAAAAACCAGATGTGAAGATGTGAAGCTAACTTTATTTAGCGTTCATGTAAACACTACGTTCAGATTCATCAATCGGAATGATTTCCTTGCGTTTGAAACAAAAAGTGTCCATGTAAAGGTAACTAATGACTATTTGGCAATAACATGACCCAAGTACGAAGTGAAGTCAGCCAAAAAAGTTGTTTTCAGATGTTGTTTTCCCTTGTGGACCGGTTCAGCTGTGCAGGGCTCAAACCAGCTATAGTCGGCATGGCAGATGTGCACGCAAACAAAGGCTGCTTAAGACCAGCTGGACAACATACATTTTGAGTAATGTGAAATGATGAACTGTTCTTTAGAAGACTAGGAATTTGTTTTGATTTCATTGCGCTTTACAGTGGAAATTAACTGAGAATATAAAATCCAAATTCTTACCTCTTTCATTAGTTTTCCTGGCACAGACTTAAATATCTTCCCTGCAGAGAAAAACAAAAAAATAAAATCAAGTGAATTCATTTAATTCAGAGTCCACTTTTCCCATGTTTTATAGACTTTTCAGTGTTTACAGTTTTTTGGCGTCTGTATTACACTTAGGGACTCCCACTGCAATTCCTAACAGATGCTGTCAAGTTGTGTCAGACTGGATAAGGAAAGCGTCTGGGATTGAAGTTAAAGTAATTGAGCTGAGTTTCTCACGGACAGGAATAAAAGGACCAAGAATCACTCTAGCCATCTGTGTGTTATATATCACTGTCAAGCACTGTAAAAAAAAAACTGTGTTTGGCTAGCCCTCACTGTACAGCTCCAGAAAGCACAACAGATGTTTCAAGTTCTTAAATATGAATTACATATTAGGGCTGCAACAGTTTGGTCTGTACCGTAGTTTTAAGGCCACGATCCAGAATGATTTTGGTATCATTCTAAATTACTTTAAGCAAAGCCAAATGAAACAGGAATAGGAGGAGATAAACATACATGCGTCAGTCTTCGAGAAGACTTTCCACTGGAAAGCTAAATAAAATAAGGTCAAGCTGAACCCAAGGATGATGAAACTGTAGATTGTGTCAGATTGTGACATGGACACAAGCTTCTTTCAGGCTTCTCAAAAAAGTCAGTTTTGTTATAACTTTTAGTACACTGAAAACCCTTTGTTGCAGCATTTACCCAATAGGGATGTATGTGGCCAAAGCCGAATACCTTATTCGGAAAGGCTCAGATAATGGCTTCGAAACGAATAACGAATAATTCTATAAAAATAAAAATAAAATAAATTTGGCAGATACAGTCACTCCTCGTGTTTGCTGGATAACAGATGAGCCAGGGGAAAACATGATAAACCTCTAAAATCACATACGCAATAATGAGTGTGTGAAGTCAGTGAGTGTAAACTCTATTAATGAATTGAGCACAAAGCTGTGTCTCCATGCGTCTCAGAGAAATCAGAATGTGGCAAGAGTAATATGAACTAAAATGCCACATAATACACATGGGGCCAGATTTACAGTATTAACAGCTTGCACCAGCGCAAACCCTCTTTTACCATTAAAAAACTACGCTCAGGATTTACTAAAGACACGCAGTGAAAATGAGCTCTGAAAAGGCAGGCGTGGACACAGTTATTTTTGGGGCTGACCTTATTGCACATGTGTTTGTAGGAGTTTCCCTTTCAGACACAAAATTTATAAGAAGAGAGTAAAAAATAACCAATTATAAATGTCAATGCTTGGGTTTAAAACAAGTCCAAAGTGCCAGGTGCCAGATAATTTGTCAAAAAATGTATGGAGTCTTCTTTTTTTTTAAAGATATTTAAGGACAAAACAAAGCTACAAATACTTTTTCTCTTTCCGCTGGGAAACAGCCACACAGTTATTGTCTCAAACACTGTTTAACTCATGTTGTCTAAATGATTCATGGGCTTCCTGAAAATTCTCCAAACACATTCTTTCCCCCCATGGCTGGCTGTTATCTAATCCTGTAAGTCTACGACCCGACTTCACCAGCCTGAACAACTTTCAATGCAAAGCCATTTTGGTGCATGATTGTTGGTGCCAGATCCCATCTGATGATTAGGACCCAAAGGAACCCCATCACTGGCATAAAGCCCAGGATTCTGACACCGCCTGCAAATAACCAGTTGGCCAATTATGCTACCCTGAAATAATGAATAACAATTTTGGGTAAGCTGATCTAGTTGTCTCTGTCGCTGCTTTGGTATTTCCTTTACTAGGCGTAACACTAGGAATGACAATTCTACTTACCGATACTGCCTCAAATTCCCATTTATTACATACAAATCGCTTAAGCTCCCCATGAAGAGCACAAATACAAACATTCTCCACAAACTGATCACACAAAAGTGTGTCTGCATTGTGTAATTAGGGGCATTTTTTAAACTTTCTCCATTAAACCAAGTAATGCATGCAAGAACTTGTAAGTAATGCAAGTACAAAAATTGTACGTTTAGCGGTACAACGGTTCCCTTAAAGGAACAACTTTATACCTTATCTACTGCTAAAGAAAACCTTTGGTATTTATTTGATACAGTAGCTTAAGTAATGAGAAATAGAGCTTCAACAAGTTCAGACATTTCCCAAAAGCAGCAATGACTTGAATTCCTTTACAAGACTGATACCATTTTTATAACAATGCAACCAACAGCTACAGTATTACATCAGATAATGCAGTGTAAATCCCCTGAGGAACAATTCCAATCATATTTGCTATGGGAGAGGAAGAATACTATGTCCCAAAAATTGTTTCCGTTTTAATTAAGATTATATTTCTTACTCCATTGGCAGATGATTTTGCTTGTTTTGTTTTTCAGAAAACAAGATTTTTTTTTATTTTTTTTTGCCATTTTACTTATCTATGTAAATGCATCTTGATTTAAGGAAACAGGAAACAAGACAAAAATACAAAGAAAAGCATTTTTGCAGTGTATAATTTTGTAATAACAAGATGTGTAATGACCTTCCTGTTGTTTTCTAAAGAAGAAAGCTTCCAATAATGGTATGCATGACTGAAAAAATAATGTTTTTGCAAGATAGTCATTTTTACAGGATCCTCCCTTTCATCCAGAGAACGACATCTAAATCTCCCATCTAGTTTCCTCCCCTAAATGGTAAAAGCCCAGGGGCCTCATTAATCAACAGTGCATACACACAGATGTGTGCGTAATGAGTACGCAAGAACAGTTTCACACAAAGTGTAGCATCTACCAACTTACATGTAGGAATGTGTGTAAATATAAGCACAGCTGTGCTGCCACGTGTCCTTTAATTGCAAATACTCTATATTACTAATCACATAGTTCAAGTGTTTTTTGTCCTACTCCAATAGCAGATATTTCCAATTTGTGTGTTGTGACCTTTTTTTGGCAGCGGTTTTAATGTCAAACCCTTTCTTTGTTATTTCTGGCAGTGTTTTTTCCTCTGACCCAACAGAATTAACAGCAGCCGTTATTTTCTCCCAGGTAAAAATTTTTCTTTTGTTTATGTCTGAAATGAGTGGCCCAAATAACACTTTGTGGTTTTCTTCCACTTGGCTCACTAGCACGTCAATCTGTTTCTGAGAAGTTTCACTTTTCCGCCCTCTTTGCCATGATTTTGGTGAATACATTCTCGTGATTTATAAAGGCAGGTGTTTGTGACCGTATATGGTCCATTGGAGGCGTTTCTGAATGCAAATGACCATAAATGTGAACGAGCATGATACTTAAGAAAATGAGGGATTTATCAACAATGATTTCTTACTGGTGTGGGTAAGAACCACATGCACACGTTTGATAAACGTGGATCTATTTGTACATTCGTAGGTCTAAATATAGAACCTTTTCTACGCGCTGTTGATAAATGAGGCCCCTGGGGACTGATGTATAAATGTTGCGTACACAATTTTCCACGCACATGAGGATTTATAAAAAATAAACTAGGCATAAATGTGTGCGCACCGTACGGACACTCTAGACCGCGCATACACACTCTTTTACTGGAGTGGGCCAAGTAAACAGAATGATTTAAACTGCTTTACATCTGATATACACATTTAGATCAAGTATTCCACTCACATTAAATGGAGTTAAGCACTGACATTCCATGAAGCAATTATCCAGAAGTTAGGCTACAATATATATTTATTTTAATTTAAATATAAATATTTGTAGTGGATGCGCTGCTTTTGCATTTATGCATTTGGCAGACACTTTTATCCAAAGGGACTTACATTGCATTTCAAGGTACACATTTACATTCTTATCAGTTTTTGCTTTCTCACGCTCTACTGTTTGAGCTACAGGAAAGCACTTTTCCTGTGGAATGCACTTTTTGAACACTTTTCCTGTGGAATGCTGTGTTATAATGTTTTAACTACAGCGATGATTGCTTGCCGCATGATAATTACACTTTGAATTGTGTTCTAAACAGCAGAACTCGTGTTCTGAGAAAATATGTTCGCGTGAATAATGATCAATGATGAGCACTCGCTCCATCTAAGAGATATGGCTTAGCGACAGAAAACCTCTGCTCACGCAGGTGCTGTTGGTGTCGTGCGCAGACAGACAGGAGCCTAATGGTAACCATTTCCGTGCTCTTCCCAATATAATGAAAAATGCTATTGTATTTGAAGGACAGAATTTGAAGGAAACAGTAAGATATGCGTGGTGGTTTTGGTTTGACACACTCAAACCAAATCCACACTCGCGAGCAGACCACAAAGCTCAACTCAGATAAACACTCTGTGTGACTGTGGTGACCATTTGTTGAGCATTTGTTACATCCTAGGATTTGTATGTAAGTGGGAGTGTTTTTTTTTCTTTGCTTTCTTTGAGTACGTTTACATGACAATGATACGCTTAAAACTGAGAAGTTTTTCCTTTGAGTTTTCTGCGCACAGACGACACCATCATCAAAACGATCCCCATTAAAAAAAACGACTAAAAGCGCTGTATTCTGCTGCCAGGCCATTAGATGGCGATGAAACACTACAGACTGAACACATAATACGCATGTGCATGACGTCATCGTCCCCAGAGATTCGGGTTTTTGTTGTTTACACAGAGACCATTTTCAAAAACTTGCACTTTCAAACCCGTTTCCAAAACTTTTCAGGCTCCCAAAACGCTGTTGTCGCGTAAACGAACGGCCAAAACGCATACAATTTTTTACGTTTTTAGTTTAAAACGGTGTCGTGTAAATAGCCCCTTTGTTCTGTTTGTTTTCTTTCTCTAAAACAAAGACTATCAGGTGGAGTTCAATCATTTGGTGATCCTATCCTGATTGATTGATTGATTGATTGATTGATTGATTGATTGATTGATTTGAGGATCCTATCCTGCTATCCTGATTGGTCCACTGGAGGAGTTGTCTGGAGTTACAAGGCAGAGCTGAGATGTTTGGAGTGTGGAGAACTGGAGCAACATTCCCTTCTGTTGACTTAATGTTGGTGTTTGTGTTAACTTCTTGTTGTAATATTCCAAAGAAATGATCTTTAGTCCTCTTGTAAGAGATTCTCTTTAACCCAAACATGTGAATCATTTTGTGTTAGTTAATCTTTTCTATTTATTTTCTTTTGAAAGCTGTAGGGAGGTGGTCCTGTTTTTACACCATCTCCTTGTCTGGCCAAAAACAGGACCACCAACCCTTACAGCTTTCAAAAGAAAATAAATAGTTTTTCTGTAATTGTTTCTACTTTCTTTTGTTAGTTTATGTAGATTTCTTCGGTTAATCCTTCCGATCTCGAGACATAATGCACAGCATGTGGAAACTTGCGGCAGTTTTACTACAACAGCAGTAGACCATGTAAGGTTCACTTCTGTCAGTCAAGAACAGAAAGATGAGGCAGCAGTGTGCACAGGTTTGCCAAAAATAGAAACACTGGAAAAACAGCCTGGTCTGATGAATCTCAGAATTTGACAGCAAACGCATTAATCCATGAACTGTACCTACAGTGTGTGAACAGTCCAGGCTGGTAGTGGTGACGTAATGGTGTTAAGGGAAATGTGCCAATGTCTTGGTACACTTCAGGCTATTAACACCAATCAGTCATCACTTAAATGGGCAACACTATTACCGTATTTTCCGGACTATAAGTCACTCCGGAGTATAAGTCGCATCAGTCAAAAAATGCGTCATGAAGAGGAAAAAAACATATATAAGTCGCACTGGACTATAAATCGCATTTATTTAGAAATTAATTTCACAAAATCCAAGACCAAGAACAGACATTTAATCTGGAAAGGCAAGTTATTCAACTACACAGTAGCACACAGAACAACAGGCTGAGTAGGTGTCCGGTATGTTAACGCAACACATTAACAGTTATTCAGCAACACAATAGCATAAAGAACATACCTGGGAGGCTGAATAGGCTAAATTAACATAAGCCAGCGAGTCCAACAAGCAAAGTTACCAGTAAACAAATTCACCAAGCTCCCGCGATCTCATTCCACATCACTGAATCCATTGAATTTTCTTCATCCTTGGTGTCGCTTCTGAACAACTCCGCCATAGAGCGCCCTCTCGCGGCTGTAGACGGTAATGTTTTCATCTCAGTCTGAATTAATTTTGATATATAAGTCGCACCTGATTATAAGTCGCAGGACCAGCCAAACTATGAAAAAAAGTGTGACTTATAGTCCGGAAAATACGGTATGTTAGGCCCAGGCCCAGTACTCGTGAAGTATGCCCTTTTCAGGTCAGCCCGTGTACTTGAGCTAAATGCTCCATATGTTGTGATTTCCCAGAATCCCACTGAATGTCCGGGACACGCTCTCAGCTCCTTAGCACAAACCCGAATGAGTAGATGCACACCATCTAGCTTTATACCCGTAAGTCCGATGGAGTGGCGCATGCAAATTCCACTCGCCAATTCGCAAAGTATCAGAGGTGTTTGGGGCTCTTAAGTGTGACCCCTAGTGTCCGTACATCCACACAACGTCTCGTTCCTTCCACCAGGGAACAGGGGTTACAACAGTAACCAAGATGTTTTGAGAGTAAAGCGAGGACTGTTTTCCTATTAAGTGCTCAGTAAGTGTATCGGATCAAATTACTCACAGTTCAGTTTGTATCACGGTACTCAACTATGAAATCAACTATGGCGGAAGGTGTACGTGAAGCAGAGTGGGAGTTTATCGGTAAACGAGGAACAACCTCTACAATCTAGAACTGGTAACGCGCACTGTTTCAGTTCATCCTAATGAATGCACAGTGTATCTGACACACAGCAAACACTAGTGTGAGGCGCCCGACTCGCTGCCGGTTTACTAAGAGCGCTCAGTGTTTCTCACATTGAACAGAATTGATGCTCTACATGTAAACGATATTATTTGTTGTATTTTCCTGAAAAAATAATGGAGTTCATTTATAATTATTCAACCTTTATGAGCAAGCAGAAACTAATGCGCAAATGCAGAAGTGATTCATATTCATGAACCCAGCTCATCAATCCTTAGTGCGGTTTATATTGTTATTAGTAATAGAATTTGTAGTAGGTATCATTATCTTATCAGTATTATTGTTAGTTTTTTACATTTCAAACTTGTAATTGATTTGAATTATTATTGTCTGATGTTTTTCAGTACAGTTGCACTATTTAAACATTGTCTGCACTTTTACAGAAGAAACGTATATCTGCAAGGGCTGGTGTTTGGAGTTTTACTGTTTTTTTTTATTTTTTTTTATTCTTTTATGTAATTGGTATATATTAGGAGCCCATTTGACGATGGGCATGTTTTACTTTAGATCAGTGTTTGTCTTTCTGAGGCTCCCAAGACTACATGCAGCTATGTCTTGTAGCCAAAAACAGTGGTGAATGGTACCATATTTATATCGTCATTGATATCGTTATCGCAATAAATACCAGAAAATATCGTGATATAGTTTTAAATCCATATCGCACATCCCTAGTGAGGATTTTTCCAATTTATTAGTAAAAATATACTTTTCAATTATAATGCCCGAATCAGTCAATTTAAATGTGAATGAATTCCAGTAAAGCACAGAGGCAGCTGGCCTAAAACGGCATACAAGGGTGCAGATGTTCTGCAAAGCTCGAAATAGCGAACATTTTAGTCGCATATGCTCCCGAAATTTAATCTGTGCAACCTCAGAATATATTTGGTAGTATCTGTGCAAATAATAATTGAGGTGCGTCCTGTTTTAATTTCTCTACAAAACGTTTGCTAATTACTGCACAGTATTTGCCTGCAGTGAGCTGATACAGTGACCGGTCCACCATTTTAACACATAACCAATTCAAACTTCATCTTTACGTTCTTAACTTTAAAGCAGAATTTAGATTGGTTAATATTAGCCGTCAATCACTTTCACTGCGCTCTGTTGTCACGTGACAGGGAGCTAACTAATGTGCAAAATGTAAAGAGCTGAAGAGTCGAGAGAGGATGAAAAGAACACAGAGATTTCTTTTGTAAGCCGTACATCCACCATCCATCCAATGCACTGCGTTCACTGTAAAGCCTTTGGGACTGAGGTTGCAAAACATCCATCCACCCACCACCACCCACCTGAACCCATAATTTTCTCAGATTTAGATATCTGCACCCAACTGCCGCATTACAATTATTCTAATTCTCAGTGTTACACGTGATGATATGGTATGATATGGTGATTGTATATTACACTAAAGTAGGCTTCTTTTAAATCAACATTTATTTAAAGTAAAAGTTCTTGTCTGGCAAAATTACATTTCCTTAATAGCCTAAACACTGGCTTCACCCCTTCCAACTTAAATT
The DNA here is from genome assembly GCA_022828995.1 of Vimba vimba. Taxonomy (NCBI): domain Eukaryota; kingdom Metazoa; phylum Chordata; class Actinopteri; order Cypriniformes; family Leuciscidae; genus Vimba; species Vimba vimba. Next base: position 3,514,508 of record CM040832.1, on the reverse strand, counting down.
TTCACTGTTTCCGTCACTGCAACCTCCCGAACACACACATTAAATACGTTCAGCCAAAGAAAAGGCTGGATATGTTTATTTTATTTGTTTGTCATATAGACCTATATAGCGCTTAACAGCCGTTACATATCACATACTCAGCACTTGATTCATCCTGGTTAACTACTTCACTAAAACCCTCCCACACTGTAATTTTCTTTCTTTCCTTCCTTCCTTTTATTTTGTTTTTAATTCTCTCTTTTTTTTTCTCTCTTGGATCTGCTTTGCCTCCATTGCTACTTAATCAAGTGGAGCCCGCAACTGCGTAGCTTAATACAAGTTTGCAAATTAGTGCCTGATGAAAAAAAAAATAATATTTTCTTAAAAATTTAAATTATGTGATTATTAACTGACCCGTTGTTTCAAACCTGTATGATTTTCTATCTTCTGCTGAACACAAAGGAAGATATTTTGAAGAATGTCGGTAACCATACAGTTAATGGAACCCATTGACTTCCATAGTAGGAAAAAAAATACTATGGAAGTCAATGGGGCCTATTAACTGTTTGATTAACAACTTGAGGGTGAGAAAATGATTTTTAAATTAATTTAAGTGAACTATTACTTTAAAGGGATAGTTCACTTTGAAATAAAATTTTGGTATGTTTTAGCTTACCTCAAGGGCATCCAAGATGTAGGTGTCTTTTTTTCCGCAGTAGTTTCAATTTTGATATTTTTAGGTCAAACCGTTCTTGTCTGTCAGTCATATAATGCAGGTCTATGGTCACTGTCTCAAAGAGCATGCACAAAGTCCAAATTAAAACAATTCCCCATCGTCCAAATTAAACAATTCCCCATCGTAAGTACACATTGATGGCCTAAGACACTAAACGAGCGGTTTGTGTGAGAAAACGAACAGTATTTATATTGTTGTTACCTCTTGAACACAGCCGCGTCCAAATGATCTGAGGGCGCGGGCGGGTATAGATATATACACTAGATGTCGCCTTGGGTACGGTTTCGTTCCAATGAACTGCAGTACCCAAGGCGACGTCTAGTGTATATATCTATACCCGCCCGCGCCCTCAGATCATTTGGACGCGGCAACGATATAAATACTGTTCGTTTTCTCACACAAACCGCTCGTTTCGTGTCTTAGGCCATCAATGTGTACTTATGATGGGGAATTGTTTAATTTGGACGATGGGGAATTGTTTTAATTTGGACTTTGTGCATGCTCTTTGAGACAGTGACCGTAGACCTGCATTATATGACTGACAGACAAGAACGGTTTGACCTAAAAATATCAAAATTGAAACTACTGCGGAAAAAAAGACACCTACATCTTGGATGCCCTTGAGGTAAGCTAAAACATACCAAAATTTAATTTCAAAGTGAACTATCCCTTTAAGCTTGTGTATATTTTCAGTTAAGGATGTTAAGTTATTAAGCCATTTCTCATATATAGGTTTTTTTCTTTGCGTTTTATATAATGACCACTAGAGTTGGAGTGTAGTTAAGCAGATTGTGTGGATATGGTTAAGGGAGGTTCAGCCTACCTAGGTTGACATCTAGCGCTTTATCATTGAACTGCGTCTCAATGCTGTGGGGAGAAAGGAAATCTGCCAACAGCTGGCTGTTACTCAGTTCAGGGTGATGCAGCAGTTTCTGGAGAAAACACACAGAAAAAAATGTTTTAAATTACATTACATCAAATTAACACACTTGAGGGCTTTTCACACTTGAAATAGTTAACCCTGGGTCATTATAAACCCTGAGTAAATGGAATACCTGGGGTTAACGATTAATCCTGGGTATTCATAAAATTTCACACTCTACATTCTTAAATCCTAGGTTAACGTCCTTATTTGCATATCCGAGGTGTCAGTGTCATTGATTGGACGATCTGTTTACATAAGGGCCCTAGTATTGTGCATCCTCATATTACACATTAGAGAAAAAAATACTATGGAAGTCAATGGGGCCTATTAACTGTTTGGTTAACAACTTGAGGGTGAGTAAATGATTTTTAAATTCATTTAAGTGAACTATTACTTTAAGCTTGTGTATATTTTCTGTTAAGGATGTTAAGTTATTAAGCAATAACTTAATAACAGACAGGACTGTACTATCAATGTGTACTATCAATGTGTGAAAAGCCCTTTGGAAAATTCTTGTGTCTATCTCTGTGTAAATATTGTAGATCACCTTTTCTTTTCACATATTCCCCCAGTTTCACAGACAAAGTTTAAACTTAGTCCCAGACTAAAATCTGTTTGAGCTGTTTTAACTGAAAGCATATCTTAAAATATGTCACTGCCATTGTTTTGTTTTAAGATACACATCAGTAATGTTTTTTCTAAGGCACATTTATTAAAGATGCTTAAATGTCCTAACTGAACTAAGGCCTAATCCTGGCTTAATCTAAGCCCTGTTTGTGAAACCAGGCCATTAAGTAAATGATGCTTTCAGCAAATCATTGTTAATATTTTTCTACCTTGTTTAATATCCATTTAGCATTTAACTAGTTGTAATGTTATAACTCGCACTGCTAGAGACTTTGAGCTTGTAATTTACTTTTATAAATTTATAAGTACTGATTTTACTGATGTAACCTTATGGCAGACGAATGATGTTTATACTTTGTTAATAAGATGAATCAAGTGTACAAGGTCAAGTAAATTACCTGTAAATATTCCTCAAATTCACCTCGTTTGGAGGACAAGAATTCATAATTCTTTGGTCCAATGATTCTTTTGGAAGGAAGTTGAGCATCCTGGAATGGGCCTGTAATGCAAAATCAAACTACAGAGATAAATAAACCACAAACATGTAGGCTCAGTCATGAAAAGAGAGACAATAATTAACTTTACCATGAAACTCTGTGAGTTTAGATTCAAGCACATAAAACTCCACGTATCTTCTGTACACAGACCAGCTCTCGGTCTCATGCCCCACTGCAAAACAAACAAGAACTTTCACAAAGTGGCCCTGTTCTCACAGGACATTGACGTATAAAAAAATGTTTATTTATTTAGTCTAAATGTAGTTTTGAAACTCACCATTCTTCCTGTCGTGGCGTTCCACGTCGATGCAGAAGACTGGGTTGCGCTCTTTCTTAACCTCGTCCTCAGAAAAATCCACATAAGGGATTGAGATGGTCCAAGCGGAGAGGTTGCGGGATGATCCTGGAGTTCCAACCCCCTCCACAGGCACTGGAGAGTCGTCCTCAAACACCATCACTGCCTCCTCCACCTGACCACACAGAACAGCAAATGTTCAGCCAGCCATTTCAATTATTTTTAGCACCAAAATGGATTCCAGTGCCAATTAAAATGCATGCGTGTTTGTGTGCACGCTCTGTAAAAGTTTATTTTTACAATATGTTTTTAAAGCGTTGAGTATAAAAGCAAATGCTGAATTTGAGAAATCATTGGCAAATCAGAATGGTTTAAGGTTGTCAAAATCCACTTCATTCCATTCAAAACATTATAAAAGCAGACTAACATGCTAAATGCAAATGCTTTAATATAATATTTACTTATAATTAGCATTAATAATGAACTTATTTAAAGGGGCCATGGCATGGATTTTTAAAAATATTTATCCAAAGATAGACCTATATATACACTGAATTAATAATAAATTGTAAATATGTTTGTGTTCAGCATTTTCTAGACTATTTTAAGTCGTAAAGTGAGCAGGATATATAAAAATGCCATCCCTCCCCTACAGCGCCCCACAGGTTTCCAATGTAAATCTGTGGTAAAAATGAAACCGCAGCAGGCTGTCAGAGAGCCATTGGGGCAGATTACAAACTGCCCTGCTTATTTTTACGTTTACCTCATGTAAACCACACCCCAGATTAAGACGATATCAGTCCATTTCAGCTATGTGTCTGCATCAGGTCAGTAAGTTGGCATGTCTGAACACGCATCTGTATACTGTATCAGTGTAGACAGCATCAGTCATTATAATCTGAACACACATCTGTATACTGTATCAGTGTAGACAGCGTCAGTCATTATAATCTGAACACACATCTGTATACTGTATCAGTGTAGACAGCGTCAGTCATTATAATCTGAACACACATCTGTATACTGTATCAGTGTAGACAGCATCAGTCATTATAATCTGAACACACATCTGTATACTGTATCAGTGTAGACAGCGTCAGTCATTATAATCTGAACACACATCTGTATACTGTATCAGTGAAGACAGCATCAGTCATTATAATCTGAACATCTGTATACTGTATCAGTGTATCAGTGTCAGTCATTATAATCTGAACACACATCTGTATACTGTATCAGTGTAGACAGCGTCAGTCATTATAATCTGAACACACATCTGTATACTGTATCAGTGAAGACAGCGTCAGTCATTATAATCTGAACACACATCTGTATACTATATCAGTGTATACAGCGTCAGTCATTATAATCTGAACACATCTGTATACTGTATCAGTGAAGACAGCGTCAGTCATTATAATCTGAACACACATCTGTATACTGTATCAGTGTAGACAGCGTCAGTCATTATAATCTGAACACACATCTGTATACTGTATCAGTGTATCAGCGTCAGTCATTATAATCTGAACACACATCTGTATACTGTATCAGTGAAGACAGCGTCAGTCATTATAATCTGAACACACATCTGTATACTGTATCAGTGTAGACAGCGTCAGTCATTATAATCTGAACACACATCTGTATACTGTATCAGTGTAGACAGCGTCAGTCATTATAATCTGAACACACATCTGTATACTGTATCAGTGTATCAGCGTCAGTCATTATAATCTGAACACACATCTGTATACTGTATCAGTGAAGACAGCGTCAGTCATTATAATCTGAACACACATCTGTATACTGTATCAGTGTAGACAGCGTCAGTCATTATAATCTGAACACACATCTGTATACTGTATCAGTGAAGACAGCGTCAGTCATTATAATCTGAACACACATCTGTATACTGTATCAGTGTATACAGCGTCAGTCATTATAATCTGAACACATCTGTATACTGTATCAGTGAAGACAGCGTCAGTCATTATAATCTGAACACACATCTGTATACTGTATCAGTGTATACAGCGTCAGTCATTATAATCTGAACACACATCTGTATACTGTATCAGTGTATACAGCGTCAGTCATTATAATCTGAACACACATCTGTATACTGTATCAGTGTAGACAGCGTCAGTCATTATAATCTGAACACACATCTGTATACTGTATCAGTGTAGACAGCGTCAGTCATTATAATCTGAACACACATCTGTATACTGTATCAGTGTAGACAGCGTCAGTCATTATAATCTGAACACACATCTGTATACTGTATCAGTGTAGACAGCGTCAGTCCTTATAATCTGAACACACATCTGTATACTGTATCAGTGTAGACAGCGTCAGTCATTATAATCTGAACACACATCTGTATACTGTATCAGTGTAGACAGCGTCAGTCATTATAATCTGAACACACGTCTGTATACTGTATCAGTGTATCAGCGTCAGTCATTATAATCTGAACACACATCTGTATACTGTATCAGTGTATCAGCGTCAGTCATTATAATCTGAACACACATCTGTATACTGTATCAGTGTAGACAGCGTCAGTCATTATAATCTGAACACACATCTGTATACTGTATCAGTGTATCAGCGTCAGTCATTATAATCTGAACACACATCTGTATACTGTATCAGTGTATCAGCGTCAGTCATTATAATCTGAACACACGTCTGTATACTGTATCAGTGTAGACAGCGTCAGTCCTTATAATCTGAACACACATCTGTATACTGTATCAGTGTATCAGCGTCAGTCATTATAATCTGAACACACATCTGTATACTGTATCAGTGTATCAGCGTCAGTCCTTATAATCTGAACACACATCTGTATACTGTATCAGTGTAGACAGCGTCAGTCATTATAATCTGAACACACATCTGTATACTGTATCAGTGTATCAGCGTCAGTCATTATAATCTGAACACACATCTGTATACTGTATCAGTGTAGACAGCGTCAGTCCTTATAATCTGAACACACGTCTGTATACTGTATCAGTGTAGACAGCGTCAGTCCTTATAATCTGAACACACATCTGTATACTGTATCAGTGTATCAGCGTCAGTCATTATAATCTGAACACACGTCTGTATACTGTATCAGTGTATCAGCGTCAGTCATTATAATCTGAACACACATCTGTATACTGTATCAGTGTAGACAGCGTCAGTCATTATAATGGGTTTTATTTGCTTTTGATGTGACGCGACGCTCACATCCAGTGTAGGCAAATATCAGCAGTGAAGCGCCTGAACGGCAATGGGCGGGGCCTGTGATGTAATGATGCATCACTATTCATCAATGTCTTGCTCTGGAGGCAGGCATAATCAAATGTATTTACCTGGGTGATTTCACAGATCCCACAATATCAAAACTAGCTGGAGCTTGATTAAATAAATGCTTTGATTTTGAGGAGGACATTTTAAGCAATGAAACTTGCAGGATGTTTTAATGCAGTGGTTCTCAACCTCTCCTGCAGGGACCCCCTGACAGGCCATGTTTCTGTTTTAACCCTGAAATGGCACACCTGATTCAATTAATGAGTATAGGAAGAGTAGGAATTAGTCACTAACTCAATTAGTCAACTACTCATTAAGCCTTTAATTATTTGAATCAGGTGTGCCATTTCAGGGTTAAAACAGAAACATGGCCTGTCAGGGGGTCCCTGCAGGAGAGGTTGAGAACCACTGTTTTAATGGTACGAAGACCTTTTATGTCAAAAGATCAAGGAAAATTTGACTTCTCATGTCATGACCCTTTTAAAATATTCTTTTTTATTTTCACATAGTTAAAGAAAATACTTAGAAAATAGTTCCAACAGTTGTTGCTATGGTACCGAAATTGGTATCGAGCACTGTGAAATTTTACTGGTACTGGTATTGACTACTGAAATATTGGTATTGTGACAACACTAGTTCTGAAACTGTTCAGTGTCAGCATGTTTCTAAATGTTTTGTCTCACCGTGTCGTCTTCTCCTTCAATCATGGCATATTGTGGTAACATTGCGCCCTCCATCGTGCTGCTCTTAAACACACCCTTTATCTTGCTGCCAATTCGGCTGATCCCAAATGACTCGCCACGCTTCGACGTGTTCCTGTGCGCAAAAACACACAGCGGTCACAAATTCTGAATGGTTGCTTAAAAAAAGACATACAGCACACGACACTGCACCAAAGTCACATGACCAATGACAGGGTATATAACTCAACAAATCATAATCACAGGAAATGATAGGTTTACCTAAGAACATGAGCAATACAGATACAGGCTCAAACAATGCAAGGCAATGCAGACAGTCCAGTAAACCCATGCAGCAATCCTGTTGCCTGTGCAGAACTCGGACCAGTTTTACCTCCAGAAAATGCTTTCTGACGGGCAAACTGGTCTAAGATGAGCATGGGAACATCTTCCACCCCAGACTTACTTCCTGGGGAGGGCTGGTGATACTGTAGGGCGACGTGTTATGACAGATGTGGGTGAGGCTCTGGAATTGACCACTGGAGACCTGTGGCCAGTGACATAATTCCTGGCCAAAGGGATGCTGTCAAGTCTAAATGAAGCAAATAAGCATGCCAGCACAAATAATGAGGGGGAAAAAAGAAGAAAAAAAAAACATACACATCAGCACTAAAAGGACACCTGGAGATGGGAGAAGACAGATTCAAATGCACATCAAATTATCATTCATTACTAATTCGTTTACATGAACATTTGAAAAAAAAAGGATCTAGTGTCTGTAGCCATGCAAGTCAGCAGTTAGTTTCAGCTTCAGACGGCATTCGCCATTCGCTGACCGCCTAAATCCTATTGCAAACAAAACTGATCCAACCAGACTGCCCGACTACAACGTAATATCCATGGTTCAGAACACAACTGTGTTGATAATATAAGAGCTTGTGAGAAAGAAGTAGGTCAGAATCAAATGTTTTCCACTTCCAACTTAAACAAAGACAGAGCCATGTGCTCAAGCAGAAGACAAACAAAGAAAACATTGAACAAAACGAGACAGACAGAATTGCAGATGAGAACCCTGACAGTAACAGCTCATTCTGGCCGAGAACAGTTCAGAAAACACTAGCAGAAATGCATGTAGACTTACTGTCCGTCCAAAAAAAAATGTTCTTTTTTTTTAACAAAGTCCTTGAATATATCTACAGTAGTTTGCATGCTTCTATGAACCTCAAGTAAAAAAATCTGTGGAAAACATTTGATTCTGACCTTTCAAACTTTGGGAAATCCAGCACCTTCTTTCTCACAAGCTCTTATTTCATCAACACAGTTTTGTTCTGACTCATGGATATTACGTTGTAGTCGGGCAATCTGATTGGATTGTTGTTCTCTGTCTTTGTTTAAGTTGGCCATGTGCCCCTCATTATTCATCATTCCCTGTCTACTGTTTTTGGGCTGTGACCACCTCTTCTCCTGCCATCTCTTGTCTTGTCTGCCAACTTGTCAATAAACCTGTAAACTCATTCTGCATTTGAGTTCTCTCTCACAGATCTGTGACAGTTATATTATCCAGACTTCATGTCCCCACAGGAAATAAAAGGTCTGGTTACACAAGACAGGTCAGAGAGTGAATGTTAACAGCTCCACAAACACCTTGATAAAAGCCGCAGCCACACTAGCGGACTCGAAACAACTCGAATTGGATTGGGTGGGCACACTTCAGACAGTGAGCCTGTCACACTCACCAAAGAACAGACAATAGGCAACACACTTAAGAACTGCATTCAAGTTTTCTCTTTGATTTCTGTTTACGTGAAGCTCAGTGAAATAAAAACTGGACAAAATAGCCACCGTACAACTGTTATAAAGTACTGGTTACAGTTGAATGATGGATTATCTCAACAGAAGGAATATTTCCATGTCAAAGAAGTTGGAGCCTCAGATCCACAACTACCCATTACAGACCAACGGTAATTCGAAGGAGTTTACCAGTCAGAGCGAACTATTCTGGAAAGCTATTTCAAACTCTAGAAACGAACTCCAAATGACTTCATTTTGGCCTGATTTTGTTCAAAATGACATTTTGTTCTTCGTTTTAGTTCGAAGTATAAGTACTGTATAAATCCTGTACTGTTGAATTGACTTGAGCTGAATAATCACACTATTGTCTTCTGTACAGATGATTTATAGTTGAACTGAGTTTGTTTTTAACTGATGGACGTTGCAACATTGACACTGTTACTGCACTGAATGAAATCCACACTGAACTAAACTGAGTTGAATCATTACACTACTGTCTTCTGTAGAGCTGTTTGCAGCTGTCTTTTGTCTTTTTATAAATAATTCATTTTTATTTTATGGTTTAGAACTGTGAAGCTGCTTTGAAACAATTTGTATTGTATGATGTGCTATAAAGCTACAGCAAGATGGAGATTGCCTTCACGGTGAGCTCCTGTTCCGCATTCATTCGATCCCAAAACAGGGCATTTAAAAACGTGATGGGATCAGTGGGAAAATTCAGAGGCAGTCGCTTAGTTGATCGACCATCTTCCATATTAAGTGTTCAGTGTGAGAGATCATCAATTACACTGTCAAGATTTCAGCAAAGTCAGATGATTGTTGTGATATTCCAACTCATTTTTGGGGTGTTTTGAGTTCAGAAATTGAGCAACAGCAAGCTTTTCACACTGTGTGCAGTCTGACATCCAGATGGAAAAATTGGCAGAAGAAAAAGTAAAAACCATCTCCTAGAATCCTTCTGATGTGACAACAAAAGAACCAAAAAAAAAAAAAAAAAAAAAAAAGTGTTTTTACTTTCTTTAAACTTTCTCTAAATATAGAATAGGGCTGGGCAATATAACTGAGAAGGGGGAAAAAAAGTCATTGATAATATTTCATATAGTGGTTAACAAAAGTCTGAGATCACATGGGAAGTCTGGTATTTTATTCATGTAAACATTGAAATTATTAGAAAGTTTTAGGATCTGGACACTGAATCACACTAGACATTCTCAGATCATACCGGAGGTTCAGTTCATGTCAGCTTAATTTGATGCTTCTAGTAAAACAAGAAGAGATTTCATGTCAACATAATTTTTAAATTCAACTTAAAACTAATTATTTTTCAGTAGTGGTCTAAGACTCTGAACCCACTGTACATATATTTTGACAATAATTTGTTATGAAAAACATTTCTTCTGAAAAGGTTTAAAGGAACACTCCACCGTTTTTTGAAATAGGGCTTATTCACCTTCTTTCCCACATTTAGATAGGTGGGCAAATGCATTTTTGTCTCAGTGCATGCATTGTTTTAGTTTGACAGGGTCGGCGCTAGCTTAGCTTAGCATAATGAATGGAATCCTTTGTTGCCAGCTAGCATGTCCTGAGTAAAAGTGACATAAAAATAAAAAAAACCCACCTAATTACTTCTTGTGGCCTGCATATTGAGAACAAGTACAAATAGTGATGCAGATTAACACTAGGCGATTTCCTAGGCAGATATTGACTTTGGACTATATTAGGGGGAAGCACAGGCGAAGCACTGCTACTTGGGCGCAGAGATATCACGCCCAAGTAGCAGTGCTTCGCCTGTGCTTCCCCCTAATATAGTCCTTAATATATAAGTCAATATCTGCCTAGGAAATCGCCTAGTGTTAATCTGCATCGCTATTTGTACTCGTTGTGAATACGCAGGCCACAAGAAGTAATTAGGTGGAGTTTTTTATTTTTTATATCACTTTTACTCAGGACATGCTAGCTGGCAACAAAGGATTCCATTCATTATGCTAAGCTAAGCTAGCGCCGACCCTGTCAAACTAAAACAATTCATGCACTGAGACAAAAATGCATTTGCCCACCTATCTAAATGTAGGAAAGAAGGTGAATAAGCCCTATTTCAAAAAACGGTGGAGTGTTCCTTTAAAAGGGTTAATATTTTCAATTAATGTAACATTCCATAACCTTCAGACGCAGTAAAAATTAAGTAAATATTTTGTTAAAATCATCATGATATTTACTATATTCATAATGCCACAAAAGCAGTATTGAACAAATTGTAAATATCTGATATATTGCCCCTCCTATCAAACGGTGTAAATGTTCCTCATGACACTGAGATGCGTTGTATGGCTTTCAGGCAGCTTTATAAGGCATGCAGTGAGAGCACTGGACAACAGCCACTTGAACCTCCATAAATACACTTACCTTAAATCATCCAAACTCAAATTCCTGGAATAACAGGCAAAAGGGGTTACCATCTACCCCACATAGTCTCTCACTGCTACACATGTACACATCTATATGAAGTGAATAATACTCACTCTTTGATAATGAAGCACATTCAATATACAGCAAAGAAAGGTGCCATTTAACCGGGTGTAAATAGTAATGAAAATGTTTTGTTTTATGGAACCCATTCAATATGACAATACAATATTTAAATTACTATTTGTTTTATTACAACAAAAACTAAAGACAAAAATATATTATTAGTAAATATGCTATTGAACTGTAAAATTAAAAATGTTATTTAATAATAATAATTTTTTTAGAACAACAGCAAAATTACAATAGAAATGTTTATGGCTGTCTTAACTTCTGTGCTTTCAAATCAGTTGTCAATAGGGGTATAACAATATATTGTGTCTCAATATATCGCAATACAAAAATGCAACAATATGTATCGTGGATAGTGATCTGTATTGTGTTTAGTTAAACCCAAAATGAAAGTTTTGTGAGAAAATAAATCACGTTTACAGAGTTTTAGTGTCAGTACTACATCAAACTACTATATATAATGTTGAATATAATGTATAATAATGCAATGGGGGAATATTTGTGGGTCCTGATAATGGCCTATATTATTTTAAAGGGATACTTCACCTCTGGAAAGATGAATGTGTATTTAAAATAGGTCATTTATGTAGAAGAAATGTGAAATTATTTTTGAATTTGGAGCTTTTTAGACTGAGAAAAGCCAGAAAATGTATTTTTGACAACTCCCAGAATGCACTTGCTTCGCTGCTCTAGGAGGCCACTCCCAAGCCACGCCTACCGGTAAGAGCACGCAGCAGTTAAACAACAAGACTAGGCTACTAGTGAGTCTCCGTGACGAGTCTGCCTGGGATTTTGAGACCGCCCAAAATGTCCTGGATTCGGCTTTTGCGTTCTACAGTCGCCATTCATCATGTTTACTGTGGCGAGCAGGACGAGGCTGAGGGCCGTGAGAGAACGACGCGAGGCCAGTGGTGTGATTACTGAGACGCACTGGTCTCGTATCTCTCACAGAGGAGCGGGAATTTTCTTAGCAATGCTAAAACGCACATCAACCGATCACTTGTTTAGCGTTCATGTAAACACTACATTCAGATTCACCAATCGGAATGAATTCAGTTAGACTGAAACAAAAGGTGTGCATGTAAACAATGAATGGCGACTGCAGAAAGCAAAAGCCGAATCCCGGACATTTTGGACGATCTCAACGGCCGGACATGTCCGGGAAAAAGAGGATGGTAACCCCTACTACTCAGCTTTCTCCACAGAACAAGAGCCTGCTAGCTTAGCTTCCAAAGAAAGACGGCTGACACTATGTGTACATTCTGTGAGTGAGATCCCACCCTCTATGAGCGGGTTGAGAACATGCGGGACAGCCCCTACTACTGGCTGTAGTCTCTCGCCTCTTGCCAAAAAATCCTCCGATGACGCAAAATGACAATTTTTGCGTCATTGGAGGATTTTTTCCAGACAAAAAATACATAAATCTCTCGTCTCAGGGGGATATGAGGGAGGGAAGCACGGTAATTCGAAAATACTACAGGTTTTCTACTAATACAAAGCTTAATGCTAAATCCTGAAGTATCCCTTTAAATATATGTAGTCAGTGATGGAGAGCAAGTATATTTGTCTAAAATAATTCTGTATTTTCATTTTTCCATTGTCCTATTCATTTACTGAATGTAATACCAAATTTTGCATTTTGATCGACAGTACATTTTTTGTTAACCTTTTTACCATATGCCTTGAAGTATCATGATAATATCGTATCGTGAGTTCAGTATCGTGATATGTATCGAATCGTGACATGAGGGTATTGTTACACCCCTAGTTGTCAGTCATTTCATAATCAAACCATGTATGAACAGAACTATTTTTAACAATTCCAACTGTGTTCTGCTGCTGTGTGAGTGTAGCAACACACACACACAAATGCAAGAAAGCTCACCTGTTTAGCTTTGAATTTCGAGCAGGAGACTCAGCACCCCAGAGCAGATGTCGAAAATACTGAGGACGAACAGAGACAGGCGCATGACGGAGAGTTTAAACACAACATCTTCAGCAGCTCTGAGAAAGCAATCCCTGGAGGTTACCTCATCACTGTGGCAGAACATGGGGGTGAAGACCTTCTCCAGCAGAGACAGCACATGCTCATAGGCCTCGAACAGACACCGCATCGTCTGGAGCTTCACCACGCCGGTGTACGGCCCCTGAGCGACTGAGGGAGAGAACAGTGAGAGACAGTGGCACACAACACAGGTGCTGCACAGAAAGCTGTGATGACACTGACTGTTGTGGATCTCGTCTATGATGAAGGGGTCAAAGCTGATCTTGTCGATGCTCTCCTCCAGACAGTACGTCTCATAGATCTTCTGCACCTCCTCATGCAAACGCTGCATCTCTGTGTCACTCAGGTCAGGACACAGGATCCGGTCATTAAACTCCTCTACACACACACACAAAAACACACAATTACATTCATTAACATTTTTAACATTGATTAAACACTGTGCACGTTAACATTATGCATTATGAACTTTTCAACAACTGCTGTTCATCGTTCACAATACACGTGAACAATTTTGTCAACCAAGTTATCTAGCTAAAGTAATAGTTCACTTCAAAATGAAAATTCTGTCCTCATTTCCTCACCCTCAAGTTGTTTCAAACCTGTATGAGTTTCTTTCTTCTGCTGAACACAAAAGATATTTTTGAAGAATGTGGGTAACCAGACAGGGACCCCACTGACTTCCATAGTAGGAAAAAAAATACTATGGAAGTCAGTGGGGTACGTCAACTGTCTGGTTAACCACATTCTTCAAAAATATCTTTTGTGTTCAGCAGAAGAAAGAAACTCATACAGGTTTGAAACAACTTGAGGGTGAGGAAATGAGGACAGAATTTTCATTTTGAAGTGAACTAATCCTTAAAGGAGAAGTTCACTTTTAAAAAAACTTTTGCTGATAATTTACTCACCCCCATGTCATCCAAGATGTCCATGTCTTTCTTTCTTCAGTCGAAAAGAAATTAAGGTTTTTGATGAAAACATTCCAGGATTTCCCCCCATATTATAGAGTCCAATGGGACCCAAACGGTTCAAGGTCCAAATGACAGTTTCAGTGCAGCTTCAAAGGGCTTTAAACGATACCAGACGATGAATAAGGGTCTTATCTAGCGAAACGATCGTTCATTTCAAAAATAAATAAAGAAGTTTAAGTTTTATAAGCACAAATGTTCGCCTTGCTCTGTTATGTGATGCGCGTTCGTGACGTCACGTAATACGCAATTACGTTGAAAAGGTCACGCTTGAAAAATTTCTGTCCTGAAGAAAATGTTCTTTTTGGCTTTTTAATATTAAAACACCCAGGATACGCACACGAAATGGGCATTTTAAACGATAAACTGACACAAATACATTTGAAAATGTGTATATGGTCCTCCTTCCGCACATTTGTAAACACGTCAAGCGTGACCTTTTCAACGTAATTGCGTATTACGTGACGTCACGAACGCGCATCACAGAACAGAGCAAGGCGAACATTTGTGCTTATAAAACTTAAACTTTTTTATTTATTTTTGAAATGACCGATCGTTTCGCTAGATAAGACCCTTATTCATCGTCTGGTATCGTTTAAAGCCCTTTGAAGCTGCACTGAAACTGTCATTTGGACCTTGAACCGTTTGGGTCCCATTGGACTCTATAATATGGGGGGAAATCCTGGAATGTTTTCATCAAAAACCTTAATTTCTTTTCGACTGAAGAAAGAAAGACATGGACATCTTGGATGACATGGGGGTGAGTAAATTATCAGCAAAAGTTTTTTAAAAGTGAACTTCTCCTTTAAAAAGTTGTTAATTTTCCGATGCAATGAATAAAATCCTGCCAAACGAACTGCACTGATCTTATCATAACTATGATAATTATGACTGTCAAAGAATAAATCACTTTTGTGGTCAAAAACTAATTTAAAATGCACAAATTTTAATTAAAGCAGCATATGCAGTGGGCAGCGTTCACTAGCAACTTTTTCAATGGATCTTCGTGGACTAATATAAAGAAATGTACAGCGGATAACGCTGCCAGACACCTCTAGAGGGCAAGAAGATGCATAGTACCAAACTAGCAAAGAACTAGCAGCATCGAAAACCAACTGCAGTGTCGCATCGCTTTTGGCTGGGACAAAAACCTGACCTGAGACAGACCCGATAAAACTAGACCTGATTCTGACAGAACAGCATTTTTTTAACCCAACCAGACCTGAATATAAAAGGCAGCGACATCTACACAGCCCTGCACGCCAGTGATGAATCATGACTTTTTCTTAACCAAAAAACAAGAGACAACAAATAAGAAATAGGTGTAGATTCAAAAGTATGCCCAGAAATTCATTCTCCGATCTTTCTTTGTATTTTTCATGCTAGCAGATATTGTGATTTTGCCATCTACATGTATGATTACTGAAAACATTTGTGCTAAAGTTGATTAATCTATAATCACCTTAGTTAAATTAACACCATCTAAGGGGTTAATTATTACTGTTATCTTAATGAATGATGTACTGGCACATCTTTTGGTAACAGAAACCCACACCTCCCCTTTTAGTTAGTGATGGCACAGTCATGAGTTGTGTGAAGTACATGTCCTCACTAAGTGGCAACCTCCCTGTCTCTCTCTTGAAACCAAAACAGAAGTGAATTAAACGGCAATTCATCGACTGGCCGCTTGAGGCTGGCTGCAAAAGTGAGTCAAATCTGCATCTCCCCCATGTTGAAATGCCCAACTTTACAGCAGAAAAAAACATGTTTTCAGCCTGAAGCAAAAAGTGGCTTTGGTCTATAAAGCTAATTTTGCCCTTCATGACAACTGTGAGGGGGGTGAATTTTTTTATAACTCATCCGTTTAAATTATATTAAGCCTTAAATTTCTGCATAATTAAGGGCGTGTCCACTTTTGAGTGACAGGTGGATTCCCGCTGCTGTGGTCATTAGTCATCATTAGCCGTTTGTCTGCTGTCTGTTAGCCGTCACACTAGGGTTTTTCGCCCATTTTCATTTATCCGGGAGTGACGCACTGCCAAGATGGCGATGGTCAGCTACGCCCACTTTAGGCTTCAAAAACGCTCTTCAGAAACCTACGGGTGACGTCACGGACACTACGTCCATATTTTTTTACAGTCTATGGTCCTCACCCACAGTCAGGCAGAACTGCAGGACGTGTACCGCTCCTTCCTCCTTCAAGAAACTCATGAAGCGGAACAACAAATCCTGTTGCTCTCTGATCTCCTTCAAATCCAACTTCAACACCTGGCAGAATAACAAACAGGTTAAGAAAATTACTAAACTCAAGGACTCAAAAAACACTGAAATGATATTGGAAGTACAGTGTGGAATTCATCGACCTTATCATGCATCCCTTTTCTTTAGACGTCTTGATAGACGTGAAAGGGCCATGTTAAGATAACATAAGCTGTACATACCGAGGATTTCTTGTTGCGTGGATCTGCAAACTTCTCCAGGAAGGGCACCAGAGCAGATGGAGGATCGTAGATTGGCTCAGGCTAGCAGAAAAATAACATACAAATATGAAAAAAAAAAAAAAACATTATTAAAACACACTTGGCAGGAAAGGCTGACTGAACAGTTTGTAATTGATTTGTCTGAATCACTCACTGGACTATCATCAATGAAGATGAGCACCATGTGATTTACTGTGTCCTGCGGAAAAATATGTGATTTATAGACTGGATAAACAACTACAAGATTCACACACAGAAGAAACAACTTTTATTTGCATTTATATGTTTATATGCATAACAAATGCAGCTATTGCATAAAATATACAAGCAAAATTTGGACAGTTGTAACCAGAAAATATTTATGGTTTAATGTCCTTATTTAAGGTAACCTGTTACACTCACAGGATCAGCCACAAAGTCCATTATTGGCAGAAACACAGAACCTGTCATGACCTCTCGAATCAGCAGGGCCAAAGATCTGAGAGTGAATCACAGAGCTTAAATGAGTTTAGCAGAGGAACATCAAATGATCCTCATCACACGTTTCATGCAGTAATTCACGCCTAGAAACATTAGTGGTAAAATCATTAAGATGGTTCTCAAATCACTTTAAATGGCTGTGTCTTTGTTATACATTGCTGTTCAAACATTTAGAGTCAGTACATTTAGAGATCTTAAAGAAATTAATTATTTAATTGACCAAGGATGCATTAAAGAAATCAAAAGTGACAGTAACTAGACTTTTACATGGTTACAAAAAAACTCTTTCCAATAAATGCTGTCCTTTGATTAACTTTCTATTCATCAAAGAATCTTGGAAAAACATTTATCACGGTTTCCACAAAAATATGAAGCAGCACAACTGTTTTCAACATTGATAATATTAAGAAATGTTTCTTGAGCAGCAAATCAGAACATTAGAGTAATGATGCCGAAAATGCAGCTTTGTTGTGTAAATGTTCTAGCGCAACTTCACAAGATCAACAAGGTGCATGGAAAGAAGAAACTAAGTTATTTTTGGAGAATACCAGCAACAGTTGTGACGTCAGGCGGTCAGAACAAACAAAAGATGGAGCTGAAAAAGTAATGCTGATTTATTTTGCCAACGCGTTTCGCCGCACAGGCCTTCATCAGGGCTAAAAGGTTACGATAATGGATTATTTCCTCCAGTTGAGACACTTCAGATGAGCACTGTTCCCCATGATGGTTTTGATTTGCTTGAAATATGATTGGAATCACTTCAAAAAAGGAAAATACAGTAAAGTGCAACATATAGGCTACATAACATTATAATGAGATATAATATATAATTGTGTGCTTTGGACATGGCTTTTAAAGGGATAGTTCGCCCAAAAATGATATTTAAGCCATGATTTACTCACCCTCAAGCCGTTCGAGATGCATACGTCAATCTTTTTTCAGACGAACACATTTTCAGTTATTTTAGAAAATGTCTTAGATCTTTCAGTGGTTATAATGTGAGGCAATGGGGTCCAGCTGATTCAAGTCGGAAAATGTACATGCATCCTTCACAAAAATAATCCATCCGGCTCCAGGGGGATAAACGAAGGCCTTCTGAGGGTAATCCGTGCGGTTTTGTCGTAAAAATATACATATTTAAAACTTTATAAACAAAAATAACTGGCTTCCGGTGGCGGTCGGTGCGCGTTCACAGAGATGGATGCTGGCGTATGACGTAGCGTAGGAAGCGTCGTGACGTAGAACGAACGTTGAGTTTTGTTTTGCTCTGCTCTCTGGCTGCGCTGTCATGCTCGTTCTACGTCACGACGTCATTCATCTCTGTGAACGCGCACCGACTGCCACCGGAAGCCAGTTATTTTAGTTTATAAAGTTTTAAATATGTATATTTTTACGACAAAACCGCACGGATTACCCTCAGAAGGCCTTCGTTTATCCCCCTGGAGCCGGATGGATTATTTTTGTGAAGGATGCATGTACATTTTCCGACTTGAATCAGCTGGACCCCATTGCCTCACATTATAACCACTGAAAGATCTAAGACATTTTCTAAAATAACTGAAAATGTGTTCGTCTGAAAAAAGATTGACATATGCATCTCGAACGGCTTGAGGGTGAGTAAATCATGGCTTAAATATCATTTTTGGGCGAACTATCCCTTTAATGGTGAGACTTTTGTTGTTGTAAAGAGGCTCTCAAAAATTATATACAAATTTGGATTTAGATTTATCGGCCAATATATCAGTTATCAGCTTTTAAATATCATTTAGTTTTCGTATCAATTTTCATTTCAGTGCATCCCTTATTTTTTCATTGTTGTTGTTTGCAAGTTTTAATTTTGTCCTTGTTTGTATTTAAAGGAACCAATGTTCACATGTAACCTTTTAACCCTGATGAAGGCGTGTGCGCTGAAACGCGTTTGCAAAATAAAACAGCACTACTTCTTCAGAAAATTTAGCTTTGCCATCATTGAAATATGTTGAATTTGAAAATATATTTGAACAGAAAAACAGTTTAAAATTGTAGCAATATTTTTACAGAATTTCTGATTAAATGCAGCCTTGATAAGCATAAGAGAAAAACTTCGTCCAAAAACGTTTTAAAAATCTCACTGACCCGAAACGTTTGAAGGATATTGTAACTGGTGTGAGGTGTACCTGCAGTCTGTGGCTCTCGGCGGCATGACGTAAGGAAACAGCAGTTCTGTGAGTTTCCTCAAGTACAGCAGCTCATCTTTGCGGCTCCGCAGGGCCACGTGCAGATCGGCACCGTACTCGGCTAGTGCTGCCTGCTGGAGGCTCTCGGTGTTCTTCACTGATCACACAAACACACAACATATGTGACCCTGCATCACAAAACCAATCACAAGTCGCACGGGTATATTTGTGATCCATTGCATGGGTCAAAATTATCGATTTTTCTTTTATGTCAAAAATCATTAGGATATTAAATAAAGATCATGTTCAATGAAGATATTTTGTAAATTTCCTACCGTAAATATATAAAACAATTATTTTTGTGAGTGAATGCAGCACAATCTTGAACATAAATGGACAACTTTAAAGGCCATTCGATTTTTTTGCACCCTCAGATTGCAGATTTTCAAAAGTCATATCTCGTCTTATCCTAACAAACCATACATCAATGGAAAGCTTATTTATTCAGCTTTTTCATGATGTATAAATCTCAATTTCAAAAAACTGACCCATGTGACTGGTTTTGTGGTCCAGGGTCACATATTATGAGAAATAACTAATTGAAATGATGGAAAACGTCATTTATACTCCTAAGTTTATACCACGAGTTACGACAGAGATGCTCCACAGGCGACTATAGGAATGGAAGTATAAAGAACCGTCTTTTTGGTCGTCTTTTTCATTTTCATTTATTTGTTTAGTTTTAATTCTAGACCTAATCTCTTATAATTTATGATTTCAACACAGGACGCACCTTTCTGCTGTGCTTTTGCCATGATCTCAATGTGCTTCATAGCCGCTTTCATCATTTTGTCCATCACAAGTGAGGGCACATCCACCTGCAAGACAATTTTAGTCAGTGTGCCACTTTACAGATGTATGTCAATTGTGATGTCTGTGTCAATAGATTGTGTAAAGGTGTATGTACTCTTTGTGCTCGGTGAGCCAGAACTGCAGCAAAGAAACGGATTGTTTGTCTCAGTTCATCCACACACGCTTCGTCATCTGTAATATCTCTGATTGCAGATCATCAAAAAAGAGAAAAAAAAAAGGTGAGTTGAATACTTCTTTAATTTCCCCAGCTAAAACGTTGTGATAAAAGCAACTTTTGCATTAAAAGCAGCCATACCTGTACCATGGGTACACAAAGTTCTCGAGAACTAACTCCAAAACCTGAAGATCAGTCAAGCAAAGTATTTAGCAGTTAGATTTATGAATTTGCTTATATAATATATAATTTTACTGGAGTTATGGCTCTACCTCTGAAATACTGGCATCCACTTTGGACGACACCTTTAAGTCCAGCCATGGCTGATAGTTCTCCAGCAGAAGGGTCGGTCTTTGAAAGAAAAACACAAATCCTTTATAAAGTTACATTTACATCTTCATTATTCAATAAAAAAGTTTCACAAGCAAAACTGATGTTGTCTGTGGCGAGCAGGGTGGGGCTGAGAGCCGTGGGAACAGAGCGAGGTTGGGTTAAGGTTCGAACTAAACTGCCAGTGTGAAAACCCCTTAATTAACTACACAAGAATACAGCAAGCATTATTTTAATTTAACTCTACTTCAAGATAATGAAGAACTAATAATGTGCATCAGGTGTGTGTTCGCTTTATTATGTTTTTAAATAAAGAAGCCACTTTTAACTTTATCATATTGTTATATTACAATGCTATCATATTTTGTGCAGCAAATCAGTTTTTTTTTATTATTATTATTATTATTATTATAAATAAAAAAGCCTGACAATGTCACTGCTAGATATCTGTAAGTATTGTGGTATTCCACCATGTTTCTCCCTGTGGCGCCATTAACTCTTGCAGATCAGAGCTTCCAGATCTGATGAAGGACTTGCGCCTGGACGTGACGACAGCGCAGTCCTGAAATGTCAGCTAGTCTCTCCCCTGTGAAGGCCTCCCTCCCCTCCCTTTACCTCTCTACAGATAAAGCGTTGTCGGGATAATTCCAGTTCGCGTGGCTACGTGGAAGCGATAAAAATTCTGTATTATTAATTTTAAGGCCAGACAAGTAGTGTGTTGAGGGTTGGTTTGTAGGGAAGGACTACACGCCTGCGCACATATATTCAAACACGCATATATAGACTGAACTCGTAATACGCATGTGCACGCCATCGGTGTTCTCACTGGTTAACGTTTTTTTGAAGTTTGCGCAGAAAGAACTTAAGAGTTTTCTGTTAAACGGTGTTGTGTTAGCGGCCCCTAAGTTAATAACTAATGATCGTTGACTAAACTAACTTTAGCTGGACAATAACTTTATTCTAGAGCTGCTATAAAGCCAAAACACTTTACTTGAATTTCCTATTATCAATGTAAAGCTGCTTTGGAACAATCTACATTGTTAAAAGCGCTATATAAATGAAGACGACTTGACTTGGCTTGACAGAAAATCCCAATTTTCACACTCGTATTTACGATTTCATGTGCATTCAACTCGTAAATACGATCTTTCCAGAATGACTTGAACGCACCATTATGCTGCCTTCAGGTGCTATCGCAATTATCGTAACTGCGAGTTTCCAAGTTAAAAATTGGACATGATTGCCCTCTGAAGTCATAATTACCACTGGGAAGCTCAGGGATAATGATGCATTCACGTGCGATCGGAGATTTCCTACTTCCCACTTCTGAAGTTATTACAAGATCATCGCATTCAAGTGCTTCGTTGTCGCAAATAACAGGAATCATGGAGGACAGCAGGTTTATTCTTGCCTATTGATTGGGAAAATCTTATTAAAGCCAAATTTATATTTAGCGTCCCCGTAATTGACAACCATATATTCCACTGATCATGAATGTTAATTCACTGATCATTTATCTCTTTTAATTCATTTTATAACTGTTTTAATTTCCCCTGCTTTTATTTTGTGTCTGTTTTCTATGCAAAGCTCTATGAATTGCTATAGTGTGATTATTATAATTCCTTTCTATGTAAAGCTTTTGAATAACTGTTTGAATTTTCCTTGCTTTTATTTTGTGATTATTTTTATTCCTCTCTATGTAAAGCACTTTGAATTGCCATAGTGTATGAAATGTGCTATATAAATAAACTTGCCTTGCCTTGCGCTATATATAGTCAGCTTGCAGACGATTCTGGAATTTCGGTCAAATACAGGCTATTTTTGTTGTGTGTAAAACAAACAATACGCTTCAAATGATTATTTATATATGTAAACATGCACTACTTAAACGACAAGACCAGGTGATGCAGTGGTTGTGGAAAAACCTAATAAAGAATACCATGCAGTCACAGCAGCAATCACTCTCTTCTTCGCCATGTTTAAGGTTTATGGCCCGCCCAACTCGGGAACTTGGGTTTGAAAATTATCCCCGAGCTTCCCAGTGGTAAATACGACTTGAGAAGGCATTCCAGTTTTTCCATGTCCAATTTTTAACAAGGAATTTGGTATTTATGATAATTCCGATAGTTATAGTTAACATAATTCTTATGTTAAAGTTCAGCTGGTTCTCACATCCTTCTTCCCCACACTACGAACAGTATTACATTGTCCTTTCATTTTTGATGTAGAATTTTACTGTTGAATTGTTTTTTGGTTTTGTTTGTCTTTTCTTGCATTTTAAGCTGAATGGACCCTTTTGATAAACTGTGAAGACACGTTTCCAAAGTTTTACATTTTTTCATTTTTAAAAAAATAATAATATACATTTATAACACTACATTTGTGTTCTTTCACCTTGGCAGAAAGTCACAAAAAAACGAATTAACAATGCAACGGATGGAGTGACGACAAATTTGACATCTTTCTCTCTTCTGACCGCAGTAATCAATCTCTCTATATTTTTTCCTCTATTGGAAAGTCATGGAATCGCCATATTTTGCTAGTGGAGCAAACAGGAATACAAAAAGTTATATTTGCTGTCATCTCATTCACCACTATAAAGGTTTACCAAACTATGATGACTTCCACTTACGAGAACCCCAGAAATGTGAAAAGGGTCCATAGTGTAAATCGCAAAACTTGAAAGAAAGTTTTTAAAATTCATTATCATCAGGAGGGAAATAATGTAACAATGTGAACCAAAAGCATATTAATGGTCCAAAAAATAAAACTTTCATTTTTTTATTCTAAACATAATTTATTATCATACCTGTGGCGTTTGCACTGGTTCTTCCCACATACTGCACAGCTGTGACCCAGAGGGAATAATTCCTGCTGTTCCTGTGGCTAAAGATACACAGATATACAGTATATTATTCATAAATGCAGTACAGACATTAAAAGAGTCTCCAGTGACATCTGAGGTAGTACAATATTATCCAAGTGCTTACATTACTTTTAATTAGTGGTCAATACAGGTTCTTGGCTGATATCAGGAGAGCAGGTCATTCGATATAATGCAGACCAGCATTGTACACAATATTGATGAAATGAAAAATAAACACTTATTTTAGACAATATATGCTCCAAATTCACAAAAAAAGAGGAAGATTTTGAAAATGACTAAGCAGAGGTAACACTTATCTAATTGGTCAAGTATTGCCCAAGCCAATATATCAGTCCACAATATATCCAACATATAGTTCCGGTCCTCGAATCTGATTAGGCCTCACAATGTGCTGATATTCTACCAGTATCATATTGGCCATTTATAGCTATTTATTATATTCGGGATCTGTTGGTGGAGCCCAGATAAGACTTCCAAGCCAGCTCAAAGTCCTATCATGCCACAGAGCTCCACTCATGGAGTTTTTCTATTACATTACATTATATTTGTCCCACATTATCTTCACTGTTTTGGTCTGTCACCTTGAACTTGATCATGCAAGTACAGAATGAGAATGAAATCTCTATAGAGTTCCAATGCCAAGCCAGCTAGAAGAAACTATGAATTCAGTCTAGCTACAGAAACGTGAGTTGTGTCACATCAAAATAAGTGTGCAGTGACTTATGTTACATCTTAATAAGGAGAAAAAGTGGCTGAAGGTCATCTTGAGTCTGAGCTTTCTGTAGAAGAGATTAAAAAAAGGTGTACGGTAGCCAAATTATAGATTTTACGGTTATGGATAAGATGCAAGCTGAGATCATACCAATGGTGGGTTCACGTGTTACATGGGGGATCTAATAGTCAACAGAGATGTTTAAAATTATGGTTGGTTGATTGAGTGAGTGCAGAAAACATAGGTAGGCTTTTATAGTTCGGTGGAAGTGTTGTAGACACACAGACAAAGAAAAGAAAGACCAGGATATGCCTGAAAAGTCCCAATATAAAGGGCGTATTAAGAGGCTTAATGATATCTGAAAGAGCTGTCAGCAGAAGAAAAAAGGAGTTAGCAAGGATGTAAATTGTATGTTATATGTTAAGTCCAAGGATGTATAATTATGTAGTTTTATTTATTTATTTGTTGTGTTTGTGTCTAGATGGTGTGTTTTAGGATTTCTGCTACCATTGTGTGAACTTCACGTGCCTCACAGCTCAGATAATACAAGTAATTACTGTTCTTGCTGCGAGTGATTTACGAGGACATTTGCACCATGTGTCCTCATAAATCACTCGCAGCAAGAACAGTAAGTACTTGTATTATATAATATATTATATTTATTATAAAGACAGTGGAGACTGCATACAAACAAATTCATTTCTCCTGCCTTAAGATGTTGCATTTTCCACATTGTTTGCTTCTGGATTTGTTGAAGTTGTTGCTCAAAAGTTTTTTTTGGATTAGCATGGGAGTTAGGGAAGAGAGGGAATTTTACTTTTTTTAAATGTACTCTCAGTTGTTTTTGTGAAGAGCTGGAGGAGGGTGAGTAGTCTCTCTGCTTTAATGTTGCAAGCACAAATCTTACACTTGTGCCGTAAAAAGATGCAGACTCTCAAGGGACAACATTTGTGAGTGAGCTAAGTTAGCTCAGTAACTGTGTGAAATGCTCCCCCAGTTTCCTCTCAGTATCCAGCTGCCAGTTGCATAAACACAGCCAATATGTGTCTGTGTCTTAAAGGAGAAGTTCACTTTTAAAAAAACTTTTGCTGATAATTTACTCACCCCCATGTCATCCAAGATGTCCATGTCTTTCTTTCTTCAGTCGAAAAGAAATTAAGGTTTTTGATGAAAACATTCCAGGATTTCCCCCCATATTATGGAGTCCAATGGGACCCAAACGGTTCAAGGTCCAAATGACAGTTTCAGTGCAGCTTCAAAGGGCTTTAAACGATACCAGACGATGAATAAGGGTCTTATCTAGCGAAACGATCGGTCATTTCAAAAATAAATAAAAAAGTTTAAGTTTTATAAGCACAAATGTTCGCCTTGCTCTGTTCTGTGATGCGCGTGTGTGACGTCACGTAATACGCAATTACGTTGAAAAGGTCACGCTTGACGTGTTTACAAATGTGCGGAAGGAGGACCATATACACATTTTCAAATGTATTTGTGTCAGTTTATCGTTTAAAATGCCCATTTCGTGTGCGTATCCTGGGTGTTTTAATATTAAAAAGCCAAAAAGAACATTTTCTTCAGGACAGAAATTTTTCAAGCGTGACCTTTTCAACGTAATTGCGTATTACGTGACGTCACGAACGCGCATCACAGAACAGAGCAAGGCGAACATTTGTGCTTATAAAACTTAAACTTCTTTATTTATTTTTGAAATGACCGATCGTTTCGCTAGATAAGACCCTTATTCATCGTCTGGTATCGTTTAAAGCCCTTTGAAGCTGCACTGAAACTGTCATTTGGACCTTGAACCGTTTGGGTCCCATTGGACTCTATAATATGGGGGGAAATCCTGGAATGTTTTCATCAAAAACCTTAATTTCTTTTCGACTGAAGAAAGAAAGACATGGACATCTTGGATGACATGGGGGTGAGTAAATTATCAGCAAAAGTTCTTTAAAAGTGAACTTCTCATTTAAGTACTAGAACGACCAACTAACGATTAGTCAAGGGGAAATCTTCTTAGAACTGTAAATCTTCCAGTTACTTCTTGGTTTCAAATTAAACCAATCCACGTTTTTACATACTTGACTTAAAATAGTTATGAACAAATGTGATGACTAACTTGTAAGACCAGTCTTGGCAGTTTTTACAACCAGCCCCCCACCAGATACAGACTCTGACCAGCAAGAGGACAAGGACGCCTCTGCCTTCCTGCCTGAGATCACCTAGGGGTCTGATGGCCCAGGAGTGAGAGAAGGGACTCGACAGCGCCCCCTCGCGGTTAGTAGCAGTACTAAAAAGTGTGAGGATGGAGAGGAAAGATCTATTACAACTAATTACCAGACCTAAACTCACGTAATATATGAAGAGTTCAGATGCAAAAACCTCTAAGACCGTCTGATATGTTTTTTTTTTAAATGAGCATTTTTTTTATCAGGCTCCAATGTTTAGGTTCAGTAATTCCATTTTAATGGCAATGAAAAGTTATTGAAATGCCTTATTTTTTAAAAATGTCACTTTAGTCAATTCATTGGTATTTAAACGTAAACTTAAAAAGTCCATGTGTGCTTTTTTTGCAAAAACCTCCAAGTCGACCTCTTTGGACAACAAGACATATTAAAAAGTGGCAAAATCACTAAAGATGCAACTGGAAACATTGCAAATGATGAAAGCAGAATTCAAAATGTAAACTGATCCACAGAGCTGTGATGCATATGACTGCCACGTCCATTTCTGTCAGAGTTTTACAGCAGCACAAGGAACACTGTTGAGTTTACTTGCTACTCATGAAATCAAGCTCGGCAATTGAAAGCCTTCTCATTCGCACACCGTGATTCATCATGAAATCTTATGATTTGATTCGCGTCTTCTGATTCGTTTCTGTGGACTTAGAGGATTTTTTTGGCAAAGGGAAGTGGTGTTTAGTGGTTTCCGCCAATGAAACGGTTTTCTGAATAGGCTCATGCTGGGATTTAGCGGATTTGAAGCGTAAGCATTTGATTAACGTATACTATGTGCAGAGAGCATTCGCTTGATACCATGATCTCATTTTTGACAGAGGAGGCGTTTAGCGGCTTTTGCATCTGAACTCTTCATAAGAGCTAAAGATGGAGGTGATCCTGAAAAAAATAAATCCACAACAAGCAAAAGAGCATCCATCCATCCTCTGAACAGATTGTGCTATGTAGGGTCACTGCGATGCAGGAGATGTCTCGGCCTGAAGGAAGGGAGTAGCCTGGACAGATGGCCAGTCCATTAGAGTGTTAACACTCACTGCTGATTATCTTTGGATTGTGGGAGAACCTGAAGCACTTGGAGGAAACCCATGCCAACACAGGATAACATGTAAACTCCACACAGTAAGGCCTCCTGACTCAGCCAGGACTCAAACCAGGGACCTTATTGCCGTGAGGTGACAGTGCTACTCAGTGACACCAGGCAAAAGAGAAGTTACATAAGAGACTATGGGTTGTCTTGGAGAGATGATAGATCCATCTGCTCATTGACCACGATGCAAAATGATATCTGGGAGTTGGTATATAAATGTATAGTAAGTGATCTCAAAGTTGCTGAAAGACCTTAACAAAAGTAAAACTGATTGGTCCAAGGTAAATTCTGTTAAGTAGAAGGCTGGAGAAGACGCGGCGGACTGAACAGAGAGGCTGATGTCAGCATACATTAAACACTCTGGGATGGAAATGACATTGACCTCAATGAGCAGGGTAACAAGGGACCACTTGTTGGGATATGGCTAGAAGGCCTAAGCCATGATCTGAAAAAAGCACTAGTGTCAGTGGTGACTTGAACCCTATGTGAGAGACAAGCAGGTCAGTTTGCCCAGATGCATAGCCTTACAGCACTCAGGGGGACCCCTGCTTGTCAAAGACCCCTGTGAGAGCCCTGTGAGAGCCCTGTGAGAGCCCTGTGAGAGCCCTGTGAGAGCCTGTATTGTGAGAAAAAGGAGAAGTGGGAGGAGGTCTGTAGGACGAAAAAGAAGCAAGGTCAAAAATCTGTGAAAAATCCCAACTCAAGAGACAACTCCTCTGGGAGTTTATCTCAGAACAGAGATATTGCATCTGTAATTTACAGGCACTTCCCCATTGTTCAATCGAAAATACCCACCAATTACGGGGGCGGAGAAAGGAACTGTGCCAGCCATCATGTGGACAATGAGAAACTCTCATGGTACCTGGTGGCTCTCTGTAGATTCCTGGGTTATTAGTGTATTGGCAAATTGATCCCTGTTGTTGCAGACCCATATGCAATATTCTCTGTTGTTCTACTAGAAGCAGAGTTTTTTAGTCTGTGGATTGAAGTGAAGCTGCAGAACAGGGCGCAGTGAAAGACTGACTCATATATCTGTTCCAGGGCGGCGACTCTACATTAAAGTGCATGGGCGTCGGAAGAAAAAAAAAAGTGGGTGGGTCCTCCCCCAGAAAAATGTTACTGGAGTAAATACCATTTCATGTAGGCTATTCTGGTGCCTTTTAATTAAAACAAGTAAACTAAACTCCACTTCACGTCGGGCGGTTCTTTGCCTCCAAGTCGTGCATTAAATGCACAGCTATCCGTGGATTATCCCGCTAATACCATGGTCATCTGCCAGCAATGACAATTTAAAGCTGTTATTGATGTTTGCAACGCAATATTTGACTGGAAAGGTACAACGGGCGGTTACTTTCGTCAGTTGCGACTCGTTGAGAAATATAATGTAGCGATTCAGCGGAGTTTAATTTATTAGGGAATTCCCTAATAATTGGATTTGACTGACAGCGCTATGAAAAGACAAATGCGCTGAATCAGAGACGGTAAAAGTAAGTGGGTCCAATTTCATTGGTCTTAAAAAGTGGGTGGGTCTTGTCCCACCCATATACAATGGTTCCGACGCCCATGTTAAAGTGCTAGGAAAATAAGGACAAATGCATTTTTTTTCCAGCACACCAAGTCTATATTGAAGTGCTAGGGGAAAAAAGGACAAATGGGAAAGCCTGTATAATGTCCTCCTAAGTTCAAGAAAGGAAAAGATGAGTGCTCCGCTCCGCGTCGTGGCTAACAACACCCCTTAGCTGTTCTAAATTCACTGTAAAACACGGTTTCAATGGGCTTATTGCTTTATTAAAACCCAAC
This sequence comes from Vimba vimba, assembly GCA_022828995.1. Classification (NCBI taxonomy): domain Eukaryota; kingdom Metazoa; phylum Chordata; class Actinopteri; order Cypriniformes; family Leuciscidae; genus Vimba; species Vimba vimba. The sequence goes on along the minus strand of CM040832.1, from coordinate 3,484,965 downwards.
TGAGTTTAGTAAAAAAAAAAAAAAAAAAAAAAAAAGGTATACTCACATATGAAAAGAAAACTCCATAAAATGTTGGTTATTAAAGCAATAAGCCCCGTGAAGCCGGGATTTACAGTGAATTAATACTAATGTAATGCAGTCACAGGTGTGTGTTTGTTGAGTAATTTACAACGGCTTCGAACGCGGCTCAACCAATCAGAATCAAGGACCGGAACTATCCGTTTTATAATTTGTAATGGCATTTCCTGGACTTCTGTGATACATGGGCGTCAGTTTGGTTTGAAATGTGCTGGGGACAGAGACGCATTCACTTTTTTTCTCTTTCGCGCAGGTCATGTTTTGAAAGACGATGTCCTGTAGCTTACTAATGTAAATATATAAAAATGAATACAAAAATGTGATGATGTCCGAATCGTTTTATGAAGAAGAAAGCCTTAAGTTTTCCAAAAGCATTAGACATATGACCCACTTTTCTGCTTTATAAGTAGCCTACCATGTTGACAATGACATGACGTGGTTTAATGTACCTAAACAACGATCACCAAATTTTCTCTCTCATATTGCTCCTCATAACCACTGAAAACAGTCAAAAAATCGAACCCAAAGTCAAATTATTATGGACATTATCTGACATTAAGTTATTCTGCTTCATATTTCAGCAGGGCAACGGAGCGGCGGTGGGTTGACTCCCCACGGTTCTCATGGGCTTTATATATAAGTCCTTAACGTGAAAAAGCTTTACGTGGTTTAATGTACCTAAACAACGATCACCAAATTTCTCTCTCATATTGCTCCTCATAACCACTGAAATCAGTGAAAAAATCGAACCCAAAGTCAAATTATTATGGACGTTATCTGACATTAAGCGTTTCTGCTTCATTGAGGCTTGTAGGAAAAAGCTTAATGGTTTAATGTAGGCTACCTAAACAACGATCAGTGATCACCAAATTTCTGGTTAGATTTTTTGACCGTTTTAAGTGGTTATGATGAGCAATAATATGCATAATAATATGTACATGAGTAATAATATGTAACACTTAATACCAAAAAAGTGGTGGGTACAAAATTACTCATGACGAAATCTGGTGGGTACGCGTAGGGAGGGAGCAGGGAGATGTAGTGTGTACATACAGTATTCTGTGGTTGTTTTCAATACCACAATGTTGGTTGTTTGGGCTGCTTATTGTTCACATAATGCTTGAAACATATAACACCGGAGTAAGGCTACCACTCTGCAACTTCTTATCTCACTCAGGTTTATCACTTTGTGGAACTGAACAATCTCTTATCAAAGACTTTAATTATTGCGCTCCTGACTAGACACTTCTCAAATCCTAATGGACACACTTACTTTCCTCTTGGACCTTCCGGAGATGAGGATATTCGGCAGCAGGTATTCTGGGCTGAGGGAGCAGTAGAATGTGATCACTCCAGCCAGAAACGACCAGAAAACCATGAGAATATGGAGATACCTGGAAAAAGTGGCAGGATGCAAGCATGTTTACTGTAAGCATGTGGATATATTTGTTAATCACCAATCTTAATGGATCAGTTGCATGTAGAGCTCCTGGAAAATTGTTACTAAACTGGTAGAAAATTAATTTTTGGAGCAAAAACCTTGATTGACATTATAAGTGGGGGGATAACATGCTCCAGAAAGCTACTCACTGGTTGAGGATGATGGTGGAGGAGATCATAAAGGTGAAGATACAGAAGATGACAGGATATTGACGAGCAACATCCTTAAACACATCTAAGCGCAGACCTCTTCTCACACACCCCAGAAATGAGTGAGGGTCCGACATTATATCTAAACAAGAGAATACATCTATACTGAATGATTTCCATATTCATATTGGTAATTCATGAATTTACATGGTATAATTCCAAAACAATTAGGCTATGCCATTTCCAAAACATTGTAATAACACACGATACACCTATATTTTATATAACGTTACACACTAAAATGAATAGTTTAATTTAAAATGTAATATGGTATTCACACATACAGTACCATGGTACTTTTATTTTTTGTTACTGTCAAATCAAGACAATAATATCAGATGTTAAACTACAGTGGATGATGATGATAGGCTGGTAATCTCAGCTAACCTGCAAATGTGTAAACAGTGTCAATAACACGAAAACATTTGCTCTTAAATGTCAGTTTAGTGCGATGTTGTAGTTCTCTCACCTCACAGATGATGCGCAGGTCTGATATAAACTCTAGAAACATGTCAACACATCCTGACACTAATGTTTTGATCGTTTCACATGATCAGATTATTGAGCTGCACTACCGGGTTTAACATGAAGGCGTCATCCCGAAATTCCGTTTCAAAATAAAAGTCCTGTTGAACGACAACCCTTACAAAATAACGCAAGTTAACACTGTTTCCATTAAAATACTAGTTACTAACGTTAGTGTATGATGTATTATCATTATACATTAATATGGGGTAAGTAGTGTGGTACATATTTTGGGAAAGGAAAAGGGTAAAATGTGATCTTGTGTGTTGCTTCCCTCTCGTGGGACTCGGTTTTATTCCTCTCTGGATAAAAGAGACTAATATTGAAACAGACCACTGATTCTTGACATATGAGACAACACGTTTTTATAAGTTAGTTTTTATTATTTAATACTACATTATTAGTAGTGACTGATATATTTGTAGAAAAAGGTCTCAGCTAATGAACTATGTGAACATGTTTTTCTGAATATATATATTTTTTTTTTTCAAAAATGTAGCCTACATTTATTCACCTCATAATTTGTTTCAACTCCGTCAGTCGCATTAAAAGCATGCTATTTTATTTGGTCCATCCAACAACAGTGTAAAGTCTTCAATTATGTAATAATGGTGTTTAGTAGGCCTACAGCTAAGTGAGAAAATACATTATCTATGAACAATCCAGTTCAAATTCCTTAATTCTCTACCATCCTTTTTAATATTAGACATATATAAATGTTCTTCGGTAAATCAGACATAGTATCATACAGGCTAGTTCAGTTGATGTTTTAATATTTTAACACAATAAATGTAAAAAAGAATATTGTTAAATGGTGTTAAATACGGTGTTAAATACTGAGGGAATTGACAAAAACTGACGGAGTTGACAAATTTCCAACTGAAGGTTACAATACAACAAGATAACAAATTAAGACAACTAACTCATTTTTAAACTAATATTAAATTTAATAAAACAGTCCTTCCAGTGGTTTGTTTCTCCTTTTAGCGGTCCATCTCATTCTGCGTATGAGTGTAATGGTATGCATTATGTGTCGCCCTGTTGAACAACAGAAATGTTCCCACTGTGAATCTAAAGGATCTGTGGCCTGTCTTTAACTGCATCAGTTACACACATTTCATTTGTGCCGCCCTGCATGACTTAAGCAGTGGGAAACTGATGTTTGCTTTCTATCCATTATCTAGTCCATTAATCAGGGTTTGCTATTGCAGTGATCTCATGTGAGTGACAGGTTGTAAAGAAATGCAAAGTATTATTTATAATAAGAACTGCAATATTCCATAAAAAATAAGGATCATCATTTTTGAATTCATGGTGACAGTAGATGTAAAGATTATAAGGCATGTACATCAGGCCAAATGTGTAAATAAAATTATGAAAAAACATTAGAATAATTTGCCATATGCAAAAAAAAAAAAAAAAAAAAGGTTACATTTTATTTTAAGGTGACGTGGTTACATTGTACTGAGTAATATTAATTAACTATGTATAGAGTTACGGTAAGGGATTGGGTTTGGTTTAGGGTTAGTTACAGTACTTGTAATTATGCATCTTTCACTGTTATTACTATAGTAAGTACATAACACTTATAATAACTGCATGCTATAAATAATTATCTAAGCATTAGTAAATAGTTAATTTATCATTTATAAAAAAATAATAATAAGCAGTTTATAAATAGTTATAAATGCTTCATTCTTTCAAGCATATCTATAATGTGTTTAATAATTGTATTTTCATACTTTATGATCAATTTATCATTTCTAACTTATGTACATTATTTACAAACCAGTTATTTATGAGTTGTCAGTTGTTCATACGAATTATTAATAAACTATTTAAATGTACATTTATGCATCTAAGACATAGTTACTCAGTGTGTTAAGGAAATAGGAAAGGGTCCTCAGAGATAAAGATGACCATGACATTGCCTGATTTATTCAGAATTATAACAAATCCTGATGGAGTTGAGGACACGTTTTGTTTTGTTTTTTTGTTTTTTTTAATGGAAAATATAATTCAAGAGTTACTTTTTGTATTGTTTGATATATTACAGATCTCTGCATTTCAATTTTAAATGCATATTTTTTAATTTGTTGCATTTTTAAACACTTTATGGCAGTTTTACATTGTGACCTCATGCTGAGGACAGGTTTCCCAAACACAGAGCGTGTATTTAAAATAAAACTAAAGAAACTGTCTAAAAATAAAAGCAATGAATGTCCTGAGTGTCCAGATTTCCTTTAGAATTTCCTTTACTTTTTAAGTATTTTTATTTTGATGAATTTCTTTTATTTTTAACATAAAGAGGGCTTTAGTGTGTAAGATGTGTTTTGTCCCTTATCTCAAGAATCAGTGACCATAATCCATAAAGTGGTCATCACAACTCATAACTCATAAATCTGACTCTGGTAAAGTTCCCGCTGTGGGTCGAGCCATAAAAGCATCCACCTCTTCATCAGACTGTTTCTTTGAACCACTTCCAGTCACACTCCCACACTCAATATATCTACATATATGAAGAATTCATCACCATTTTTCAGTATTTTTATTTTTTTTCAAATGAACGGAGATGCTTATTCACATCAGAAAATCGAATTTTCCCACCTCACTGTATATGCCGTTTTTGAGGATTCTTTCAAACCCTGTTACGGATATTTGAGACATGTGTGAATTAATTTTAAAAGCCCAATCTGTGTGATTTGGATATTTTGTAGCACACTATGAAATAAATTTAATGACGTAGGCTACGTAAAAATAGAAATACACCAGAATATGTAACTAACAGGGTTGCAGATTTAGCCTGAATTAACCTGTCAAGGTAGACCTATGTTAATTTAATATTAAATAATAGTCTTACATATATAACGTTGTTTTTCCTTTTCTGTTTCTTCAGCAAAGAACATGGTATTTCTGTCTTCTGCTTTAAAGGAGATTCTCAATAACCCCACAAGGGGGCATCAGCAAACCAAGGAGGATTGAGTTCAAATTATTTCAATTCAGTTATATTGAAATCTAACGGAATATGCTAAGATGCACAGTGCATCTTAATAATAATAATAATAATAATAATATACCACTTACCATATATTTGGAAAGTGCTATTGACCATCCTCTTGATTATCATTGACAGCCCATAACTTGCCTGATGTCTGTCTAAATTCTCCAGAGGTATTAGATATTTTAGATACATCATTATTAGATAAAAAGTTAAACTGACATCCAAGGTGATGGAGTATGAACTTACATCGCTTTATGTTTTATATTTATATCTATCTGTCAAAGCAAAAACACCATAATCCAATGAGAAAGTTTACCTTGAGGTATTTCTCAATGATGAAAATATATGGTCCAATTTTTTTTTTTTTTTGGGGGGGGGGGGGGGGGGGACTTCAAATATTGTATTTTGTAGTATCTAACTGTAGATAGTGTTTATGACCACTAAGGTTTGAAAGAAATTTTGTGTTCCAAGGCTATTGCTCTGAACATTAAGCCACGTTTGGCTGTTTTCTTACCATGGTTTTTGAGAGAGAGAGAGAGAGAGAGAGAGAGAGAGAGAGAGAAGAGAGAGAGAGAGAGAGAGAGAGAGAGAGAGAGAGAGAGAGAGAGAGAGAGAGAGAGAGAACCACCTTGGGTTATGTCATTCCTTCGCAGATAGTGGCAGTGGATGTGTTTATGACAACTGTGAGGGAAATTTGCTTCTCTCTGTGGTTGTTCTGGTACATTAAACATGAAGTCACGTTAGTGTTTTCCAACCGAGGTGTTTAGTATGTCCTCCATCACTGGCCATGGAGCCAAGAACACCCTGCTGTTACATGGACTGAAGCTTCATGAGATGAATATGAATGTTTTTACTTGCTATATCAGAAGACTACACATCTCTCAGATTCCAGTGAAGAAAAAGAACCGCAATCATGATGAAAGTTTAAAATGTTCATCTTAAAATGTGTTTATTGCTGTCTTAATGCTGTTACAGTGGGACAATGTGATCAAGTAATCATACATTATCCCTTACATATAGAAAGGGATTAAATAAATTCTTAAAATTATTCATAGAAATGTGTTGCCTCAGAAGTTAATTGCTTTCCGTTCTAGAAAATGACTCTTGTAGCTATGAAAATGTAACTATCCACAAGAGGGAAACAGACATCACCAACATGTGCAATTTGGCCAGACTTTCACTCTGTGATTTTGCCAAGTAAGATGTGTCCCTGGGTCAACATAATTAATTGATCCTGGAACAACATTCCTGTCTGAAAATGTAATCCTAACCATAACTCTAACCCTACCCATAAGTTATCCTTAAAATCCGAGAGAAATGATCACACTAAATGCGTCTCTATAGCACGCATTGTGTTTATACGCCAAAATGAGTTTTTACGTGCATATGATACGCATGGGTAGGTTTAGTACTGGTGTGGGGTACTGTACGTGCGCAGTGAGGTGCTACTGCATGGGTAGGATTAGTCGTGTAGGGTGCGTGTGTATTACACGCAATAAAGTGCGTATCAAATGCACGCGAAAACTGCGTATCATATGCTCGTAAAAACTCATTTTCGCGTATAAATTGCACGATAAACACAATGCGTGCAATAGAGACGCATTTTCATGAGATCAACACATGACCCTGGTTGGAAGACTAAACTTGACATAAACTGTAAACTTGTCCCTTAAATCTGATTTAGATCAGGAGCATGTTGCATGTTGGTGAAATCAGGTTCACCCTTTGATTCCATAATGATGTGAAATGTAGTTTTAAATAAAAGTATCCCGGCATACACAGTTTAGGTCAGAACTGACTTTATTTAAAAAAGAAAATTGAAAGAAAAAAGCTTGCAATGGAAATTGAGATACATAGGTGTGCAAGCAGCTTCACTTCGAGACAGACTTTTAGAAACTACTTTGGGACAAAAGCCACTGTGACGTTTTATGATTTTTATGCTTCAATACTTAAGTAGATTCATTTCAGGTAAAATGTATACCTATACTTTTGAAAAGTGCAAACAAAAAGCACCACCACACCATATCACGGTTTAAGGAATATCACTGAACAGTTATGATATTTACACTTCAACTGCTTGTTAATTAACTACAAGATTAAATACTAATTTTTATGAACACACTGCGTTTTTTTCTCTGGGCTTTGTGCATGTTGTAAAAATCTGTTTCACTTCACATCTCAGAGAAATACATAAGCAGAATGACAAAATAAAAGGCTTAAATCCACCACGGTTATTTCTGTCACTGTATTATCTGTGACGATTACAGGCCATCTTGTAAAAAATAATAATTGAAAATAGTCTTTTTTTCTGATCCTCACGACATTAACAGAAAAGTATCATGTGGACCAGATACAGTATATCTAAAAACAAGATTCAATGCTTTCGTTAACACTTTTCTTGCTTTCATTATTTATGTCCTTGAGGAGCAACAAAACATCCTCCTCTCTTATAATACTATCGTTTCCATTTATTTCATTGGAAAAACAAGACATCTCAAAAACAGAGAGACTTTTATCTTTTATCGCTCATCACAAGGATGTTGGATACACTAAATCACCACAGAGCTTTACAACATATTTACATAGATAACAATGTGTGTACACACACACACACACACATTTGAATTCATTCTTACACGGTTTTCATATTAGAAAGATCATTAGCCCCTTATTCCCATGTGAGAAGATATCATAGTTCAAAAACCAAAAATTCAAAGTATAAAAATATAGTCAACTTTCATAAACCACACACACAATATCCACACATATTACACTTAAATATAAGGGAGAACAACAACAAAAAAGACCCAACAGAATTACTCAGTGAGAACCTCTTATTTTTGAGGAGGGGGAGGGGGGGGGGGGTTGGCACTTAAGCAGTGAAACGTCATAGTCAACACTTCGTCAAACCAGTGGTAACTTAAGCAGCTTTGAGTTTTGAACTTTCTGCACGTAACTTTCCAAGTACACAAACATTCTTTAGTTGAGCCGTACAATCAAACGGCTTCCGCCGAGGTCTCCGCCGACACGGACATGGTCAGTTTGGCTATTTTCACAGTGGTCTTGACGCAGCTCTCGGCGGCGCGGTGCGTGTTCCTCTGGCAGTCGGACTCCAGGCTGTTGTCCAGCGTCAGGGTCGTGCTGGAGGAGCTCCTGCAGGCCTGGCAGGTGGTGAGGAACGCTCTCCGCAGGTCTTTACTCCTCAGGGCGTAGATGATCGGGTTCACCGTGGAGTTGAGCAGGCACAGCATGCTGCAGAACGCAAACACTGTCTTAATGTTGTCGTCCATCCGCCAGAACAGATCGTACACCATGATGGCCAGAAGAGGCCCCCAACAGATCACCAGCACCACCAGGATGAGAACCAGGGTTTTGGCCAGGCGGATGTCCATGCGGACCTGATCGGGTCTGGTGGTCTGGACCTTGGTGCCGTCGGAGGAGTGTACGACCAGGCTCTTCTGCGACGTGCGCCTCAGCATCCTCACCGCGTGGTGGTGGGCCTTCCAGAGGATGTACATGTAGGCGTAGATGATGAACAAGACCAGAACGCTGGTCACGCCGATCCAGAACATCAGGTAGTTCTCGTCGATCAGCGGGAAGATGTCGGAGCAAACGGAGTTGAGGCGTTTGCAGTTCCAGCCCAGCAGCGGCAGCACGGCGATGATAATCGAGATCGCCCACATCACGCAGAAAGCGATCACGGCTTTGGTGCGCGTCACGATACGCCTGTACGACAGCGGGCGGTGGATGGAAATGTATCGGTCGATGGCGGTGAGGAACAGGCTTCCCACAGACGCGGTGAACGAGGCCGTCACGCCGCCCAGCTTGAACAGAAAAATGTTCGGACTGTCTTTGCGGTGAAAGACGTGAAAGTCCAAGAAGCTGTAGACGAAGATCACGCTGCCGAGCAGGTCTGCGATGGCCAGGCTCCCGATGAAATGGTACGAGGGCCTGCAGCGCAGCGTACGGGACTGCAGTATCACGCACAAGACCACGAGGTTCTCCAACACCGTAAACGTCCCCAGCGTGAGAGACAGCACTGCTATGGCCAGCTGTTGGCTAGGGGTCAGTATCATGAAACACTCCATGTCCATAAAGTTCTCCCCGCACTGAAGGCTACTCCCATCTTCTCCCAGGCTCCAGTTCCCGAACACATCAGAGCTGTTAGTGGGGTAAAAGGGGAGACCTTTCACGATGAGCTCCTCATCCGGTCCCACTTTGCCTGCAAAAGGGCTTCTTCGGTATGCGGCAAACGGCTTCGGCAGTGGGTATCCGCTTTTGGTGTAGTCGCCGTCGATGACGTGGTCATCTAGGCTGATGTCGTTCGACCCGATGTACTGAAGTCCAGAAGTGATGGTTCTGAACGTGGTTTCTGCCACTCCATCCAGAACGGATTTAACATCGGACTTTGAGGCAGGGAACAGCATGGTCAAAGATGCTCTAAAGGAAACCTATTGGATTGAATTGAGAGAATGTTTTGTTCAAACATGACTGACTGAGGCACATGGATCCTCATTATTTCAAGATAACAGAATATTGAGCTCTCAAAAGCTCGATCGATGCTTCACTGAGCACAGAAATAAATGCCCTCTCATACAGCTCTTGTATTTTGCGCTTGTTGTTTTCCTTGCATGGATGAGCACCTAGGGATTATTACACTAAGAGACAGGCTTTGAATAATTGATGCCTGCAGCTGACAGACTCAATCTAAAGCACCATAGTCATAAAGCAGATAACAACTTAGGATGCAACTTTATATTTGGGAGAAAACAGGTTTAAAAAAAAAAAAACTCAAAATTTAATATGCAATTGAAAATGAAATAAAAGTATTAAAAATATAGTTAGAATTTCGAATACATTATAAACTCAAACATATATTGACTGCAAATATTTAATAGTAATGCACACTATCACCTGTGTGCTCATTTCACTGTGTTTTGAATCACTGCGCTGCATCAGACCATGAAAGAAGTTTAAATTCCGGATCTGGATTCACTGTGTATCGCAACACGTGAATCACGATTCATTTATTGTCAAATTAGAGTATTTAAGAGTATTTAATAGGATATCGCACATACTCACTGCGAGGCGCATTTGTTTAAAAACAGCTAACTTTTTCTGTTTGTGCTGAAATAAGCGATGTCAGAGGTGTTATAATCCAGCGTTATACCGCATAATAAAAGATCAAATTCATCAAGTTGATAGAGTTGAGAAATGCCGTTTTACCTTCACATAGTTCGCGCAGACTGTGTTCCTCGCTGTATGAAGAGATGAGATGATCTCGCAGTGATCCAGTGAGTGAGTGAGTGAGAGTTCAGATGCTCTGGGTTTGTGGAAATGAGATGCTCTTCTCCTCAGTGCGCATCAGAGCCTATATGACGCATTCCGAGTCACATGACCACCCACATACACGAGCATCTTTAATGTCAAAAATGAAAATAACTCAAAAGTGTAATGTATGTGTGTTGAGAGGTGGTTAGTTGTTTTCGGCATACCTCCTGTTTGTCTAGTTTCTAATTGTTCATCCACATAAGAATATCATAGAATATTGACTGCGTAAATGGTTTTAATCATTTGGTCTCCTGTGCAGAACTCTTTAGTATTGCAAATTAACATGCAGAATTATGACTTTCTTTCTGAATCATTTATTTATGAATGATTGTAGCCTATTAATGAATAAATGGTTTCATTTATTTATGAAACCATACATGAACGTGAGTTTTTGACTGCCCTCAAGGATTAGTGTAGGATTAGATCACTAATTGTTTTTGTGCAGTTCATACTAACTATCTAACATTTTGCCTAGTGCAGCATTAGCAGTCTATTCCAAAGATACTTATAACCCATAATTCAATGACTCCACCCAGTATGGAATACCCAAAGCTTCATGTTTCTTTTTCAAACCTTTATATGCTGTCAAATCGATGAATCGTGATTAATTGCATGCAACATAAAAGTTTTTCTTTACGTAATATACAGTAGTCAACATTTGAAGTGGATTAAAACCTTTAATCAAAGTTATACATACATTTTTAACAATACCCGTTTTGTCTTAGGACAACTTTGATGAACTTTTTTTGATCCACTTCAAATGTTGACAGTAGGCCTAGTGTAGGCTACTACATGTGTGTATATTATTATATGTATGTCTGTCATATTTGTGTATGTGTGTGTGTGTGTGTGTGTGTGTGTGTGTGTGTGTGTGTGTGTGTGTGTGTGTGTGTGTGTGTGTGTGTGTGTGTGTGTGTGTGTGTGTGTGTGTGTGTGTGTGTGTGTGTGTGTGTGTGTGTGTGTGTGCGTGCGTTTCATTTTCATGGACTTTTTAGTTTGTTTTCATTAGTTTCCTGATTTCCTTTGTCTATTTTCCAGCCCATCAGTTTGTCATTATCACCTCTGCCTTGTATTTAAGTTGCAGTCTTTTCAGTTCTCATTTGTCCGGTCTTAAGGTTGTGTTAACTTTGATTACCTGTTCTTGGAGTTTATTAAAGCTGTTTGCCAAAAAATAAACAATGTGCAGCAGAAAACGTGGAGGGAGCGCTTTTGAGTACCATCATTTTTGGCATTTTTGGGGACAGAGACACGTTTACTTAATGGACTGGGATTTTTCTCCATGGTAAGATATCAGTCATGATGATATTATGTTCATTAATTATTAAGGGTGTCACGGATCGCAGTTAATCCGTGATCTTTATGGACCAGCTGCCCCAAGGTTCGGCACGCATGTGATTCGTAGATTAACTGCTAAATTTAACCATCACGGAGTGAAAATTCATTGTCTTTCCAATTTACACATTCAAACGATTTTAAACACGCAAGAAGAGGTGAAAATCGGGACTCGGCGCAACCTCACACACCCGAAGCGCACGAGAGAGAGAGAGAGAGAGAGAGAGAGAGAGAGAGAGAGAGAGAGAGAGAGAGAGAGAGAGAGAGAGAGAGAGAGAGAGAGAGAGAGACAGCGCTCGAACACACTATTTATTCCTCTTTCGCGTTTACTTGCACTTGAATGGACACCTACACACAAAATGATGTAAAAAATACCCGTCTCACAAGTATTCTCTCAGTTATGTCATAAGTGTCCAGTTGAGAAATAAACTGGATGTGTGTCAGTATATTCTGTCCGTGCATTCGGTCTTAAAGTGACAGCAGCCGAATATTCCTACTGTTATCTGTCATTAATGTTAAAGGGACAATGTGTAGGAATTTCTCCCATCTAGTGGTGAAATTGTATTTTGCATTCAAACGAATAATGCTCTCCAGCCACTCGATTTTTCAAATGCGTGTTGCATCTACGGTAGCCTTTACGTACCATAAAGCTATGACAGGATGTCTTTTAATAGCACTTCATCGAGTTCTACTGTCTGTCTATATAATAAAGTACACAACCAAGCAAATGAAAAAAAGCTTGTAATTAAGACCGTAACATTGACTTACCTGTCGAGAAGAAAGCAAGCAACTTCAGCGTCTCTTTTGAAAGCTTTCTCCTGCATTAGCTCTTTCCACCTGGAAAAAGCTATCCCGACATTAAACCTTGTTTTTTGTAATCTCCGGTCACGTTTCGTTTTTACGGTCTACTTTGGACTTTTTCGACGACGAGGACTCCTTATCCTGTGACTAACCGTACAGTGCAGCCTTTCAAACATGCTGGGGCAGTTTCAAGCGCCTCTCACTGCTCTGCTCCTCCGTTTCTGCTAGTTTCAGTCATGTGACGCTGGCTCTGAACGAAAACGCGTTGTGGAAATGCGTTGGCCTAGTACTTTTTGTCCCTCTCTGCTATTATAGTTTTTCAAGATGGCGGAACTACATGGAAGCCTCCGTGGACCTACCCGTCCCATGTATATAAAGATAATAAATTCTTCGTTTACGAGGATAAGTCAGATCATTGGCAGAGGTATTTGTACACCATTGAGGACATATTTAAGAATAAAAATATTGATTTTAGATAATAAAATACCTAAAAAACTACACATTGTCCCTTTAATGAAATAAAAATACAGCTTTAACAAAGATGAACCTATATTTACCACCTAACTTTAAGATCCTGCCTGTCAGACTCTCGCCTCTCATCTCTGATGCACATTGACTTGTCTAAGATGACAACAGAGACTTTTGACTCAAAGCCAACTGTTGACTTGTGGTTGCAAACAGCAAATCACAGGCTTTACCAGAGACAGAAGCAGGCCTACATCATCATCTACCATGTTCGAGAGAAAAGAAGAGAGTGAGGAGAGCAGACAGGAGGAAAGTGATGAGGACAGCTTGTAGGATAAGTGTGACCTTTATTTATATAGCACTGTATACAACACAGATTGTTTCAAAGCAGCTTTAGAGTGAAAACAGGAAAATGATGCATTTCGGCTGTTCTGTTGTTCAGCTGAAGTCAGTTCAGTGCTGATTCTGTTCCATCGTAAAGATCATCAATTAATAATTTAGTGCATTTAATCTATAAAGCAGTTCTGCAGAAAAAGTTCTGCAGTTCTGTCGTCGTCCAGCTCAGTTCAGTTCTTATACAACAGCGTCAATACAGTCAGATCAATAATATTGTTGAAGTGTTTTTCTGGCCAACAAAGAAACACGGTGTGATTATGATTCAGGCTGCATCACAAGTCAGAAATCGGATTGTGGAAGATGGGATTCATTACGCCGTTATGGAGATGAAGCTGGTCATATGGAGGTCTGTGTGGAGGACTGTGTACCTAATGGCTTTAATGAGGGAAATAAAAACAATCCCATGAAGCAATGCAAATTATATTATTAAAAATAAAAAATGATGGAGTAATATAAACCTATTGATTTAAAGTTGTTAATTATATACATAGAAACAATATATTTTGCATTTATTATAACATTATTACACATTTAAGTAGTTTGAGAGAGTTGGAAAACTAAAGTGGAGTTCTTTTGGTGTGATTTACTTGTCACAATTCTCTGACTGGTGGATATTTCTCTGCAAAATGTAGTTTTTCACCAGGAAGAAGTTGAACACTATTATTTTAAAAAACAAACACTTGAAACAATGCGGGATGATGGCTTTAATAAAAGCAAATGCTATCGATTAACAACCTAATAGCTCACTGTAGGTCTATGTTTAAAGGTTTATAAGTTATCATTCAAAATCGATTCCCCATTTGGAGAAAATGAATGGGATTTTTATATCCCATAGTTCTATATGTTTATATAGTGATATGGTGATGAGCATGTCACCCAACACACATCTAATCCATTCATCTATCCATCCATTCTCCAAACCACTTATCCTCTGTAGGGTCATGTTTAGCAGATATCTGAAAAGTCAACAAAGCTAACAAGCTAACATTAGCTAGTGTATATTGAAGAAACCTCAACCCACCAGAGGAAACCCTTTTCTAGTGTTTTCAGAAATGATCAGTCGAACATATTTCTAACCTCAGTGTATTTTCTGAATTGTTTCAGCAGACCATCGGATGAAGATGTTTTGCTTGTGAATAGACGGAAGTTGTGGAAAAGTGACTTTGACTGCCCACCTTCTGGACGTGGAACTGTCCGAGACGTTATACAAAAAATTATGGTCCAACTCACAGATGCACTATAGTGTAATGGTGGTGTTTATTTACAGTGAATTAGCGTGAAACAACCACCATGTGCAAAGTATTTACAAGTGCTGAAGGGGAAAAATAATAAAGTGTAGTGTGTCGTCATTGGGTGATCACATGACTGCTTTGATGGCATGCACCTGTGAATGGAGGACAAAGGGACTTTAAAAAAGAGGTGTGGTGCAACCGAGCGTGGCTGAGGTGGTGACTTGGGGAGAACGTTTTGGCTGTCTCTCGGGGACAATAGGTCCTCCGGAGATGAAGATAGCTAGTTAGCTAGCTGCCTTTGTTTGAGATAGTTGAGTTGTAGAGAGGGGGAAATTAGTGTCACCGATTACCTCAGAATATTGCTCGGCTGACGCCCACGTGCTACCGAGATTCTATGAATGAACGCCCACGTGCTACCGAGATTCTATGAATGAACGCCCACGTGCTACCGAGATTCTATGAATGAACGCCCACGTGCTACCGAGATTCTATGAATGAACGCCCACGTGCTACCGAGATTCTATGAATGAGGCCCACATGTTACCGAGACTCTATGAATGCCTTGACGCATACGACGGAGGGATTTTATGAATGAGTAAGGTCCGCCCGCACGTGGGCACGTCTTCGGCGAGAAGACGGGTTGCTGCTCGCACTACTTACTCCCTACGGATGGGTCTTCTCTGCCCCGTGAGAGGGAAGTGTTTTTAATCTATTCCTACATGAATTGTTTGACTGTGTATTGTGTAACGGACAGCGGGTTAGAGAGGGAGGTTGGGGAATTTAGAACGGAGGAAACACGCCTTACGTGTGTTCACTGTGTGCCGTGCAGGCTGGGGTGCTATGTTGAGTATTAAACACTGTGTGACGTATTGAGCGTGAAAACTCACTCTGTGTATGAAGTGTTGTGCTTTGCGGAGTTTCCCGTGTTTCTTTTCCCTGGCTCCATATCTTGTCTGTATACCCGTATGATGAGTTTTAGCCTCTTTATTTGAAATAAAGTGTAAATTCTCTTTGATTAAACCGGCTGGCTGTTCTTTGACCATCGTAGGGCTGTTCTGAGGTTTATTACACTGGTGGCAGCGGTGAGATCAGCGCTGATTGCGGATCTTATAAACTTCATTGATTTTTGTTTTTTTTGTTGATAGCCTACGGTTTGTCAGAATGTTAGAACCGCAAGAGGCGGCCAGCGGTAGTAATGCCGTGCCGGTGGCAGGTGTTTTTGTGGGGGAGATAAATGCTGCGCCTCGTCCTGTTTTTATGCCCGAAACATTTACGTGTACAGGGCGTGAGTGGTCGGATTGGGCAGAACAGTTCGAAATGGCTGCGGAGATTAACGGCTGGGATGATGTATTAAAGCTCAAATTTATGTCTTTGCTATTGTCAGGTCGTGCGCGGGATATTTATTGCGGCTTGCCAGATGAGGCTCGGCGAAATTTCAGTCAACTGAAGGTAGCAATGGGTAGATGTTTAGAGCCTTGTGAAAGTACTGATTGGAATCGCGTGAGCTTCTCCTCGCGCAAGAGGCAGCCAAATGAAACCGTGCGCGAGTTTGGAAATGCTTTGAGGCGTTTAATTTCGAAGGCATATCCGTCCGTGGATAATGCTACGAGGGATCTACTGGCTCGAGATCATTTTGTGGCCCATATAGGTTGCGCGGATACGCGTATTCATCTGCGTAGTGTGAAACCAGCCACGTTAGAGGGGGCTATTAATCTGGCGTCCGAACTTGAATTAATTCGGAGTTTGGAACGAAATAGTGCTCTCCCAAATGCAAAAGTTTGTGGTGTGGTAAATGATAATGTTGGGCCAGCTAGAGATGGGCAAATTCAATCTTTAATGGGCATGGTAGAGGGGCTCCGTCAAGAAGTAAAGATTTTGCAGAGTACTGTTAAATTACTACAAGATCAAGTAACAGGGAATTCGTTTGCTCCGCTTAGTCATCAGACTGATTATGCTATAAATAGACGAGATGCACGGACTTTTAAAACTGATAGTGCACGAATAGACTCACAAAATAGAGATAAGACTGAAGCTTGTTGGGAATGTGGGTGTACTCGTCATTTCAAGAAAGATTGCCCATATGTGTCGGGAAACGGGAGGGGGCGGGCCCGGTAGACCAGGAGCCCGCCCCTTTCTCTGTTGCGTCTATGTCTGGGGGAGTATGTCAGTCCCAATCAGAAACAGGTGGAGTTTATGTGTTTGGTAAAGTTGGGGGGGTAGAGACCCGCTTATTGGTGGACACAGGGGCACAAGTATCAATTGTACCTAAATCGTTTTGGCAGGAGGCAACCGGTGGAGGGGGTGATTTAGTAGAGTATAGGGGTAGATTGAAGGTTGCTAATGGAGACCAGATGGAAGTTATAGGCCAGTGGGAAACCACTTGTCAATTTGATTCTCTGACAGTAGTGGTTGATTTTGTAGTGGCAGATATTAGCCCCGGTGAAGTGTTACTGGGCAGTGATTTTCTAGTCAAATTCGGGGCAAAACTGGATTTGAAGGAATTATGCTGTTATTTGATGGGGAAAAAAATTTCTGTACAATTGCAAACTGACTTTTTAGCTCCTTCCATGCCAGTTGTAGTTTGCGGGGATACCAGGATACCACCACGTAGTGAAGTGATAATTTTGGGGTCAGTGGAGGGAGCGCCGCCAGGAAAAATAGTAGGTATGCTGGAGCCCGGCTCTTCTCTGTCTCGCTATTGTGATGTATTAGTGGCACGTGTGGTGTGTGTAGTCACCGCTGGCGTTATGCCAGTTCGTGTTATTAATGTAACCAAGGAAGCTCATACTTTACGTGATGGAATGAAAATTGGGGTGTTGGCTACAAATGTAGAGGTGGGGGAAGGTGCAGAGGAAGTAGATGAAGGGTGTGACGGTAAGATCTTGTGGTCGGCGGATGCTTTGATTTCTCACTTTGGGTTAGACTCTAGAGGGTTTAATGTAGAACAAATGCAGGCCATTCGTCAAGTGTTAGAGCATTATAACCAACTTTTTAGTATAGGGGATACTGATTTGGGTAGGACGCATCTTATTCGCCATCAGATTGATACAGGAGTTGCTAAACCTATTAAAATGGCCCCTCGCCGGGTTCCGCTTCATTTACAACAAGAAGTGACTGATCACATAAAACAAATGTTAGACAATGGCATTATTCAGCCTTCGTGTAGTCCTTGGGCAGCTCCAGTGGTACCAGTTAGAAAAAGAGATGGCAGTCTGCGTTTCTGTATCGATTATAGGAAATTAAATGAGGTGACACAGAAAGATGCCTATCCGCTCCCAAGGATAGATGATGCGTTGGATAGCCTGGCAAATGCGTGTTGGTTTTCAACCCTCGACCTAGCCAGTGGGTACTGGCAGGTTGAGGTTGACCCGAAAGATAAACCTAAAACGGCTTTTACTACACGACAAGGTCTTTTTGAATTTAATGTTCTTAGCTTTGGCCTGTGTAACTCCCCTTCCACTTTCCAAAGGTTGATGGATTTGGTTCTGGCAGACCTTCAGTGGACTACGTGCTTAGTATACCTTGATGATATAATTGTTTTTGGTAAAACATTTCAGGAACACCTGGGGCGCTTGGAACAAGTTTTTGGGAACTTGTATAAGGCCAATTTGAAGGTGAAACCCTCCAAATGCAATTTATTTGCAAAACAGGTATCCTATTTGGGTCATGTAATTTCAGCGGAGGGTGTTAAGGCTGATCCTTCTAAGGTTGAGGCGGTGAGGGGGTGGCCGGTCCCTAGAAATCAGACAGAGGTTCGTAGTTTTCTGGGACTGGCCTCTTACTACCGTCGCTTTATGAGGAGTTTTGCGGAGATTGCTAGGCCCTTGCACCAATTGACGGAAAAGGGAAGGAAATTTCACTGGGGAGAGGATTGTCAAAGAGCGTTTTTTACACTCAAGTCATGTCTTATATCAGCCCCAGTTTTGGCTTATCCCGATCCCTTGAAACAATTTATTTTGGATACCGATGCGTCAAATGTTGGGATAGGTGCTGTACTATCCCAGGTAGAGGGGGGGATGGAACGTGTAGTGGCCTATGCAAGTCGAGCCCTGACAAAACAAGAACGCAAGTATGCCACCACCAAAAAGGAATTGTTGAGTATGGTGACGTTTACGAAACATTTTAAGCATTACCTTTTAGGGGCAGAGTTTGTGCTACGTACAGATCACAATTCCTTACGGTGGTTACATAATTTTCAAGGAATTGAAGGACAGTTGGCCCGTTGGTTAGAACAGTTAGCAAGTTTTCAGTATAGGATCGTTCATAGGTCAGGGAAACAACATGCGAATGCAGATGCTTTATCGAGATTGCCGGGCCTGAGTGTAATTCCGGGTCATGTGTCAGACCAGATTGGGGGTGTGGCGATTGAGGAAAGTTGTCCTGTGAGAGTAGTGCAAGTGGCTAAAACGAATGTAGGACTACCACCTGGAGAAAGACTGGAAGACGATATGGTTAGGTTGCAGAGGGAGGATAATGAGTTGGGGCAATTATTTCAGCTGCTAACTAAGCCATTAAAGGGGTGTGGGGAGGTAAGAAACTACCCTGAGCTGCAGAAATTTGGAAGGGTGTGGGATCAGCTTCGGATACAGGACCAGTTATTGGTGCGAGTCCCTCCACAAAATTCTGATGCAGCTAATAAAGTACAGGTGGTGCTTCCAAAGTGTTTGGTTCCAAAAGTGTTAGCCATGTTGCACAATGTGGTTACAGGTGGCCATCTGGGGGTGCAAAAACTACAAGGGAAAGTTAAAGATCGGTTCTATTGGCCGGGGTGGTTTGCCGATGTGAGGAGGTGGTGTAGTGAGTGCTCTGAGTGCGGCTCACGGAAGCTTCCAGTTCGAACTCCACAGGCCCCGATGTGTCCTTCTGTCATGTTTCGCCCCTATGAGCGTGTGGCTCTGGATATTTTGGGCCCACTTCCCGAAACTGTTGAGAAAAATCGGTATGTGTTGGTGGTGGGAGACTATTTTTCTAAGTGGACAGAAGCTTTTGCTTTACCAAATCAGGAAGCACGATCAGTTGCTAAGGTGCTAGTTGAGGAGTGGGTTTGCCGCTATGGTGTCCCTCGCAGCCTTCATTCTGATCAAGGCAGAAATTTTGAGTCTACTCTTTTTCAGGAACTTTGCAGATTATTGGAGATCAATAAAACGCGTACGTCCCCCTATCACCCTCAGTCAGATGGGCTTATTGAGCGTTTTAACAGGACTTTGCTTTCTATGCTATCAATTTTCGTGGATAAGAATCAACAGAATTGGGATTCTTTATTACCTTATGTAATGATGGCGTATCGTAGTAGTGTACATGCCACTACTGGCTTTACCCCTCATAAAGTGGTGTTTGGGCGGGAAATGGTATTACCGGTGGATATAATGTTGAATGTGAACTTGGAAGAGGCTTTTGAGTCTCCAAGTGAATATGTGCAACATATGGCAGGGATTTTGTCCACTGTTGTTGGGGCAGTACAGCAACATCAGTTACAGGCTTCTTCCCAGCAGAAAAAGTATTTTGATTTTCGGGCTCAAGTACAGTATTATTCAGTGGGGGAACTAGTCTGGGTTCGAAATAAGGCTCGGAAGAAAGGGGTTTGCTTTAAATTGCAGAGATGTTATAAGGGCCCCTTTAAAGTAATCGAGCGGTTGTCTGATGTGCTTTATCAGTTACAGTCAGTTGAGGGAGGGGCTACTACGGTTGTTCATTACAATCGGTTAAAACCATATGTTTCTCAATCTGTTTCAGAGAGGCTGGAGGGGAATGAGGAGTTGGCACAATTACCGCAGCAATTGGTTGACCCGTCGACCCTGCAACAATTGCCCCCGGTCATGGCCGATAGACCGCCGTCTGCAGAGGGACAATCTTGCCCGGTGGGAACAAGGGAAGGAAACCTTCAACATGGCTCGCCAGTGCCTTCAGCGTGGTCAAGGTTGGAGCATAGCCCGGGATCTACAGTTAAGCCTTTATATGATGGAGGAGGCTCTGCGCAGAACATTACAACTTCTGCAGAGATGGGTCGACCTCCACGACAGAGGAAGTTACCGGTTTGGACTAAGGATTATCATCTTGACTCGAGGACGAGTTCTTCTGGATTAGTGGGGGAATAGTGTAGTGTGTCGTCATTGGGTGATCACATGACTGCTTTGATGGCATGCACCTGTGAATGGAGGACAAAGGGACTTTAAAAAAGAGGTGTGGTGCAACCGAGCGTGGCTGAGGTGGTGACTTGGGGAGAACGTTTTGGCTGTCTCTCGGGGACAATAGGTCCTCCGGAGATGAAGATAGCTAGTTAGCTAGCTGCCTTTGTTTGAGATAGTTGAGTTGTAGAGAGGGGGAAATTAGTGTCACCGATTACCTCAGAATATTGCTCGGCTGACGCCCACGTGCTACCGAGATTCTATGAATGAACGCCCACGTGCTACCGAGATTCTATGAATGAACGCCCACGTGCTACCGAGATTCTATGAATGAACGCCCACGTGCTACCGAGATTCTATGAATGAACGCCCACGTGCTACCGAGATTCTATGAATGAGGCCCACATGTTACCGAGACTCTATGAATGCCTTGACGCATACGACGGAGGGATTTTATGAATGAGTAAGGTCCGCCCGCACGTGGGCACGTCTTCGGCGAGAAGACGGGTTGCTGCTCGCACTACTTACTCCCTACGGATGGGTCTTCTCTGCCCCGTGAGAGGGAAGTGTTTTTAATCTATTCCTACATGAATTGTTTGACTGTGTATTGTGTAACGGACAGCGGGTTAGAGAGGGAGGTTGGGGAATTTAGAACGGAGGAAACACGCCTTACGTGTGTTCACTGTGTGCCGTGCAGGCTGGGGTGCTATGTTGAGTATTAAACACTGTGTGACGTATTGAGCGTGAAAACTCACTCTGTGTATGAAGTGTTGTGCTTTGCGGAGTTTCCCGTGTTTCTTTTCCCTGGCTCCATATCTTGTCTGTATACCCGTATGATGAGTTTTAGCCTCTTTATTTGAAATAAAGTGTAAATTCTCTTTGATTAAACCGGCTGGCTGTTCTTTGACCATCGTAGGGCTGTTCTGAGGTTTATTACAAAAGTAACAAAAAAAATACAACCAACACAAAAGAAAAAAAAACTCCAAAAATATATACACGTATCCACAATATACTGTACAGGTGTTGATTCGATCGTGGCACTACTGTACCTCACTCACTCATCCGGCCTACCGAGAGACTATCTCAGCATTTTCGGTGCTCTTTTAAAGAACAGGCTCCTCCCCTATAGGAGCCTACCAATAACAGGTGAGTATGGTAAATGTATTCACATATAAATAGACCTATACTACAAATTACCATATGTGACGTGTTCACATCAGAAAGATAATACTATGAAACATACAAAACATTCACAAGTGATCCCTAGTGAAAAAAAAAAAAGTATACTTTATTGCATTTGAAATATATTCCCTTTTTCAATAGTACATTGCAAATATACTAACAAAAATTGTACTATACAGTATATTAAAAGCATCATGCTTTTATCTATTTTCACAATACAACTTTTAACACACTTTAAAATAATTGTACTTTAGTATACTTTCTAAAAATATATGTTAGAAAAATATACTTGAAGTGAAAATTCAGTTTTATTTTTTAGAAGTGTATTTATTTGCACTTTATTAAAACATTTTTTAGGTACATTTTAACTGCTGGAAATTATCATTGCAACAATGCATTGAAAGTATACTTTCAAAATACATTATAGTATACAATAGTATTTTGTACAAATTATAGCTAAGTATTATTTGTCTTTTAATGTAGTATTCACATATGGTTGGTGCTGATAGCCTCGTGGGCAAGTGCACCAGCATGAAGCGCCGTTGTGATTCAGGAGACCCGAGTTCGAGTCCTAGCTCGTGGACCTTTCCCGATCCCGTCTCCCCTCTCTCTCTCTCTCCCACCTCACTTCCTGTCCAACTACTGTCCTATCCAAATAAAAGCCAAAAATATACACTTATGGAATATTGCTTGAATGTTTCGAAGACATTTGTAATGTAGTTGTAACACAAATAAAGTACACTTTAATATCACTAATCAAGCATGTAATTAGTCCCTACACAGGCATATACTTAAAGTATGCTAAGTACAGTATACTTGAAGTTGGTCCAATTTAGTACACTAAATACACTTAAAGTTATGCTTTACTATAATTCAATTACAGATCAAATATACTTTTTCCAAAAATAGCACATTTCAAGTTAACTAATCATTAATACACTTGCAGTATATTGATAATTCGTCTGGCTGCAAGTATACTTAGCATTTTTTTTTTCACCAGGGATCCCCCTAAACATGTACAAACAATAACGGTCTGCATGAAACACCTGTATTCAGTGGCCCCAAAGGGACTGTTACGGGTCTGGTTGCAGCAACGAGGAAACAGGATCTATATGCAGCAGTCTTTATTAATCATAAACTCAAACTTACAGAAATACTTGAGAAAGCTCTGACATTGAAGAGAAACAACCAGGTCAATATCAACAACAACAGACAACTGAACAGGACAAAACACAGGGCTTAAATACACAGGGAACTAATCAAAGAAACAAGACACAGCTGACATGACTAATGAGACAATGACTGATTAAGGTGTCCATGGCAACTGAGGAGTGGCGGGAAAAGAACAAATGAAAAGTACAAGCACAAACTGACATGTAACAGGGTCTGTCTTCAGCGAGGGAATGGACAGACCAATAAAGCCTAAGATTTGTGCAAGATCACTTCTGAAGCCCAACATACTTAGTACCACAGTCCAACACAGCCTGTGGATTTTGCCTTGGTGGCAACTGTGGGTCTTTTTCTGGATATATAAATGCAATACTGCAGGTGTGGAATCTTGTCAGGAAATCTGCCATGCATGACACGGCCATTATCTCCCTAAACAAGTAGATAGCCGTCCATTCCAGGTTACTACCTTTGCAGCAGAGCTGTCCTTCTGGCATTGACAGATTATCCAATATAATGACGTCTTCAGAGACAAACCCCATTGGGCCACCATTATAGAACCCCCCAAGGTATCATTTGACGCTGACCCTACGGCAACCAGAGGCTTAAGAATGTTACAGATAAAGCACTGAAATCTCCTAGTTTAATGGCTACACCTTGCCCCTGAACTCGTGAATCAATTTATTTTGTCTTAACTAAAGGTTATTTTAAAGTACTGGATAACAGTACCAGATCCTGCCATTTACAAAGCATATCCGTAACCTTTCAATGGGTGTGACTGCAAGACCCCATCAGCAGGAACTGGTTGGCTACACCGTCATCCACCCTGAAAGCTGGGGCGCCGACCGCATTTAGTGTGACTAGAAGGTGCTAGATGAATTCTGAAGGGTTAGACTGACTGCCAAACATAACAAATGCCACCATTCGGATGGCTAAATTCCCCATCTTGCAGGCCGGTGCTGTGACAATTGCCTAGAAATCAAGTCTCCATCAACTATTATACTATATATACAAACAGCCTTTATCGGTTCCACTTTATTTTGATAGTCCACTTTAGAAATTCTACTAACTATAAGTAACTTTGCAACTACATGTCAACTAACTCTCATTAGAGTATTAGTAGACTGTCAGTTAGATTATGGTTAGGTGTTAGGGTTCGGGTTAGGAGAATAAGATGACTTGTAGTTGCCAGGTTACTTATAGTCAGTAGAATATCTGTTGGGGGAGCATCAAAATAAAGTGTTAGCAGAAGTTAAGTAGACAGTCTACTAATCCTCTAATGACAGTTAGTTGACTTGTAGTTGTAAAGTTAGAATGTCTAAAGTGGACTATCAAAATATAGCGTTACCCATTCATTTAAAATATGTATTTAATTACTATATAGTGCATAATAAATCAAAATTTATTTTACTTCATAAACTGTTAATAATAACTCAAATAAACATTAATGGTCATATAACTTATTTCATGATGTGACATATATCATGATCAGTGATTTTGTAGGGGCTGTAATTAGACACTAAAGAGATTAAAGCGATTTCTTTTGAGCCGATGGGATTCGCTTGGGATCCTAATCTAGAGGGAGGACCCGATTTCTCACAGCACTGGTTTGGAGTGCTAGATGTTGGAGAACGCAGCACAACACCATGATCTGGCATGCTTTCCTGCGACTGTGGAGCATCACTGGAATACTCTGATCCAGGCGCCTCAGTATGCAATTTAAAAGGCTATAAGTGCACTTGACTTCATTGCACGTCTGGATAAATATCAGTTTATACTACTGCTTTCCATCATTTGATCATCAGATTATGCCTGGTTAAAATTGATTACTGTCAGTAAGAAGCCGGATGTTGCGCTGAAATACCTCACATTTGAAAGTGGCATGATTTATTGAATGCCACCTAGGACTCTTCAAAGTTTGCTTGGGTTGTTGTGACCAAAAGAAAGAGGCATAATAAAACCACAGGTATATATAAAATTAGAAGCTCTCAGGAAAGTTCTCCAACACTAAACAAAAAAATCCCACCCCCTCACAAACCCGACAAGCACAGCCAGAGACGTCTCATTCTGCTGCTACAACAGTGCAGTTATATTCTATGTAACAGCTTCACCAGTCTAATGGTGACTCACAGATCCCTGCTGTTCGGGCCTCTCTGGACGCACATCCTGTTTTATGGAGGATCCTACTCACCCTACTCACTATCCTACTCATCCCTTCGTTCATTTGTTCTTGTGATCACAGAGCTACAGAACTGAAAGTTAAAATCTTTGTGAGAGTGCAAAGGGATTACTTGTTATCCCCGTCGCTCTTTATAAAACCTTCTGATCATATATTTTTCTATGTGAGCAGGTAAAAATGTCATTCTGATCCTGAATTCCACCATATATGGAAGCTTGTTTCTGCCACAGAATACAATGGTATTTGCGACTTTTTACCTCACGATTCTGACTTTTGTTCCCTCGCAATTGTGAGATATAGGGCCCTGTTTTAATGATCTAAGCGTGTGGTCTAAAGCACACGGTGCAAGTGCACTGCACAGTCTGAATCCACTTTTGCTAGTTTAACTACGGGAAAAATGGTTGGCGCACCCGGCACAAACTAGCAAAAAACAATTGTGTCGCACTTGGCGCCACACTGCGCCGGGTTTATGATAGGGTGAGTTATAAAGTCTGCAATGTGAGCTTCCATAGTAATAGGGGTCCCAGCAGACGACCATGATCTGGCATGCTTTACTGGAACTGAACTGCATTGCTCCATCAGACTCATGAATCGATCGGCTCTTTGAAATGCTGAAAGTGCATTTGACTAGATGGCAAATCTTAATATACGTCTGGTTATAACACACCTTATTTTTTGATCATCAGATTGTGCCTGGCTGAACTGAATTGTGAGTGGCTAGTCATTAAGACGCAAGTGAAATATCGCACTAGAGGTCTGTACTCCTTTGGGACTACCATGGGATCCACAGGACCCGACGCAACAAAGTGGTCTCGCTGGCACACGGAAATATGAGCACATTACCCCCGTCTTGCTCTCTCTGCACTGCATTCATTTGAAGAATAAATTTTCATGTGTTTTAGAATAGAATTTAAGATTTTACTCTTTGTTTTTAAGGTTTTAAATGGGATGGCACCATCTTATTTATCTGAACTTGTCACTGTTAACATCTGCTAGATGTTTAAGGTCATCAAATCAAAAATGCGGGACAAGTTTAGAACTGATGATTGCTGATCGGATTGAAGATAGTCCTGGTATTTGATTATAACAAAATATAAATATTCACTCAAATGTAAAAAATGTATTGTGTACAGGCACAGGGTTGAATATGCTCAATGTTTTTTCAATTGTAAGTGGCAGCGAGGGAAAACATCTTCCTTTTGCCTACTGCAGCAAATGCAACAAGTTTCAGGTCTGAGGTAATGTGTGTGTGGGCAAAATTTTAAAATAGCCTGTGGCACCGGAGCAAGACAGAATCTTACGGGAAAGGGACTGAAAAACATGGAGACCTCTACCTGTGGTACTCTGTGCGTGGGACCAGGACAAAATATGATATATAAAAATTCCATTCTGCAATCAAATCCAGTTCAATTCCAATCTATAGCCGCTTTCCGACCAACTAGTTACAGGAACTTAGTTATAGGAACTGTCCACTTCTAAACAGTTCTAAGAACTACTCTCCCCCAAACTCGGTTTTGCTATTTGCGTTCGCACTGGCCAAGTGGCCATAGGAACTGGTAGGAGGGGTAAGGGAGTGACGCAAGCACGGTGACTTTTATTTTGACGGAGCGACGGATCTTTATTTTGGCGGCGCTGAGAACGCCAGAGCAAACAATGCTCACATTCTCTGTGTTCATTAGTTAGCAATCTGTCTAACAGCACTGTTTAACATGTTATTAGATAGAACTGTTATAGAAAGTAGACAGTATATGAAAAAAAAGTTATTAGCCTATGCCGTGTGGTTGATGTCCAGTGTTGCTAGCTGGGCAGATAAACATAATCATGTTTGGCTTGGTCCCCTCAAAGTTGCGTTGGATTTTCTCTTCAGCATAAATGTTTAGAGACCCATCTATCACTGTTTTCCATGTTTGTAGCTAGTTTCTGTAGTAAATATATAGGCTATAATCTGTGTGTTTACATTCTAGCTGTTTTAAAAATGGCGGGTGCTGGTGTTCCGCGTGCGTTCGGTCAATCAGCGTACACTAACGTCACGGGTAGTTCCTATAGTGCTGGTTTAGACCCTACTCTGAAGTAGGACCTAAATTAGTTCCTCCAAATGGAGTTCCTAGTCGTTCCTAGTTCCTGCAGTGCGAACACGCCGACATCCGGGTATTTTAGCCAATAGTTCTAGGAACTGTGAAAAGGTTCCTCCGGTCGGAAAGTGGCTTATGTCGCACACGAAGTGGTCCAAATGTTAAGTGTATTGGCTCCATGGTGGTGCATCTGTAAAGTGGGATTGTTTTTTGGGCTCGTCCCTGTAGTCCTACATTCAAAACAGCATTGATATTTTGAGAGTTGAGCTGGAGAGCATGATCAATAAGTGAAGACTATGAAGTCTTGAGATGCTTTTATATGTCCCATCTCATCCGGCATTATAAAAGGCTGAGTGCTCAAAGGGAATGTGCCAAAGCCTAAAATTGCAGGGGTGCCAATGAGCAAAATGTTCTTTCACATACGAACATTCTTATGAGAATATGTTTACCTCACAGCAAGGTTATATTCCTCGCATTCAATCAGACTAACGCATTGTCTCTTTTGTTCATCGTTGCCTTGAATATCGTAGATGGTCTTCTTTTGTCTGTGCCTTGTGGCTTGTGAGCGTTTCCTCACCCAACAAAGAAAACCTGCAGCGGGAATCGTCTAAACTGCCGACGATTACCAGAGCAGATGCAATATGTGCTCAGACGAGGAGCGTGATTAGTTGTGTATGGAGAAAAAAGTCCTATCTTAGCCCATCTGCCTCCCAGAAGACAATGTTCTCACCTACTGCGCTGCAATTCTGTCCAACTCTGTGCATATGACTCTTCAAAGCCCATTTATCTCGCTCTCTTAATGGAAAATACATAAACGCCATGACAATAATCATCACATACTTGCTGTCATGGCAACAAGGCTGTTATTAATGAGATGATGTTCCTTCATCTTCATACCAAATGTCTGGGAATGAGATGGGAACTGTGTTCTTTGATGCAGTGAAATTGGCCGTCTCAATCTCATAATGATGTGAAGATGCTTTACAAATCCCCTAATCACACACACACAGACATTACTGACAAATAATAACACACCTGTTGGCATATTTACTCTCTCCCTCGCTCACCCATACACATGACGAATGATCGAAGGCTTGCTGAGGATTGCAGCTTTGCCTTAGAGCAGGGGTTGTCCTGTCCTTTTAACATTAAAATGCAGAATCTGTATAATAGCGTTCATTAGTAACATAAAAACTACAGTATATGTACCAAATTAAAATACACCTTGAAGCAAGATATTTTATATGTCAGAATTCAGAGTTGAAACCCAGTTGAAACCCTGGCTTTATTCTGTTGTAAATAAAACAAATATTATTGGAGTATTTTTTTCATGTTATATTCAATGTTACAGGCTGTTTCTTTGTAATTTGTGTGAGTGAAAATTGATTTAAAGCCCTTTTCTTTTAGTGAAGGAGCTGTGCTAAGACATCCAGACAAAACGTCATTCTCTTCCTCCATGGAATAAAGTGAATGTAGAAAAGACAAGTGAGAACTTGAGATTGGCACTTTCACAGGAATGTGTTCAGTGGAGCCATCCATCACATCCATCACGTCTCTGGTGAGACGGGCCATAAACACCTGCTCCGGACTCTCCTCCAGCGAATGATAGGAAACCATATGGAAAAGCTAACTGAGGGCAATATTATGTGTTTTGCAGTCTCGTAGATGATAGTCACATCAAATGCTAAATCATGACTATGAGACTAACCTTTTTTATTATTATTTGCAATTTCGTTTTTTAACTAAATAAAAGGTCCTGTAAACGTTGTTGTTGTTGTTTTTAATGTTACACACAAAATATCCCTAAACCCTGATTGACATCACATTAAGGCACACCATTTTCACCACATCTCAGAGGAATAGTTTATTGTTCAGATGCTGTGATTATATTGTTCAAGACATTGATTTCATGTCAAACTCTAGCCCTTGTGTCAGGTTAAAAATCTGGGTAAGATCATTATGGTTGGTGTCAATTTGACTGTCACGGTTTAGTTTGAGTTTCATTCATTTTTTGTTTGTTTCTCTTCACTTTCCTGTTTCCTTTGTTCTAGTTTCCCAGCGTATTCCCGGATTTATTCGTTTAATCATCACAGCTGTTCATTATTGAGTTTATTATCTTGTGTATTTACACTGAACAAAATTATAAACGCAACACTTTTGTTTTTGCCCCCATTTTTCATGAGCTGAACTCAAAGATATAAGACTTTTTCTATGTACACAAAAGGCCTATTTCTCCCAAATATTGTTCACAAAATCTCGGCAAAGGAGAAGTGCTCCATAATCCATCCACCTCACATATCAAGCCGCCTTAAATCTTAAGAAAAGTCTTAAATCTTTGAGTTCAGCTCATGAAAAATAGGGGCAAAAACAAAAGTGTTGCGTTTATAATTTTGTTCAGTGTAAGTTCCTCTTGGGTTTCTGTTGATCGTCTGGTATTGTTGGTGCCTTGCACTCTGTCTCATGTTGTTTGCTCTTGTTCAATAAACCTTGTTTTTATTTTGAACCACTTCATCTGCCTTCCTCTTCACCACTGGACTTGAATTGTGACATTGACCTTAATTGTATTATGTACAATTCACCAAAAACCAAACGATGAAAAACAATCATTAAAAAAAAAACAGGTAAAAAAAAAAAAAAGCTAAATAACATGAACATGTATTACACATTACAAAATCAAAAATTAAAAAACATGATTTATAGCGGTATTTAATGACTTATTTTTTATATTTATATACAGGGTATATATCTATGTGGAAAAGCACTTCTATGTGTTTTCCTGAAGCTCAAAACAGGATTGTGGGTTTGAGTCCCACAAACTGACCATGCATGAACTGAAAGAAATGGAAAAAGAAAATGTATGGATATTCCACAAGACATCAGTGTCAACACTTCACAGGCGTGTTCATGACTCTCTATGAGGAAAAGATTCAACAAAAACATAATAGGTTAACCTCCATCTTCTCTACAGTATGTGATTTATTTCCTAAGGGATAGACCTTTTCAAATTTAAGTAAAGCCGGGTTCACACGACAACTTATATTAGTCCTTTATGATTGTTGCTTGTCACACTGTCTGAACATGATCCCAGCTGTAAGCCATGTCACACACTCTTAAAAATAAAGGTTTTTATTGGCATTGACGCTTCCATGGAGAACCTTTTAACATCCATGGAATCTTTCCATTAGTCAAAAGGTGCTTGATAGTGGGAAAATGTTCCTTAGGTTATTAAAATGTTCTTCACAAAAAGAAAAAAAAAAGGGTTATTTTAAGGATGTTAAGTCATTTCAACTTAAATTGCATTAAACTGATTTTAAAATGATTTGAATCTTGTACAACTTGAAAATAAACCATTGAAAATTGCATAACTTATTTTGATGAGTTAAAGCAAAGCAAAATCATATGTTGTCAACTTTTGATCATATGATTTTTTTTTTACAGTGGACTTTGCAAACTCTGATCGCACATCGAACATGTCAAACTAGTGATCAAAACTACGGATTTTGGCCTGGGATCAGAGGAATCTTTTAGGATTTACGAAATCGGGGCTAAAATCACGCGGTGTGAACCCGACTTAAAGGAGAAGTTCACTTTTAAAAAAACTTTTGCTGATAATTTACTCACCCCCATGTCATCCAAGATGTCCATGTCTTTCTTTCTTCAGTCGAAAAGAAATTAAGGTTTTTGATGAAAACATTCCAGGATTTCCCCCCATATTATAGAGTCCAATGGGACCCAAACGGTTCAAGGTCCAAATGACAGTTTCAGTGCAGCTTCAAAGGGCTTTAAACGATACCAGAAGATGAATAAGGGTCTTATCTAGCGAAACGATCGGTCATTTCAAAAATAAATAAAGAAGTTTAAGATTTATAAGCACAAATGTTCGCCTTGCTCTGTTCTGTGATGCGCGTGTGTGACGTCACGTAATACGCAATTACGTTGAAAAGGTCACGCTTGACGTGTTTACAAATGTGCGGAATGAGGACCATATACACATTTTCAAATGTATTTGTGTCAGTTTATCGTTTAAAATGCCCATTTCGTGTGCGTATCCTGGGTGCTTTAATATTAAAAAGCCAAAAAGAACATTTTCTTCAGGACAGAAATTTTTCAAGCGTGACCTTTTCAACGTAATTGCGTATTACGTGACGTCACGAACGCGCATCACAGAACAGAGCAAGGCGAACATTTGTGCTTATAAAACTTAAACTTCTTTATTTATTTTTGAAATGAACGATCGTTTCGCTAGATAAGACCCTTATTCATCGTCTGGTATCGTTTAAAGCCCTTTGAAGCTGCACTGAAACTGTCATTTGGACCTTGAACCGTTTGGGTCCCATTGGACTCTATAATATGGGGGGAAATCCTGGAATGTTTCCATCAAAAACCTTAATTTCTTTTCGACTGAAGAAAGAAAGACATGGACATCTTGGATGACATGGGGGTGAGTAAATTATCAGCAAAAGTTCTTTTAAAAGTGAACTTCTCCTTTAAAGCATTGGTTACGGGTGACATTTGAAACGTAATGCTCCACAGTCTCATATTATGTCTGCTGTATTTACAGTAAAAAAAAAATATTTTTGAGTGAATTCAATTCTAAAAAGGCATTTTAGATGCCATCACTTTTAGCTTATATGTATATATGACATTATTGCATGTGTTGTACAAATAAATGAATTGAATGCACTGCAGTGTCACACACCATTACACACATATGAATTTGTACTGTGAAAATTATAGCACGAATGAATATCGACCGTACATGAATATTTCAAGGTGCACAGATTCACAGCTTCACTCATTTCTCATGTGGACTTTTTTTCTCACCTCTCACAGCAGCAAGAACGTGTTTGTCCTTGAGGACAGTTTTGAAAGCACGGTTTATTAAAGTTCACAGTGACCGCAGAGCATCTGTTTCTCCGCTCGCTGCACTTGTTTTTCATGATGAAGAATATCCTCTCCATGTAGCCTGGGGTCGTGATGGATGTGGAGAAGATCTGCTGCTTGAAGAAGTACTAGAAGTTCCTCGATCCGTCACACGCCGTCACCAGCATCCGTGGAACATACCAGTCAGTGTTAGAGCTCACACACAACTCATAAAGGTGTCTCACTGTCAGTCTGTCGGCAAAATATCATTCTGCCCGGCCAAACAAGTCACTGTTTGGATTTAAATGGGTAAGTGCTTAAGAGTGTATGACTGGATCATTATTGCAGTGATTATGATGTTTCTAGCTTATGTTTGACATCAGTTCTTCTAACACTGATTGATGGAGTGTGTAGCTTTTCATTTCTTAAACAACCATGTATGAAACACATCATGATCATATTCCAGAATGACAATGTCAAGATTCATCCGGCTCAGATTGTGAAAGAATGGTTGTGAGGAGCTTGAAGATGAAGAGTCATTTTCACACATGAGCTGATGCTCCTCTGAGTCCAGATCTTAAACTCAGTTAAAAGTCTTCAGGATGTTCTGGAGGAGACTTTACAGAGAGCTGGACTCTTGCACTGACAACACAAGATCTTCACCAAACATTGATGCACCTCTTGATGGACATTAATGTTGTGATGCTGTTTCCATCAAGAAGTGCATCAATTTTTGCTCAAGATCTTGTGTAGTCAATGCAAGAGTCCAGCTCTCTGTAAAGTCTCCTCCAGCACACTCCTCGTTGCTGAATAAAAGTAGTCAGAAATGCTAGGAAAAAAAAGTCAAAGGAGAAAGATGCGTTTGCAGCCACATGGTGTAATTCTGGCATCTACCAGCAGGTTCTAACTGGGCCGTGCCGAACATTCAAACTCCTCGACGTTTACAACCTTAAAGAGTTAGCTAACATGTCTTTGGAAGTCAGCAAAATGGCTGATTTTGCTAAATGGCACTTAAAGGAGGGCCAGATTTACTAAACAGGGCAAATTAGCGTAAGAGTGCGATTCCGCGAAGAGATGCGAGTGGAAAGTTCAGCAAGTGAATCTACTGACGACACACAAATTAAAGAACACAGATCAAACAGAACAAAAGTAACCCTGTTCATGCCTTTTCAGAGCTCGTTTTTCACTGTGTGTCTTCAGTAAATCTAAAGCTAAAGTAAATCTGGCCCTTAGTATCCTTAAATACAAACACATTTAATATACAGTACTTGACAATAATAACAATAGCAAAACAAAAGATAGTTTAGTGATATTTCAATATCCAAAGTGTGATCCCTCAGACAGTGTATGATCACACACAGATGCACACTATCCACAAGCAAAGATAACATATGAGTCACAAATGTGTTCGAAGATTCCCTGTTTCATAATTCTTTAAGGATTTCAGATATGACCTGACACTGAGCGCATGAAACATTGACATCAGTGTTCAAGTGTCTGAATCTACGGAGATGTGAGGACAGAGACGTCTGTGACCTCGAGCTGCTCAGCCACAGTGCATGATGGGGTTTTATTGGAGAGCTCAAGGCAAGCGTTCTCATCCACTGTAATACACCCGGAGACACAAAGAGATGTGCATTATGCAGGCATTATTTTAGCAACATGCATAATGTGCTTAATATGCGGATTTTCTCAGAAGAAAAGCATCTAGCATATATATAGACCCTTGTAGGGGTTACCATCATGGATAATTTTATGGATTTAGTTTTAGTTCATTTTTAATTTTAATTAAATTTTATGAATTAAGCTCATAATTCATCACTATTTATTTTTTAAATTAAACATGAGAGTATTATGCAGTCATTTGGGGCATTTCTCCTTACATAAAACCTTTTTGACATAAAAGGTTCTTTAAAATTGAGTCAAGAACCCAGAGGGTTTTATATAGAACCACATTTAACCTTTTTTTCCCCAAGAGTGTATGTAATGTCTGGGTATCCCACAATGCAATGGGCTCAACTCAACCTTTCATTTTCAGCATTACAAATGAAAGCAATATTAGATGCAATTTAAACATCTCTGACTAATTATCTCAGTCTTTTTTTAAAATTGTAATAATGCAAATGCTTCTTTTATTTCAGATGATATGAAAGATTATTTTCAGCTAATATAAAAACATCCTTTGATGGCAGTGAATGATGACTTCTAAAGGCAGGACATTTTTAAGAATGTCTCCTGTTGTGTTCAGTTGATAACACTTTATATTACAGGATGCAAACACATTAGTGACTTTTAAATCTCTTCTTAAAACATTTTATTTTAGGACTGCTTTTACTTGATTTAAATTTTTTTGTGTTTATTTTTGTATTTAAAGTGTGTAGTTTCTCTGTTGTTATGTTTGCTTGTAAAGCGCTTTGAGAAAGCAACTTTTAAAGGCGCTATATAAAATAAATGTATTATTATTATTATTAACACCTTAAAGAGTAACCGGAAGCTTCTTCTGTTTGGAAGAGGACTTCTTTTCTGCACATGGATTCACATGAACATCTTATCATTGTCACACAACGTTTCACAAACATCTCATGCAGTTTCAACAGCAAACAACACTATCTCAACCATCTTCAAATATCTCATTTGCAGTTAGCCAGTATATTGTTTGTGTTCAACGCTTTTCAACGCCTGCTTTAAATTTAAATTGTTCTGACTCATACTTTCGAGAAAATAAACTAAACGTCACAGGCAAACTCCTCTTTGAGAGCCATGCCCGCGGGCGCCGGCTTCGCCTTCCTCTTGTTCGGCTGCTCATGCGGAGTCGCTGCATCTATTCCTCCATTCTTCAGCTGCTGTTGTGGTGTGGGAGTTTGCTGTGAGTCTTTGAAAGTCGCGACCTCGGGCTACTGAACATGTATTTGCACTTGAATGAAAGCAGCTCACATGGACATTGTTCAGATCTTAACCAGACTTATTTTTGAATTGTTGGCTTAACAGAAACATGTCTTTGGATCCAGATGTGTCAAACATGAACCCCTTTATTTGTGTTTTATTTATTTTTTTGCAATCCCTAATTATTTATTGAAACTAATATAAATAAAATATGATCACTTCTGAAAGACAGATTGTTTTATATGTTTTAGTTAGATGATTTAATGAGGAAAAACGTACGTTTTGCATTACCAATGGCATTCTGACGGTATCAGCTTAAATCTGCTGATTTATGTTCTTCATTTTTCAAAGCCAGGATTTGTCACATGACTGAAGATCAAGTTTATTAAAAAGAGATTCTCCTCATATCACAGTGTTGAATCTATTGTTATCTGCTATTACTGCAATAATTATTGTCAAAATTTTAGTTTTTCCAACAGCGGCCTAAAATAATGACTAAATAGATATTTGGCTATTGGGTCATAATTACAGTAACATTTCATGTTACAATGTCCTTGCTATAGTAATAACAGTAAATTATGCAAATTGACAAGCAACTAACCATAAACCAAACCCTTATACCATAAACTAAGTAGATGTTGTTGAATATTTCTCAGTGTAATCACACTGTAACAAGGACATAAGGACGTTATTACATTACAAAGTCTACGAAGATTTTTGCCCTTTGATTAAAATGACCAGAGACATTTATTAATGACCAGAGACGTTTATTAATAAGGTCAGTTTTGATTTCATGAACGACTATCACCCAGATGCTGCTCGATGCTCGTCTTCAGTCTCATCATGAGCGTTTTGAGGCATCATAAATCCATCAGAAGTGCAATATGTGCTGCAATCACGGTCTAATCACTTGAGCATGCAGATGAGCTCAACACAGCCTCACAGTGTCGCGTTTCTTCATTTGTCTTATGAATGTCAGGTGTGACTCACTCCTC
The DNA here is from genome assembly GCA_022828995.1 of Vimba vimba. Lineage (NCBI taxonomy): Eukaryota > Metazoa > Chordata > Actinopteri > Cypriniformes > Leuciscidae > Vimba > Vimba vimba. The sequence continues at coordinate 3,448,688 of CM040832.1, read as the reverse complement.
CAGAGACGGGATAATGTCAGCTCTTCTCAGACGTGTGGATCTGCTCTTTGCACACCAGGTTTCAATATTGTAAACACTAGATGAGACGTGCGAGAGCAATAAAGAATGCCATCAACTTTAGCTGTGACAGTTCAATTACGAGTGACAACCGCTGAGATGTTCACACATCCTTATAAATGACAAAAACAAGAATTGCGACAAATCCAATGATCTCGTATCATATGACTTAGAATCAATACGGACACAAGATACAGCTGGTTGTTTGAATCTTACCCATTTCAACTGAAGCTATATATCATTTCTGACTGAGCAGGAATATCTTGTATCAATCCGTTGTATGTAATGCATTGTGTGTGAAGGTATTGGCAGCTGGCAATCTTTATTTTTGGATTTATTGCTTTAATATTTATTTTTTCTCCAAAACAACGAGCCAAAACATCCAGGAAAACTTAAATACACCTGGCATTTTTTAAGAAACAAAACCTGAGAAAAAAGGGGTTGGGGCAACATTTTCAAATGAGCAAAATGACATACAAAACACTCGTGATCGTATGCTTTACTGATCAGTACTAAGAGTTACAGGTCTGGTGAGATTTCCACAGTGTTTTCAGTGTTTCAGGTCTGAATCTAGACAATCAAGCACACTTTACTGTTCTGTTCAGTAAAAAAAGTAGCTGCAGAACGAAAGAATGCAGAGCGCCTGTAACAAATACAGAACATAAAAAAGAAAAACAATGCAATTCATTTGAATTTTTATTCTTTTAAATAAGAACGTGCCTCGGCACTCAATGTTGAAACAAGCTCTCTCAACAGTGTCTTTAAATAGATCGTCAACATCATCCAGATCAGAAGCCAAAGTCAGGCCCAAAAACACGACGCTCTGCAGAAGTCTCTCCTCTTGCGGCGCGGACCGGCAGAGCTGCGGAACATTTCGGGAATAAAAAAATATCAAACGGCTTGAGTTGTGTCCCGCGGGATGACACTGCGCTACTGCGGGATGCTGTGGTTGGCTCTCTTCGGGGGCGGGGGGGGCATCAGCTCGGAGTCGGCCGGGTGCTTGCGGGACTGCATCTGAGCGCACCGGTCCAGGAACTCGAAGAGAATCTCCTTCGTGACGGGGTGTTGGATGCTGTTGCACACAGCTGTGAGGACAACAGGACACAGGTGAGAACAACAAACCCATCCTGGGTCTTCAGCTTGCCTCAAACAATCTCGCCGAGCAAGTGGAGTTGTCAACTTGTTCATAGCTAGCTATAGACCTTATGCACCAGAGAAACAAGGGCGTCTCATCTTTAGAATATTGTCTTTTAACTTCTGTTTTTGCGGTCGCTCTGTATATTTCTATGGTGCTGCTGTCCAGGAGTAATTAGCTTTTGAAGTGGATTTACTTTAGGTGAGACACGGCAGGCAAAAACATCATTTTTTTTTTACTGGTCAATTTTGAGATTTTTGGATATTTGTCTTCAATAACATGTTTTCTTTCAGACTTGTGTTGAAAAAAAGTCCGAAATACACATTTAGGTCTTTATTTTATTACACTTTGTCTGTTTGCGTCTGTAGATTTCTCATAAATTCAACAAAAGTTTGCGTTCTTAATCAACACGCTGCTCCGCGATCTCTGCCGTCAGCCTGTCATCACAAGCACCGTTAGGAAGCTCTCTCTCTTGTGTACAATCCTGTCGGATCCAAATATTGTCATTTCCTTTTTATCAGCAACCAATCGTGAAAGTAAAAGGGCTGAATGCGCAATCTCATTGGCTGATGAAAAATCTTTAAAGCCCGTTTTCTCAAAATGACTTTTCTCTCATTCTCCAAGTCCGAAACCTCCACTTCAGTAGCACCGATATACACCAAACTTTCCAGTCTTGTACCTAGTTATATTATGAAGACATTTACAGAGGGATTTGTAAATATATTATTCCTAGCTTGATTTATATAACATTTTATTCCAAAAAACATGGCGAAAATCATTTTTTTAAGGCTATTGACAGTATTTTCTGATTTACAGGATAACAAAAGTAGATATCCATAAATCCCTCTGTAATTTTTTTCCCCATCTAATATGTGAACACGTTGAAAAAATAATTTTTAACCTGGCTTTATCCAATACTCAGATTTCGTTTTTTAAAATATATGCAAATTAGTGCATATTTGATTAGATATTGCCTAATTTGCATATTTAAACATTAAATTACAGAAAACTTGTAATACATTTTTTTCTCATCTTAATGTAGGTAATCAACTGGGAAAGTTTCATGGTGATATCTGCTAGTTAAAAATGTTACCCTCTTCACCTGTAGTGTCTCGCCTTAATGTAAAGTTAACGAAAGTTATCATGAGGACTGTAATGTTTAAAGCAGATGACTTAACAAATGTAAGTCGACCGGGAAGATTTTAAAACGAGCTGTTCATTAATAAATACGCAGAATTGCTGTGAAAATACAGACCGGAAGTCAAAAGACAACGAGCGCAGCGCTGAAAAGGGGCGGAGCTACATAAGGTCTATAGGAATAATAACCTTTGGTTTAATGGTGCAAACATTACATCCAGCTCTGTTATATTGCATGGCTTGCGAGTATATACAGTCAAACCAAAAATTATTCCGACACCAGATATCATTTTTGATATTGTTTTACTAGTGGGTGCAGGACACTATAGTTAATTTATGTAAGTGAGGAGAGCAAAGTAAACTGTGACATATTATACCCAGAAATTCTTCATACAGTGACTACCAGTGAAATTAATAAGAATTTGGGACCAAAAATTATTCCGACACTTTGGCCTGAGCATGTTTTGCTTAATGTGTTTTCATTAATTGCTAATGTGACCTTTTTACACCACAGACTGAACAAAATGAAGCATTGCTTGGTAATTGGTTGACCTAAATTGGTATTATCTAATTGTGTAGTTAAACAGCTGACAGATATTCAACCTTATTCATCTGTGAGACAGTCTAACTGAAGGATGGACAAAACCAGTGAAATATCAACTGATCTGATAACTCTGAGTTCTTGTCATATTGTATTAGCATTTTCTAAACTATAGCAAATAAGCTGTGATAATGTGAGAAATGTTGAAGGTGTCTGAATACATTTAGTTTTGACTGTACTTCTAGCCGTTTCATCTAGTCACCGACACAGAAACTGAGCTTGACGCTGGCGATAGTTTAACACATGTGGATCTTACCCATGGCTGTGTCATACGAGTTGGGGAAGCTCTTGTCAATCCTCTGCCGCATGAACACCCAGGTGTTATTGACGAACGTGCACTCGATTATTTTATTGTCGTACTGTTTCAGGTCCTTTGATATCTGGAGCAAAAAACAATTTTGAGAAAGAGATTACACACAGTTGTATCATTCAAACCGAAAGGCATTCTTGTAAACATATACAAACCACATTGTTGAAGAGTTAATATTTTATTGCATTCATATTTTAGATTTTTTTGTAATTTTATTCAAAGTGAAAGTAGAGAGATTAATAAAAACGTTTTTTCACCCAAGCTTTTGAGAAGATGACATTAGCCGAAACCCCCCGATTAACACATCCTCCTCCTGAAGCGCTACGGTTTACAGTTTAGCTTCAACAGCAATTAAAGGGGTGGTTGATTATGATTTCACTTTTCTAACATTAGTTAGTGTGTAATGTTGGTGTTTGAGCATAAACAACATCTGCAAAGTTACAACGATCAAAGTTCAAAGCAAAGAGAGATTCTCTTTTACAGAAATCGCTTATTAAAGACTACAACAAACGGCTGGAGACTACAGGAAATATGCTAATCAATGACTTGAAGATAGTTAACTCCACATCAGCAACATACATTCATCAGCTAACCATTCAGACACGTCACTTGTGCGTGTCTGTGTGAGGTAATCGGAGCTACTAACACACACAAGCTCTTGAAGCTCCGCCCTCTGTGCCGGGAGCAGCAGCTCATTTGCATTTAAAGGGACACACACAAAAACACTCACCCTCAACACAAGTGACAATTTTAACATATAAAAAAATATCTGTGGGGTATCACATGATTTCTCACTCACTCACTCACTCACACACACACACACACACACACACACACACACACACACACACACACACACACACACACACACACACACACACACACACACACACACACACACACACACACACACACACACACACACACACACTCTGGGGACATCAGAGACTTATTTTACATCTTGTGAAAAGGGCATTATACCACCCCTTTAAACACACCTGAACCAGCTAATCAAGGGCTTCGGGATCACAAGACACTTTCAGGAAGTTGTGTTGGGGCAAGTTGAGTCAAGCTTTGCAGGATGTCGGACCTCCAGGTGCAGGTTTGGACACCCCTGGATTAATTCCATCTTGATTCATTACAAAGTCTTTTGACAGCTTTGTTTGTCTGGTTTTCAACAGAGAATTTTGCGTAAAATAAGTGCTTCACTTCACTTCATTAAGTTAAAAAAGTGTATTTGTTGACCACTACAAGAGATGATGCAGGAGGAGAGGGAATCAGTGTCGGGACACGGCACAAATCTCCAGTCTCTCCGCTAAATGTCTCTGCAGCTCGCCTGCTAACCACCAAACAAATTGTTGACACTTTTTGTAGGTTGTAAAGTAACGGCCGACGCGTGATGTGTAATTACTGCCACAACACAGATGTCTCAATACATGACAGTTTCACAAAGGCCTTCAGAAAACAGGAGCGTGTTTGGCCCAAGTAAGCGAGAGAAAGGAATATCTCAAAGATAAAGAGACTCGATCCTCAGTAAAGCGTGGCAGGTTGGTGTGTGGAGGAGGACGTGAGCTGGCAGTAAAGCCGCCCCCTTCTGGGCCTGTTGGCATGATGGGATGAGTAAATATCCTCACCATCCAACAGTGAAGGGCATCTGTGAGCACAGAGGGGAAGCTGAACATTTCAGGACTGACATTCACACGCAACAATATTCAAAGATCGATTAACCTTTGGTGGTACGGTACCTTTTCTCGCATCAGACACGTCCTGCCTTGCCGTCGCTGAGAGAACGCAAACACGGGCAACTTAACAGTCTCCGGCTCGGCTTAACAGAGCCAAATATAATAGAGGCGTCTGGCCAAAGATTCAGTGCACGCTTTCACACCCCACACAACTACACACACACAACGGTGGCAGAGATCCAGGGATGTTGTTCGGCTTTCGTCTGGCACAGAACATGATGCTCCCGTTAGTTTTGGATGGGACCATCATGACACCCCGGTCACCCTCTAGAAGTCCTGGCAGGCATTTACACACACCACACGCTGCCGAAAGCAGCCGAATCCACTCCATCACAGCTAAAGCTTGCCAAACACCTTCGTGGTTTGTAATGATAGTACGGTAGTCGACAATAAAAAAGTAAATCAATTTAATCAAAGTAACAGTCGGGGGCATCACAGCTCCTCCAACCACATTTTGGCAAATCATCATTACATTTTAAGAGTGCAGACAAAACACGGTTGCATCGACCACATGCAAATACTACTGCCTATTCACCAACCAATCAGGTGTGACTATCACATAATTAATATTCATGAGTCAAGCATTTTGATATGGTTCATATACCCCTTTTTAAGAGAAGCAATAACTGTGACAAGATTGTTAAAACGATCTCTTTAAATAGCAGGTCTATTCGTGAGGCAACTGCAACTTCGGTTCAGATTTGCTCAGTCTTGTGGAAATCAAATTATTTGGGATGCTCTGCATCAGACTTGACTTGGACTCATGAACAAAACTCTATGCATAACAAGGAGAAATGGCTATTTTCTTGAAACTGGGTGCCACAACTCGGATAAGGAGTCTTTTGTGCACTTTTTTTCATGCATGATTATGCGGCCGTTTCAGTGGCGAGGCCAGAAATCCCCAACAGGGAGGACCTTGGTGGAAGAAAGTGGACCTCTACTCTCTGCCTCCGCTCAGATTTCATTACTGAGTGAAATTTGAATACAATGAATATTTCTTTAGCATTTATAAACGATATTTGCTTGTATTATACAACACAATGTACAGCTACACAATTAAATGTACAATAAAGGCACAAATAAGTTCACTTTAGGTGTTAAACAGAACTGTTCCCAGCATGCACCGCGGCATGAGTAAATCATGTGGTGTTGGCTGCAGCTCTGTCCTTAAAAATTGATTGTTGAACATCAGTCTAAGGGTACGTTTACACGAGTTACGCGTTTTTCCATTGAGTTTTCCATGAACAGACGACACCATTGTCAAAACGATCCCCATTCACACGGATCCACGGATTTGGCCGTATCTCAAAATAATAGATGTCATTTTAAAAACGTGGATATTAGCGGAAATAAAGTTAATACAGGTTTAAATATTGGTTTATATTTTTAATGTATACAATATATTTGCTGCCATAATAACGGCCCATTTCAAATGTTTACATGCTCCTTTGAGCGGTGATGAAATATTGTTCTTGTAAATACTTTCTAGCATTTCAGAAATAAAAGTGTAGGCTAGATATTTAAAATGCATCCAAATTACAGTGGAGCGTAACAGTTATCGTACGGTGGTCAGCAGTGGTCAAAAAGGATTTAAACAGTGAATTTTCAATTGTAAACTCAGAGATTCGGACAGCAATTAAATCTGTGTTGTAAACCTTGGTGTTTGTCAAAATAAAAAACAGTAGGTGATTCGGCCGGGGAGTTTTGAGCAGGTGGTGGGAGAAAAACATGATATTCTGGATTCTGACGCCAATAAAATCACAGACTAGCCCCTGTAAATGCTGAAAATACTATACGACCCCATGAGAAACAATTACCGCCAGAACAGGGCTATCGTGTGTGTTGAATGTTAAGGATGCTACGTGCTAACTTAGATACCTTGGTGTATTCTGTTCATCATCATTTCTTCTGCAGAGTCTCTTTACCCACAGCTCACAAGGAAAAATATTATGTGTTGTTACTCTTTCTTTTCTTTTTGCGTGATTATTTCACTCAAACTGTGAAACAATTATTCGTCAGGATCAGTGGACAATGTAGCCATCCACAACTAATAGAAATAGTGATCACGTTTACACATGTGAACTAAAAACACACTTTTTCAATCATATGAAATGACATGCATGTACATTATGAGCTAATTTGATTAATTTCCAAACCATTAGTATATTCTTGCAGCTTGATTGACTGAGTGGACATTATGTGGCCTCTTGTCTGGGTCATCTGTTTTCCTACAACGCCAATAACTGCTTTCATGTCCTAGTCTATAAAAACTGCTCGTCCGCCTGTGGAAATTTCACCACACAACCTATGCTAAATAAACAGAATCATTTAATAAATGTAAAAAGAAGGTAGAAACACAGTCAGCAGCACATCGGACGTGGTTTAGAGTGAAGGAAACAAATCAGTTATGAATGAACAAATACCAGTTACCATAGTTACCCATTCATTTACTATTAAGTGTGCATTTTAGAGACAGTAAAAAAAATAAGCCTAAATGTTCTTTAATGGGTTTCTTGCCAGGTGGATAAAAAAGAAACTATTTTCAAAAACGAAACTAGACTTGGATTTGAGACAAACACTTGAGATTTGTGAACATAGACATCTGACAAAATAATGGTCTTTATGTTAAGTTAAAATTTATGGGAGAATCAACTCACAATTGATTCCAATAGAGTTGGCATTAGCATGTTGTTAACTGTAATTTAACAACTATAAAAACATGCAAATATCAGGTGAAATAATCCTTGACATTTCTACACTAAATGAATGCTTTTATAATCAGTGCTTCTCTCACTTCATCTTCCATTCCGCTCTCTCCTTTTTATTATTATTCATGGGAAATACAGTAAAATGTGTCAGATTTAGCCAGGATGGCTAATTTTCATCTGTAGTCCTTGGGCATATTAATGCAAAAAGTAAAAAGATTACACATTAATGTTCACATTTTTGATTTGACAACAACCATTTTTTTTTTTTCATTTCTAGAGAAACCACAATGACTTATAAGTAAGGGTGTCGATTTAAAATCGAAATCGATCGAAATTAATGCTCAATCTCGATCATCGAATCAAAAAATGGAATCGTCGATGCTGCCACGCCCCATATGTCACGTCAGCTCGGCTTGCCTGTAATAGGTAAAACTCCTTTTCTCAAGAATATTGAAGCCTTTATTTTAAAACGCATTGCAGCTGCACAGCGAGAGCATCATAGCTCGTCTGAGCGAACTGTTTGCCTGTGCTGCGGCAACTGCACGAACCTATGGCGAGTTAGCAGTGGCGTGCGGTCCAACAGGAGCGCTTGGCGCCCTGCCAACCTTGAGCGCGCCAATTTGGACGCGGCTGAAGTGTATACATTCAGAGAAAACTCGCCAAAGGACTTTAGGTTTAAATCGACTCAAGCGAAGTACCTGATATGAGCGAAATAGCACGGCAAGGCAACGCAGTACTCGTTCCCTTATCTCTAAGGGAACCGAGGTTACGCAAGTAACCAAGTACGTTCCCTCACGAGAACGTTCTCTCGTACTGCGATGCAAACGCTGTGGGAACCCAATTTAAAACACCGTGCTATTCGCCTGTGACTGCTCTGAGGAGTCCAGGGAGCCCCGGGACTATAGTAGGTAATAGGTTATATTGTTTAAGTTTCCAATTGACTTAAGATATAAGTTATTGTTACATATATGTTGTTAATAAACGTTTTAAATTTGACAGTGTAGTGTGTGGTACATTGCGAACAAAGGTCAGATATTATTATATTGCATAAAAGTCTAAAAATGGCATAGCTTGTGCTTTCAATTTTTTTTTTTTTAAATCGAGAATCGAATCGAACCGTGACTTTAGAATCGAAAATGTAATCGAATCGAGGATTTGGAGAATCGTGACACCCTTACTTATAAGATATGTTGAATCCACTGAAAGTACCTCTAAAAGTACTTCTTCACCCCTTGTACCAGCTCTTTTAATGTGTACTCCTTGAATATGGGTTGAGCAAAAATCTTAAAAACCTTCACTAAATCAGCTAATTGAATGAAGTGTTTCCAGGAGCTAACGGCTTAAGAACTTGTCTATAGACAGTTTCATGAGGCTTTAAGGGTTAGTTTACCCAAAAAAAGAAAACTCTGAAAATCCTTTACTCACCCTTATGTCATTCCAAACCCATAAGACTTTGGAAACACAAATGAAGGTCTTTTCAATTAAACCTGAAAGGTTTCTGTCCCTCCATTTGATAGTCCAGGTAACCAAAACTTAGACGATCCAAAAAGGTCATAAAGGCATCATAAAAATTAATCAATAATATTTTTTTTCAGTTTTAATCAGTCTTGTGATGCGCAAGAACCAATGAGGTTTGTTCTAGAGTGACATGCACAAGTTTCCATGTTTACAAAATTTGATGAGCACTATGTTAGTATCCTTGTTAAGATGTGAATAAAAGCCTAAACTGAATCTGTCTATCATGTAACGTGATTGTATTTCTTCACAAGACTTGGATTAAACAACTCAATTCATATGAATTTGTTTTATGACACCTTTATATATATATATTTTTTGGATCTTCTAAGTTTTGGTTAACTTGACTTTCAATGGAGGGACAGAAACCTCTCAGGTTTAATTAAAAAGACCTTCATTTGTGTTTCGAAGATTAACCAAAGTCTTACGGGTTTGAAATGTTCATTTTTGGGTGAACCAAGAATAGGCTTACACGTTTCCGTACAATATGTTCCATCTTTTACTGAGCTTGCCGCAGTGCATTCTGGGATTACCAGCTCCACTAAGGATATATGTGATGCATCTTCAAAAAAGCTGCTGTTTAAGTGGGCAGATCAGTGTTTCAGTAAAGACTGTGTGACACAATGTTCACCTGTCTGACTCGATTAATTAAAAGCACATCATGTAAAGAACACTTGGAAATGACACGACTATCTTTAGCAGTGCCTGTACTTGCGGAGGAATTATCAAAGGAGCAAACCAATGTTTCTCTCACCTTCATTTGTGCAAAGGGCATGTCATAGCTCCCCACGTACAGGAGACCCACCATCTGCGGGATCAGTCTGGAGAAAGAGACAAAATAAAGATCTAAATTAAATTTCACATCCGGACAAGCAAGCATTGAGATATTCCCCAAGACAGCGTAACTCTGGGAAATAATAGCAGCTCTGCTATGGAGGATAACCTTCGATACCGCCATGTAATTATCTGGGCTTCATAATAAGTGCCTGGACTTTCACAGTCGGGATAAGGTTCCCAAATACAAAGACGCCGAGGGCTTTGTGATATGAGTGGGAATGTTCGGAAGGGAGTGTTTTTGAGGACAAGGATTTTAACATCAACATCGAAAATGACTTTGAATGGGATGACGATAAATGCAGCACTGGCCTGATCGAGTCACTGAAATGAATGCACTGAATGACAGCAAATAAATAAATAAATGTTGATTTAACGCGTTAATTTAATTAATTAGTTATGAAAAAAATAACGCATTTAACACACCCGCCTCGCTCCAGACCTATGTATGTCATCTCACATTTCACACAGCTGATTGGTGACGCACATTATGCAGGGCAACAAGCCTAGAGAATAAAGTTATATGCACCTACAATTCAAGATATTGGGGCAAAAATGTCCCTGTATGAGTTTTTGTCTCATATTTATATCATATGAAATAGGCTAGCAATATCACACGAGTAACGAGTGCAATATCACACGAGTGCTGTTTTTGTTTCGAACAGCATGAGTGCAAATGTGATACTGATTTTATACTACAGTTTAATAAATAATAAAGACAATAATGTGTTATATTTTAGACACAATATTGTCTGTATTTGTCAGTGAAAATATTACATATAAAGCCACAGCAGAACGAGAACACATTTACAGCCACCTACTGCGAGTTTTAGTTTCTTATTTATAGAATTAATTTATTTTTAAAAAATAATTTCCTATTCCACAACTAGTAAAAAAACCATTAAAGGATTAGTTGAAAAAAATAAAAATTCTGTCATAATTTACTCACCCTCATGGCCATTGTAGCGTAAAAGTTTGTGTAATAAATTCTTTGTTGAATCAAATATAATATTTCTTTCTAAAGCTACTTTTTGTAATGTCTATTTTAGGTTTGGGCCGATAGACGATGCCATCGTTGAGCCAGCATCGCTATACCACCACAAATACTTCATTAGCATCTTAACAGCCTTTTTTAAAAACTCACATGACATGGTCTTTCAAAATGCTTCATAAAATGCATAGTTTTAGATATATAATCCTCAGACTTGAAATTAAGCATGATTAGAGTTGTGGGATTCACTTTAATTGTGGATATAAGTTGTTATACCACATCCACATAATATTTTATATATTTCAAAAATATATTCTTAATATTTTTATTTTTGTTTTTTTATGTTTGAGGTTATAGCTTATATTATCTTTTGGAGGTCATTTCTCAGCTAAATATGCATAATTAATTAGATTAAAAAAACATAATCGCTTGACAGCCCTAATATATTTAAAGAGGATATGGTTAGAAATATTTTAAATTATTTTGAAATAAGTCTCTTATGATCACAAAGGCTACATTTACAGTGCTATGCATAAGTTTAGACACCCATGCTAAAGTTGACTAAAAAGAGGAATAATAAATCATCTTTTGGAAATTGAACTTAATGCCTTAATTTAAAAAATTAGGAAAAATCCAACCTTTAAGGACACCAATTTTCTTTGTGAATGAATAATGTATCGTAAATAAATAAATGTTCTTCCTTAAAATACAGGGTGCATAAGTGAGTACACCCCTATGTTAAATTCCCATAGAGGCAGGCAGATTTTTATTTTTAAGTATTTTAAAAAAAATTTTTTTTAGGATACTATACATCCCAATAAAGTTCCCTTGGCCTTTGGAATTAAAATAGCCCCACATCATCACATAGCCTTCACCATACCTAGAGATTGGCATGGGGTACTTTCCATAAGATCATCTCTCAATGCAAATCAAACTAGCTTTTAGGCTAACTGAAATAAAACCATGCCAATCTCTAGGTATGGTGAAGGCTATGTGATGATGTGGGGCTATTTTAATTCCAAAGGCCAAGGGAACTTTATCAGGATGCATAGTATCCAAAAAAAAATTTTTTTTTAAATACTTAAAAATAAAAATCTGCCTGCCTCTATGGGAATTTAACATAGGGGTGTCCAGACTTATGCACCCTGTATTTTAAGGAAGAACATTTATTTATTTACGATACATTATTCATTCACAAAGAAAATTGGTGTCCTTAAAGGTTGGATTTTTCCAAATTTTTTAAATTAAGGCATTAAGTTCAGTTTCCAAAAGCTGATTTTTTATTCCTCTTTTTAGTCAACTTTAGTACGGGTGTCTAAACTTATGCATAGCACTGTAATTGATCAAAAATGCAATAAAACTGTAATATTGTGAAATAATATTCAATAAAAAATAACTGTTTTCTATTGTAATACATTGTAAAATGCAATTTACTCCTGTGATCAAAGCTGTATTTTCAGCATCATTACTCCAGTCTTCGGTGTCACATGATCCTTCAGAAATCACTCTAATATGATGATCAAGAAACATTTTGATCATTTTGGGGTGGGGGTGTGATAGTCAAATGATCAATGATAAAAAAAATACAACAAAATAAGTCTTTTAATGTCTGTATACCACAATCACATGTAATATCTTTGAATTATCCTCATTTGGGGGCTTTTCTCAGCCAATATTAATCTGCATATTGAACAGCCATAATAAACATCAACTGAATGACCACATCATACCTGACATCTCATCTGAAAGCTGACAGTCTACTCTAAATGATTCATCTGACTGAAAAATGAATAAATGAGGACTGGAAATGGATTCAGAACTAGAATCAATGATCATTGCAAATGTTTTCTTTGTCTTTAATTTCCCCACACACAGACTGTAGGACTCTGCAGGCCTGTCCTCTCATCACCGGCGGTCTATAATGGTCCCAGCTGTTCACACGCACACGCCCACTAAAATGTGTTACCATCCAAAATAGTAGTAAATCAACGGGGAGGAGACCGGATCCAAACCCTGACACTGAGGGCAAAAGAGCTGCCTGCCAGTCAAGCTAATGGTGCGGTATATTTGGAGCATCCCGAAACACCGAGACTGTTTTTAGCCTCTGTTTCCGAGCGCTTGTTTTGTCCCTTTGAAATGCAGATCACCTCACAGCTTTTTGTCAAATAATGAAACTCAATGTAGTTGTTTACATGGCCATTGGAAATCAACTTCAGCGTGAACCAGACCTCACATCAGCGACTGATTGTCCACAAAGGCTCATCCGGCGTGTGTTTGTGTGTTTGACGTCCTCGGTCTCTCTCTGCTCTTTCAGCAGGTGTGCTTCACACTGGTGTGTCATTACCGTTTCCAGAAATGGTGTAGCAATCTGTGAACTGCTGAAATGTGCATTTCTCTCTTCCTATAATAATTAAGACCATCAAGCTCAACCATCTGTTGACTGCTCAATAAAGAAATCATTTAGGAGTATCTGGTTGTCTTTTTCACTTGATGATAATATTTCAGAGGAACTGGATGAACTGGAAATCAATCTGTGAAACTGCCGGATCACAAACGTAAAGTCCTGTTCACACTGACAGTGATTAAACGGTTACCACGGTATCCAACCCTATCAGTCGCCAGATCACTCTGCAATATCATTGGTCGTTGCTGTAGTGTGTTACCGCTCATTTGCATGAGGACAAATAAGAGCGTCCTTGATAAAGAAAAGGAGAAAACCTGTTCAAAACGCATACCAAGTTCTTATGAATGTACTCTCTGTATTCAAGTTGGGTTCGTATGGTTTCCTCAAAAAGTAAATAAATAAACAGTTTAAATTGAACGATTTTGTGAATGTACTCAGTATAATTCATCTTAGATTTGAATCACCATTTCCTAAAAAATGAATTATTTCATTAAGCTTTTTGGAATGGCACCCAAGGACATTATATACCATGAAGTAACCTTGTCATAAACACATCAAATAATCTGAAATATTAAGAGACTTATTGACCTTGACACACAGTCATGAGGGTCTACAGGTTTCCTCACTATATCTATGTTTTTTTTTTCTACACCACATGCAACACATGACTTTTAATAGGAAAACAAATGTTTTTGAAACACGAATAAGCAGTTTTGTTAATATATATTTCTAAGTAATACTAGAAGATTATGGGGTGCAGTAAGCGATTTCTGAGAATTATTGTTGAACACTGTTGATATTTGAAATCAACCCAAACAAACACGCCCCTCCCTTCATCCAAAATGCACGAACAAGCACTGCAAATGACTCTTTTATCATAGCAAAAGCAAAGCAAAATAATGTTTGGATTATGAACAAATGAATGACAAGGAAGCACAAAAAATGAACAGAGTATGTACAAGCAAGAGTTCGACTCAGAACCAAATATCAACCTGTTTTCATGCCCTCCTGCTTCAGTCTCAACAGCGCTGGAAAGCTTTTCTAATATTAACACGGGTCCTAAAGCTCTTGCCTGATCATAACCCTTCTTTTTCCAATGATATTCCTCTGAGCTTTTCTCTTTCGCAATGTCTCTCAGCCATCTAAAGCCATCTGATTGGCTCACTCTCTCTCCTCCCATCATGAGTGGACACGCCCCCTACGGCTGATTAGCTCACTTTCTCTCCTCCCATAATGAGTGGACACGCCCCCTACTGCTGATTGCCTCACTCTCTCTCCTCCCATAATGAGTGGACACGCCCCCTACGGCTGATTGGCTCACTCTCTTTACTCCCATAATAAGTGGGCACGCCCCCTACTGCTGATTGGCTCACTCTCTCTCCTCCCATAATGAGTGGACACACCCCCTACAGCTGATTGGCTCACTCTCTCTCCTCCCATAATGAGTGGACACGCCCCCTACGGCTGATTGGCTCACTCTCTCTACTCCCATAATGAGTGGACACGCCCCCTACGGCTGATTAGCTCATTCTCTCTCCTCCCAAAATGAGTGGACACGCCCCCTACGGCTGATTGGCTCTCTCTCAAAAATCGCTTATTGCACCTTTAAGGTTGCCTTTTCAATGAATTTAAGACTTGTAATTCATCTCCCCAGTTGTTGACAGTTGTACCATCCTGATTTTTCTTTTGACAGAAATTAAAAACAAATGTTTATGATAGTAAAGGTGAATTCAAGTTATTAAACAGTCTCTTACAGAATGCAAAATGGACAAGTCAGACAAGTACGGTCTGGGATCCTTGTCAGAGAATGGAGAATGGAGGGTAGCCAAGCTGAAAATGGGACGATATTTCACCTTTTAACAAGTACAGGACTCCAAAGGAGAGTGTTAGAGTGTTGGCATGTTTAAACTTTAGCCGTGTGACAGAAAAGTCCTGATGTCTTGTCATAGAAAGCCTTTGGAAGAACTTGAAAACACCAAATCGCTCAATACTAAACGTTTGAATGGTTGTGAACAAAATCATCTCTGCTTGGTCAATGACATCCGGAAAATATAATATCTTCTGATGTTTTGCAATGTGTGGTTCTAGCAGTCTTGCAGAATTCCCTCTCTCCATTGAAACTGAACTGGAAACTCAGCTTTTTTACTGTAGAAATACAAGGTCAGTGGAGATGTCACTGCTGTCGTTCACGCATGTATAGCATCAACTCAAAAGACTCAAAGTTTAGCTTCTTTTTACATTACAGAGTCTGTAAATTCAACAGGAGAAGGTTTGAGTTTACTTTACCCTTTCAGGTTTTGAGGCAACAAAGACTTTTTAAAGTCTACTAGACCATTGAGACATGTTCTGAAAGAATTCATGCTGCTTTTAAAACACACGAAGCGTGTTTGTGGAGCAGCTAGACTAATGAAATGTTTATCTGTTTTCAAAACACAAATTCATTTCCTTAAAAATTGTACCAAATGAACCCAAGGTGCTCTCATTACCACTCTCCAGCATTCAGTGCCATCAACGCAAAGAGTCAGGGGTTCTTGTGCTATTTTACCCATCTCATTTCAAAGCTCTCGGCAAATATAGAGGGCATGGAGAGAGGGAAAAACACTCACAGATAAAGAGAGAGAGAGAGATCTGTGTGTGTGGGAGGAGAGTGGAGATGTCATCTTTCTCAGTTTCCTGGCAGGGAAGTAACCCCGCTAATAACCTCATTGCTCGCTGGCACATCTGCTGTGGGAAAGACAGGACTCTGTGATGCTTCCGTGACACACACTGCCCATTGGCTTTCTCAATATATGTATACATACATACACGCTGGACAAAAAGGAAAGAAAAGAAAAAAGCTCGGGAAAACTTAAAGTTTAGAGCAAATTATCCACTGGGTAAAATCCTAATGACGCAGTTATTGGTCATCAGAATCAAGTTGAAATTGGGCTTTGTCTTTCGAGTTAAGTCTTTCTTTTGAAGCGAGGAGGAGCTGCTACTTTCTTGTCAGTGTTGGATTATTGTGATATTATTTATATGCGGTGCCAAAGCGTTGTTTACCATGGAGCATTAAGATTTATTACTAATGCAAAATCCATTACCATTATTGTTTACTGTAGTCTCGGGTTGGATGGCCTGCGTTGTCATCCCGTAGACTTAAGCACTGGTGCATATTTATTTATAAAATGATTCTGGGTTTGCTTCCCTATTATTCACAGCAGTATACCATTCAAAAATGTGTAAATAACTCTTGTTTTTATACATATCCTGAAAGTTCATACACATATAGGTCAAAGGGTGTTTAGTTATACTGCTCCGTTTGACTGGAACCAGTTCAGATGAATTATGCTTTAAAGAGTTAGTCTCTCTAAATTAATTTATGGATATTTGAAATGATTTGGTTTTTGGATTTACCTGATTGTAATAGTTTTGAGTGATATGTGTACATGTTGTATATGTAAAATAATGTATTTGTTTATGTTCAAATATTTTTTTATTTAAGTGTGTTGGTTCATGTGTGAGTGAGTGAGTGAGTGAGTGAGTGAGTGAGTGAGTGAGTGAGTGAGTAAGTAATCACCAGTGGATATTCAGTTCGCTTACATGACTCTTATCATCATTATTATTATTTTGGTCACGCTTCAGATTAGGGTCTCACTAATGACTATGACTTTGGCCTCAAACTCCTAATTATTGCTTATTAATAGTTAGTAAAGTAGTTGTTAAGTTTAGGTATTGGGCGGATTAAGAGATGTAGAATATGGTCATGCAGAATAAGGCATTAATATGTGCTTTATAGGTATTAATATCCTAGTAATATGCATGCTAATAAGCAACTAGTTAATAGTGAGAATTGGAGACTAAAACTAAAGTGTTTATAACAGCATAGATATTTTCTTTGTGAGTTTGAAACACTTTTGCAAGCTGCCTTATAAATCCATCTTTGCCCCAAGAGTCAAGACTCCATTCATGCGTTCTGTCTGATCTATTTTTAAGTTTTGCTTTGCATATACATGCGTCAGACGAACGTCTTTCCCCATAGCTTCTTGCTGTTTTCTTTTTTTTGGAGTTTATAAAATGGCTTGTCTTTTAATAATGCGCAGGGCATCCATGTCAGTTTTTATGCCAACAGACCAATGAGAAGAGTGTGGGGGCGAGACACTGAGTATACAGTAACAACTGTGCATTTGCCTCGGGGTATAGAAACTACATTTCTGGTGTGTTTGAGCAGAAACAGCATTTTAAGTTCTAGCCTCCTTTCCAGATGGTTAATGTGAAATAAAAGCAAGCATAATAACATTCTTCTTAAATGAAAGCTATTTCCTTGAATACACAGATGCAGATCTTAAGGCATCTAAACTCGACAAAAGTGTAAAATAAGATTGATGTTTGACATCATCTCATTCCTGGTGCAGAATCTGGTGTTGGACAGGTGAACTCTTAACCTCAGGCTGCAAGAGCATGATGGAAAGCACACAGAGCATGCTTTTGCATTATACTGCATACATTTTTTATTGTTTTTCCATTTAAACATTTGGCAAAGTAACACAGCAAATGACCGCTGAGGTTCTCTGCGTTCGGTGCATACAGTATTTACAGTACATGCTGCTTAGTGTAAAAACTTGCAGTCTGCATTTAGATTCTGGATTTAGTGTCCTATCCGCAGACAGCATTTTCGTATCTGTAAGATTATAAATAAAGCTTTTCTTTATAACTGCAAAGCTTAATGTAAAATTCTGTTACACACTAGACAAATTACCATCAATAAGCTTCAAAATTTTTATTTCAAAGACAAAATTAAGCTTCCTTAAAACAGGCTCCTATGGGCAAGAAAAAACTTAAACTTATCATAAAAATATTTTATTTTGCTGTGGATTATGGTGTTATTGTTTTGGGAGAGACAAGGGAGGCATGAGAGAAATTGGAAGTGGGGATTTTTAACCATCAAATGATGCCATGAAAATTTATCACGGTTGACGGAAATGAATATTGTTTCTCTAACATTCTGGAAATCGTTTTGTTGTTTATGGTTTTTGTTCCTTGAACTGTTTCGAATTTGCCTGCAGCAATGTCTTAATAGTAATATGCCATAATAATATCTTAATTATGGACAGTTGGTGATGTCAAGCTTGGTTTCTAAAGCATGTCCCGAGACCCCGGTGATCTGTTCCAGTCCACTGCGCTGTTTAGTGTACCCTCCTCAAGGCAGAACATCACATGCATGAAAGGATTATCCAATTCCAATACCAAAACACAAACAAGCATTACAATATATGATTAAACCTCATGAAAACAAGTTCTAGTCAAGTTTAAAAATATATATATTATTATTATTTTTACATTTTACCACTGCATTGCATCCAGATCTTTCTTTGAGTTTGCTTGTAACACTCATTGATAATGATTATAAGATTCCCATTACTGCAATAAAAATGTTGTGCCCCATTATGGTTTTTCGAATATTACCTGTCATGCAGTGTGTAATAGAGCTGTTTGTGAATGTAAACGGCCTGCAAAGTTGTAAAGTCGAAAGTGCATGATAAATTAAGTTATTGCCTACCAAAAGAAAGAATCGACTCTGAACCGCCAATACGAGTCTTCAGGAATTTCAGTCTCATTTCCGTGACCTGCACATGTAACGCGGTAAAACATTAGCATAATGCTCGCCTATGGTCTTCATTGGCTGGCCGCTAACAACGTCTGTTTTGACCCTCAAACACCGCAGCTGGTTCATGTTGTGTTCATGTCGAGAAGACACTGTTTTCTGCACTGAAAAAGCTAATTCTCTCTGTAAAGACCTCTAAAGGATGAGGATGTGAAGAGTCTGTGGTTGAAATGACCACAGCGATACAACAGCAGGAAAACCTTCTGACGACTGCTTCTCAAATCTCTGAGGATCTAAATGAGATTTACAAAATGCTTATCCATTAAAGATGGGAAAGTTCCCACTTTATTTGGACCAACTTGCTCCTCAAAATCAAAACCTGTAAGTATGTTTAATTATGGATGTTTATATTTTCTACCGGGTGTTCAAAATACTAGTTTTGTGTTTTATATTATGTACGTTTCCGGCTAACTGGCTAACTCACATTATTACTGTCTTACTGAAATACTTCTGCTAATCCGCTGTGGGCCACTATTAATGCAGATTATCTGTCGTTCTTACTACTCTGACCAATCAGAGCAGAGTAGACCAATCACAACAGACTGGATCATCTGACCAATCAGAGCAGAGTAGGCCAATCACAACAGACTGGATCATTTGACCAATCAGAGCAGAGTAGGCCAATCACAACAGAATGGATCATTTGACCAATCAGAACAGAGTAGACCAATCACAACAGACTGGATCATCTGGCCAATCAGAGCAGAGTAGACCAATCACAACAGACTGGATCATCTGACCAATCAGAGCAGAGTAGGCCAATCACAACAGACTGGATCATTTGACCAATCAGAGCAGAGTAGGCCAATCACAACAGAATGGATCATTTGACCAATCAGAACAGAGTAGACCAATCACAACAGACTGGATCATCTGGCCAATCAGAGCAGAGTAGACCAATCACAACAGACTGGATCATCTGACCAATCAGAGCAGAGCAGACCAATCACAACAGACTGGGCCATCTGACCAATCAGAGCAGAGTAGACCAATCACAACAGACTGGATCATCTGACCAATCAGAGCAGAGTAGGCCAATCACAACAGAATGGATCATTTGACCAATCAGAACAGAGTAGACCAATCACAACAGACTGGATCATCTGGCCAATCAGAGCAGAGTAGACCAATCACAACAGACTGGATCATCTGACCAATCAGAGCAGAGCAGACCAATCACAACAGACTGGGCCATCTGACCAATCAGAGCAGAGTAGACCAATCACAACAGACTGGATCATCTGACCAATCAGAGCAGAGTAGGCCAATCACAACAGAATGGATCATTTGACCAATCAGAACAGAGTAGACCAATCACAACAGACTGGATCATCTGGCCAATCAGAGCAGAGTAGACCAATCACAACAGACTGGATCATCTGACCAATCAGAGCAGAGCAGGATCATGGAAAGAAGGGGTTTAGAGAAATTGATTCATCCATTGATTTGTTTGAGAGTCATTGAAAAAGTGTTGTAAGAGACTCCAAAACAAAATTAGGAACCTTTAAAATGGTATAATAGGGGCACTTCAAAATCATCTTGTAAATCAAAATATAAATATATTGTTATTTTAAAATTACAGTGTCGTGCATTTGTGGGAAATAAAAAACATGCTCAATTGTCCTTATAAAAAAACTCATTCTAACGCAAAATTTGTTGTTGTTTTTTCTTTAGATTTTTGGAGTGAAATATAAGCTGGACAAGTTCTTCACAGGATTTACACACGAGGAAACAAAAACAGTGGCTTTGTTTGTGCAGAAGCCTCAGCGCTCTTCCTCTGGATCGCCTGCATTTTAAAGATAAGCTCATTTGAGGACAGTAATGCCTGGAGTCTGAACAGATGGACCGAGAGAAGCGTAAAAGAGGAACGCTAGAGAACTCACACTTCATGAGAGAAATGTCAAGCCGCACATTATCAAAGTCACCAGTCTGTTCAGGAACGGGCCTCACAAATCACACTTTGGCGCATATTATGTTCCCAAAAGTGGCGACTCGAAAAGTTGCTAACGCTAACCGCCTGCGTGTGACTTTCATAATCGCTCCACACATCACAGAGACAAAGACAGCACACATGAAAAATCCTCCAGAAATACACACGTGGCCTGGACGTCTCCGTCTCCGTGTGAGTTGTGGGAAGGTTGTACGGATGTGTTGTGATGTTTGGCATTGATTGGCGCGTAAGAGAATGCAGTTGCCATGGCGACGGTGACTCACCCCTCGCCGCCGACTTTGGTGATCTTGAGTCTGAAGTCGACAGAGTTGTGGCTGGGCGGCTTCCACTTCAGGATGTCATCACATCTGCCCGGCTTATATTTCTACAGGGAAAACCACAAACACAGACCAACTCACTTTATGACATAAACCAAACAATGCAGAGGGGAAAACAAACATCACTCCTTTATTATCTATAAAGAAAAGTTATGTTACATATTATCAACAGCAGCGCATCACAAATTCCCTCCTGAAAAACAAAACAGCCACATATATTGACTTCATAACCAACATTTTTATTGGGCGAAACGGTCTCTATTTCCAAACCGTGAGTTTCCTATGTAGGCAACATGTTAACCCTAGCCTGGGAAAACCCAGACAACTTACGGCAAATTTAGATTTGCTCTGCAAGTAGTCTGGCAAAGAGCTCATTCAAGCCCATTTCTAATCCGTCGAAATCGAGGCACCAATCAGAAACGTTGAGGCGGGCTTTATACGATGACGACCGCTCTGATTGGTTTTAGGTCTATCCAATTGCGCCCAGAGGCATTTGAGCGACGTCCGTTGGTGAAGCGCACCAACTTTTAAATGCATTATTATATTCAAATTGCAAACACATGAGGACAGTCTCCATGAAAGACCCACTGGCAGATGAACGTGCTACTACATTTCTCAAAGAAACGGTAGGAAATTAAATTAGATTTAATAGAGGATTTTAACTGTGCCAAGATGATTGACAGGGCAGTGTATGAACGCGGCAGATCCGTCCGATGAAGATGACGAAGTAGTATGTCCCAAAGCTTGCCTACTTTTTTGCTACACATTCAAAAGTAAATACCTTTTCTTCACAAAAAGAGTACATACTTTTATGGCGTAGTGTAACTTAGGCGAATTGGGACGCAGCATATGGCTTTACACGATGACGATCGCTCTGATTGGTTTTAGGTCTATCCAATTGCGCCCAGAGGCATTTGAGCGACGTCCGTTGGTGACGCCCCTTTGGAAATGAGTTATTAATGAAGCTTTGCCAGATCATAACTCAGTTACTACTAGGGCTGGGTATTGACACAAATTTCACAATTCGATTCGATTTCGATTCACAAGCTTGCAATTCGATTCGATTTCGATTACGATTCGATTCGATTCAATATCGATTATTTTGGATATCAGGTACAATACATTGCAAATTTTCTCAAGGAAAACAAATCTCTTAACTATTATTGTAAACTATGGGAGTCAGTTGTAGCCTATGCTTCATTAGCCTACTATAATATTGAAGGTAAAAAATAACTGATTTGATTTGTATACAAACACTTAAAATATACTTATTTATTTTTATAATAATAAAGTTATATGAAATTATATACAAATTTAAATGGTGGTTATCATAAAAAAAACTTTCCATATTTATTCAAACATGCATTGAATATTGAAGAACATTAAAAAATATAATGAATATTATGTAATATGGTGCATATATTTAACAAAATGCTCCTCTCTAATTTTTCTAGCTGACTAATGAGTTTATGGTCACTGGATATGGTTTTTCTGAGGTAAATGTGACGTTACATGACATTGTTTACTAACGTCTTTCCACGGTTGAAACACTGATTGAGCGATTCCATGTGACGATACGGACTTCGATAAGTTGTACTCTACCTTTTAACACACTTTCAGATGCTCATTCATGTTTATCTCGCGCTGTAACGGATATTATTAAGGCGGAAGAGAAGATCGTGTGCGCTCCGCGCTGCTGCTTCTCTTGAGCTGAGCCAGAGCGATCTCACGCCACAGCGCCAAAACGGTATTTATGTTTTTGAATTTCATAAGAACATGGACGTAATTTGAAATCTGAGACTTTGTTTCATATTAATAATAACAAAGCACAAAGATTATTGCGATTTATTGAATGGGATGCGCGCAACAATATTCCATTCATTCATCACTGAAAACAGGATGACTAATCGATTCTTGGGATTTAAGAATCGATATCGTTTCGTAAAAATGAGAATCGATTAAAATCGAGAAATCAATATTTTTTACCCAGCCCTAGTTACTACTGAGAATGGTCTGGTTTTAACCAGGCTGTGTTAACCCCATAAATACAACTGTATCGTATTTAACACACAGGCCTCTAACCTTCTGTAGTCGATCGATAGTTTCAGTTTAGCGTTGCCCTTCAGCTCGTGCTTCACTTCTCTCCTTACTGATTTTTAATCAAGTAAACGTAAGAATTACTTTGACATTGTTAGTGATATTTCAATATGTACACTTACTGGACTGCAGAAACTTAGCATTACTCGATTATCCATACAGAATTTTTCAAAAAAATGTATGATCAAATGTGATCAAGTATGATCCATCAGTCTTATGAGGAACGGTTATTTGTTCATCCCTCAGTCATCATTGCATTGCATTATGTTTCCCCCTCTCACAAAAAAAAAGCAAAGAAAAACAAAACAACAGCACTTTGATCATAAAACTAAGCATTTAAATATCTTACAAAGACATGTTATTGGCAGATATAGAGTGACAGCTGATATTTACATGTATTTTATCTGCTGTAAAGATCTCACAGATTTACATGACAAGCATCAGAATTTCATCTTTGCTCAGTTTTGGCTTCTGAATAAAACTGAGGGGTTTTGTCTCCTCATTCTCATACTATACAAGCCATAAAAGCCTGATGTATCAAACATGATACGCAACAAAAAACACATATGCAAACTTGTCTACAGGTTTAATAAATTGTTCAATCCACTTCCATTGTTTAATCTTCTCACTATGATTTCATATGTCAGGCATTAAAGTGTTAAGATGTGTTCAAAGTCCGGCAGATCTTCTGAGATTCGTCAGACATTTTCGTTTAGTTTCATTTGGTGTGAAAAGGTCATTAAACACTCAAATCTACTGTAGGAAGCGGCACATGCATCTTTAGATGTACATTATGTAGAATGTAATGCATCAAGCTATCTGAAAAACAGATCTTTTTGTTTTTTTTCACCCAAGAAATTTGTTTCATCCGAAAATGAAAATTCTGTCTTTATTTTTCCACCCTCATGTCGTTCAAATCCTAACACATATGAAGATATTTTTAATGAAACCTTAGAGATTTCCCTCCATTGAAAGTCCATTTGTAACAACATGAGGGTGAGGATTTTTGGGTGAGCTATCTCTTTAAGAGATTGTGAAGTATGACAAAAGTACAGTGTGTGTAAGTTTTGTAACAGATCCATATTGCTGACGGAGATTGTTATGCTATGGTGAGAGATTTAGCCCTGTCTTCAATCATTTACACTGTTTATTTAGCATTTTCACTGCTCTGTTACAATATTTCCTGTCCATCTTTCTAGATTTGAGTTATCTGGTGTAAGCCTGGTGGGCTACACAAGTGTACAGAGGGTTAGTGCATCCAGACCGATCAGTAAACATTTGACGAGATGTAAATGAGATGTGACGGGGTTAATAGAGCTCTAATCGCAGTAAAGCAGCAGTTCTGTCATGAGGAAGACTTGCTCTCTGTACACTGTGGCATTATACAGCCATTGCAAACAAACACATATATATATGCTGTCTTTCAGTATAAATGGGCACATGTAACCATAATATTATTGCCTCAAAACACCAGTATTAGATGACTTTATGTCTGTGTCTATGAACTAATAAAACTGAAGTGAACTCATGTCTCACCTAATTGAAAACAACAATTAACAATTTTATGAACAATCAACACAGAATTTTTTTTTTTTTAATAAAGAGGTAATAATAACAAGACAACACGTCTTTCTGATATGTAGTCATTGCTAGCTGTACTCAAATTAACTGCTTTAAAGCACTTTATATATTTCATTGTCTTAAGCTAATGTTTTGTCTTTCAGCTCCTCAATAATCCTGCAAATTCTGTCATTACAAACCCTTGAGATCAAACTTTTTTCCATTCGCAAAGACCAGGCAATCAGGATGTGCTGGCTTTAATCCGGCGACCAGAACTCATTCGCATTCATCTTTACATTTACATTTAAATTACAGTCCTTCATTTAGCAGATGCTTCTATCCAAAGATCCGTACACTGAGGTAAGCTGCAAAAAGACTTAAACAAGTTTTCCAGTCCCAGGTGTCTTTAACTATTATGTACATCCGTCAAAAATAAGTACATTGTGCATATTGTGCTCATGTTGTATTGCAAAACACTTCTGCTGCTGTTGAGGTGGGACACGGGTGAGTTTAGGCACACGTTTGGTGGTATGCGTTGGTTTAAGGGTTGGAGAGGTGTAAGGGAGGGTCAATAGTGTAATTATAAATGCAACTACATTAATTAATTACAGCTGTAATTACATACAATACAAAAGTTTGGTTACACTTTATTTTAAGGTGTCGTCACATTGTAATTATATATTGAAGTACTGAGTAATATTAATTAACTACATGTACTTCTATAGGGTTAGGGTAGGGTTAGGATTTGGTTGAGGGTTAGTTGCATGTAATTATGCATAATTTACTGTTATTACTATGGTAAGTACATGTAACATATGTAACAAGGACACTGTAAAATAAAGTGTTACCAAAGTTTTTTTTTTTTAAATGTAAGTAATGTAAAAACATGTATGTGCGTGTATATTTGGCATGTGACTATGAGAACATTCACTATACATTCATGTCAACGTTC
The DNA here is from genome assembly GCA_022828995.1 of Vimba vimba. Classification (NCBI taxonomy): domain Eukaryota; kingdom Metazoa; phylum Chordata; class Actinopteri; order Cypriniformes; family Leuciscidae; genus Vimba; species Vimba vimba. The sequence goes on along the minus strand of CM040832.1, from coordinate 3,422,736 downwards.
TGGACGTGATGAATCAAATCTGGAGAAACCGAAGAGTGGGAAGACAGAAATGAGGCGTTGAAACCGATGCGTTGCCAGGAAACACGCTTTGAGCCAGCAGGACCGCTACATGCGAACGGCTCAGGGAAAGATTGGGGATGAAAGTACAGTTGTTACGGGTCAGAGCATCTAAACAACCTTCTCACTTTCCCACTGCAATAATCAAAGCTGTTTCCCAGCGGCGACACTAATGATGAAGAGAGGATACAAACACCAGTTCATGAACTGTAAGAGCATCAGCTCAGGAGAATAAAACCACTTCGCCAACCAGTGACGGCATTACATTTCTAATCAGCCTGAAAACAACTTTATAAAATGAATAATGCTGATTAATTCTGATAAATACAGAATTCCAGACACACAAAAAGAGTGACTACTTTTTTTTTCTTTCTTTTTTTTTGAGGATTTAAGAGCTTAAGTTTTGTTAAAACAGCTGTAAAGCTGCTTATATCATAATTTTGGTGTGTGTTATTTTAGGTACAAAAATCCACAAAAATAATTGTTTGTCTTGGGGATATACTAATGCAACTGAGTATTTTAACGTTTACGGATTGGCCTCATTAACTTCTACTGTAAGTGTCTCATTGAAAATCAGAAATTCCTTTCTTTCTTTTAGTTTTTTAGAGGGACAAGCGGGATTTTTTTTTCTTTCATCAACATTATGTCACAAATGTCAGTAGAGTTAACTTGTACTGATCCCAGAACTCCAGAAGAACTGCTTAGTGCAGAAAGCACATTTATCCTATAAAATTACACACATGGCATTTTCAAGTTGCGAAGTACAAAATGCTGACAAAATATGGCGAAATAGTGCCCAGTACGTGACTTAAGTTCCCTAATGAGCAGGCCTGCTTCTTGACAGGGCGGTTCCCTCGCAACAATCAAAACACGCAAACAGTTGGTCAGCTGTCCACCATGGCATGTACATATAGTAGCTCTTTAGGCGACATGTGACACTCAAACTCAAATGCTGCCAAAATAGTACGCCCATTTACAATGTGAAAACGGATCCGGCCGCAGTTTCGCTCGTAGGTTCCCCTGACCCCACTGTATTTCACCAACACATCTCGCAGGCGATAGCCAATAAAAAAGAAAATAATAAGGAAAACCATTTACTCTCTCCTCAGTTAATGGCTCAAAGGGACAAACACAAACTGTTAAGGAATTACGGCAAGGGAGTTTAATTTAACAGAGAGCCTTCCCAATCCGTCACTCTCACTCATGCCTTGACTGACAGCTGTCTGCTGGTTAGTCAGAGCTGAAGCAGGCATAGATGTAACATGCCCAGCCTGACCACAGGTGTTGCTGAAGCTATAATGCCTCGAAGACAAGACTTCACAGCGTGATTTATTTGACTGAGACAAGCTTGACTGGCAGCACCAGAGCTGTTGTGCGTCAAATACACTGCGCTGTGACAGTCATGAGAGAAGCCGACATGCTGTTGGTCAAACTGAAACAGATATACTAGATAGTTTGCAAAAGACCTGTTTGTCACGATTGAGTATAAACCCAGATTTGTGGCATCAGTTATGGAGGCGTCACATATTGTCTGTCAACTGCTGAGTACAGAAGTACAGGAATCGCCTTTGTGCTTCAGGGAAGATAGAGCTGACTGCAAGTTTCTTTTAAACACCCCTGAAGCCAAAGATAATCTGTAGCTGAAAACGTCTTGCGTTTGGAATGAAAGCGAAGGAAACACTGGTATTGAAGCTCAATGGGGAAGTGTAAACACGGGTCTTTAACTGAAAGGGTGTGGATCATGCCATAGTAGATTTTCCATGGCAAACCAGTGTTTCAGTTCCACTATTCAGAGTACATCTGAGATTCAGAGTATGAGTAACAGTAGGTACAGTATTTTAACATCTGCACAAGGACATGACGTGATGAAATGACTGTGCTGGGGTCAGAGAACTTCTGAATAAAACCTGTTGTTTCAGTTGTGCACAGCCTAGTCCTGTATGATTCAGAAAATGAGATTGTACTCTCCAAACCTGACAACATGTGGCTCTGCCATAGTATCTTGCTATTGAACCCAAAGACCACAGAGCTGCATCCAACAGTTGTGGAGTAGCTACATTTTGGTGAGTGAAATGATGCTTTCGGACCAAGGATGCCATTGTGTTTAACATGTTAAAGGTGCAGTCTGTAAGAATGACAGCTAGTGGTCGAAATAGGTACTGCAGTCCAAATTCAAAATCGGAGATTGTTGTTTCCGCCGCCCCCTCCTCCTCCTCAAACTCGCTTTGAACACACATAACAGGAACAAGCGCAATTAAAAATGAAAGCTGAGGAGACTTACACTCTTGTAAGTTGATTTATTCACGTTTTAATATGTTCTCGTTCATAGAGATTTTTAGATGGACACGAGGCTTTTTAGGTTGGGTAGAATCTGCGATCTCTGACCTAGTTTGTTTTCTGGCTGCAATACAGTGTGTTTTCCACCAAGGCAACCCGGGGTGTTGAAACATTATTGGGTGAACTGGAAGTGGGCGGAGTCACACAGACATTCTGACACTGAACGCACATTTCTAAGTGGCTGTAGAAGAGTTTTTCAGAGTGTATCGAATTAGAATATCGTTTATAAATGCTAAAGAAATATTCATTGTATTCAAATTTCACTCAGAAATGAAATCTGAGAGGAGGCAGAGAGTAGAGGTCCACTTTCTTCCACCAAGGTCCTCCCTGTTGGGGATTTCTGGCCTCGCCACTGAAACGGCCGCATAATCATGCATGAAAAAAAGTGCACAAAAGACTCCTTATCCGAGTTGTGGCACCCAGTTTCAAGAAAATAGCCATTTCTCCTTGTTATGCACAGTTTTGTTCATGAATCCAAGTCAAGTGCTTTCAAAATAATTCAAAATAATAAAAAGCTTTTGATTTATCTTCTGCTGAGTGTGTTTTTATCCTTGACTGTAAAAGTTTTTGAAAGTTCTTAATACATACAGCACCTTTAAGCCGTCTGTGTCTGCATTCCACCTTCGAACATCTCGGATCTTATATTGGTAGAGAGCAGGAGAAAGTGAATAGTTTGCAATCACTTTCACACACTTTTACCGGCACTGTTCCCTGCTGGCCTAACTCAACTCGAGCAGCTTTAGCCCCTTTCAAGAATCGGCTAAAGATGCATCTTTTTCGTACGCAATTGACCCTTCTCTAAGCCACGCCCGAAAACCGCCACAGGCCAATCGTGGCTTAGCAACCGTAACTAGGCGCGGGAGGTCTGGCAAGCTTTCGAGCGAGAGGGAAACATGCCGCGTTGTGCGTATGGATTGTGCAAATCTGATACCCGGTATCCTAAAATTTTAGACGGGGTGGTGGATTTTGCTCCCTTCCCGAAACCTAAAACCCAAGGGGAGAAATGCGAGTCATCTTCATTTATATAGCGCTTTTAACAATGTAGATTGTTTCAAAGCAGCTTTATATTGATAATAGGAAATTAAAAGTAAAGTGTTTTGGCTTTATAGCAGCTCTAGAATAAAGTTATTGTCCAGCTCGTGGACCAAGCAGTGTGATTAAAGGCAAGACGGAGGCTCACTGACATAACTTAACGTTACTTAAAAATATATTTCAGCATTTTGTTAATCGACGGCCAAACTAGTAACGTTACCCCAATCCGATCGCGACTCTCCCGGTGTTAGTTCTAGTAAAAGTAAAAGGTAGTTAGTAAAAGGAGGGAACATCAGGGGGCTTGCCGGAGATCTCCAAGGAAAAGTTTGGTATGCAAACTTAATCAGTTCATAACAGTAGTCACTTATGTGACCCACGACGTGTGAGCGGTAACGTTAGCCTGGCGCACTACAAATATAAGCGGGAGAATGTTATCATTGCAAAGTGGTCAGGCTAATGTCTTGTGTTTATTCCACGATACATATGGATAAGCTGTTTGATTTATAAATATTAGAATATTTTCACATTTCACTTACCCTGCTGTGCATGCACATAGCTGTTTCTCAATTTGTGTGTTTCCCATTTGAATGGTCAGCGTATGAGGCGGCTGCTGCTTGCGCTGGGACCTAACGTTATAGACTTCAGCTTCAATTTTGATTAAATTATTCTCTAATCGTTTGCATATTATGTCGTGGATATAGCCCTCGAATGCATACTGCAGTCTTGTTCTCTCAAATTTTCACCTGTCCTCTAAAAATGACTAATTATCTCCTTAGGAATGTCTGAAACCAGTGCATACATACTGTAATAGACGTGCCAGGCGCAAAAGCTTGACAGGCATAGCAACAGTAACTAAGGAGGGCGGGGCTTAGCGAAGGGTCAATTGACCCGTTAATATTAACACTTACTATTCTATTCTATCTATTTTTTTTTTTTAAATCGTGCTACGTGTACAGAGCTGGACTAACTGGGACTTGTTCCAGCACTTGTATATTGTTGCCCTATTGTTGATTTGATTGCTTTGGTTGCTCTCCTCATTAGTAAGTTCCTTTGGATAAAAGGAAAGCTTTCGTTTCAAAGCCCATCCTTTGCCAGGGTGGCTTTTACTCTATTCTTCAGACAAGAATGAAGCCTCATTGTGACAGTCCAAATTATTGTTTCTCTGATCCACATCTACAACTGGTCTATGTCCACAGACACTTTCTCCTGGATGAACAACAAATACAGCATCTGTAGAAACTTTAACACCAGAGAGTGCCACCTCCTCATTGTCCGATCTACAGTAGTTAGGCCAAAAGTCTAGCCCCCTTCCCAAAATGAAAGAAACCTAGTTTATAGCAGGAATGTGCAAAATGCACTAGGTTTTGGTGAGTATGCACCCTGCCAACTACAGTAATCAACATTTGAAGTGGATTAAAAAAGTTCATCAAAATTGTCCTAAGACAGAAAGGGGGTATTGTTCAAAATTCATATATAACTTTGATGAGTTATGTGATGAAACGGCTCAAAAATTTGATGAGTGGCTCAAAACCTTTCATCAAAGTTATACATGAATTTTGACCAATATCCCTACTTGTCTTAGGACAACTTTGATGAACTTTTTTAATCCACTTCAAATGTTGACTACTGTAGTTGGCAGGGTGCATACTAAGCAAAACCTAGTGCATTTTGCACATTCCTGCTATAAACTAGGTTTCTTTCATTTTGGGAAGGGGGCTCGACAACTTTTGGTCAAAATTAGCATAAAATCCCATGAATATCTCAAGTTCCAGGGGAGATGGGTACCTGGCTGGAAATACAGGTACACCGCAATATTATTTTTAAATTCTCAATCTCATTATATGCATATATTTCCAGGACTGGAAAGGTCCACTTTGCAAAAAACAGGCTCAACCCAGAACAGAGCAGTAATGCTGTCAAAAGCTGGACGCGAAGAGCCCAGACAGCACACCACTTTCCAAGGTAAAGTCACTATCTAACAGGTTGCAGGAATACAGAAATGCTCTCAAAATAAAAATCCTAATAGCTTTGCTCACCCCACTGCAGACTCCCAGCATGAGGAGAGATAATGAAAGAGGAAGTGATGATGTGCTTATGGAGTATATATGTGAACCACATCATCAACACGCCACAAGGCGACAACTTTGATGTCGGTTTCTCAGCAAGAAGAAGAGCATGATGCACTTTCCACTGACAAATTACTGTTATTATCCAGTTTATTCACAGTTATTAATTTAATATTATGATAGTTATTAACAGTAATTTTCCTTAGAGCAAATGTAGTGCTTTAACTGATTAAACACCATTTGGGAATGAGGCCTGACACAAAGCTTAATACATGGCGTGCACTTGTAAGATTTAAAGAGGGGAAAAAAATCGCAATGTATCCTCTGTGTATTCAAGGGTCACTATAGTGGATATGCGCGTGATGTCAAGTGAATGGCAAAGAGACTGAGCGACAGCATTGGTTTTCAGTGGCGAAAAACACACGAAACACATCTAAAACGGGAAAGAGCTTTGCGATTGACTGTACAACTGTAGATTTGACAAGAAATCTGAGGTAAATTTTTACAGACTGACAAAAGCTACAGAACAGAGAAGCAAATGGATCATTTCAATTAGGGATGGGAATTGATAAGAATTTAACAATTCCGATTCCATTATCGATATTGCTTATCGATCCGATTCCTTATCGATTCTCTTATCGATTCTTATTGGGTGAGGGAATAAGTACAAATTTGTTTGTATTAACTCGCTTTAATATCTGATCAGGAGACACAGCACAGAGTATACACAAATTATGTGTAGCAACCTCAGAACAAACCTAAAAGTAGGTGAGCTACTTCTCAAAGTAAAGTCCAGGGACCTATAGCCTAGGGCAGTGTTTCTAAACCAGTATGCCATGGCACGCTAGTGTGTGCCTTGAAAGATTATCAAGAAGAGTGCCTTAGGATTAGGAAATTGATCATTTTCACATTGGTCCGAACAAAAAAATAAATAAAACTGCCATTTATGTGTCATAAAAACTAAAAACAGACTGAAAACAGTTAAGGAAGAGCTTGTGCCTTTTGGAATATTAACAGTGCTCATTTGGATTAGGCTATTGAGTTACTAAAACAATCCTTGTCAAATAATACACGGGTTTTCTTCACATTTTGAACGTTTTTGTTTCCATTTGTTTAATTTCAAGATCTGATGTGACTTATCCATTGTTGTTTTTACAGCTACAAAGCTGGGAGCACTAAATGATATTCAGTCACATTATACACGCTTTTAACATTAAATAAAAGCACATAAATAGTACCTGATATTATCATTGCCACACTTTGAGATTGTTGTTCCAGCGCGACGTCGCAGTAAAATAGGATCCGTTTCAAATAGAATCGTCGCTTGTCGCGGCTGGTTAAACTTTGATTAACATGGAAAATTATACTTTTTATCGCGTGTCGCGCCGTCGCGTCGCATGTAGTTACGGTACGTTCACACGGGGCGTCAGCGTCAACGCTTGACGGAAGGCGTGGCTGAAGTTTGGCACTGACGCCATGGTCATAGCAGCGTCAGCCAATGAAATTTAAAATGTATCCTCAGTTTGCTGCTCTTGAACAGGATGAACGTGATTGGCTGCCGCCTGGCTACTGTATTTGCATAGAGCGATCCTATTGGCTGACGCTTCCGTCTGCGGCGCTTCACTGGCGTTGCTCGCGGCATAAGTTGAAAAATTCTCAACTTCTGCCGCGAGCAACGGCAGTGAAGCACCGCCGACGGATCCACAATTCCTTTCGGCAACGCTTGACGTCACCCATTCAAAGTCAATGGGAAGCGTTGACGCTGACGCCCCGTGTGAACGTACCGTTAGGACGCGGTCAGAGCGTTTCTGCCTCGATGCCATGTTTGCTCATGGTGTTTGCTACGTTCTGAACCAAAACAACGCAGCACGTGTGTGACGTCGTGTCACATTTGAACGAGCGGAACCGATAAGCGGAATCGTTAAGCAGGCATGCTAACGGTTCCAAGGAATCGATTCACTGGGCACCGGTTCTGAAGAAGAACCGGTTCTCGGTTCCCATCCCTAATTTCAATTCACAGAAACAACTGGATCCAGGCAGCGAAAGGTGGATTTTTGTGCTAATATGCTGAAATTAGAAGTAAAATCATACCCTATATATTGTATCGTTATATATTGTATGGACTAGGGCTTTGACTCCGAACTTCGTTATTCAAATATAATTTGAATATTTAAAAAAAAATAATGATATTCAAACGAATATTAGGCATCCTTTAATATTCGAACCTGTTTATGGGCATTATTTTTTATAAATGTGTTTGCTTGTAAACGTTGTTTTCAATTCAGATTCCGAGGCTTTTTCACGCCTGGTGAAGTTGTGAATCGCGAGCTCATTAGCAAGGCTATTATTGGTCATCTGGGCTCCTGTACGTGACGTTAGCATCCTGGTTAGCGCCTATTTTGTATACCAAAACAATGGCCGCGCCAACGCCTACAACAACCACGGCTGACGAGGAGTTCGAAATCTACACTCCTGACAATTTGAAAAGCAACGTGTGGCGCTACTTTGGGTTACCAAAGAAACAGGGAAAAATCACGAGTAAGGACAAAGTCCATTTTTTTATAACCCACCCCTCTTCTGAAAACATCACTGCCTGCCTATTGACATTGACTGATACACTGCCCTCTGGTGGACAGAACATATACAACTTAAGTTTGATACCAATATGGGTCTTACTGAAGGCATTTTAATGGTCAAAATATTATTCATAAATATTCAAATATATTTGAATATTAATAAACAAACAAACTTCGAATATGATTTCTGGGCAAAAGTCAAAGCCCTAGTATGGACAACTCATCAATTAAATTCTGCATAATTCAATGTTTTTTAAATAAACACTGCCAAAAAAAGCCTTAAGTTTAAACTGATAATGGTTTGTTTTACTCGTGGTTTGGCAGTTTCCCCTATTAAATCCAGTCACGCAGCAGCTCTTCTGCCACTCAGTCCCGCAGGGCTTAGTACAGGGTCAAACTGAGGTTATGTTTTAAGAACTTTCAAAAACTTTTACAGTCAAGGATAAAAACACACTCAGCAGAAGATAAACCAAAAGCTTTTTATTATTTTGAATTATTTTGAAAGCACTTGAGTTATGCAGAAGATTGTCAGCCCTGAAAATGTAACTCATATTTGCTGAGAGTGAAAGGTGTCTGGAACAACAACGCTTTTATGGGGATTGAGTTACTGCCACAGCTCAAATGCCTTGAGGTTTAGCATTTGAACACCGTATTGTATTAAAGCACGACAGACCAAGGTCGGTCTGTCGCTGCCGCACATCTTCTTATGGCTTGTCAAAACATTTTGAAAATCAGTTAGATTTTGTGTCTCTTTAATCAAATCAAGTCATTGAGTCGCACAGATATTCAGTCATGTGGTCGACACACAAAGATCTCAAAAGCAGAGCATCGTTAGTCCTTGATGGAGTCAAACGCAATGAATGCAGGGGTGAAAATCAATCAAGAGCGCAACACAAACCCGAAGCGTCACCATGGAAACAAGCGCGACCCTGTTAGCATTCCTCCATGGCAGACTAACCTGTTTACCTGGAGCTTTTCACTTCTTTGTAATGCATTATGTTGCTGTACGGTTTTGTCTGTTAGCGTCCACATGCTTTCAACCACGGCAAACTCTTACTTCTCATTTATACAAAAGCTCTTCTGCTTCCATTTCCATCTGATAATTAATGGATGGACATTGACAAATGTGTGGAATACTGTCTAGATTAATCTCACCATCTGTCTCAGAAATGAACAGTGCCCTGACTTATCTTTCAGCATAAAGCCATCGGCTTGTCCTCGCCGAAAGTGGACATGCTGCATGACATGCCAGAATCTCAGCCAACGAGAACACAGTTGATGTGTAAAAGACAGTTATGCAGAGTCAGACTTTGGAGGAATAGGATTTCGCAGAAGTGCAAACCAAGTGCCTGAACAAAATGTTCTGTTGCTCATCACGGCTGGTTAGGACACAGCCTGACCGAGTCTCCTTCTGGTGCTAAAGACACAAAACCATCAGGAGCAAGCTGACAGGACAGAACAATCCTCCGAAAACAACACAATTCAGAGTAATCATTAGGCCTGTAACGGGAATGGGACAAGGGAGAGTTTCCCAAAAGCTTTGACATCATGGTTTCTAGGATTTACTTAGGCTTGCAATGTTTTTGGGAAACGTTGCCCAGGACAGTTGACTACTCACCCAACAACCTACTACTCTATAGTGATAGATATCGCCTACTCAGTTTATTTAGTTACTGAAAGGGGTCATATTCACACACACACACACACACACACACACACACACACACACACACACACACACACACACACACACACACACACACACACACACACACACACACACACACACACACACACACACACACACACACACACACACACACACACACACACGTCTGGTGCACTATCTTTGTGAGGACTCTCCATAGACGTAATGGTTTTTATATTGTACAAACTGTATATTCTATCCCCTTACACTGCCCCTATCCCTAAACCTGCCCATCACAGGAGACATTCTGCATTTTTACATTTTCAAAAAAACTAATTCTGTATGATTTATAAGCTTTTGTACCCATGGGGACCTCAATTTAGGTCCCCACGGTGACACGAGTCCCCATAAGTCTGTGTGCATTCAGGTTTAAGTCCCCACCGGTGTAGAAAAACATGTCCACACACACACACACACACACACACACACACACACACACACACACAAAAACAAATCGCAGTAAAATGTGCTGCTCCAACAATTATGATTTGGCTGAAATAAACAGGAATTAACAAAATTAACTTGACCCATCCCAACTTTCTAACACTGGGAATCATCCGAAGGATCTGCAGAGCGGATAGGAACAATGCAACTTTGTTATTGTTCTCTTATTGTTAGCGCTTCTGATGTTTAGGAGCACTCTAACTGCCCTTTATTACCTCGGCAAGTTAAGAGTCACGAGATAGGCATCATTGACATGGAAATGCTCTAATGGTTGATCATGTGTTGATGGGTTCTGATATCTGACATTAAAGCTCAGGAGTCATTTTTGCAGTTTCATTTCAATAAATGCTCTTTTCGGATTGGTGAGGAAGCGTTGTGATCCACGTGATATGACATCTTTAAGACAATGTTAACATATTTGTAGCTTTAGTTGTTATCAAAATGATAGAATAAAAAGATTGCCCATAATGTACGGTTAACGTGTTTTGAAAGCACAAAGACAAAGGTCTGCTGTTAGCAATCTTAAGAAGAAAACAAGTGCTGCTGCGTGGGTGAGTTTCCACAATGGGCCTTTAAAATGCAAGATTACTAAGACTTTAAATTGAACCCTTTAAAAGCACAGCCACTACAGAACATCAAAGCAGAACTTTCTGAACAAATTCATAACCTACAAATGTCTGGATAATTACTGTTGGACTTCAAATGATATTAATTTAATGACTTAAATATATAATGGGGGGTGGAATTGGAAAATGTTTTAAGTTTCAGGGCTAAGAAAGAATATTATATGTAACATTGCTAACATTGTTCTACATTATAGGGAAATACTAAACCATAATAATAAGGCTTTAAAATATAAAGTACAAGCGCATACATAAAGATTGGAGCAGCGAACTGGCAACAGTAATGATTATGAAAGTGTTGGGGGGAGAAAACATCAGAAAGGAGGAGACAGTCTGAACATTTGTCATTTTAACATTTGAACATAATGGATAAGCAAGTGTTTTCTGAGTCAGCGTATAGAAAATAAAGTACATAATTGTACCTTTAGGGGTACAATGGCTTGTCACTGGGGCTGTACCCTCAAGGGTACAAGATTGTACCTTAACCTTTGAAAGAAACGGTACATATATGTACCTTTTAATGGTTTTTGACCCTCAAAAAGGTACATATATGTACCTCGAGATCCAATAATAAGCCCTATGGGGTACGTTAGTGTAGATTGTACCTTGGGGGACGGAAATGGACTCCTACTGTACCCCTATTTCTGACAGTGTATCACAATTCAAAAATGCAACAATATGTATAGTGTATAGTTCACATGTATAGTGTAGAGTTTTAGGGTACTACATAAACTACTATATATAATGTTGAATATAATGTATAATTATATTGGAATATTTGTGGGTCCTGATAATGCCAAATGTCTGATGTTACCAGTAAAAAGTGTCCAACACTATTTAAAATATATCTAGTCGGTGACAGAGTTCAAGCATATTCGTCTGAAATAATTCTGTATTTTCAGCTTCAGAATCATGAATATTTTTATTCTGGCATTGGGATACTCCTTTGTTTCAAATAATAAGCCACACTCTCAGAAAAAAAGGTACAAAAGCGGTCACTGGGACAGTACCCTTCAAAAGAGTTCTAATATGTACCATTTAGGTACTAATATGTACACTTTTGGTACCAGTATGTACCTTTGAGGGACTAATATGCACTCTTTAGGTACAAAGGTGTACCTTGTGAAAAGGTACCGCCACAGTGACAGCTTTTGTACCTTTTTTTCTGAGAGTGCATGTTTGAGGATGACGAATGAAAGGCGAACGTTTGGATTTCCTGCTTGACTTAATTACCACATGGACCAGCCGTGTTAACAATCTGTCCGTCAGAAACTGCATGACTTCTGCAATTCCTGTGGAGTTTTTCTTCTGAGACTAACTTACTAATTAAAACTTGGTCGACTAAGCCTTTTCTCGTCACCTAATGTTTAGTTGACTATTAGGGGCAGCCCTGACAGATACTTCAATTTGAATAATATATCAGTAAATGTTGAAATAAACATTAATTAAGATTAATAAATGCTTTAGAATTACTTTTCAATGTGCGTGTTAGATATTGTAGATAACAAATGGAATCCTATCGTAAAGTGTTACTGGCTATTGTGCAAAAATGGTTCTGATGGCTATTGAACAGATATACTTAAAGGAACACTCCACCGTTTTTTGAAATAGCGCTTATTCACCTTCTTTCCCACATTTAGATAGATGGGCAAATGCATTTTTGTCTCAGTGCATGCATTGTTTTAGTTTGACAGGGTCGGCGTGAGCTTAGCTTAGCATAATGAATGGAATCCTTTGTTGCCAGCTAGCATGTCCTGAATAAAAGTGATATATAAAAAAAAAACCCTACCTAATTACTTCTTGTGGTCTGCGTATTCACAACAAGTACAAATAGCGATGCAGATTAACACTAGGCGATTTCCTAGGCAGATATTGACTTTTATATTAAGGACTATATTAGGGGGAAGCACAGGCGAAGCACTGCTACTTGGGCGTGATATCTCTGCGCCCAAGTAGCAGTGCTTCGCCTGTGCTTCCCCCTAATATAGTCCCAAGTCAATATCTGCATAGGAAATCGCCTAGTGTTAATCTGCATCGCTATTTGTACTCGTTGTGAATACACAGGCCACAAGAAGTAATTAGGTAGGGTTTTTTTATTTTTTATATCACTTTTATTCAGGACATGCTAGCTGGCAACAAAGGATTCCATTCATTATGCTAAGCTAAGCTAGCGCCAACCCTGTCAAAATAAACAATGCATGCACTGAGACAAAAATGCATTTGCCCACCTATCTAAATGTAGGAAAGAAGGTGAATAAGCCCTATTTCAAAAAACGGTGGAGTGTTCCTTTAATATCCATATACTGTATGGCACAATGTCTGTACACACATGGCCCTAAACTGGCCTCATTTTGCACACACTACTCCATTAGTCATTCAGACAACACACTGATTAGTAGGTTTATAAACTGAGCAGAAATGCATGCTGGAATAATAGAGGAATATCTGTTTGTAAAGATTAAGAGATGCGTTTGACAAACCCTTGACAGAAACATTTCATATTGAATATGCTTCCCTTGCTAACATGGCTCTTAATGACAGATTTTGATAAGAAGAGCGTGTGAATAAATGACAGGTCACAGGTTAGCACAAAGCCAGCAGAGCCGTAACCTCAATAGTGAGTGATATCAATCGCCACAGGCAAAAGCTGATATTAAGCGCATCTATCTCTGTCACAGATATTAAATTACCACAGGCCAATTTCCTTATGCACACTGGAGAACCGGCCCGGTCGTCTGATCACGTAATTCAGTTATTTATCTGAAATACAGTTTTCATCAAACAAACAAGGAGGACATGTTCATGAATTTTCATCATGACACTAATTTCATAGTATTTTTGCTTTCATTTTAAAAGCTCAATGAAACCTTGACCCCCGTGTGAAGTGCGGTTTCTACAAACATCCTGTGACACTGTTCTCATGATAAGTATTAAAGTCAATCTGAAGCCGCATTCGCAAACCCATGATGCTTCCCTAGTGTGACGAATAGCAGGACACTCAGAGACAAAACTGGGCAAGGCAGGACTTGAATTATTCCATGAGGATTCGACTCAATTCTGTCACAGCTGAATGAAAACCATGACTAAAAAGCTATTTGGTTTTTGGTAAAGATTATTTGGCATTGGCGAAATGTAAAGTTGTTTAATTCATTAAGCAGATTTCATCCTTCAGCCTTCTAATAAACAAGGTAATGAACGAATTCAATCTCCTTTTATTAAACGTGTGTTGTGATCTGAACTACATGTGTGTTTTCATTTCCAGACATCAAAGATGCAGAAACACCTGATGTGTGTTAGATGTGCTGGTGTGTGTTAGATGTGCTGGTGTGTGTTAGATGTGCTGGTGTGTGTTGGATGTGCTGATGTGTGTTAGATGTGCTGGTGTGTGTTGGATGTGCTGATGTGTGTTAGATGTGCTGTTGTGTGTTGGATGTGCGGGTGTGTGTGTGCTGGTGTGTGTTAGATGAGCTGGTGTGTGTTGGATGTGTGGGTGTGTGTGTGCGGGTGTGTGTTGGATGTGCGGGTGTGTGTGTGCGGGTGTGTGTTGGATGTGCTGATGTGTGTTGGATGTGCTGATGTGTGTTGGATGTGCTGATGTGTGTTGGATGTGCTGATGTGTGTTGGATGTGCGGGTGTGTGTTGGATGTGCGGGTGTGTGTTGGATGTGCGGGTGTGTGTTGGATGAGCTGATGTGTGTTGGATGTGCTGGTGTGTGTTGGATGTGCTGATGTGTGTTGGATGTGCTGGTGTGTGTTGGATGTGCTGATGTGTGTTGGATGTGCTGGTGTGTGTTGGATGTGCTGATGTGTGTTGGATGTGCTGGTGTGTGTTGGATGTGCGGGTGTGTGTTGGATGTGCGGGTGTGTGTTGGATGTGCGGGTGTGTGTTGGATGTGCTGGTGTGTGTTGGATGTGCTGGTGTGTGTTGGATGCGCGGGTGTGTGGGATGTGCTGATGTGTGTTGGATGTGCGGGTGTGTGTTGGATGTGCTGATGTGTGTTGGATGTGCTGGTGTGTGTTGGATGTGCTGATGTGTGTTGGATGTGCTGGTGTGTGTTGGATGTGCGGGTGTGTGTTGGATGTGCTGGTGTGTGTTGGATGTGTTGGTGTGTGTTGGATGTGCGGGTGTGTGTTGGATGTGCTGGTGTGTGTTGGATGCGCGGGTGTGTGGGATGTGCTGGTGTGTGTTGGATGTGCTGGTGTGTGTAAGAGCAGCTCAGGTGATGTGAAGTAACCTGGCGCACATCAAAGGTAGAAAGATCAAAACAGACTTAGTTTTGCTTGTTTATCAGGGGGTGGTGTATGTGTGTGTGTGTGTGTGTGTGTGTGTGTGTGTGTGTGTGTGTGTGTGTGTGTGTGTGTCTGTGTAAAATGTCATCAATAGCACGAGAGGCAGAGATGTGTGATTGGCTGGTGTGTGGAGGAGTTATTCTAAACTCTGTAAACACAGCTGTCACTTTCCCATTGTCTTTCTGTGTGTTTTAGAGTAGACAGCTTCGTTCATTATAATGGGAGCAATTTAGTTTTGACACATTGCAAATGTCACACTTTGCAAGGTCCAAACTAAATGTGTGGCCAACTGAGAACATTTCCGGCCATGAAACACATATATTTTGTCACTACGACAATGGCTTGTTTCCAGTTATTTGCCAGTTATTTGGTTCGCAGTGTTGTATTTATGTGATAAGCCGGCCTCCTCTATAAAACTACACCTGCCATAAAGACGTTAAGATTAACACATCAGGAACTTGTCTTTGTATAAAATGGGGGGATTCAAGGTTTACAAAAGTGGTCTTGACAAACGACAACACTTTCATAGTGCAATATTGAACAGGAAAATTGCATTTCTCAGAAAATGAATGGCTTTACAGATGCTCTCAAGAAACTTTTTTATAGCACAAAATAATAAGTTGTTGGCAAATAGAGCTGCTGCTGCTAAAATTTACTGAAACAAAAACAATCATTGTATGAGCAAGGGGATAAAGCAGGAGGATTGTTTTTGCACCTGACAAATTACACTGCCTTCTTGTTGAGATCTACAAGACACTGGGTGTTCCTCCCTGCTATGAGAAGCCCTAATATTGCCAAACCCAGGAAGAGTCAACACAAAATGAAGAAACATTCACTCTGTTGGCCTTTTTTAATGTAGATACAAAGTCCTGGGGCCAGTTTCACAAAGATAGACTTTGACTATGGCTTAGATATAGCAGATAGTCAGACTTCAGATAGACATCTAAATCAGACCGTTGCACAAAGCACTTAAGACTCTGACTATCTTAAGTAGGACTACACTGCAATGCATTCTGGGTAAAATAAGACACTTTTCAAAACAAAAAACATGGCGGATCGAGTAAGCGCATTCACCCGCTCAGTGCAGTTTACCCCAGCGGAGAATATGTGTTTGTTGGAGGAGTATAACAGTTACAAGGACATTTTACTTGGGAAATTTAGTGGAGAATGTAGTAACAAGAAGAAATGTTTAAATTATGAGCCATTTTCCCTTTTCTTTTGGCTGTCTGTAATGTAACTGATTGTTACTCCTGCTTGCCAAGGTAACAGAGTCTTAGACCTAAGTTAGCCTGGGTAAGGTGTCTAATTTGTCAGTCTTTATTTTTGTGAAACAGTCAAACTTGCATTAGACTAGTCTATGAGCGAATTTTAGACTTGTCTAACACTATAGACCGGTCTAAAATAGCTTTGTGAAACCGGCTTTCCATATCAGGAAAGTGCACGTAAGAAATCCTGAATGGAAATGCTTGAAATGCAAATAAACTCGCATTCAAATTTGCATTAAAAAATGTGATGCACCAATCAGAGTTGCACTAATGTTCTCCATTAAAGTGAGTCTCCACAACCCGCCAGAACTGTTTTGAGCGTGGCTGTTCACAGGTATACGGTGATGTACTTGAGCCATTGTTATGTGAGCTATTGCACTACATGTTCCTCCTGCAGCTTTTAAAACCAATGTTCAATCGCTCTAATACAGCAAATACATCTCTCCCCAGAGAAATCTAGGAGGTCAACCAGCTGCTTCATCAGGGGGATGCGGATGAAAAAGCTCAGTGTTTTCATATTCCCAAATGATCATAAAGGCACAAACCAAATGTGGAACATTGTGGAATGAAAAGCCAGCTATTGTCTCTTGATAACAGCGTCCCGCGTGAAATGGACATTTACATCCAAGCATTCGGAAGACGCTTTTATCCAAAGCATCAGTGCACATTAAAGTATATCTTTTTCCATTGTGTGTGATCCCTGGGGATTGAACCCATGACCTTGATGTTGCAGACGCCATGCTCTAACAGGTGAGCAAACACATACTGACTGATTTCAATGGTTCGACATGGAGAGAAAGCACATTGGATTCAATACAGGCAACAGGAGATTTCATTTTGTTCTTCGTCCTGGATGTATTTTTTCACTCAGTTAAACTGCAACAAATTCTGGGATTCTATCCATTGGTTCATTGTCCATTATCAATAGTGCAGCGATGCACGAAACACCGGTTAC
This sequence comes from Vimba vimba, assembly GCA_022828995.1. Lineage (NCBI taxonomy): Eukaryota > Metazoa > Chordata > Actinopteri > Cypriniformes > Leuciscidae > Vimba > Vimba vimba. Next base: position 3,405,384 of record CM040832.1, on the reverse strand, counting down.
GCAGAGGTCACTTCCAAACTCAGCAGTTTTATATTGGTCAACGAGGCGTAATCGCACACAATGAAAGTCGAACGACCTTGAATGCGACTCCTATTGAGACGACTGAATCTCACTGAACAAAGGTAAATGTAACAGCACCCTCAGAATTGGGCAAAATAAAGGCGTCTTAGGAGGCAGCGAAGTTAAGTTGCCTGGTACCGAAACCCGAGAGGCGGCTCACCGAGCAAAAGCGTGTTCAAATTGCATCTATAATGCTTCTATATTACCAAAAAGGGAATGACCAGAAGGACGGGATATTGTTCAGCATCAAAGAGGGAGTCTGACATGCTGTGCTATCAGCGGATGCACACAAGGGCTTTAGAAAGGGTTGAATGGGCCTGTCTTTTTGAAATGCTAAAGAGATTTGGATTGGTTTGTTCTATAAAAATCCAGAAGCTGCAGGGCTGATCAACAACATTGTGCCAAAGTCATTTAACATTTCCAGAGGCAGGACTCCTCTGTCCTTTTTATAATTGCCACAGAACCTTTTGTAGAGCATAAAATAGCCTCTGCGCTATTGATGTCTTACTCTGTATAAACTGCCTTGACAGATCGAATCCCACTTATTGACACATTTGGGAAAACATCAGGCTGCAGAGTTAATAAGCTGCACGATTTGATAGAATTAATATTCTGAAGTTGAACCTACTACTAATACATATGGACCAACAGATGGTTCACTTTAATGTCGTAATAAAGAATCAAATGAAAAACTAATGCTCCCAGCCCAACACAAAAACATGATGTTATTTGTAAGAATGTTATTTGAGAATCTACATCTCTGGAATTTAATTCCAAGCTCTACAAAGTAACTATCTCTGTGTCTGTACATTATGTTCCTCACTTTGTCCTTCAGTGCATGAGCAGCGGATGCGTTCGTAGATTCTAGCACTCATTTCTAATGACCTACTTCACATCTATTGTATGATTCACAAATATTAAAATGATAAATTTGTCTCGGCCACACAGCTAAGCATATTTCTCCTCTGAATTTGCAGATAAGACAGAATGAAAATAGACTGGCCATTATTTAAAATGTAAGTCTGCAACACTCCTGTCTGCATAATATTAATGAGTCCCACAACCTTGATCGCCTGGTTCAGGAGTGCTGGCTTTAGGTTGGATCCTGCGCAGGAAGGATGCTGAATTATTGAGCATCCCTGCTAAGTATGGATATGGCAGCATTTCATTTATGTATATTAACAAAAAATAATTATATTACAGTAATAAGAATCCCCACTGTGTATGAATGGGATTTACTTTTAAATGTCTTTAGAAGGGCATATAAGAAATATTTATTTTGGCTTTTTATTTTTCTTGCAAAATATAGACTACCATTCAAAAGTTTTGGGGGTCGGTAAGATTTTTTTAAAATAATTATTATTTATTTGATCAAAAATACAAAAAAAACCTGTAATACTGTGACATATTACAAATCAAAAATACTGTTTTATATTTATATTTTCAAAATTATTCCTGTGATTAAAGCTATATATTATAATTATTATATATAAAATATACTTTTTATTTGTGTAATGTGCGCTGTGAGTGTTCCTCCAGTTTCCATCCTTTCACTTTCACTGGAAATACTCAGGCTGACCTCAGGACAGTATTTATTGAATTAAAATCACAGTTAATCACAACAATGAATTAAAAAAAGATATCCCACAAAGCATGTTTGTCAGGTGTGTACCAGAACAAAGCCTCGTGTTTCCTCTCCTGCTCTCTGGAAAAGGTCATGTGGGCTGACTGTCTCGGGGCTGATTTCATTGTTGTACATTATGCTGGATTCAGGGTCACATGATTCTCTCTCTTAATACGAGCTGGAGGACATGTGGAAATGAGGATAGCACTGCATGTGAGGCTCGCTAAATACAAGATTGGAAATATTACACCACACCTGGCTAATGTGCACTTTCTCCAGCATAAAGACGACAAGAGCAGCAATGAGAGACGTCAGCAGAGAAAATACATTACGCTGTATAAATACAGGGCTTCTGAAGCCCATTTTTAAATATATTGATGCGATTGATCGGTTGTCACACAGGAATGTGGAGTGTATGTGTATGACCTTTACCTTGCATTTGCAAAAAGACTGAACAATATTGGATTATTTTGATATATTTCTTTTTTTGATGAGTATTTGTGTGATTTCTGCAGCTGAGAGCGCCTCTCTCTTCTGTTGTGTTTCTAATCTGTCAAAGGCACATTGATGTCGAGCTTCTGCTTTGAATCCGGCACACCTGCGGTGAATCTCTCCTGCCTTTATCCCCCTGGGTCCTGCTTTTGTTTTTATGAATTTGTCTGCGACTATAGATTATCTGTTTTTAAAGTCACATGCCTGGTGAATTCTAATGTGGGCATCATGGGCTTTCTTCTGAAAGTTCAAATGTTCGGGGGTTTGGCTATAGGAATTGATTTGTTTTTTAAATGCCTGCACAGCCCATTTTATAGAAAGATGAACAATAGGAGTATGGGTTTATTATTATTTATTATTATTGAGCATCATGTTTCTTGTAAGTAAATATCTCAGTCTCAATATTCTGTGACTCCCCCCTCCCCATTTAAATGTTATAACTTAGGAAATGAAATAAAAGCTAGAATGCACACAAGACTTACAACCTTTTTTATTATGACAAAAGTCATTCTAGAAAAAATTTAGGCTAAAATTGTATTTGTTAAATAAATGTTAATGTGCACCTGCAATATCTTTGTTTTCTCAAAAAGCATAATATAATAAATAATAGTTTGAAATAGATAATTTTTTTAATAGGACAGTGTTTTTTGTTGATAATTAATAGATCAGGCTTTTATGGCTCACATAGTATGATAGTAATAGTAAGAATATGTAACACATACTCGAGGAAGAAAAACACCTCAATTTTTTAAAGAAGCCCAAACTGAGCAAAAATATGAAATTTGATGCAGTTGCTGATATTTATATGGACAAATACTTTTATCTTTACAACAGTACAGACTACTTAATAGCAGATAACAGCAGACTACTTACATAAAAGGCATGTAAATATCAGCTGTCACTCTATATCTGCCAATAACATGTCTTAGTAAGATATTTAAATGCTTAGTTTTATTAACAAAGCTCTGTAGTTTTAAAACATTTAATACAATGCAATACAATGATTGAGAGATGAACAAATAAACCTTACGCTAAAGGATCATATTTGATACATCTAAAAAAAAATTGATGCACGGATAATCAAGTAAACCAAAGTTGCTTCAGTCCAGTAAGTGTTCATGTTGAAATAACAATATAAACTATTTAATTATACGTTTAAAAAGACAAGTGAACCACACGCTGAAGGTGGATGATTTACAGTTATACTAAAAGGGTTTTTAATTGCTAAAAAAAGAATAAACTAGCATCAGACGACTGAAGGCATGCAGGAGATTGTGCGCAGCAGATTTTACAGCAAAGTTTTGATCATGTTGATAATTGAGGCTTTAGAAACTCGTGTATCAAATATGATATAGAGGAACTAAGTGTAGCGGTTACACATGACACTTATGTATATGATATTTGTGTAACATTCATAATTCATGTTTTTCTTCAAGCAAAGCAAAAATCCTGTCTTTGGTTGAGAATTTTCTCAAGATTTGATTGATTAGTTAAAAAATCAGTTTAGTTTGCAGCTTGATGGCATTCGTGCCCATACACACTGTATAATACAGCAAAGTTGATGGATTATTACTTATGTTTCTGAGGAAGCCTGAATGAACATAAAACAAACCCTCTTATTTACTCTCTCTCTCTCTCACTGCAGGTAAAGTTACATCCAGTGTGTGTGTTTTGGTGTCAGACTCACCCCTATAGGCTGGAAGATAAGACCATCAACTTCATGGCTGACCTGCGAGGTGAAACTGCCCTCCAGGAGCTGCGGACAAAGAGGACAATGAGAATATATAATGTGTTTTTGGCATAAAAAACACGTAGCCTGCGGGCAGAGACAATCTCTTGGACAGAGGACAAGACATCGAAAAAAAAAAAAAAAAAAAAAAGGTAAAAAAAAAAATAACGTTTCCAAAACAGATTTCTCAAACACTCTCTCTCCATCTGCCTTTGTTTGGGAAAAAAAATAAATAAATGTAGCACAGTCCCAAACTCACACCACTGAGCCAGAAGTTGACATGTCAGACTGCTTTAACACATGTTGAGTCGTTTAGAGGAAATCAACATATGAACTGGGAGAGTCAGAGTATTTTAACATCCAAAAATGTATGTTTGCATGCAAGCAGTAAATTCATCATAAAAACAAATAAAAAACCGTGGCACTATCATAACATTATATTGTTTTGTTAGAGGAAGGGTGTGGCTCTCTGTCTGAACGACCAATGGCAGGACAGTATGTAAATTCAGAGGCTTAAAGGGGTGGTATAATGCCCTTTTCACAAGATGTAAAATAAGTCTCTGATGTCCCCAGAGTGTGTGTGTGAAGTTTTAGCTCAAAACACCCCACAGATATTTTTATATAGCATGTTAAAGTTGTCGGTTTTTGAGGGTAAGCAAAAACACACCATTTTTGTGTCTGTCCCTTTAAATGCAAAAATGCCCCAGCACAGGGGGCGGAGCTTCAAGAGCTCGCACTCACACAGACATGCACTGAAAATGTCAATGTTTATGTTCAAAACCAGAGTCAGACTCAAGAAGAAGTGACAACATGTAGACAATATTTCTGAATGGTTAGTTGATGAATTTATGTAGCTTATGTGTAGTCATCTTCTAGTGATTGATTAGCATATTCTGTCTTGATAATCTATAAATCATGTTCCGGGGGCGGGGTTTATGTAAATTCTAGGGTTGGTGATGTCACTAACCTGGGAGGACATCATTTTTTTGTGTAGTCTCTACCAGCCGTTTGTTGTAGTCCTTAAAAAATGATTTCTTTAAAAGCAAATATCTCCCTTTGCTTTGAACTTTGAGCGTTGTAACTTTGCAGATGTTGTTTATGCTCAAACAGCAACATTACACACTAACTAAAGCTAGAAAAGTGAAATCATAATCAACCACCCCTTTAAAGGGAAAGTTCACCCCAAAATGACCATTCTGTTATCATTTACTCACCATCATGTCTTTCCAAAACCATTAGCTCTTCGTTCATCTTCGAAACAGATTTGCTTTCCCTCCATTGAATATCCAATCCACCAAAATTGATAAGTTCATAAAGAGATTGTAAAAGTAATCCATTTGAATCAAGCGGTTTAAGTCTACTCAAGTCTAACCAATTCTTCTGAAGAGAGACAATCACTTTATATAATGAACATTGATCAATTCCCATAGAGCACATCAAATAGGAAGCTGTAATGAGATTGTTTGATGCGCAGAACTATTGAGGTTTGTTCTCATGCGTCAAGCAAGTATGACTGAGCTTCAGTTTAACCATCCTTAAGTGCTTTATGTATGCGTTTATCAATGTTTATAAGTGAATAAAAGCCTAAATCAAATCTGTTCATTATATAAAGCGATCATTTACCATCCCTTTATGAACTGTTAAACAATGTCTTGAAGTGTCAAAGTTTTGGGTGAGTGAACTTTCAATGCAGGGACAAGAATCTCTTCGGTTTCATCAAAAGAATGATAACTTTTGTTGAGATGATGAACGAAAGTCTTATGGGTTTGCAATGACATGAGGGCGAGTACGACTTATAGGACGACAGCATTTTGGGTGAATGAACCCTTTAAATGTTCCTAAAAAAAACTGTTTAATCCATTGGGAATCAATTGGGATCTGCTAAAAAGCCGGGCATTGTTTAATCTGCACTGACGCATCAACAGTAACAACAGAAACACTATAATAAAGTAAACAAGAGTCCAATTTGATTTCATGTTGACTTTGCAGAACATCCTCGAGAAATGGCGTCCAATATCATATGTAAACAATGCATTATACAGGGGAAGTGTAGAGAAACGACAGAAACAACAGTGTGAGAAGGCGGCAGAGCTCTGGGATTTGGCGTTTTCATTAGCGTGACCCTGTCTATAGAGCAGCTGCCGTAAATGAATTCCTTTCTCATAAATGTTTCAAGACCTTGAGCCTGTCTGGGTTTAAGCGGATCTGTGTCGTCCATCTTGGCTTCACGACTCAGACAAGGTCTCCCACCCTGATATCACACTGTTCAATAGAAAAACCCTCGACTTCTTTCATTACCGATAATCTGTGTTTCTCTACGACCTTACCCATAATCCACAGGGACTGTGTTATTTCAGCACAGCACACAGGGCTCCAGCAGCAGAGAGATCAAGCACGACCCTCCACTCCACATTAGCTGCCTTATTTCTCCTTTAATCTCTCTGAGACACGTCCGCTCTGCTGTTGAAAGAGGCTTGGATGGCGTATTGAGATTCTAGTCAGTCAGTGAGTCTGCAGTCATGCCTCAAACACCGCGTCCTCAAAGCTCCTCTACATGCAGTCTTCACACAGTCTGCTCAGGTAAGAGGCCCGTTTCCACATCCCACCCTGTTTAATGAGGACATCAGCTCTTAATGAGATCATTAACTCCCGCTAAACTGTTTCCGAGTGGCGTGCGAGATGAAAGGTTGGCTTTGAGCGCTGCAAACGTGTGGGATGAGCCTGAGACACACTCCTCTTTCTTTCTTCTCTTCCTTTTTGTTTCTTATTTGTTTATATTTTTCTTTCTTTAACCTTTCTTCATTTGTTCTTTCTGTATGATTTGGGTAGCACTTTATTTTACAGTCCCATTTCATATGTGCCCGGCCAAAGTTAAGGTGAGGTTTAGTGGTGGATTCAGGACTACTATCATTTACTAAAATAATTACAATCATTCCTTTTTTTGCAATTGTTTCATTTCTCTTTTGTTCATTTTGGTCTCGTTCATTATTTTCTTCCTTTTCATTATTATTGTTATATTTTTATTTTGTTTTGTTCTCTTCGTTTTATCTTTTTCTTATTGTTTCATTGCTTATTGTTTTCATTTGTGTTACTTTTCATGTTCTTTCATTTTGTTCTTTTGTTATTTAATTCTTTCTTTTATTATTTTGTTTGTTCTTTCTTTTGTTATTTAGTTTCTTCTTAATTTTTGTTTCGTTATTGTTTGTTATATTGTTTCGTTGTTCATTCATTTGTTATTTCGTTCTTTCCTTGTTTGTTTCTTTCAACCAACCCTTCAGAACTACTAGCAGGAGTGCAAACCAGAATTGCAGCTATAATTGTGCAATGTCTTATCACACTATAACTTTATTGATTTAGTTAAAAGAATGATTAAATGCAAGATTCCATGGTCAATTGCGGGTGGTTTCCTAGTTTTCCCTCTCCCTATAGGTGCATATCATACATTTTTCTTATATGAATTGTTAAATATGATTTGTTTCTGTTAGTCCCGTCTTTATGACGCACGGTTGTAAAATTTGTGATAGTAAGATCTGCGCGTTTGTGGAGTTGAATTTGTAGATGGCGAAGCAAATATCAATCAGCTGATATTTTAAAAAGCCTAAATTGGATATCCAAATTTTACTGCTAAGAAACCCAGTCTAGCAATGAATCCCGGTGATTCCTTTACCGTGAACTGACACTTGATTTTGATGAGATCATCACTGTTTTCAACCGCAAGTCCCGCCGTCGCGACGTTTATACTTAAAGGTCCCATTGCATGAAAATTTCACTTTATGAGGTTTTTTAACCTTAATATGAGTTCCCCTAGCCTGCCTATGGTCCCCCAGTGGCTAGACGTTTTGATGGGTGTAAACCAAGCCCTGGGTATTTTTGAGAAAATGAAAGCTCAGACGGGCGAATCTAGAATCTTCCCTGTATGTCGTCATAAGGGGAAAGGTCACCTCCCCTTTCTCTTAGTTTGCCCGCAAAGAGAATTTGGCCCGCCCATGAGAAAATGAGCTGCGCGAGCGCGGTATTGGTTTTTCCTCGAGAGACATCATGGCTTGCAAACAAGCAAAGCATGGCAGTTGCTCAGTGTTTGGATGTACAAATGAACACAAAAGTATTTTTTTAGCTCTTTCATCCGAGCCTCTGGAGAACCAGTGGGTTATGTGAATGTCTGATGTGTAAAAGTTCAGACAGATAATCTTTCTCTCAAAGTCGTTCAGTACTGTTTATGCATCAGTAAATCAAGCCAGTGACTAAACGATCAACTTCACGGCGTTTCTCTTAGTAGGATGAAAATAATCTCACTTAAACTGTGATTAATATACAGAAAGCGATCAAAGAACAATGCCTTTCCAATTGCCCAAGCTGTCAATCACACAGCGCGAGTTTATCTGGACACTTGCCGAAACTCATTATGAAATTAATGACGCTGTTACACTGCACAACGAAGCTCTTACTGTACGTACATCATGTTTGCATTGGTGAAAGCATAAGTGAGAGTACAGAAACTGCGTTGCAATGATAAGATCTTCATTCACGCGATCAACAGGCTGTCATCTGCTCAATGCTCATCACTGCAACCTTTTATGTGATGGGAATAGATCTAAATACTTAAAAAAACTTCTCATGATTCATTAATCCCGATAGCTGTAATAGTAAAAACGTATAATAGCTGTAATAGTAAAAGTTTTCGAGAGAGATCCACATGTAATGCTAGATATTTCATATGCAAGCATGTCAGCCAATCACAGCAGTGGGCGTTTACACTGAAGTCTCACAGCAGCCAATCATAGCAGCCAATCACAGCAGTGGGCGTTTACACTGAAGTCTCACAGCAGCCAATCATAGCAGCCAATCACAGCAGTGGGCGTTTACACTGAAGTCTCACAGCAGCCAATCACAGCAGTGGGCATTTACACTGAAGTCTCACAGCAGCCAATCACAGCAGTGGGCGTTTACACTGAAGTCTCACAGCAGCCAATCACAGCAGTGGGCGTTTACACTGAAGTCTCACAGCAGACACGCCCCTTCAAACAGAGTGTTCAAATCAGAGGCTAAAATCAGGCTAGGAAAAATGCCTTTTATTTCTAAATTATAACAACTTTTGATCTAAAAAACATACTAACATTATAAGGGCACCCCAGGAAACATTCTAAAATAATAAAATAAACCATGCAATGGGACCTTTAAAAAATGTCAACATTAATTCATATAATGTTCATACTGACATACTTAAAAATAAAATAGGAAGAGCCATTTTATTGTGTTTGTCATGCACTGTAAAAAACGATATGATCATTAAGTTATATGTTTTTACTTTAACTCATTAAAATAATTGAAGTCATTTACATTTTCTTTTATAAGTTATAGAAGATTCAACTTGACTTTTGAAGTCAGTTTTAATATAACTGACACTGAAATGACTTTTACAGCCAATTTGATTATACCTCATTTAAAGTAGCAACCAAACTTATGTTTTTAAGTTGAAATAAGTGGACATTTTTTACAGTGTAATTTATTTATAGGTTGTTGCTGTTTGGAAACTTGAAACTGCAGTTTTCATCCTCTACGCTTTGCCCACCCTGTTTTATGAAGGCCCACCCCCCTTAAGTATTTTTGGCCTCACCCCTGATGCAAACAGTATTTTTTTTAAAAAAATTTGTGGGGCTGTTATGCAATAACTTTAGTGGATAATTGTGACAATCATGTGTTTATAAAGATTCTACATCAATGCAGGAGCGCTGAAGGGTTTGATGGACCACTAAAACTATAGGAGGCATCTTTTTAATCAATAAATATATTAATTATTTTTAAAGATATAAATATATAGCAACATTAAGCTGGATGTTAACTACAGGTAAGCTAGTTTATTTTACAGTGTCCTTGTTACATATGTTACATGTACTTACCATAGTAATAACAGTAAATTATGCATAATTACATGCAACTTACCCTCAACCACATCCTAATCCTACCCTAAGTACATGTTGTAAAATAATATTACTCAGTACTTAAATATATAATTACACTGTAACAATAACACCTTAAAATAAAGTGTAACCAAAAAAACTGCAAAAACAGTGAATTAGAATATGTGTTATTATAAAAATATATGTAATTTTAAATAAATCTCATTATTTGATGTTACACATTTCGTTTGATTTGTTTGAACCCCTCATCTGTCCCGACCTTATAGAGGGCATCTTTAAATCATTAAATCAAAATGAATAAAAGTGTACTTCCAGAATTAGCTTCATCTCCTCGGATCTGCAACGGTCTAATTTTTAACAGTGCTTCATCAGTTTTTAATTGTGTCTAAATGCCATATGAGTTTAATGGTTGAGAATAAAAATGCCTTTTCTCTCAAGAGAATGTCAGAACAGAGGTAGGAAGAGCATTTTTCTAGTGGCTGAAAATCAATGAAATTAAAGAGGAATAATGGATGAAGGACAGAGAGAGAGAGAAAAGTGTCAGGATGTTGACAGAAAAGATTTTTAACCTTGACAGGATGATTGATAGGCCAGTTCATGGTGACAGGATGCACATAAATATGCAATAATTATAACTCAATTAGTGACAGGATATTTGTGTCTAGCGCACTGATGGGTTTTGCCGCAATAAATTGTATTTTTATGGAAAAAGCATTGTTTGTGCTGGCAGGGCTTTAATGCCACATATACAATGGTGGAAAAATGTCAAAAGCACACAAAGGCAAGCACTTGCGCTTGTCAGATAATCGTATAAATGTATGAGAAATACCATAAATCAATTCACTAATGCACAAATAATTTGCAACCAAATGTAGGTCGTTTAATATCTGCAACTGAACGTAGAATTAAATGTAGAGCTGTTTGCATTTGCACCTCTCAAGCTTTCAAAACTGAGCATTTCATATCTTCATCATGTATTCATATCACACTGACCACAGAGGATTATTATTCACAAGCTGCTATATTTATGACCTAGATTTCAGCAGAGTAAATGTAACGTGTCCTGCACGTTTCTGCTGAGGAGGGAAGAAGTGGCATGGATGATGGAGGCTTCATATCTGAGGGAGTCGTGAGTGTATGAACGGATGACCTCCTGGACAAAAGCTCTTTGATCCTGAGTGCAGTCCGCAGCAGAGATGCAGTTCTGTGCCGATCACTGATTTCTTATCCGCACATCATACGGCTGTGGACTCCAACAATGACACTCTCTCAGTTTCTCAACAGTCTGTCATTATGACTTCATCCCGAAAGACTTCATCTTCAGATCAGACCCCGAACAAGACAAAGCCGAGACACACACACACATCCAGCAAGTGTTCGGGCACAGAGGAACCAGACGTATTCATCATGAACAATGAACAGAGAATGAAATGTGGCCACAGAGCGGCTACTGCGATCATCGGGTGAGAATCTGTTCTTGCAGGAAATTTCTCATGTTAATTTCACAGAAAATGATCCACTTATCCCTCATAGACATGAGCAGGAGCGCTCGGATAATTGTCTGATGTTCCTAATATTGAACTGTAAGGCCTTTGTAAGAAAGCAGGAAAAAGGCATTATTGTTTTTCGACAATAAGTGGGCACTTATCGACACATATTTGCTTGAAGGAAGATAATGCACTGGTATGTGGTGTATTTACTGAAGTGCTGTCAAGAACTCTGCTATTTATTTTAACCTTGTATTTTTTCTTTTCTTTTCACTTTTTTATGTTTATTATTTATTTATTTACTTTTAATTATTAATGTTATAAGTAAATGTCATGTAACAGTGTTTTTTTGTTTTTTTTTAAAGTTCAATAAATACAGTTAAAAAAAGAGAATGAATATAACCATAACTTCATTTGTTTACACGCAAACTTTTCTATTTTTCTGCATTCTGTGCTTTATAATTTAATACAAATGTATCATCAAAAATGGTGTCTAAAGAAATGAATTCATAAAACTTCAACAATGCAAGCAGTCTTTTAAAATGTAATTGCATTTATTCAGCAGAATAAACAGAAACATGTTCACTGCAAAACCTCTTCAAAGTTGTAAATGAAAAAGATTATTGGTAAGATTAGAAAGTACTCGGTCTTGCTCCTTTAAAATTGAACATTTAATTCAAAGTGTTATGTGGCGTTTATTGAATTGATTTGAAATTTACAAGCAATTATTATTAATACTTTGAGAAGAACAATTTACTGCACAGTAATATATTTCTGTCATTTCTTTTTAAATTAAAGTTGCAGTGAAGACCTTTGAGTTTCTGTGTGTATCTGAGAGTTTTCTCAAATGAAATGGTGAAATGCAGGTGAAGTGCCTCTGCAGATGAAAATGGGGTCTAAAGAAATTAATTCATAAAACTTCAACAATGCAATCAGTCTTTTAAAATGTAATTGCATTTATTTTGCCAAATAAGCTGCACGAGAGAACATGAATACTGCAAAAACGGACTTTTCAAAGTGGTAAATAAAAAAAGATAATCCAATTTCAGTCTTTCTACTTCGAAATTGAACATTTAATTCAATGTGTTATGTGGCGTTTATTTGAATATAATTGTGACATTTACAAGCAATTATTATTATTACTTTGAGAAGTACAATTTACTGCAAAACAATAATATATTTCTGTCATTTTTTTTCAAATTAAACTGAATTGTAGCAACCTTTGAGTTTCTGTGTGTATCTGACAATGAACTGAAAGGTGAAATGCTGGTGAAGAAGCTCTGCAGATAAAGAGTGTGTTCATGCCCTCATATGAAACACCACAAGCGTCACGTGTGTTTTTTGGTGTGGTAGACCAAACTGAGACACGCAGAACGTCCTGATGCACCTGAACGTCTAGGTATTGTATCGAATATGTCTCAAAAGTTTATTATCAATATTGTGGATTTATTTTCTGATAAATATTGATCATTTATCAGCCAGTTCTCATATAGGGGACAGACATGTGTGTGTTAAATGTCTGAATCTTTTCTCCTGGGCAATGAGGGTGGAAATGTTCAATAGTTTGAACTAGAAAGCCGAGTTGTCAATTAAAGTTGAAGTCAAAACCAGACCCAGATCAATAACAGACCATCACCAGAACTAGTCTCCTTAAGGCCCACATCCAGAACCAGACAAAGAGCTGTCGGTCCGAGAACGAGGATGGACGTTTAAATGAACTGAAACAGGCACAATTCAGAATATATTGCAATTTGTTGTCAATTGTCTGCAACTTGAGAGCTGTCTGTATGGTGAATGTCCCAGCCAGACTAACGTTTGAAGAGAATACCGTCTTTTAGGGGTGTCGAAATTAATAGTTTCTACGGTGCATCGTGATGCAGACGAGGACGATTCGGTATCGGTTCAGTAATAGACTAGCCTGGGAAAACCCAGACAACTTCCGGCAAATTTAGATTTGCTCTGCAAGTAAGTCTGGCAAAGAGCTCATTCAAGCCCATTTCTAATCCGTCGAAATCGAGGCACCAATCAGAAACGTTGAGGCGGGCTTTACACGATGACGATCGCTCTGATTGGTTTTAGGTCTATCCATTTGCGCCCAGAGGCATTTGAGCGACGTCCGTTGGTGAAGCGCAGCAACTTTTAAATGCATTATTATATTCAAATTGCAAACACATGAGGACAGTCTCCATGAAAGCCCCACTGGCAGATGAACGTGCTACTACATTTCTCTCCGAAACGGTAGGAAATTAAATTAGATTTAATAGAGGATTTTAACTGTGACAAGATGATTGACAGGGCAGTGTATGAACGCGGCAGATCCGTCCGATGAAGATGACGAAGTAGTATGTCCCAAAGCTTGCCTACTTTTTTGCTACACATTCAAAAGTAAATACCTTTTCTTCACAAAAAGAGTACATACTTTTATGGCGTAGTGTAACTTAGACGAATTGGGACGCAGCATATGGCTTTACACGATGGCGATCGCTCTGATTGGTTTTAGGTCTATCCAATTGCGCCCAGAGGCATTTGAGCGACGTCCATTGGTGACGCCCCTTTGGAAATGAGTTATTAATGAAGCTTTGCCAGACCATAACTCAGTTACTACTGAGAATGGTCTGGTTTTAACCAGGCTAGTAATAGACCATATACCCAATTATAATGTACTGACACTTTTCTGACGTCATTTGTCGCGTTAGCATACAATGGCAGAGGGAGGCAAGACCGTGAGACGCGAGTGCGAGAAAATTAAAAATGCTCCAACTATTTAAAGCCGACATCTGGGCACATTTTGGCTTTTATGAACAAATTGGTGAGCACGACCTGCAGAAGACGTGCGCTGTGTGTGCTCATGTCACGCACAAATAGAATATGCAGGAGGCAATACCACTAACTTGATAAACCACATTAGCATCACCTGTTAACGCCTGGCAGAGTCTGACTGCTTTAGAGATGCGCGGATGAGCTCCAAAATCTCCCGAATCCACAGCCAAAAATAAATCCTCCACCCGCCCCAATAACTTTCTCTGATTTAAGTATCCGCACCCGATGGTCAAATTACAATTATTCTGTGTTGTTACGCGTGATTATAAACGGATGATCGTCACTTTCAACAGCGGATTTGGCGATGGTTGATGCGCGCATCTTTAATGGTAACATAATACACTGATGAATGAGCGCTGCTTTTAAATGAACATTTCTTTAAAGGGGGGGTGAAATGCTATTTCATGCATACTGAGTTTTTTACACTGTTAAAGGGATAGTTCACTTTGAAATTAATTTTTGGTATGTTTTAGCTTACCTCAAGGGCATCCAAGATGTAGGTGTCTTTTTTTCCGTAGTAGTTTCCATTTTGATATTTTTAGGTCAAACCGTTCTTGTCTGTCAGTCATATAATGCAGGTCTATGGTCACTGTCTCAAAACAGCATGCACAAAGTCCAAATTAAACAATTCCCCATCGTAAGTACACATTGATGGCTTAAGACACGAAACGAGCGGTTTGTGTGAGAAAACGAACAGTATTTATAGTTTTGGTCCTCTTGTAAACACACACACCCAAATGATCAGAGGACGCGGGTGCTTCGGTCTGCGCAAGCGCCGGAAAGCACCGGAAAAGGTCAGAGGGCGCGGGCGCTTCGATCTGCGCAAGCGCCGGAAATTATCTCTCGCGCGTGTACGTCACTCATTGTTTACACAGAGATTTCGGAAGCCTTACCTTTCACTGTGAAGATCTAAACATATTTAGACGTACAGGAAATGGCAATGGAAGACGATTTCGATATATCAACAGACAACGTTGAATTTTTTACACAACCATATTTATTTGAACCAGAGTACACCGATCAAGAATCACGAATCACGAATGGAACATAGCAATGCCACAGCTACAAGACGACGAGGACATTGACAGTACCCCGTCATACACCTGCCTGACTGAAGATCCCGAGTTTTCTCCGCTGTTGAGCCGCAGCGTTTTGCACGTTGGCAGGTGTATGACGGGGTACTGTCAATGTCCTCGTCGTCGTCTTGTAGCTGTGGCATTGCTATGTTCCATTCGTGACAACATATGCTCTCTACTTCTGTTGGCATCTCACAACACTTGCTACAAGAACACCACCAATTTTGCAGAGATCTCTGTCTCTCTGAGGCTTGAAGACGTGCTGCTGCAGCGGATGCTTCCTCTATCGCTCTGAGTTCTTGATCGGTGTACTCTGGTTCAAATAAATATGGTTGTGTAAAAAATTCAACGTTGTCTGTTGATATATCGAAATCGTCTTCCATTGCCATTTCCTGTACGTCTAAATATGTTTAGATCTTCACAGTGAAAGGTAAGGCTTCCGAAATCTCTGTGTAAACAATGAGTGACGTACACGCGCGAGAGATAATTTCCTGCGCTTTCCGGCGCTTGCGCAGATCGAAGCGCCCGCGCCCTCTGACCTTTTCCGTCGCTTTCCGGCGCTTGCGCAGACCGAAGCACCCGCGTCCTCTGATAATTTGGGTGTGTGTGTTTACAAAAGGACAAAAACTATATAAATACTGTTCGTTTTCTCACACAAACCGCTCGTTTCGTGTCTTAAGCCATCAATGTGTACTTACGATGGGGAATTGTTTAATTTGGACGATGGGGAATTGTTTAATTTGGACTTTGTGCATGCTGTTTTGAGACAGTGACCATAGACCTGCATTATATGACTGACAGACAAGAACGGTTTGACCTAAAAATATCAAAATTGAAACTACTCCGGAAAAAAAGACACCTACATCTTGGATGCCTTTGAGGTAAGCTAAAACATATCAAAAATTAATTTCAAAGTGAACTATCCCTTTAAAGAGTTGGATTCCCATGCTAAACATGGACAAAGTTTCAAAAATTAAATTGTACGTTTGAAGGAGTATTTCTGTGCCAAAAATGCTCCTTCCGGTTTGTCACAAGTTTCGGAAAGTTTTTTTCGAGTATGGGCGTGTGTGACGTCAGACGGGCCGGAATTTCCTTATATGGGTCCTAAGGGCACTTCTATCGGAAGAGCGCGGGCGCGCGCGCAATTGTAGACCAGAGCAAGAGAGCGGAAAGCAGTACGCCCATCATCACAGCGCCAAAGCCCAGTTCGACGCCGGATTTGCAGATCGTCTAATACTTAAGGATGCAGTCCCAATGATAAAGGTTCACGGTCGTGCGTTGGAACCGTGAATAAAACTGCTTGTCTGCTTCAAATGTCTGTGTGTTGTTAGCTATCGGTGCGTAAGCTCCGCCCACACGGCACGCCTCCAGCCGCTCGTTTTTTTCCGGAAAGACTCGGAACTGCCTATCTTTCTTTTATAAATATAATAAAACTAAAGACTTTTTGGAGATATGAAGGATGCAGTACTACTCTATAGGTACTCAAGATTAACATGAGATTGACTGAAAATGAGTGTTTCACCCCCCCTTTAAAACAAAATTTATTTGACAGATTTTCCTTTTCTTAATGGCATAAACAAGATTTAATCCGTTGAAAATTAAACTGGAATGTCACTGTTTCTGTCACTGCGACTTCCCGAACAGGCGAGCACACACACACACACACACACACACATCACTTTTGAAGTAAAACTGAAAATTGAGGATGCAGTGCATCGTGACGCATCGCGATATCGAATTGAACTGAATCAATGACATGATAACCGTAATCGAACCGAACCGTGAGACCAGTGTCGGTTCACACCCGTCTTTAGTACACCGGAAACAGTCCTGCCAGAAGAACCTAACCATTACACCAGAGGAATAACCAGACAAGCGCTTCAGACTGTAACAGGTGCTGCTATTCATTGGATTATTCTGAGTTTTCTGAGCTGCGACCTTCAAAAGTTTCAGATAACTTCTGAAAGAGCATCAGAGAGACGCTTTCAGTGAACAATACCTTTGCACTGCACGGCTACAGTGCGCTTTACCTCACAAATGGATTCAAAGCAGCTTTACAGAGAATACGGTTTCACAAAGCGACTGTAGTAATGGAGAACTGCATGAGATGTTCAGATAGGATGCTAGTTTAAAGAGGTTACTAATGTGAATAACCTTATAGTATATGTGTTCGACCATGGACTCTTAAGTGGTCTTCACATGCCCTTTCACACACACAGCCAGTACAGACGGTTCGGCATGAATACCTTGCGTGCAGCGTGGATGTCGAAGAAAGGCTTATTCCTGACGCTGAAGGGCTCGCTGGCTTTATCAATCTGTCCCAGCTTCATTTTCTCGAACCGTGGGGAGATGATCTCCTTCTCGATGCACAGCAGACGTCTGTTAAAGTCACACTGACCCACGGGCTGACCCTGAAAAACACATCACACAGTCACAGCTCACACAAGATTCCACATGACTAGCTCCACACTTAAAATAAATCAATTAATAAGATGATTAATCCAGTTTGGCTTTTCCAGTTGTAGTTTGCAATGCCAGAAGATAACAAGATGTAACCCTGTAACCCCGATATTACGTCAGCGTGTCCAGCCTTGTGCTTGGATAACACTATTACTCATCTATATTAATATATTTGACGACTACTTTCGAAAGGTATCTTATTCTACAGTTGTGCTCTCATGATGTTAGTCAAGGTTTCTCGCACTTAGGTTTTCACGTCCATTTTACACTGTTTTGTGTTTGAGATGTACATGACACCTGGATTATAATTAGCAAACCTCTGTGTGTAGTTCAGTGTCGTTCATTACAGTGTGGCCTATGTTGCTTAAGGCGAGACACGGCAGGCAAAAACATTGATTTTTCATGCAGTGGTCAGTTTTGAGATTTTGGGCTAGTTTACTCCTTTAATATGTGTTCTTTCAAGCTGCTATAAAGAAAACGCTGAAAATATACATTAAGATGTTTATTTTATTACATTTTGTTTACTTGCAGCAGTAAGTTTCTCCCGAATTTACCAGGAAGTTAGTATTCCAACGCCACATGCCGAGCTCCGTCTGTTTACTGAAGTCTGTCATGACCGGTATCGCTGTAAAGCTCTGAGTCTCCTGCATAACGCTATGTAACCCAAATATGGGCATTTCCTTTCTATCAGTAACCAATCGTGAATGTCCAAAGGGGGATTTAAAGCTAACAACGATTTCTCATTCAGAGCTATTTAACTCTTTAACTGCCGTTTTCTCAAAATGAGTTTTTTGTCATTCTCCAGTATAAACATCTCAGCCTATATAGCACCTGTGTACACCAAACTTTCCAGTTATACACTTAGCAGTATTCTGAAGATATTTTCAGAGGGATTTGTTAATAAATCATTCCTGGCCTGATTTATGTGACATTTTAATTAAAAAAATATGGCTAAAATCGATTTTTTTAAGGCTATGAACAGTATATTTTGATTTCCTAGGTAATGAAAGCATATATCCTGAAATCCCTCTGAGTTTTGTTTTTCATCTTTTGTGTAAAAAAAATGAAAAAAGAATTTTGCACCTGGCTTTATCATATGTTCAGATCTATCTACCGAAAATATATGCAAAATCGTGCATATTTAATGAGATCATGCCTAATTTGCATAATTAAACATACGCATTTCTAAAACTTGTAATACATTTTTTTTATATACTTGTGTAAGTAATCAACTGAGGAAGTTTCATGGTGATATCTATTATTTTAAAATTTTACCCTATTCACCTGTAGTGTCTCGCCTTAATACTGAATGAGTCCTGTGTACATGTGGTTACGATGACAAATTTCAGGACGAGATGTTTTTGCAGCTTACATCATGTACTAAACAGGCATGAGACAACTGCCACGTCTTAACTAGCCACGACCAAGGAAAATAACAAGTGACAGGACATGGATTCACAAACAACTCTTATTAATAAAATGATTCACTATAACAAGGGAGAAGCATGAGTAATCTGACCAGTGTTGGGTAACACATTACAAGTAACACGAGTTACGTAATCAGATTATTTTACTCAAGTAACTAGTAAAGTAATGCAATGTACAACATGTTACTTTTTTCAAATAAGTAACGCAAGTTACTTTGTTTTCCCATGTAATGACTGACAGCTCTCCTGTCCCCATGCTGAGAGAAATCGTGAGTGCAGAGGTGTTGTGTGTGCTGAGTGAACATGATGGGTATTGTAGATATAGGGCCCTATTTTAACGATCTGAAACGCAAGTGTCAAAGCGCAAAGCGCAAGTAACTTTGTGGGCGGGTCTTGGCGCTGTTGCTATTATACCGGCGGGATAAATGACTCTTGCGCCAGGCGCAAATCTAAAATGTGTTGGTCTGAAGAGCTTCATTATTCATAGGTGTGGTTTGGGCGTAACGTGAAATAAACCAATCAGAGCGTCATCTCACATTCCCTTTAAGAGCAGGCGCGCTTGTTCTAAAGCGGATTCCTATTATAACGGCGGATTTGCCAGGAGCGGTTCACAGCCGAGGAGAGCAACGCTCTCGTCAGGGACGTTGGGGATGGAGAAACCACCCAACACCCAAATTAACTTCGGTTAAAAAGGTGTATGATAATTTGGGTAAATGTGTAAGCTAGATGTATGCTTTTATAATAAATTATCTATCAATCAATCAATCAATCAATCAATCAATCTATCTATCTATCTATCTATCTATCTATCTATCTATCTATCTATCTATCTATCTATCTATCTATCTATCTATCTATCTATCTATCTATCGTAATAATGTATGATTTGCAAAAATGAAAACTGCTGCTTCTGTGTAGATGAGAGAATCAAAGTGCGCGTTGTGCACACGCTACATTGATTATGGCCAAGCATGCGCCCTTAAAATAGCATATGAATAACATGCGCAACGCGCCACTGACTTTAAACTATTTTTTCCTGGTTAGTGGCGCAATTGTTTTCTAAACCTGCAAAATAGCATGAAGGAACGTTTGAGCCGGAACACGCCTCCTTTTTTGCGCTGAACCGCCCAGGGAGCGCAAGTTCATTCCCTAGTTTAGCGACGTGCTTCTGTGGAGGGAAAAGCACGCTTTGCACGGGTGCAAAATAGGAATGATACATGCGTCGGTGTACAAAGTTAATTGGACATTTACAGTATCCCTCATATGCAAACTCAGAATATTACGCAAACCTGCAGCAATTAATATCTTAAAGAATACAAATATACTTTATGTATTTAATATCACTTTATTAAGTCTTTGCTGCTGACCTTCGATGATCCTGTTCAACCATACTAGTAAGCAAAAGTAACTTTAAATAAACATCACATGTGTTTAATTTTTAGTTTTTTTGGCTCAAGAGTGTTGAACTTTCTTTTCCTGTGTCTGATTCACCAATGAACGATAATGTGAGCGATGATCATTCATGATTATGCGTGATGGGACTTATTGCTGAACTCGAAATTCAGTTACAATTCTACAAAAAAGTCTTGTTTTTAATGTTTTAATTGTTACAGTATAATTTTGAGCAGCGCTCAGCACACAGGAGAGTATGTGCTCAGGAAAACTATAGAGGCAACCAACTCTCGTCAGAAAGCTGAGGGTCAAATGGTGTGCGCACTTATTATGATTTATTAATCTGATGGCAGCTCAAAAATACAGTCATTGAGGTGTTTTTTTATTGAGTTGATCAGCGAGTCTTTGGCAAAAATGCAACTAGATCACACCAAGGCATGACATTTTCTTCTTAAAAAATGTTCTTATGAAATATTTGAGAACTTCTAAAGAATTTGTTCTAGAATTGCACTTCTTACAAACTATTCAGAATTTATTTTAAAGTCCCCCTGTGGTGAAAATCAAGTATTTAATGTTGTTAACGTGTCTATGTGGTGTTTTTTAATATGCTTTAAGACAAACCATGTGTAAATTCATAAGTCGACACCATTGCTGAGTATTTTCTCCTTAAAACTGCAGTGAACCAAAGACAGTCTCAAAAACACACTTTGAAATCGCCCTGGTTCTCTACGTCACAAACTCCAGATCAACGTGCCGTCAGGGTGCCGTTAGCATATCAGGGATTCTGAGCTGGTGTGAGTGAGTGGAGGAGGGATAGCATTCAAGCTATTTTAAGGCATGTAAATGTGGGCTAATTTGCATATTAGCTTACACGAGTTACATTCAAGATATTTTAAGACATGAAGAAAATTTTTCATTGAAAAAAAAAAAGTTTAAATATGTAATTCTGGTGATAAAAGATGGGATACAATTATTGACTACAGGGAACCTTAAAAATACATTTTAGAAATTTCTTAACTTCTTAACAAGATTTTCAATGAATCCAGCCCCAGACACAAGCTATGTACATCCACCAATGTTTTTATGTGCAATGTGGGATATCACATTATAAATAATAATAAAAAAAAAAAAAAATGGATGGAAACACCAATTCCAAATTTCAAATGTGCATAAAAAATGAGGTGGATATTTTTTGTATCTGATAAGATAAGCATGATAAGCTTCTCAAATGTTTGTTTAGTGGTTCTGAAACGCCTGATTCAAAGTCTGTCACGAGAATGATTTGGTTTAATTCCTCCCAGAAGCGTCTCACACGATTGCGTTTATTGCGGTTAGTCTGCCGCTCTGGGATATAATTCATTTGAAAAGACAAAAAAGCCACAGTTTCTTCCCCAAATGCGGCAACTTCCATTTTTATTACAGATATTTTGTGCCAGTTTCCCAGGAAGTGACGATTTTGTTCTCTTGAACACATGGGATGGAAACTGTCCTTTATTTGCAAATGTTTTATGCAATAGTCCAATTTTACGCATAAGTTACATTCGTAACTTTGAATGGAAACACTTCACATGGCATTTCCGCTGTCAGCGTGGACAAACAAATGACAAAGATGTCTCTTCTAAGAGGACACCGAGTTAAGAAACCTGCAAATCCACTGATTTCAAAAGTCGCAAACTTTTGTGTCAACAGACTCTGATATAGGCATTAGTTGACCAATGACAATTTCACAGATTGGGATCATAATTTGCTGTATTCCCACTTGGTTTCAAAATAACCTGTCACTGTACAAACCCTCATAAGGGATTTCCCCCCATTTCTTAACATCAAACTTAAAATGTCAAACTGTCTTTAGTGTGTAGGTCTCTGGGTGAACCGGGAGCTTAAACGTAATGTCTACAGTGCTCAAAAACCTTGTATTTGAAAAGATCAAGGGAAATTCGATTTATCTTGATATGTTCCCTTCAAATGCGATCAGGGAACGTGTTGAAGGAACAGACGCCGTGTGTATCCGTGCATCAGGAGCTCTGGATATAATCCAGCTCTCTCTCTTCCCATCACGACTGAGCCAGCCGTATCCATGGAAACATCTCCACATAACGCTCTCCGGTCTCGGACACATCGCAGCGCTCCGATGGGATCCCATCCACGTCACCGCGACTAAACCAAAGCTTCACCTCGTCACTTAACGCCGCAAAAAAGGCTGAGACTCGGTTAATGAAATGGATTTGAAGCGATCTATAGAAGACACGTCCAGTGGAACAGAACATCTGACCAGTTCCTGATCCTGAACCCATTCATCCTGGTGTAGACAGAAGGCTCGTGTGTTACACACGGACAACACTCTTATCTCTTTAGGAAGCTTCTCTCGGGTCACTTTGTAATGGAACTAGTGACTCATTTAACTCTGTATTTGATGCACGACAGACTGTACTTCCATATATATCCTGCAAATGATCCATGCAAATCCTGCATGTTTTATGATGCACCAACACTAAAAGTGATGGTAACACTTTCTATGAAGCCCATGCTTATAAGTCATGCATTTGCTTTTTTAGTGTGCATGCTCATAATCCACTATACACTGAGTTATAAATGATCAGATATAAAATAGTTCCAGAGACACTTGTTTGCTGTACAAATTAGTTATCAATTATGTATTTAATGGCTAATGTTTGCATTAGAGGTAATGAATGGTAATTTTGATTTGTTAAAATCTTTTGCTTACAGCAGTTTGGAATTATATTTAACAAATATTGTTTGTGTTTTGCTAGTATAGACATTTAAAAAAAAAACTATTTGTATTAATGATTATTTTATTACAGGAATTATTGTTCATTAGTTACATTTACAAATAAACAACTTAAAAAGTATAATGAGAACATCTTCATGCTTCCTTAACATTTGCTTTAGGAAAATTGCATCCTACATTTTCACTTTACTTAATACAGTTACTAACCTCTATAAATGCATCATTGATGGCTTTATCATACACAGTAAGTATGTATAAGAACACAACACAGCTAATAATAACAATATATTCACTTATTTGACTGATATAAATCTGAATGTCTAAAAAGTCATTGTAACTATAATAGAATAGCAATGCAGGTTGCATTTTATAATTAAATTCATGGAACCATACGACCGACTAATTCATCCTTATAAATCAGTGTATGGATTATGAACATGCACATTGAAAAAGCAAATGCATGACTTATAAGTAATTTTAAAAATAATATAAATGTAACTATAACTGTTCTTATAATGCAGTGTAGGTCTTAATGAGTCTTTATAAATAAGTATAAATGGAGCTATAATTCATTATAAGTATGGTCTTCATAGAAAGTGTTACCAAAGTGATTTCTCCTCAATCTGTAAATATCTCCCTTGTAATATGTGTCCACAAATATAAACATAAAAGGTAGGTTTTTGGGGAAGAGATGAGAGTAGACGGAGAGAGACGCCAAAGAGTGAGATATAATTTAGCAGCAGATATCTTCCAAAACCAGCCACCATAAATTTTACATCTTATTTGCAATTTTCCAATTTCCCAGTTCCCTATCACAGCAGCCGACGCACCGCAGCCTGACTCTCTGCCGCAACTCTCAGACTCAAACTGAGGAATAAAACGCTCGTCTATATTCGAGACTCTCCAGACGTACACATTCCACATCAAAACATATACGAAAGCTTCTATAAATCCAGAGCCTGGCAGAATAATGGAAACATTACGAGAAAAAGCAATTTAACCCAATAAGATAGAAAAGGTGAATCATATTAGATAAGCAGAAATGTCAGCATTAAAGACAACTAGCACTTCCATTCCCATTTCCTCTGTTTCCAATGACAATTGTAAATGGTTTTGTGATAAACAAATGTCACACTGCAGTATTTGTTTAGGAATAACATGCTTTTTGAGAACATAAAAAAAAAAACAATTGTTACGAAAACTTGGAGTCGATTTTCTGTCCCAGTGGAAATTTGTGGAATGGGCTCAGATTGGGAATGGGCTCACGATTGGGAATGGGCTCACGATTGGGAATGGGCTCAGATTGGGAATGGGCTCAGATTGGGAATGGGCTCACAATTGGGAATGGGCTCAGATTGGGAATGGGCTCAGATTGGGAATGGGCTCACGATTGGGAATGGGCTCAGATTGGGAATGGGCTCAGATTGGGAATGGGCTCACGATTGGGAATGGGCTCAGATTGGGAATGGGCTCACGATTGGGAATGGGCTCACGATTGGGAATGGGCTCACAATTGGGAATGGGCTCAGATTGGGAATGGGCTCACGATTGGGAATGGGCTCAGATTGGGAATGGGCTCAGAATGGGAATGGGCTCAGATTGGGAATGGGCTCAGATTGGGAATGGGCTCAGATTGGGAATGGGCTTAATGTCAGCAGAAGAAAAAATGACAGGTGCATTGGTTACATAAAGATACTCATTTAATAGGTCATGACACTATATGTCAGATGTGTCAGACTGAGGTTAAAGTTCACCTACAGGGATGGGACGGACTCTTCCCAGAGATCTGCTAAACGTCAGAAATAACAGAAACGTCATGTTCATCTCCGTGAACCATGACTCTGTGGCAGAAACAACAAGCCTTAAGCTCCACCAAGGCCAGAATCTGCAGCAGGCTGTCACTCACTCATCTCCACAGGAAACACACAGACCTGTATCCTGTGAGTGTGGACAAATCAACGGATGCCCATCAGATCTGCAGTCTTTATCTCTCCTGAAAGCCTGTGCATTGACTTGATATTCTGTATCTTTATGTTATTACACGATATTCTGGTGTATATGTCGTTCAGTTTGTTAAATGTGTTTTTGAACAAATATTCAAAGGACGTGTAACTGGCCATGTTACGGTGGATCTGCCAGATCTGAGAGAATGGCAGAGGACTCGCGGTGGTTTGGTCTGTTGTGCGTCTGGCCAGAGCTCTGAAGTGCCATACTGAGCATTTGTTTAAATCCAACCATGACACACACAACCGACAAGAGAAAACATTTTATTTCCCAAACATGAAGAATTAACAGCAGCTGTTAACAACTGCTATCTTAAAGTCCCCCTGTGGTGAAAATCAAGCTTTTAATGTAGTTTATATGTCTGTGTGGTGTTTTTAATGTGCTTTAATACAAACCATGTGTAAATTCATAAGTCGACTCCATTGCTGAGTATTTTCTCCTTAAAACTGCAGTGAACCAAAGACAGTCTCAAAAACACGCTTTGAAATCGCTGGTGTTTCTTGACTTCACAAACTACCTTGTAACCAATCAGATCAACGTGTGATCGTCAACGAGTGGATCTCTGAGCTGAGTGAGTGAGTGGAGGCGGGGCTCATTTGCATATTCATAGAACCGTGAATACTAAATGAGGCAAGGGTGTCGAGTTACATTCAAGATATTTTAAGGCATGAAGAATTTTTTTTTCGAAGGAAAAAATGTTTAAATATGTCATTTTGGTGATCAAAGATGAGTTTTAAGGGATAAAATGATTGACCACAGGGGGACTTGACAGTGGTGCTTTTCAATGACACGACTAGGGCATTTCTGTGTGGTTACTGAGGTGTTGTTGGATGTTTACTGCACTATCTTTATGATGTTCTGCTTTCTGGATATGGCTGAAGCACCTCCTTCAGTGTCTGAAGTCTAGGTTTTTTTTCCACCCATGTTACAATCTGGCAGGAGAAAAGTAAGTCTAATCACTTGGAAAAGTTACAGCACAAATCTCTCAACAAACGCACAATTGAATGTGAGATTCACGTCTGCAGTCCCAGCTCTACAGGCGTGCTTGAGGCAATAAATAAAGCAGTGTATAAAAAAGCACTTATAAGCTATGGCAAAGCCGTTTTCGAAAAATACACATTATCTTTAAATGACATACACTATCGTTCCAAAGTTTGAGGTCTGTATGATTTTCTTTTTAATGGTTTTGAAAATAGTCTCTTTCAAGGTTCCATTTATTTGATTAAATTCTGTGAAAATGTTTAATAATATAAAATAACTGTTTTGTATTGTAATAGATTTTTGAAAGTAATTTATTCCTGTGATCAAAGCTGAATATCCAACATCATTACTCTGATCCTTCAGAAATCATATATGATGATTTGAAACATCAAGAAACATTTCTGATTATTATCAGTGTTGAAAACAGTTGTGCTGCTTCATATTTTTGTTGAAACCATGATTCTTTGATGAAAATAATATTTAAAAGAACAACATTTATTTGAAACAGATTTTTTTTTGTAACATTGTAAAAGTATTTATGGTCACTTTTGGTCAAAATTATGTCCTTCCTGAATACTATTATAATTATTTCATAAAAAAAATATATTACTGACCCCAAACCTTGAATAGAAGTGTATATAGCCACTATTTTTTTGTTATAGTTCTATTACAGTTTAATATTTTTGCTGACTAAAACATTACTTTCTTAAAAATTTGGCAGAATTGAGTAAAACTGTCTAAAATGATTATGACTTGACGAAATGCTGACAAGAAAATGTGGACCTTTATATATAAAAAACAACCTATGACTAGAAAAACCGATCCTGCTCCAAACATAAAGCTGCTGCTTCCTTCAATAAAGTATTTGCCGTTCCACCCAACCCACATAAACATGGTCAAACCCTTTATAATATGTTCCAATGTTTTGGCATAATTGTTCAAAATGACAGTAATTTATGCATTAAGAACTCACCCTCCTCCTACACTAGAGCACTTTACTATATTTAATGAATGATGTGAGACAAGTTACCTTACGTTTAATACATAAGGTGAGTGGTTTGTTGAAATCACTGACTCTTAAGTAATAATAAAGCTTCCTATGGCAGTAGGTGAATTAAAAGTACATTTAAACAAGCATTACATTTAAATAATCCTGTGGTTTTCAATCCTGGTCCTGTAGACCCACCACTCTAGGCTACGTTCAGTCTATCAGTCCAAATCTGATTTTCGAGCAAATCTAATTGAAATCCTATCAGATTCAGAAAGTGTGAACAGCAAAAATTCTTACGAAATGCGATATTTACAAATCCTTTTCGAGCTACATTCATATGTGGTTTGAAATCCTATTCAAATTGTATTTCTGGAAATCAGTTTCAGTCTGACGGCTCTGACGGATTTCGTGTGGTTTGTGTGACTTTCATCATTACCATAGAAACCAATGCAGATATTTCAGAAAATTAAAGAGCGCCTCGGGACACACAAATCGGATCTGAACAGTTGCGATACACAATGTGGACAGTCAATAATTTAGATCAGATTTTAGGGGTGTAACAATATATCGTGTCACAATATATCGCAATACAAAAATGCATCGTGGATAGTGATCTGTATTGTGTATAATTTACCCAAAATGAAAATTACTGTGTGAAAAAATTCAAGTTTAGTGTCAGTACTACATTAAACTACAATATATAATGTTGAATATAATGTATAATAATGCAATGGGGGAATATATCTAGTCAGTGACAGAGTGCAAACATATTCATCTAAAATAATTGTGTATTTTCAGCTTCAGAATCATTAAAATTGTTATTCTGGTGTCTCTATTGTCCTGTGCATTGGGTCCAAGCTTATTCATTTACACCCACAATGTAAAATCAAATTTAGCATTTTAATCAACAGTGTATTTTTTTACCATATGTCTTGGAGTAACGCGATAATATCGTATCGTGAGTTCAGTATTGTGATATGTATCGAATCGTGACATGAGGGTATCATTACACCCCCTATATTCCAATCGGATACACAAATATTCGGATTTGGACTGACAGTGTGAACATGGCCTTTGCATGTCTTCCTCATCTAACACCTGATTCAGATCGCTCCGTGAACTGAACTGATTGTGTCGGATAAGAGAGACAAACAAAATGTGCAGAGCGGTGGGTCGCCAGGACCAGGATCGAAAACCACGTACATAATCAATACATTGAAATGGTCTATTTTGATTAGTTGTAAACAGCAGTCAGCAACAGTAAAAGTAGGTCTCAGATGACATTATCTGATGATATCTTTGCAGAGCCAAGCAAACACATATATCAAACAACCACAGTTCTTACACAGCAGAGTATCTAATAGAGGAGCATTTTGCTGGAAACCATATGGGATCATCCACACATGATCTCACTGACCTTCTTCAATACATCTGAGGTATTGAAAAGCCTCACAGAAACATCAAACTGTCTGCTGTGTTAGTCTGCTAAGAGGAATTATGTTGTGAAATTTACATTCAGCACTAATTTCATGGGCGTGTTTGCACTGTTACTTCATTTGCATATTTCCTTTAGTAAACCAGGGGATAAAACAACTCCAACAGTGCGTGAAAATAACACTAACAGCAGGCACAATCCATCCAGGAGTGTAATAAGAAAAATAAAAGACAGGACTATTAACTTTCATTTCTTCTACATCCCAGAGGCCAAAAATCATCACAACAGGAATGGAGTGTAAGAACCGGTAGGAAATTTTAAGCCTAAATCATCAAGAAAACACAAAGAGCTTTGGTATTTTAGAATAAGTGCAGTTCATTCAGTATTGCTGGGCCAGAGACTGCCAAATGAAGCAGAACATCAGGGCCCCGGGAGCTTTGGTGCATTTAGTGGTGCTGACACGCCGAGTGCATTTACCACTCGAGACCCCTCTACTATTTACAGAAATCTAAAATGTGCCTCCCAAACCAGCCTTTTCCTCGGTTTCTTCTTCTAAAGCCCGTCACTTATCATACAGTAGGATGAGGGGTGTTCAGTGCCATGTGGTGTGTTCGAAAGGCAAAGACGTTGTGTTTGAACACCAGAAACGAAAGTATCTCTGGGCTTTACAAGATTAGATGCCAGATGGCAAAACACGGCCGAAGCTGATGCTGTGCGTCTGCCTCGCTCGCCGTCTAATAAGATGCATCTCAATCTAAGATGTTGAACGATTCTAGTCCGGTCCAAACGGCAAATAATAATCAGTTCACATGGAAAGAGTGTTTACATGATGTATGAGGACTAAACTAGTCATCACTGGATTTGACATGTTAGCTATATTCATGACACTGGATCATTTTTTTTTTCATGTGGTTGAGGTGCTCAGTAATAGGGTGTGTGATACACCTCACGATATGATACACGGCTCACGATACCGATAATACCACGATACAGCAATTCTGCGATAATCAATATATTGCTAGACAATCCAATAATCAAGGGTGCACATAACGAGTTTGGTCTGGTTTTCAAGGGAGCTACTGGAGATGCTGTTTGGTACTCACCCTTTACAGGGCACACGTATCCTAGAAGCTGTCATAAATTAACATGGATGACACAAACAACAGTAGGAATATTAGTCTGCTGTCACTTTAAGACCAAATGCACAGACCGGACATACTGACACACATCCGGTTTCTTTATCAATGTTCACTCAAGACATAACCAGGGCTCCAGACTGAGACTAAAACGGCCGGAGTGATATTTCTGCTGAGATCGGAACTGGCGGCAATATAAATTTACATGTTATGATTAAAAATTGCGTGCCTTTTTACCTGCATGTTCTGTGATGAGTAGCCCATCACATGTTTTGTTGTGTTGAGACGACGCACAGCAAAGTTGCAGTGGAAAATAAACATGTGCAAAAATCCATACGGGGACAGCAAAGATTAGCTTTCCGAGTCAGAAACGAGTGTCAAAATGAAAAATATCAGGCTTTTTCAAAGAACTTATCCCTATCGAGCAACAACGATAGGAGAGAGAGAGATGAATGAACATGCAAGTACAGTAAGTGCAGGAATAACTGCAACAGATAAACATGTCAGGTGTGTGTGGACGCAAACTAATTCTAGCTTTTAATTGATAATGATATGGATTCTTATTCTCAATATCTTTTCATCTTTGCTGCTTTCTGATACTGCCTGAGCTTCAAATTATTTGTAGCGCAGCCATCCATAACCACGGTAAGATTTGGACTTTGGACTTAACATGGGTACACCAAAGTTTAACGAAAAAATAAAATTAACCACCATGGCATGTGAGTGACCCATCAGAGACCGTTTCACATCTTCAGCAAAGCAAAACTCTGGATGGAATCCCAGTATGGAATATTTTTCCATCTGATAAGAAGACATGATCATAAACTCTGTTGGAAGCAAATTTACTGAATAAATCCCTCGATGCGCAGCAACAAAACGCACGCGTCTTTGCCTCAACAGAGGACG
Organism: Vimba vimba; assembly: GCA_022828995.1. NCBI lineage: Eukaryota > Metazoa > Chordata > Actinopteri > Cypriniformes > Leuciscidae > Vimba > Vimba vimba. The sequence goes on along the minus strand of CM040832.1, from coordinate 3,374,697 downwards.
TGATTGGATAACTGGACTAACCAGCGGACCAATCACATTACAACATCTCCCAAATGTTGGTTTGGCGGTTCTGAAACTCCTGAGTCAATGTCTGTCATGAGAATGATTTGGTTTAATTCCTCCCAGAAGCGTCTCAAAGATCTTTTCAGCCAGGCATTCATATAATATTGTTAATCTCACAGTTCAAACTACAATCCGGCCTCTAGTTCATAAATGCCAGAGGAGAACTGGCCCCCGACTGAGCCTGGGTTCTCCCAAGGTTTTTTTTTTTTCTCCATTAGGTCACCTGATGAGTTTTAGGACACCATTAGGTCACTTGATGGAGTTTTTTCGGTTCCTTGCCACTGTTGCCTTTGGCTTGCTCAGTTGGGGATATTTTGGGGATATTTAATTTTATTCTATCAATCAATAAATTCCACTAGAAACAAACTTTGTTGTATTATTTTAATTTAATACTGTGAAGCTGCTTTGATACAATCTGTATTGTGAAAAGCGCTATACAAATATACTTGATTTGATTTGATTTGATTGTGTTCCCAAACACCAGCATCCGAACGCAAGAGAATATGATGGCGTTTACTGCGTTTCATCCTGTGTTTCATATATATATTTAATTTTGCTATAAACGCCACACCAGCAACAGCAATCAGACATAGTTTATTAGCTTAATTAATCTGAAATTTGACCATCTCACACAGTGACCCAGTGCAACAGCAGCTGTTTGTACCCGACCAGAAAATCCATCAAATTCATTAGCAAGTGAACAAATTGTTACTTGTACTAAGATGAACAAATGGCTTCCAAAACCTGTGAAATGTAAATGTAACCTGCTATCCATGTAAATAGTTTCAGCATGTTTTTTTGTGTTCTGTAATTTACTCTAACTTCCTCTATTTCAATATTTTCCATCTATCTGTTGAAGTTTAGAATAACTGAAATAGTTTTTAAAGAAATCAATTCTTCAGGGTTGCATTAAACAGATTCAAATCATAGACTGATTACAAATGACTATATCAAATAAATTCTGTTCTTCAAAAAGAAATCTTCCTCTTGAGCTGCACAAGCGTGATCAGCTGAGCAGATATGAAGCAGCACAGCACCACATTAGCATATTTTAAGGGTGAGATTATACAATGTTTTCTTAAGAGACTGGAGTAATGGCTGCTTTGCCATTAAAGGGAAAGATTGGATTACTTTTTTTTTTTAAACATCAATCATTTTTTAATCATTACTAATGTCTTTGGCTGTATTGTTTAACAATTAAATGCTGCTACATAAAACAGAAGTATGAATTTCCTCAATCCAGACTCTTGAGCCGTTCACACACAACACAATTTTTCCCCCCATTGTTTTCTACTGTAGGTAAACGTGCCCTAGACAAACACCTTTCACTGTTACGCTTGTGTTTCGCATCTTTTGCAGCATTTTTAAAATGCTGTGTCAAGTTAAAAGAGGGAAGTTGAATGCGCTTTTTTAAAAGTTCAACCTGTTTCATGTTTTTAAATGTATGAATGGCCCCTATGTATTTCTAAAGGCTAATATGCTATAATAAGTTTAAACCTGTGTAAATTTAAGAGCTATCATTATTGTTGTGGTGATTCACATACTCTGATGCACTGTATGATATTGTTTATGTGCAGATAACTCGACTTTGATTCAGGGTCAGTTTCCACCCAGTTTCCTGTCGCTTCATCATTGTCCTATCTAATAAAAAGGTCCAAAAAAAATAAATAAGACTATCATATCACTTATGAATGCCCTTCGCAGAACAATATTTGAGTACAATATAAATTTAAAGGGACAATAAGTAGGAATTTCTCCCATCTAGCGGTGAAATTGTATTTTGCATTCAAACGAATAGCGCTCCACAGCGCCTCACTTTTTAAAGTGCGTGTTGCATCTACGGTAGCCGTTATGTACCAAAAAGCTAAGCTTCTAGCACTTCATCGAGTTTTCCTTCGGGTGAACTGGTTTGTTATTTCAAACAAACTGCAACTTGACACAACGAACAAACGAATGTTAGTTTTGATCAAACAAAACTTACAACCTTGTTTTTAGGACCCTCTCTACTTTACTCAATAGCTGCTATTCATCAAAGAGCCTGTTTAACTTTTAACTAAATGTTATACTGTCTATAAACTAATAAAGTATACAACCAAGCAATGAAAAGCTTGTAATTAAGACAGTAACATTGACTTACCTGTCGAGAAGAAAACAGGAAACTTCAGCGTCTCTTTTGAAAGCTTCCTCCTGCATTAGCTGTCCCGACATTAACCCTTGTTTTTGTAATCTCCGGTCACGATTCCTTTTACGGCCTATTATGGACTTTTTCGACGACGATGACTCCTTATCCTGTGACTCAGCATATGTATTAATGAACGGTGTATAAATAACCGTACAGTGCAGCCTTTTAAACTTGCCGCGACAGTGACAAGCATAGACATGATGTCTATGGTGACAAGCACCACTCTCTGCTCTGCTCCTCCGCTTCTGTTGACTTCAGTCACGTGACGCGGACTCTGAACGAAACGCGTTGTGGAAACGCGTTGGTCTAGTACTTTTTGTCCCTCTCTGCTATTATAGTTTTTCAAGATGGCGGAACTACATGGAAGCCTCCGTGGACCTACCCGTCCCATGTATATAAAGATAATAAATTCTTCGTTTACGAGGATAAGTCAGATCATTGGCAGAGGTATTTGTACACCATTGAGGACATATGTATGATTAAAAATATTGCTTTTAGATAATAAAATACCTAAAAAGCTACTTATTGTCCCTTTAACATTTTGAAAATTTTCTCTTCTACCCACCAAGGCTGCATTTATTCAATCAAGTAATTATTGTGATATATTATTACAATTAAAAATAACTATAACTTTTATTCCAGTGATCAAAGCTGAATTTTCGGCATCATTACTCCAGTCTTCAGTGTCACATGATCCTTCAGAAATCATTCTAACATGATGATTTGATGATCAAGAAACATTTGATTATAATCAATGTTGAAAACAGTTGTGCTGCTTCATATTTTTAGGATTTTTTTGAAGGCTTTTAGCGCACATGATCACGGCTGCCATCACTCGACTGACACAATGACAGGGCCAACATCGGAAGAATCCAGGCATTGCTTCCTCTCAAGTAACTTCTCTCCTGGATTTTGTCACTCCACCCTCATATTCATGTCAGTTGTATGACCTCAAAGAGAACGCTCAAGAGATGAAAACGAGACACAGCTTTCCTCTGCAACTTTATCTGCTGTTGAGAAATAACTGCTTTACACACGTCTTGTTTTTTACATTTTTTTTTTTTTTTTTTGTAGTGTCAATTATTTCCTCATTTGAATTTTCCTGAGATGCCACTGCTTGCTTCCCTTCCTCAGAGATAACAGCCCTGCTCGGATAATTATGCTGTTTAACTTTTGGAACCGGCTTTGTGATGCATGATTGTGATTCCTTAAAACACTGTCTGAGGAGGCGGAGAGTCACAGAGACATTTAACAGAAGTCGAATCTGCACATATAAATGCCAGTTCTGTCAATGCAACCTGGTGTATTACAAGACTATCAAGATGATGCATGAGAACAAATCCACTATCCTTCAAGATCCCTCCTATCAAGATGCAACTGTATTTTTGGAAACACTGATTCATGAGAAGGCAGGGGTAACGTATCGCCTGCCAAGCCCAACAGGGACACACAAGAGAAGCAGACCTGCAACAGGCCAGAACACAGCATGAGGATTCACATGAACGACAGGACATCTTGGCCAAGGAAAGAGTAACGCCACAATCCTTTGTTTTCATACCATATGCCACACGTCCAAGAGGACAAGCTTAACTCTTCACACTACAGGGGCTATTCTCTTTAAAAGCTATATTAGACAATGATGTGGTTATATCTTACAAGTGAAATTTAGTGGAGCTTGACCTTGCCAAAGCCTCCACATTGTCTGTAGTTTGCTTTGGGTTCAGTGTCGGGGTTTGGACATTCTTGCTCCATGTTTTGTCTTTTGTTGGGAGCGCACAGGTTGAGTGTTTTCTGTGTTCACTGGTCAGGGGTTCTTGTCTTGTTCTGTGTAGCTCATGTTTTTCATCGTTGTCATGTTTTGTGTGGGTGAGAGCTCTTATTGGCTGTGCTCTCGTGTCATGTTTTGTGTGAGCACATGGCCATGTGCTCTGTTGTCTATTGTCTTGACCCCGTCTTCTTATTACCTGATTATTAGTTCATTTGCCCCTTCTATCCACCGTTGTTACTCTCCTCATTTCCTTTTCTATGTACTCCCCTTTTGTTTTCCGTAGCCGACCATCGCTATCTTGGCAGCGCGTCACTCCCGGATAACCGGAAATGGGCAAAAAGGCAGGATTAGCTGACGCTAACAGACAGCAGACAAACGGACATCAGCGGCAATCCACCTGTCAATCAAGTGGCCACGCCCTTAATTATGCAGAACTTTAAGGCTTCATATAATTTAAATGGATGAGTTATAAAAAAGTTCACCCCATCACAGTTTTAATGAAGGACAAAATTAGCTATATAGACCAAAACCACTTTTTGTACCAGGCTGTAAACATATTTATTTCTGTTGTAAAGTTGGGCATTTTAACATGGGGGTTTATGGGATTGAGTCTCTTTTGCAGCCTGTCTCTAGTGGCCAGTCGAGGAATCACAGTTTAAGTAACTTCCGTGTTGGATTCAAGAGAGAGACCGGTTGCCGTTTGGTTTTACTCTACCACAGGTCATTTGTTTTACAGCCATGTTAGCTGTAGTTGGGCTTCTGTTTTCTGGAGTAATGTATATTATGTATATAATGTATGAATTGTATAGTAAAATGCTGTATTTTACAAATGCTTTGGTGTATTATTAATAAACGTGATGTGTGTCTTTTGGCACCAGTCCTTGAAGCTACCTGTATGGTCAAAATATTTTTGACTTTTTTGAATTTCGTCCATAAATCTCATCGCTTTCTATTCCTTGGGTTCTTCAACGGTATATGTTTTTCAACGGTCAGCCATTTTGTCTGTCCGCCATTTTGAGTTGTGTCCAAAAACTACCTTTTCCAACAACTCCTAAATGGTTTGTTCGATCTTCACCAAATTTGACATGGACCATGCTGACAAAATCATTTTGATTTCGATACATTTGATTTTGAGGGTCGATACAGCAAAATATTCTGATATTTTGTGTTTAAAGAAGCACATTCTCGCATATTTCTGAACATGAATTGCTAAATAAATGTTATTTTGACACACAAATGCAGTCAAACTGTGTCTGCACTGCAAGCCAGCTGCGCACTGTGATGATAGAAAACTTTCGCTCACCATTAGGCTACAATAAAAAAGCTGCCAGCAAACTCATTCATAATACAACACGATTGACAAGACAGACAGCAGCAACAACAGTAAAATGTGTCTAATGTTATGCGAGGGTGAAGGAGGATACACCAGCCTGCATCACCGGTTACATACAGTCGCTGGGACGGTCAAACTTGTGCTATTGTGAAGACTATCTCTAAAATAACCCCATAGTGCAAATACAATAAAACAAAACATAGCACCATCTAGCATGCAAGTTGTATGCTTTTAAGTTTCTGTTATTGGCAAATTTGAACAACGTATCTTCCTAAAACAATATAAATATGATTCAGCACATTCATTTCATAACTGAAAAGACAAAGTACACTGTCACCTTTGACTTGTTCATTAAGGTGAACAATAAAACCAACCCCAAAAGCTTGAACGATTGTGTGTATATAAATAAATGTTATGGACATATAACCATCACCTATTTTTAACATTTGAAACTCAAAAAGGCTAAAACAGAATTTCACAAAGCCTCTTTTGCAGGGGAGTGAGAGAAGAGCATTTCTAGTTCAATAACCCATCCACAACACACTCGACCACTGCAGAGAGGAGCTAAACGCAACACACTCAAGAATCTCCATAAATCTCCAGCAATGCTCGAAAAAAACATATTTTAAGATACATATCTTTAATGTACTCATATTTTAAATGAAAACATAATAAATAAAGTTGATGACACGTGCTTAATGCATACACGAGCACTATAACTGAATTAATTATTAGTCTTCCCAAGCAAGCATCACTGGACAAGCTCAATTAATGTGCCGTCTATATTTATCCACGGGTTGCCTGTGGCATCAATCTTAAAAATGAAGGATCAGCGTTGCATTTTTGGAAAAATGATCCTTTCGGTACGGTAACCAAGCAAGACGAATCCAAGCGTCCTGTCTCAAATGCACACCGTGTATAGCAGATGATTGCCTGGATTTATTTAATGCGTACTGCACTGCAAGGAGCAGAAAATGATGCAAGACCATGCTAAGATATACTCTTTGATATACTCTTTCTCAGCCAAAAACTAAGATGAATGTCAATTATAACCTAAAATGAACTGAACTACAAAATCTATAGACATCCAGTCAAAATGAAATCAAAACGGACTCTATTTTCTATCCTAATACACATTCCTGGTCTTACTGTGAATGATTTAGCACTGCATGCTATTTCACAGAGGGAAAAAAAAGGATAAATCTCAGAGTTTAAATTGAATCGTGGATTTTTTCTTGATCCCATACTGTCCTATCATAATAAAAGGCAAAAACTCCTCAAATTATTCTTTAAACTGATGGCAGTTAAGCTCCATCCACACAAAAAATTTAATCAGCCTTTTTTTAAGCCACTACATCAACACCTCTCATAATGGGAGTGGGGGAACGGATTCCTACAGCTGGTTTGTTTGCCGTCAAATTCATAATAAAAAAATGTATACACTCTGCACAGCTTCGATTTAGGGAGAAAACATTCATAGAAAATCCTACCTTAAAGCTCCTCTGAAACAGTACGTGTTGTGAAAAGTGCTCTACAAATCTAACTTACTTCAACTGATTTCCTTTTCACTCCAAGCGTTTTTTGTGTGTTTTTTTTAATAAATATTCCATTTCAAGAAGAAATCACATTCTAGAGGTGAAATTGGCTGCATAAGCTGTTTCATGGCCTATATGACTTTCTGTCTTCTGAGCATAAACACAAATATATATGCAGTCTAGTTGATTTATGTGCTATATTTCAAGTATTCTGAAGCCATACAACCTTAATTTGGCTGAGAGGAAGAAGATTATCAATAGATTCAAGCCTGCCGTGTCTAAAGGTGCCATTTTTGAATGTAATCTACTTGCTAATTAAATCTGAGAGCTACAACGAAGAAGAAATAAAGTAGCTGTATTAACCATAGATATCATATATAAAGGCTAGATGTCTCGTGCTCGCTGCTGGCCAATGGAGGTCGACGTCCGCACGTGGCGGCCATCTTGCCACAGTGTGCTCGCTCACTCGTTTAATGGTGCATGTACTTTTAAATAACCATAATTTGCTACAGATTTTCAAACGGTTTGGTTTGTTATAAACATCAGAGATGTAGTTATGACACTGACTGCATACATATGAATAATTATAACATACATGTTCAAGCATTCGGAATTATAGCCACGTTAATAACGTTTGTAAGAAACCAAACCGTTTGTAAATCCGTCAAGATTTCAGCGAGATAAGAGGATTTGTGTGCATGATGATCACTCACCTTAATGCACAGCTTCACTGTGACAAGATGGCCGAACGGTGATGCCGGAAGTGACTGCGCCATAAGACATCTAGCGTTTATATATGATATCTATGGCATTAACTACATTTATGATACTTTTATATTTTTATGGTGCTTTTTGTCCTTTTTGGAGCTGACAGTATCTTACACTAAACCTTTCCTTTAGTGTTTCACACAGGTTTGGGAAAGCATGATGGATAGTAAACAATGGCAGTTTTAATTGCTGGGTGAGACACCTCTGTTCTTGCTCATTGTCATTTTGCATTAGGTCCACTGTCGGCAGTAATTATTAATTAAATAAAGAACAAACAGGACAGTGTTTTTGTCTTTGTTGTTGAAAGGCACTCACGGTAAATTTAATGATGTCGTAGATGAGATAGCGTGGGACGGGCTGGCCGTTCACTTTGTCGATTATCATCTCCTGCAAAAAAAAAAAAAGATGAAGATGATAAGAAATGCATATATACTGCCCATAAATCCAGCCAATAAAAAACAACATGATGTAACAATGTGATTTTGAATAAACTCTCAAAATTAAGATATTTAGCTTGAAAGCTCAAAATATTGTTCGGTTAATATGTAGGGTCCAAATCTGGGGTCTGAGATCTGTCGTGTTTGATTTATTTTTTTATTAAACCACGCAAACAAAAGATTTAGGATTTTCAAAAATGTTAAACAAAGCAAAGTTATGATTAGTGCTGCAGAAGAGTAATCAATAATCATAAATAATGAAATCAGTCAACACCGATCTGCGGCAAAGTTGATCAGTGACCTTTACACACTTTTATGAAAGAAAAACAGACTAGACTGCACCGGACACACACAGTCTGAAGCATGGGATCACTTCATATAAGGCTGGGAGTATAGACTCATGCTGCAGATTCTTACAGTTTTAATGGTGAGACGAGAGTGACGTTATTCTGCGCTCCTCTAGTCAGCTGAAGCTGTCGGGGGATTCATTAGAAGAATGCACTGTACCAGCATCAATTCCTTATTTGTTCAGTCTATCAGATATTTGTGTCAGTCTGGTGTGAACAAACCGTTCTTCTGTTTCTTTGTTTTCCACATCACGTTTGTGAAATCGCTGTTAAGACTTATTTGAGCACATTCGTTTCTACTGAAATAGCTTGCCAAAACATTTTTCACTCGTGTTCTCAGACCTCTGGACCGTCAACATTTAAAGTCATTTATTATGTTTAAATCGATGTTTTCGCATATATACACAGCCGTAATAATCTTAGGCCTGATCTTAAAGGAACACTCCACCGTTTTTTGAAATAGGGCTTATTCACCTTCTTTCCCACATTTAGATAGGTGGGCAAATGCATTTTTGTCTCAGTGCATGCATTGTTTTAGTTTGACAGGGTCGGCGCTAGCTTAGCTTAGCATAATGAATGGAATCCTTTGTTGCCAGCTAGCATGTCCTGAGTAAAAGTGATATAAAAAATAAATAAAAAACACCTAATTACTTCTTGTGGCCTGCGTATTCACAACGAGTACAAATAGCGATGCAGATTAACACTAGGTGATTTCCTAGGCAGATATTGACTTATATATTAAGGACTATATTAGGGGGAAGCACAGGCGAAGCACTGCTACTTGGGCGTGATATCTCTGCGCCCAAGTAGCAGTGCTTCGCCTGTGCTTCCCCCTAATATAGTCCCAAGTCAATATCTGCATAAGAAATCGCCTAGTGTTAATCTGCATCACTATTTGTACTCGTTGTGAATACGCAGGCCACAAGAAGTAATTAGGTGTTTTTTATTTATTTTTTATATCACTTTTACTCAGGACATGCTAGCTGGCAACAAAGGATTCCATTCATTATGCTAAGCTAAGCTAGCGCCGACCCCGTCAAACTAAAACAATGCATGCACTGAGACAAAAATGCATTTGCCCACCTATCTAAATGTGGGAAAGAAGGTGAATAAGCCCTATTTCAAAAAACGGTGGAGTGTTCCTTTAAACATAGATTAAATCATGATTTATCTAATAATTAAAATCAGGTCTAGATGAAACCCTCATTGTAATCTTGTTTTGTTTTTTTTACCGTAAACCTAATTAACTTAAAATTGATTAAACTTCAATTAACTAAATCCTGTTGTTCCATTACTTTAAACTTAGATTTCAATCACAGTTAGGGGTAACCCTGAACTTCCTGCTGTTGAGCTTTAAATGAGAAAAAAAAAGCATAAATGGACAGTAAAATTAATCGTGGCAGACTGAGTAAAGCAGGTGTGGAGTCAGGCCTCTGAGATCACATAAATATACTTACAATAAACAAAAAAGAACATGAAATATTAAAAAGCTGGATTAGGCGACTCATCTCAGTGAAGACATGGATTGCTGGTACATTAGAGGACATGTTTTGCACACACGGGAACGAGGCGAGGAGATGAGCGTTACACTAGACGGTCGAGCAGAGCAGGATCTCATGGATCAACATTCACATCAACCAATCAGATGTGAGGGACAAGTTTACAGTTTATGTCAAGTTCAGGGTTATGTGCTTCTACATCAGTGATATCACATCACTTCCCTCTGATTTTAAGGGTAACGTATGGGTAGGTTTAGGTTATGGTTAGTGATATATGCGACACTTCAGTCCAGGCCTTACAACTTAGCTTAGTTGCCATGTAAAGGGGGACAAGTTACAACTGACGCACTACTAAATATGTTTGTGTTGCATCATTACACGTAGAGCTATGTTTCAACTAAGTTTACACTAAATATTTAGGGAAGCCTCCAATCAGGAGTAGCGGTTGGAATAAAATAGCAGACAGACGCATCGATAAGCTCTTGTTTTACCTGACAGACTTCAATCCTTTGGACATATATGATAATGCTGACATTTACGCTTACCTTTTAAGATGAAAGAACATTGTTAATAAATGACTTGCGGCTCTTCAAAACTAAAACGATCTAAACAGTGTGCCATTGTGTGCAACGCTCCTTTGTGCGTGTCAAATAATATTGGTCATAATAAATAAATGTCATTTCTTATGTTTGTTTGTTTTTTAAATCAGTATTTATTTGTTGCTCCTTAAATAGTTAAAAATACCTTTTATGTTATTTCATGATTAAGTATCATACTTCAATGGAAACTTATTTTTACTGTTGAAGCAATATTACCTCATGGTTTACTCACCCTCAAGCCATCCTAGAAGTGTATTACTTTCTCCTTTCAGACAAACACAGAGTTATAAAAAAAAAAAACAGCATTGCTCTTCCAAGCATTATAATGGTAGTGAATGGAAAGTGCATCTATCCATCATAAAAGTGCTCCATATGGCTCCAGGGGTTAATAAAGGCCTTCTGAAGCAAAGCCATGAGTTTTTGTAAGAAAAATATCCATATTTAAAACTTCATAGACTAAAATAACTAGCTTCTGGCAGACGGCCTACGCAATTCAACTTACGCCAAAAGAGTAACCCCTGCGATGTAGGAGTAGCGTAAGCTTTAACGCCTCTCGCGGTTTACACATACAGGGCTGCGCAACAAACTCAAGCTCCTCTTCTCTTGTATTGAAATCCTCCGGTGTTTTGATTTTGCTCCATCCTCTGCGCTTACGCGGTCGTCATTACGTCATGCGTTGGGTCAGAGGTCACTCATCAGCCATAAATCGCTGCGTACGGCCGTCTGTCGGAAGCTAGTTATTTTAGTTGATAACGTTTCAAAGAAAGAAGGTCTTTATTAACCCATTGGAGTCGTATATGATACTTTTATGATGGATGGATGCACTTTTTTGGACTTCAAAATCAGGACCGCCATTACAAAGCTTGAAAAGAGCCAGGATATTTTTTAATATATCTCCGATTGTATTCGTATGAAATAAAGTCAATTTCAATTTCAATTTCAATTCAATTTCAAAACACTTTATTTGTCCCCAAGGGGCAATTAATGAGGCCATGTAGAGTCACGTAAACAATATACATATTTCCAATATACATACAGTACCAGTCAAAAGTTTGGAAACAGTACTATTTTTAATGTTTTTGCAAGAAGTCTCTTATGCTCATCAAGCCTGCAGTTAAAAAAAAAAAAAAAAAAACCCAAAAAACAGTAATATTATGAAATATTATTACAATTTAAAATAATGGTTCTCTTTTTTAATATACTTTAAAATGCAATTTATTTTTGTGATGCAAAGCTGAATTTTCATCAGCAAGTACTCCAGTCTTTGGTGTCTTATGATCCTTCAGAAATCATTCTAATATGCTGATTTATGATCAATGTTGGAAACAGTTGTGCTGCTTAATATTTTTTTTATAACCTGAGATACTTTTTTCAGGATTATTTGATGAATAAAAAGTTAAAAAGAACTGTATTTATTTAGAAATTGTAACAATATACACTACCGTTCAAAAGTTTGGGAACAATAACTATTTTTTTTTAAAGAAATTAGTACTTTAATTCAACAAGGATGCGTTAAATTGATAAAAGGTGATGGTAACGATTTATATTGTTAGAAATGTTTTTATTTTGAATAAATGCTGTTTTTATGAATAAATGCTGTTAACGTTTTACTCAATGAATCCTGAAAAAAGTATTCCAAAAAGCACAACTGTTTCCATCATTGATAATAACTGAGTATCAAATCATCATATTAGAATGATTTCTGAAGGATCATAAGACACCAAAGACTGGAGTACTTGCTGATGAAAATTCAGCTTTGCATCACAAAAATAAATTACATTTTAAAGTATATTAAAAAAGAGAACCATTATTTTAAATTGTAATAATATTTCATAATATTACTGTTTTTTTTAGTTTTTTGTTTTTTTAACTGCAGGCTTGATGAGCATAAGAGACTTCTTTCAAAAACATTAAAAATAGTAATGTTTCCAAACTTTTGACTGGTACTGTATTTCCGTCATATACACCTAGGATGCCTTGAGGGTGAATCAATCATGGGGTAATTTTTAATGTTGAAGGAAATATCCCTTTAAGTGGTGCAACACAACTTGCAACAAATTAAAAGTCAAACCTAGCTAATCAAGACTTGCTTAATTGAACCTTTATGTGAAACCCACCCTTGCTATTTCTCCAGTGCTGTGCATGATGTTTTGAGCGAGCTAATAAATGCTTTGAGAGCAAGATCCTCTTTAACATTTAAAGAATTAAATCACAACACTGGCTTATTTTTGACCCTCTCATGTAAGCCAAACCTGTAGGCATCCATTAAGTATGGGAACAGAGTAGATCCTCTCTTCCTAACCCGATTATCAGGCTTTCAAACCATGCAATAACTCACCCCATCCAGAAGAGTGTTGGAAAGGTGGATGCGAAGATCCTTCCGGAAAGGAAACTCCAGGTTGGCTATGTGAAAGACCGAGTTGTCTCTGTCAATCATAAAGACTTCGTTTTTTCCATCTATTAACATCATGTACCTGTAAAAACACAAGAGACAGAGTGAGGATTTCTGATCAACTCAAACTATATTTTTTGTTATTTTAGCCATTCCTTGCAAATTGGCTGGAATATAAGAAACAAAAATGTTATTGTATGGTTTTAGTTAACTATCATTAAGATGAAGCTCGCGTGTAAAGGGACCCAGTGCATATGTTTAATTTATTCACAGCCTTAGAAATTTGACAATCATACTAAGATCATGATATATCATGATATAAAATATATGTCTATATAGCATGCATCCCTAGATCAGACCAGTGATGCCTACAAAGTTGCATTACGATAGACTGTTTTCTGTTAGGGTTCTGTAGGAGTGAATTTGAAACAGTAGCAAAAAGTTTATATGGTAATTTCTGTGTGATGGTACTTCTAATTTTGGTAAAAACTGGAGAAGATTTGTAAGAAGCATAATTAAAAGAAACATTTCAAAATCTCAATATGACTGAGTGATGTTTCAAAGGGATCTATGTTTCTAGGCCAAAGCGTTAAAAAGTAAAAATCATGACGCATCGAGAATATTAAGACGGTGTGCCTTTGATACTGATTTCATCCCAAACAGAATAGACAATCGATTTCGTATTTGGGCTAAATTAGGAATCTCAAGTTATTACACTCTTTTCGACAAGGGTAAAATCCAAAGCTTTGATTCACTAAAGGAGAAATTTGGGCTTAACCAAAGTGACTTTTATAGATATCATCAAGTTAGGGATTATATAGAAAGTAAAATTAAACCAGGAGTACTGGCAAGGGCTGAGTCAGGAATAATAAAGGTTTTCCTAGCAGTATCCAAGGCTCAGCCATGTAATAAGATCATTTCAAAGTTGTATAAGGGTTTTTTCCAAAATCGACCCGAAAATACTCTGTATGTAAGGGACAAGTGGATAAGGGAAGGAGACTTAAATATTTCAAATGAAGACTGGGGGAGAATTTGAAGAGCACAGTGGCAATCCACAAGTTCAGCCACATGGAGAGAATTTTGTTGGAAAAACGTTTTTTACTAAAAATCATCAAGGGAAGGGTAAGAGCTGCTGGAGATCATGCGGGGAAATTTAAGCAAACCATTATCACATTTTTTGGGGGTGTCAGAAATTGAATCAGTACTGGCGAGAGATTAAAGGAGCTCTGAAGGCTGTCTTTGGGGTAGAGACTTTACCTGTGAATTTTTATACTTGGGTAATATCCCCTCAGAGAGGTGGAACAGAAAGGATAAGAAGTTATTGTTAATTCTCTTAGCAGCTAGTTAAAAAATGTATTACCAGAAAATGTTTAAAACCAGAGTCACCCACGGTGAAGGAGTGGATTGATATAATACATAATATATATATGTGATGGAAAAATGATCTTTCTCCTTAAGAGCATTAAGGGAAGACTTCCTCCAAATATGGAGTAAATGGATTGATTACATTAAACCAGCACGCCCAGACCTCTTTTGAAAGGTTTTTTTTTTTTTACTTTTGGAATATGCTGTAAGTAATAGCTCCCCATGTTCTGTTGTATATAGTTACTGTTAAGAGGAGGAAACAAAGCATTGGTAAACACTTGTGAAATTTGTTTCCAGGCCTGAGAGAATACACTCACTGTTTTTTTTATATATATTTCTTTTATATTATTTACATTTTTATTATTATTATTATTATTAATACTGTTTTGGTATATATGTAATTGCATAAACTTACAAGTGTCTTTGATTTAGGAAATTATTGAAGGCCTGCTTTCTGTATTTCTCCTTGAAAAACTTTTGATTAAACTTTTGATAAATGGTGATGCAAAACGGTTCGGCATAGAGAACAGCAAATACATTGGGGACACTAACAGTAACAAACAAAGATTTTGTGGCTACAACACGAGAAAGAACAAGACGGAAACAAGTCTGGACAAATGTATCAGTTCTTCTATGTTAATGAGCAGAAATGATCAACTAAAAAAGAGAAGCCCTGATTGAGAACACGCATCCCGGTGGCACTGAAACTGCAGGAACTGATGAGCTGCGGTGATTAACAACAATGCCTTGTTTCATGTGCTTCACTTCCATCAGAAAAATTAAGATAAACACTTATCATAATAGGTATAATTGAACAAAGAAAAAAAAAAGAGTCAGGTGAGGTTTAGTCAAGTGAAATTGAGCAATCACTGCAGGGGTGTTCGTTTCAGACATGTTTCCAGCATAGATGATAAAGGTAAGATTTAAAACCAAAATACAAACAGGACACAAAGCAAAAGGAGGTCCTTCTCAAAAGAGAGGCACATGATATATATATATATATATATATATATATATATATATATATATATGTCACCATATATATACAGTGAGGAAAATAAGTATTTGAACACCCTGCTATTTTGCAAGTTCTCCCACTTGGAAATCATGGAGGGGTCTGAAATTGTCATCGTAGGTGCATGTCCACTGTGAGAGACATAATCTAAAAAAAAAAATCCAGAAATCACAATGTATGATTTTTTAACTATTTATTTGTATGATACAGCTGCAAATAAGTATTTGAACACCTGTCTATCAGCTAGAATTCTGACCCTCAAAGACGTGTTAGTCTGCCTTTAAAATGTCCACCTCCACTCCATTTATTATCCTAAATTAGATGCACCTGTTTGAGGTCGTTAGCTGCATAAAGACACCTGTCCACCCCATACAATCAGTAAGAATCCAACTACTAACATGGCCAAGACCAAAGAGCTGTCCAAAGACACTAGAGACAAAATTGTACACCTCCACAAGGCTGGAAAGGGCTACGGGGAAATTGGTTCTGGCGTGGCCTAGCCAGTCTCCAGACCTAAACCCAATAGAGAATCTTTGGAGGGAGCTCAAACTCCGTGTTTCTCAGCGACAGCCCAGAAACCTGACTGATCTAGAGAAGATCTGTGTGGAGGAGTGGGCCAAAATCCCTCCTGCAGTGTGTGCAAACCTGGTGAAAAACTACAGGAAACGTTTGACCTCTGTAATTGCAAACAAAGGCTACTGTACCAAATATTAACATTGATTTTCTCAGGTGTTCAAATACTTATTTGCAGCTGTATCATACAAATAAATAGTTAAAAAATCATACATTGTGATTTCTGGATTTTTTTTTTTGATTATGTCTCTCACAGTGGACATGCACCTACGATGACAATTTCAGACCCCTCCATGATTTCTAAGTGGGAGAACTTGCAAAATAGCAGGGTGTTCAAATACTTATTTTCCTCACTGTATATATATATATATATATATATATATATATATATATATATATATAGATATATATGTATATATATATATATATATATATATATATATATATATAGATAGATAGATAGATAGATATATAAGGATATAAGCTGCATCAAGATGTAAAATAACAGATGCAAACTGATTGCATGAAAGATAGACTGACTTGGAGCTGCTTGGATGAAGCCAATGTATTGGTCGTATTGGTCAACGCGGCAAATTCACGTGACTAACCTGAACCAGAGACGAAATCTACATTGGGAAAGATTTTCGTCCTCAAGCAAAATTACCAATTGCATGGATTCCTATTGAAACGACTTCACTGCGACTGAGACAATTCACTGAAAATGGAAAATGTAACCACACCTTAAGACCACATGCACCTTTAAGAAAATGAATGGGGAGTGGGTTGGCTTCAGGCGATGGAAACCCTCACGTCAGGCTGAAACAGCCACCAGATATACCTTGAGCTGGTCTCTGGTCTCTTGACAGGCTGGCAGAAGCTGAGCAACTTTAGCTTTGGTTAGGCTCTCCAAATCAATGTTGGGAAGTCATGATCACCAGCATTCAGAAAGACAAGAGTTGTCATATATATATCAAAGACTGTGCACTTACGGGTACATTAACGTTACATGTTCTTACTTGTTGCACTACTAGCCAACAATTTAACCAATTTCTCTGCTTAAAGGCCCTGAAATGAAACAAAGAACTGGCGTGACGTCATTTCGAAAAAAAATCAGTGCGTTTGAAGTTTAAAACAGCTTGCCGGAGTCTGGCAAACATCTTCAATCACCCCACCATTGGTCTGTGGTGATGATGTAATAGATGGGTGTGGCTCAGAGGCTCCGTCTTCTTTGAGGTGGACATGGACTTCTGTTCAGTCCATCGAGGTCAAATGTCCAAGAGTAAAAACATGACCAAGCGTTAGTGTATTAGTGTACGCTGATTGACCGAACGCACGCAAAACACCAGCACCCGCCATTTTTAAAACAGCAATATGTAAACACAGATTATAGCCTATATATTTACTCCAGAAACTAGATACAAACATGGAAAACAGTGATAGATGGGTCTCTAAACCTTTATGCTGAAGAGACAATCCAACGCAACTTTGAGGGGACCAAGCCAAACATGATTATGTTTATCTGCCCAGCTAGCAACACTGGACATCAACCACACGGCATAGGCTAATAACTTTTTTTTCATATACTGTGTACTTTCTATAACAATTCTATCTAATAACATATTAAACAGTACTGTTAGACAGATCGCTAACTAATAAACACAGAGAATGTGAGCATTGTTTGCTGTGGCGTTCTCAGCGCCGCCAAAATAAAGATCCGTCGCTCCGTCAAAATAAAAGTCACTGTGCTTGCGTCACTCCCTTACCCCTCCTACCAGTTCCTATGGCCACTTGGCCAGTGCGAACGCAAACAGCAAAACCATGTTTGGGGGAGAGTAGTTCTTAGAACTGTTTAGAAGTGGACAGTAGGCCTGTCGCGATAATTAAATAACCGTCTGATCGCGATTATTTGATCTAACCGCGATTGTTTCAGACAACCGCGATTATTGTGCTCTTTTATAGGCCTACGGCACAAGGGGGAGTCATGGACCAAAATAAATAGACAAGCACTAATTACGTTTTCCAGCAACATATTCAAAGTCATCTGAAGCCATTTCATAGCTTAATGTGAGGGACAGTAGTATATTTACATTGTTAAATTAAAGTTCACAAACTCGTCTGCAGCTGTCAATCATTCCGTTCAGCATTCAAACCGCGCGCGTCGTCCGGTTACGACAGGATACACGGTAAAACTTTCTCCAATGTGACATTGACGTTATAATGCTTGATCTGTAGATAAAGGGCTGTGGATTGATATACACTAGGATTTGTGCCCTCGACATTTCTTCGCTTTGTGCCGTGAACTTTTAAATGCGCACTTGTGCAGCGCTGCGCACTGTGACTCCATGTTGCATTAAGCACATCATTCTGCACCCGCGATGCACATGCGCTTTGTTCCGCTCTGTTTTGAAGCGTATCATATTATCATGGTTTGTGCACATTTGTTTTTATTAACGTTTAGATTTTATTAAATTACTGTGCAGATGTTTTCAAAAATTACTTTTTGCTGCTGATTTATACACTCACTAAGTTTAATAAACAAATTGTCATAGCTATTGAATATATTTATTTAATATTTAAAGGTGTTAACTGTAATCTTACACTGCAAAATGATAACTTACAAAGGATTAAATTTATCACAATTATTTAATGAATGAAGCACAAAGCCCTAACACAGACAATTAATCGTCAAAGCCCTAAAACTGACAATTAATCGCCATAACCGCAATTATTTTTTAGACAATTAATCGTCAGCCAAATTTCATAATCGTGACAGGCCTAGTGGACAGTTCCTATAACTAAGTTCCTGTAACTACTTGTTCGGAAAGCGGCTTTAGTAGCAACTGAATTTGTAATTTTAAATTCAAAGCTGCTTGTTTTAAAGCAATATATTGTATAAAATGCTCGATATGTAACTTGAATGGAGTGTCAAATTGCAAAGCTGGTGCAAACATATCCACATCGCTACAATCAGATGCTTTCTTTACTGTCGTTTTCTTACGACTGTCATTTTTGTTCTATATTTATTCGATTATTATGTGTATTCATCTAAATGTGGCTCTTAGGAGCGTGGACGGCGCTAATGTTCGCTAGCATATACTGCTTTTACTTAAAATGATAGGTTCACTCAAAAAAATGAAAATTCTATCATTTACTCAACCTCAAGTTGTTCCAAACCTGTATAAATGTCTTTCTTCTGCTGAACACAAAAGAAGATATTTTGAAGAATGTGGGAAACCAAACAGTTTATGGGGCCCATAGACAGGCAATGGGGCCCATAAACTGTTTGGTTACCCACATGTTCAGCAGAAGAAATAAATATATACAGGTTTGGAACAACTTGAGGGTGAGCAAATGATAGAATTTTCATTTTTGGGTGAACTATCCCTTTAAAGGATAATTCCGGTATTTAGCACTTTGAGTCTCTTTTCTGGTTTGTTTTGTATGAACTAGAGTGGTGGACACAGAAATGTTGACGATGGGTCCTGTCTCGACTCTTTGACTCGTGTAGAATCGCCTTTGACCGCTTCAGAGTGGCTACGGGCATGCTCAAACATGTCCTTAAAACATCCCTTAACGTTCGTTTTCAAAACTGTGCAACTCACCGAGTGGTTAGTGATGTTCGTTGATGATCCAAAACAAGTAGCGTAGCGAAATACAGTTTCTGTCGTGTTTCATTTGGCATTTTGTAAAATCCCATTGATTTCTGTTGGAGGACTCATTGCTCGTTGATATTACTGCGCTTCAGACTCAAATATCGACTCAAATATATGTTTATACGCGGTTGTGAGGTATCTGAAAAAATAGTTCCACTACAGCAAATAACACGGATTGAAATCATACATTGCACCGATATATTTGTTTTTAATCATCAACGAACACCACTAAACACTCTGTGAGTTGCACAGTTTTGAAAACGAACGTTAAGGGTTGTTTTAAGGACATGTTCGTGCATGCCCGTAGCCACTCTGAAGCGCTCAAAGGCGATTCTAAGAGTGAAAAAGTCGAGACAGGACCCATCGTCAACATTTCTGTGTCCACCACTCTAGTTCATCCAAAACAAACCAGAAAAGAGACTCAAAGTGCTAAATACCGGAATTATCCTTTAACTACTTTTGACCCAAGAACGAAAACGAACTTTGCCATTAGCATATGATGGCCAACAGAGCTGTCGACAAAACGTCTTCTTTTTGACTTTTGTCAGTGACACGATGACTGCCACGAGCCATTAGCAGTGCTTGTCTTGTGAATGTGGCAGGATGGTGTTCTCAGAGTGCAGTGAGGAGCTAAAGATCACATGCCATAAAATTTATATTCAGCGCGCCTGTCCACGTCATTATGCGCTATTGGCCTTTTAGATGTCAGTGAAGGTGTCTTCAGGGAATTATGCGAGAGTGCAATATCCCAGTCACGTATCGAACCGAATGAATGGGAACACTTTAGACTTTGTCTTCTCTCAAATGCTTACAATGTCTGCACACACACTGTAAACAATTGCTCTGTAAAAAAAAGGCCAAATTCTGACAGTAACACTGTTTTCCATTAAAACAGTAATGTGCTGTAGAAAACAATGCATTCTGGGTAATATTTTTCACGGTAAGCAACTGCTGTTAATTTACAGCCCATTTTCAACACTGATCTACTGTATTTATGTATGACGGATTTGTACTCTAGTACCCAATGCATTGTGGGCTGGTGCATTTTTGAAGCAAGCATGATGGCGCTGATCTTTCACAGGATCTTGAGTACAAGCAGAGCCCGTCTACGGAGAGCCTGGCCACTCCCTATTAAGTCCTATTGTACCGAATTTTGGTTGTAGTTCCACCAGAGTTCCACTGGGGGCGGTCGCCCATGAGTGCAAAATGAATGGGAGTCTATGGAGCTAGACGGCTAAATTTGTCTCTTTCACCCGATTGCTGTTGAGAAATCTCAGATTTGATTGTAGGTTTTGCAAGTTCAACATGGGTTATAGGTCGAAAGTTGAATGAACGAGTACTTATGTCCTTTCGATTTCTTACAGGTTGAGTTGTTGTTGCCCATAACACACTAGCATTCTGCTAATGAACACTGATTGGTCAGTGAAGGACTGATTACGACCAGAGATACTGCTTGATGGCATCGTGGCATCCGAAGCGGGACCAGAAACAAACAAAACAAAAACTCTTCTAGCACGTGTTTGCCTGTGTCGGCTGTGTTGTCAACGCCTCGAGAGAAAAGAAAGTGCAGAGCGCGAAAGCACCAAAGTGACTGAAGGATTGCCGTAAAGCAGTTTCTCTGGTCGTACGATGTGTATGACGTCACTGACATTTTAAAAGACTTTTAAAAGCAAATAAGTGACTCTAAAAAATCTAACACCCAGCAATGTGTAATTTCTTTGCATCTCCTTTTGAATACAACATTCAAATTACTAGACAAAAAATTAGAAAAGTGGATTTTGAGGGGTATAGCGCCATAGACCGCCATTCATTCTGCACTCATCCTCATATGGAGCCAGAGTGGAACTGCAACCAGTTCAGAAGCCGGAAGTTCACCGAGAGTGGAACTTCTCCCCTTATTAGACATTCTCTGGTACAAGTAATCTTCCTATCGGTGTTTGCGGATGCTCACGACAGGAATATACGTGGAAAATGTATTTATTTATTTGAAACTGGCTGCAACGTTCTTAAAAAACTTGAGGTTTTGGTCGGAGTGTTTTCTCTCACATCCAAATGACTCGAACGGTGACTGATGAGGAACTGAACGAGCCGGAATAGCATTTGAGAGTGAAGTGAGTGATTATAAACGCATTAAACGGAGAGGGTAAAATCCTATTGATTCACATAATTTATTCCCAAATGTCAGTGTTTATTAAGGCTTTCACACTGTGTATTCCTGATGGTTTTGGCCGTCAAGTGCTCGTTGGCGAGAGATAATAAACTAAATAACTGGTCAAATCTGTTCTTAAACATTGTTGATTACTAAACTTTTACAATTTTGTTTAACTGTATTAGCTATACAACAGAGTTTGAGTTTGTATTCTTTTCTGCACTTTTTCTTACAAATGGTCACGTTGATTTTATTATATTTTTGTCCATTTTGGGTATTCTTGCCTATAAACAAATGTTCACCTTTTTATTAGCCTATTACCGTTGTCTTTTTACTGTAGAATTTTCCTGTGAGATTTTAGTTTCCAACCTATTTTGCGGTTCCCTTTTTGACCTAGAGTAGTGTTGCTAAAATGACTCAAATTGGGTTGTTTTTTACCTCACCATTTTTTAGAGTGTACTGTAAATTAAAATAATCACAGAAATGTGTTGCATGTTTTCGTTTTAACGGTAATAAGCTGTAAAGCAATTTCACAGTATCCATACCGTAGAATTACAGTATATTGCTGGCGTTTCTGCTGCCAGTATTTTACTGTAAAATAAAAAATACTGAAAAAGTACTGTATTTTGTTTTTACCGTAATAAGCTGTAAAGCAATTTCACAGTATTCATACCGTAGAATTACAGTATATTGCTGGCGTATTTTGCCAGCATTTTAGTGTAAAATGAAATAAAAAATTACAAGTACTGAATTTTGTTTTTACGGTAATAAGCTTTAAAGCAATTTCACAGTATTCATACCGTAGAATTACAGTATATTGCTGGCGTATTTTGCCAGTATTTTACTGTAAAATAAAAAAAACTGGAAAGTACTGTATTTTGTTTTTGCAGTAATAAGCTGTAAAGCAATTTCACAGTATTCATACCGTAGAATTACAGTATATTGCTGGCGTATTTTACCAGTATTTTATTGTAAAATAAAAAAAAAATTGGAAAGTACTATATTTTGTTTTTGCAGTAATAAGCTGTAAAGCAATTAAACAGTATTCATACCGTAGAATTACAGTATATCGCTGGCATCTCTGCTGACAGTATTTTACTGTAAAATAAAAAATACTGAAAAAGTACTGTTTTTTGTTTTAACGGTAATAAGCTGTAAAGCAATTTCACAGTATTCATACCGTAGAATTACAGTATATTGCTGGCGACTCTACTGCCATTATTTTACCACAGCAATTTTTTACATTGCATGCCAAAGTGAAAAGTGGTTGGATATATTAGCACTGATCAAAAAACAATCATGCAGCCCTTCTTTAAAAAAATCAATCCTTGTCTTTGCCTTGAGCTTGAGCTTTAATATCCTCTCGTTTGGTCATTATTACAGAGGGCTTTGCTGGACGACCCCAGAGCAAACGCTTCAGTGGCCAAAGCACAGGATAATGGGCTTGTTAGAACGGATCTCCAGTTAAAGAGATCAGCTGCGCCTTTTGAATGTCTCAGTGATGGAGCCAAGTGTTTTTCTATCAAAGAGCCACGGATGTTCTGCTCAACTTTCAGCTAATTTTGGATCCCTATGACACACCAAACCAGCTCATTCGCTACTGCCATGGCATAAAACATTCTGCAAGGTGCCAACCGTGGTGCATCTGAGCAGATCCGTCCTATGGATGAGTGTTTAATGATGTTCACGCAGACGTTTGAGCGCATGAGCCAGCGGGAGTGAAGAGAGACAGCTCACATCATTACAGCAGACAAGCTCAAGCAGAGCTGCCATACAATGACCTGTAGCATCATTAAACGGCCCTACGCCAACAGTATAGAAACCACACGACACAATTATACTGAAGATCATTTGAAGGGGTGATTCAACATCAAAAGAACGATGAAAAAAACATTCAATGTACTAGTATGTAGGCATCAATTTTATTATCGCTAACTATTTCAAAGACAAAAACTAGCATTTTGTTAAAAAATGGAGCCAAAAAAAAGCCCTCAAAGAATGTTGTATGGCCTGATTTAATGAACCTCCTCTAGGCCTGACTTCTGGCAATCGGTGCATTAGACAGGAGGGAGTATTAATATTAATTATAATAAACTTAAAAAGTTGGGGTTTTTGAAAGAAGCCTCTTATGTAATGGAAACCTTAAAAAACATTTGGGCATTATTTTACTTCCATGGCCTCCTCCTATGCTCACCTAGGCTTGTTCAAAAATACAGTGACAACTGTAATATTGTGAAATATTATTACAATTTAAAATAACTGTTTTCTGTTCAAATACATTTTAAAGTGTAATTTATTCCTGTGATCAAAGCTGAATATTCAGCATCATTGCTCAGTGTCACATGATCCTTCAGATGTTGAAAACAGTTGTGCTGCTTACATGGATTATTTGATGAAAAGAAAGTTTAAAAGGTCAGCATTTAATTGAAATAGAAATCTTTTGTAACATTTTAAATGTCTTTACTGTCACTTTTGAATTTAATGCGTCCTTGATGAATAAAAGTATGTTTTTTTAAATCTTACTGACCTCAAACTTTTCAACAGTCGCATTCATATTTTAAACCAACCGTTGTAAAGTCAGTAATGCATCATTCAAACTAATTCAATAAAAACTGAAATCCAAAATACAAGATGAATTAACTATAAACAAAAAAAAAGTATGTTTAATTCTAAGGGTCAGAGATGGAAAAGTGTAAAAAAAAAACTATTACGACTAACTTCTTGAAAATACTTTAGGATTTCAAGAGATAAATTGCTACAAAAGTGTAATACGGCTATAAAAAACTTGTTTAATTGCCCTTTCTCTTTGCTCGTTTTTCTACTGAAATCTTGACATTGTGGAGCGCAGCAGCAAGTCTCCAAGCATGTAGCTAAGAGCGTTTGTGTTGATGTGTTAGCATAGCGTGTGCTCAGAACAGCACTACTTCAGTCGCTGGACTCACCGTGTGCCGTCCGCTTTCCAGCTGACTTTATAAGCGTTCTTCTCCAACAGACGAATGTTCCTGCGGTCCATCGATACGGGCTGAGCTCCAGGAAACCCGGATCTGACAGGCAAGCACATAAACATTTTTTTTATTATAATGAGACACATTGCTGGGAGGTTTTAACTGATTCCACTCATCAATGAAAGTAATCACGGCTGTCGCTTTATCAGGATAAAAACACACGGCAGAACTCAGCTGAGACGCTCCATTAATAGGCTACAAATATGTTTCCAATTAATTATTAGGCGCTTAAAGGCACAAATGTCATGTGCTTTGGACTATGTCAGAGTTGGCAGGAAATGAAAACTCACCCTATCTATTTTCTAAATGCATGTTATTGATTTACAATTCATCCATGCATATTTCACTTTTGACCTCGTAATTTTTTAATTACTTCTACCATAACTCCACCCTCCGTCTTCTCTGGTGATGTCAGACTTCTCTCTATAGTGGACATGCGTGTGACGTCCCCGTCGGCTGGAGTGACTGCGGTCACACACACTGAGTGGCAAAGAGACTGAGCGACAGCATTGGTTTTCAGTGGCGAAAAACACACGAAACACATCTAAAAGGGGAAAGAGCTTTGCGATTGACTGTACAACTGTAGATTTGACAAGAAATCTGAGGTACATTTTTACAGACTGACGAAAGCTACAGAACAGAGAAGCAAATGGATCTTTTTGAATTCACAGAAACAACTGGATCCAGGCAGAGAAAGGTGGATTTTTGTGTTAAAATGCTGAATTTAGGGGTAAAATACTCTATATATTGTATTGTTATATATTGTATGGACAACTCATCAATTAAATTCTGCATAATTCAATGTTTTTAAATAAACACTGCCAAAAAAATATATATTTTGTTTTAGGGCTAGACGATATGATGAGACTGTACTTAACATTGATATAAGTGATCGCCCGGGTTTAGACCTATATTGTATTTATATAAAGCATTCACAGGCAAATTTCCCCGGCATCTAAATCAGGCTCATATAAACGTCAGGAAACACGATTCCCGGCTGCATGTCAATATCCGTGGATCTCTGGATCTTTGGTAAGTTGTAAGGAACACTATATTGAGTTCAGCCTTTAGTTTAACCCTAAAACCGAATTCTGGACAAATGTGGGCAAAATAATTTTGATTTATTTTTAAAAAATACTTCCCTTGATCTGAGCGGTACAAGACTTGGCTAATTTTCCTAAGTTTGCCTCCTGAACACACACAATTTTTTTTTACTCAATTCTACAATGTTAAGTGGGTGAAAAAAAAAAACTCCTTAATCTTGTATTTGGGTCAAAAATGGGCACCCATAGAAATGAATGGGAAAAACTGTAATTTAGAGCATTCTTCTTGTTTTTTTTGTAAAAATAAATCAATAGATCCAATACAATGCATATCTAACATACACACAAATGAAGGGCTGATCCTGTACAACATTCTCATTATGGCAAAAACTCACACTCAAAAAAAATAAGCATAATTTACATAGAAAATATGGTACTTTTTGAAGTAAATAAATTCAAAAATACCCCCAAAATAAAAAAACACACCATAAATGGATAGACAAAATTTTATCGAAGACAGTGATATAACATTTATAATAAATAAAAAATAGGATCACATCTGAGTCCTCTGTGCCCACATTTGTCCACAATTACAGAATCAAGGGCTATAAAGTGAATATGGTTTGAGGGCTACACTGATAATGGTTTGTTTTACAGGTGTTTTTCACTGTTTCCCCTGTTAAATACAGTCACGCAGCAGCTCTTCTGCCACTCAGTCCCGCTGAGGGAGTGTGTTCCCGTGGGAAAGTGACGTCAATGCATTAGTCTGCTTAAACCCTGCTCCTTTCTTACAAACACATTCAGATATGAGCCTTTTTTTTAGAGGTTTAGTTCTTATTGTGGTAACACTTTACAATAAGGTTCATTAGTTAACATTAGTGAATGTATTAACTAACATGAACTAACAATGAGCAATACATTTGTTACAGTATTTATTAATATTTGTTAATAAAAATCCAGCTGTTCGTTGTTTGTTCATGTTAGTTCACGGTGCATTAACTAATGTTAACAAATACAACCTTTTGATTTTAATAATGTATTAGTAAATGTTGAAATTGAACTGAATATTAACTAAGATTAATGCTATAGAAGTGTTGTTCATTCTTAGTTCATGTTAACTAATGAACCTTATTGTAAAGCGTTTCCCTTATTTTGTACCCAATTCACGCCCCACACATTCCCAGTCCTCACCGTCTGACACTTTGGAGTACTTGACATGTCAGTGACACGGGCTCAGAGCTAGTGAGCGTCTGCGGGGTGTCAAACACACACACACACACACACACACACACTCACTTGTCCCACTCGGAGAACTCCTGACATTTGCGTTGGATGGAGCCGAGCTTGGGCTGTGACGTGACTTGAGAGACTCCTTTGACTGTCACCCCCTCCAGAAACACAGCGCCCTGAAACACACACACACAGACAACAGTCACGTGTGCACATCACACTTATCACTACTATCCCAGATGAGCCGTGCTGTATCGGGCCAGGGATATTCCTTCAGGACATGAAAGCATGAGCTGAAATGAGTTTTCCGCACCACTTTTAGTCGTTCTTTCTTCTTCTTGCCCTGACTGGAGTGAGAGGAGCTGGGCTCGGAGCCCTGAGCGCTGGCATTCCCGTCGTCATCCACATCTCCATCCTCCTCGTCATCGAAGCACCACTCGGGGAGAGCGGGGGCGGCCGGGGCGTCCTCCACATCCCCATAGCGCCGGAAGAGCTCCTTCAGGTAGTCTCCTTTATAGATGCCCGGGGACCGAGCCTGAGCGAACGCCGCCACAGCCGCCTCCACACTGACGAGAGGAAACACACATCACGCCCGTCCTTCAGGATACACTCACTGCAATACTACATACATTCATACCAGGGATGCACTTGTAAGAACACTTTGGCTGATACCGATAACTCGTTATATTCGATAACAAATATACTGGCCGATCAATCTTAAGTTCTTTACCCAAATTTGTATATCATTTTTGAGAGCCTGATTACACAGACTAAAGTCTCAGCATTAAAAGCCATGACCCAAGCACACAATTATAATGTTCTCATTATATAAATGTATGTAGCCTATATGACAGACTTATGCTGCACATTCCAATCATATTTCCATCAGTTCAAAACCATCATGGTGAACAGTGCACATCTGAAGTGTCTCAGCTGAAGGGAAAATGCATTATTTATCGGTTATTATAATATATCGGCCAAATTTTCTTATCGGGCCTAAAAAGATCACATTAAAAATGAACATATATCGGCCGATACCGATATGGTGGCCAATATATCGTGCATCCCTAATTCATATACTGCAATATTAATTACTCTAAAAAAATTTAATGAAAATAAACAAATTCAAAAAAATGATTCTCATTTCATTTATGATGTTAAGTGTATCAATCTACCAAAATGGCAAATCATGTTTAAAAGCAACTTTTACACTGCATTAAAAAAAAAAAGTGATCTTTTACCAATTTTATGTTTCATAAATATAAATATAAATATAAATATAAATATAAATATATATATATATTTATTAAGTATTAACTACTTTCTCTTAATTTAAAACTAAACATTTCTTTAGATCACGTACACTTTTTATATATTACAACAATTACTTACATTATCATTCAAAATTTTTCGGTCAGTAAGATTTAATACTTTTATTGATCAAGGACACATTAAATTGATCAAAAGTGATAGTAAAGACATTTACAACATTACAAAAAAATAATTATTTCATATAAATGCTGTTTTTTAAACTTTCTATTCATCAAAGAATCCTAAAAAAGTGTTTCCACAAAAATATGAAGCAGCACAACTGTTTTCAACACCGATAATAATCAGAAATGTTTCTTGAGCATCAAATCATCATATTATAATGATTTCTGAAGGATCATGTGACACTGAAGACTGGAGTAATGATGCTGAAAATACAGCTTTACTAATCACAGGAATAAATTACAAATATATTACAATAGAAAATTATTATTTTGCATTGTACACAATCACAATATTACTTCAATATCAGTTTTTAATTAATTTATGATCAAATAAATGCCTTGGTGAGCAGTCCCCTGAATTTTGATCTCATCTTTACACAATTAGTGCAGAATCACCCACTAATAAACATTATTAATGCATCAGTTATTATGAGATAAGAGAAGCCAGCATCATATCTTTAAGCTACAGCAGTATGTCTTCTCTTACTGGGGGAAAACAAACACATGGCAATACGATCAAATTCGAACAATTAAATTCTTTCCTCGAGACAACACAGCCCTTTCTACTAGCACGCTTGACTGAACATAATGAAGTATCGATTAGCCAAACCAGGTGTGGAAGAGGCGGGACTTAAAAACACCAGAGTAAACAGAAGTGCACTTGACCAACTGCTTTTGCTCCAGGACCAAAACATGGATCCAGTGGCAACCCAAAACTTTACTGAAACTGATTATAATACAAAAGTAAAAAAAAAAAATGTTTAAAGAAATGTGCTAAACCTCAAACATTTACATTTACATGCATTAGTGCATATGCACAATAATATGCCTGGTAATTAATATGATATGAAGCTGAACGGCAGAACTGATCATTTGGTTTCTAAATGTCTCTCAAATCAAATCTTGATGGTTTCATGCTCTCAGTGGTTCATAAATGACCAAACAACATCACTGTGGCGAGTCGAGCTGTGTTTAATGTATTCTGCAACATTGCACGCTTTTGCTCATCGAGTCTGAAGATGAGGGCATTTCATGCAGCCCATCCATACTGGCATTTTCTCCCCCTTTTTAACATTTATTTTGCTATCCTAACTTTGCACGATTCATTTCATTTTAATATTTGCATCTAGCATATTTTCTGCGCAGTCCACAACCTTAATTATAAATTATATATAGACTAATCAAAGTTACAAAAGTTCTTTAGTCAAGAGTAGTGAGTGTTTTTCTCTGTTCCCTTTGTTCTTTGATTAACTTTAACGACAGAGATAATTAGTGGCTACTGTGTACTGTCCCTTTAAGACCAGCCGCTGTTGACAGAGACGCAGATCTCACACGCGCCTCATTCTCTCACGAGTCATAAATCTTCACGTTCATCATAAGACTGCTCTTATGTTATGAAAATACTTTTTGAAAATACAAAAAGACATTTTGGCATAATTGTGTGTGTTATTGTTCGTTCAAGCGCGAAAGATAACTCTATTCTGGGCTGTCTTGTGCGCACGCACGATATCATCGCAAGTTTTTCTGTGTCACAGTCTCGACATTCACAGGCAGCGAGCTCTATTTCGTCTTGTCGCGCATGAATGGTTTAAAATCATTTGCATGAATAAGAGCGGGATCATGCAACACTAGCCAAAGGATGACAAAAAATTAACAGATGCTGCATTAAAAGCCCAAATTTGTTTATTTCATAAAAAAAAAACAAAAAAAAACGCAGCATTTTTTTGCGTCATATACCCTAGGCTTGACATCGCGATTGTGATATGATTAAACGTGCAGCACTAATTGAGGTTATTTTATGAATTAGATAAAACTAACATAAAATCTCACAGCATTAGCTATAAAATTTAGTTTGTGAGACTATGAACAATGAAGGAAAACTAATACTTGGGTAATAATAGACAAATAAAGATGGAAAAAAATCGATTCTTGGCGTTTGAGAATCGATTTTGAATCGACCATATTTTAAAAAACGATTAATCGAAAAATAGATTTTTTTGCCCAGCCCTAATTGAAAGTCCAGTGAGAGAAACACAATGAAGACGACTCTACGCCTGAAGACTCGAGATGACTTCAACGTGCTGGCCTTCACACACGGGACAAAACTAGCATTATGTGTAAATCTTCACAAACTGTGAAGCTTGATGTTATCACTGCACTGCTGTGAGGGACCTAGCTAGTCCCGATCTATCTCAGCGTCAGGGTTTTAGAAGCGTGCAAATCCAACTCGTCTCCTTCAAGTACTTTAGTGCGTTGCTATTTGACTGGCAGACTGCTTAGTTCATGAATATTAATTAGGTCATGTTGATCGGTTAGCAAACTTCCCAAAGCGTCCAGTCACAAGAAATTCATATTCATGGGCCAAGCCTTCTTTCCAAATCATGCCTGTCAGCTAATCAAGCAAAAGAGCAACACTGTGTAACATAATTCATATTCATGAGCCAAGCCTTCGCTTCTGAACTCGCAGCCACGAACAAAACTGAGTCTGTGCTCCTGATGAGACAGAAAAACAGTTTGAGTATTTCCCTCGCAAATCTAAATTTAGAAAAAGCTAATCAGTAAGTCAGATTGTGTTTGCTAGCACTGTTTTATATTCTGCTCTGCTGTCCTCTCAGGGTTTTAGCCATGTCCCTCCGACCGTACGGTCACGAACACTGACCGAAGGTGACGGAGGAAAAGCCTTCACTTCTTCACATGTTTTTTTAATGCGCTCTCATTGAAATTTCAGCAGATGTCTCCAAGGCAGACCTACTACTGTTCCAAGCCTTTCCATTTAGAGATTACAACTCAGACTCAGAGACTTGGAAATGACTTTTAACTTCCTCCACAGTGAAAGACGTCAGCAGAGTTTTTCTGATCTCTTCAGCAATTTCTTCTGAAAAATGAACACACAATTTTTATGCTTGAAGAGTGACTCTGATTGTAAGGGGGAATGAAATCAAACCGACTCTAATCACGTCTCACGATGATCAATGGGAGTTGACAAATAACAGGGACGAGAGCACTTTTGCTTTATCCAGCATGAAGAGTTTGTTGATATTGAGATGAATTGAAATAAGCAAAGAAGTGTTCGTGCCTTCAACCCGGGATGTTTCTACTTTCGACTTTGGAAGTTTTTAAATTTTGCCATGATGTGTGATCAAATGATTTTAGTCGAAATGCAATAGACACATTGGGCAATATCATTTGTTTGTTTTTTCATTTATGGACAAAGACAGGAGGCGTTTTGAGAGCTAGAATAACAAAATGAAGAACAAACGATGCTTTACATGTTTTTAATTGGTGCTTTCTGTCATTGACTATGAAAAAAAGTGTCCATCTGAACGTAACTATTGACTGTTTACATGTGCAGCGGCAATGGGGCTTTTCCTATTATTATTTTTAAGGATGTTGATTTTTCGAAGGCAGCGGTCTGACTCTGAGATGGCAAACATGTCACATTAGCAGCATTAATAGCTGATAACGTACTAATATCAATTATCATATCAATTACCGTTATGTGTCGACTTCTATTTAAATTCTGAACGGATTATATTTAGCCTAGAAAACGTTCAAAAAACACTTTACAATCACTCAAAAACCTGTCACTGATCTCAAAAAGATCCATTATAATCAAAGTTGTCTACACTGCAATGAATATCTAATTTACTTTGTGTCTACACTTTGTTATTGATAGGATTCGCAAGCGTGCAGAACGCGGGCTAACTGTCCCGATGGTGGCGCCGCGAGCTCGTGCAGAGCTGGCAAAAGCAATCCGTGCATGAAAAAATGTATTAGAAAATATGATTTTGCAGTTTGTTAAGTAATTCTTTAAGGTAATTTCATGATTTCAATCATCATAGTTACCAGCCACAGTTATAATGATATTTCGGGGTAGAGACGCATGTACGCACAATCTTCCGCTGACTGGGTTTTATAAGGGAATTCTGTGCAGGTTCTGGCGTACGCATGCTTTTATTAATCTGAATCTTGTGTACGCACACTTTTAGAATGAAATTTACATTCAGTTTTATATACAAGGCCCCTGGTGCTCAGGCACCTCAGCCGTTTAGGGCTTCAGGTCGACTGGGAAAAGAGCAAACTCTCCCCAGTGCAGAGCATCTCTTTTCCCAGGATATGTCAATGTGACAGCGCATCTCAGGAACGAGCACACTCAGTCGATGCTGAACTCCCTGAAGACGGTTTCCAAGGCTCCTGGGTCACATGGTGTCCTCAGAGACGGTTACACCTTGAGTTTGGTCCGGCATACTCTCACCTGATCCTGAGACCCCGGCCCGGCCCGGGGACGTGCCCGAAGTTCCCACAATCCCCTTTAGGGACCAAGTGTTGGCTGGCAAGCGCTGCCTCGGGATGAGACAGACCCAGCCGTGTTATTGCTGTGTCCAGAACACACTCTGAGTGTTTACATGAGACCGCTCACAGAGCTCATATACCGGACCGCACGCAGAGATTACTATGTGCTTATTTAGAAGCAAAAATAACCATATTTTAACATATACACTACATACTTTTAATGTTTTTGAAAAAAAAATGTCTCTTAGGCCGTGTGTCCACTAAAGCGTTTTTAGCCAGCTGAAAACACTAGGCACTCTGCTGTAAACGCCTAGCTATGGGCGCTTGAGAGCATTTTTTTTTTTCAGTTGAGACCAAGGGGGTAATCTTTCAGCCGGAAACTGAAGCTTCCCCGGGGGCCGCCATTGGCTAGCAGACCATCACCTGCTGTTAGCATTCCATTGACTCCCATTCATTTTGGCGTCACTTTGACAGCGAAAAACTTTATATCTGAGGCGTTTAAAGACTCTATTTGTCAATTATTTATTTCTAAAGAAACACGAAAATGTATAAAAGGCTCAATTACCTTGTATCTGACGTTATGGCCCCGTAGAATCAGTTTTTGTAAAAATAGGCTAACGACTGCGTCATAACCACGCGACTCTCTGTCGCACAGTAGAGAGATTACCGTATGGACAGGAGGAGAAGCTCGCGGGCAATCGGGGGGACGTGGAGGCAAAATGACAAAATAATTAATCAGAATACTTAGCAAAAGTTGCTCCTGCTCCTAGCTCATGGACAGCTCCTACTCACACTCTCCGTCTCTGCAAGTTTCGGAAGGGAATGATTCAGATTTCTCTTGGCACAGCTACTAGAAGACAGACGGGTTGCTCACGTCACATCTACGCCGTCAAGCTCAGCTTGAGTCTGCGCAGTCGCTCAGCCATCAGGAAGTTAGAGCTTCTAATTGACTTCACTTTTCTCCGTTGAATCCAATGGGGTCGCTGTGTCCATTTCTTTTACTGTCTATGTTTGAGACACTTTGCTTGTTATGAAACGGAATATCCGCAAAAGTGTTACTAGTATCTCATTTCACACATATTTTGTTTCTGTGTTGATTCTGTATTAAAATGTCGATACAATGTAACGTATTTTCTCTGGCTCTTGTTTTAAATGATTTTGTTGCGTTATTATGCGTGTTGTTGTCATCGGTTGACGTTGTACAAGGAGAATGTGGCGGTTGGTCGGTGTGGTATTAGTCCCGCCCCTCCTCCACTGTGATTGGGCGGTTGTGTGACAGTGATGAGCGCTGCGTTTTACCCAAAGTTAAACATTCTTCAACTCTCGGCGACCTGTAAAAAACGCTGAATGCCCATCGCTTCAGCGTGAAAAAAACACTCAGCGGCTCGTTACGCTCATGGCGTTTTAAAAACGTGGCGCTCCCATTGAAAACAATTGAAAAA
The DNA here is from genome assembly GCA_022828995.1 of Vimba vimba. Classification (NCBI taxonomy): domain Eukaryota; kingdom Metazoa; phylum Chordata; class Actinopteri; order Cypriniformes; family Leuciscidae; genus Vimba; species Vimba vimba. The sequence continues at coordinate 3,340,513 of CM040832.1, read as the reverse complement.
ATACACCAGCCGCGTGAAAAAAACGCTCTGGTGGACACACGGGCTTATGCTCACAAAGTCCATATTTTTTACATTATTTTAAAGCATTAATCCATTAATTACATTATTTTAAAATGTAATATATTTCTGTGAGAGTAAAGCTGTATTTTCAGCATCATTACTCCAGTCTTCAGTGTCACATGATCCTTCAGAAATCATGATAATATGATGATTTGCTGCTCAAGAAACATTTCTGATTATTATCAGTGTTGAAAACAGTTGTGCTGCTTCATATTTCTGTGGAAACCGTGACTGTTTTTTATTTGTTTTTCAGGATTATTTAATGTATAGAAAGTTTATTATTAAAGAGCAGCATTAATAGAAATCATTTGTAACATTAAAAATGTCTGACACTTTCGATAATGTAAAGTGTGCTTGCAGAATAAAAGTATTTATTTTTAAATCTTAAATGACCCCAAACTTCAAATGGTTGAAATTATCATCTAGCACAAATGTGGGTACTTATTATGCTGTGGCAGGTCTACCCTTACATTTTATTGCATAGACACGAGTAAATTATATTTTGTGTGATTTGTAAGTTTGCAGTCTGCATTAAATGTGATGAGAGAAGAATAAGTGGCAAGAAAATGTCTTTCTATCATGAAGTCCTCGTGGGCTGCACAGAAAGACAAACACACCGCATGAAGTCTGATGCTCAAACAAATGATCCTAATGAATCTGTTCTTTTAGTTACGGTTTGAATTAGTCTGTCAAATGATTCACTGATGAGGGTATTTATTTATTTGGTAACACTTTATTTCACAGTGTCCTTGTTACATGTACTTACCATAATAATAACAGTAAATTATGCATAATTACAAGCAACTAACCCTCAACCAAACACTAATCCTACCCTAAACCTATAGAAGTACATGTAGTTTCTTAATATTTACTCCGTACTTAAATTTATAATTACACTGTAACAACCTTAAGATCAAGTGTAACCAAATATTTAAATTTATTTTGTATAAATGAGTGATATTTTAGGTAATTAATGTGTGTGCAAAAAGGTGAGTGCTCGTGTGTGTTCATTGGTGAGTGCTCGTGTGTGTTCATTGGTGAGTGTTCGTGTGTGTTCATTGGTGAGTGCTCGTGTGTGTTCAGTGGGTGAGTGCTTGTGTGTGTTCATTGGGTGAGTGCTTGTGTGTGTTCATTGGTGAGTGCTCGTGTGTGTTCATTGGGTGAATACTTGTGTGTGTTCATTGGGTGAGTGCTCGTGTGTGTTCATTGGGTGAGTGCTCGTGTGTGTTCATTGGGTGAGTGCTCGTGTGTGTTCATTGGGTGAGTGCTCGTGTGTGTTCATTGGTGAGTGCTCGTGTGTGTTCATTGGGTGAGTGCTCGTGTGTGTTCATTGGTGAGTGCTCGTGTGTGTTCATTGGTGAGTGCTCGTGTGTGTTCATTGGTGAATACTTGTGTGTGTTCATTGGTGAGTGCTCGTGTGTGTTCATTGGGTGAATACTTGTGTGTGTTCATTGGGTGAGTGCTCGTGTGTGTTCATTGGGTGAGTGCTCGTGTGTGTTCATTGGGTGAGTGCTCGTGTGTGTTCATTGGTGAGTGCTCGTGTGTGTTCATTGGGTGAATACTTGTGTGTGTTCATTGGGTGAGTGCTCGTGTGTGTTCATTGGGTGAGTGCTCGTGTGTTTATTGGGTGAGTGCTCGTGTGTGTTCATTGGGTGAGTGCTCGTGTGTGTTCATTGGGTGAGTGCTCGTGTGTGTTCATTGGGTGAGTGCTCGTGTGTGTTCATTGGGTGAGTGCTCGTGTGTGTTCATTGGGTGAGTGCTCGTGTGTTTATTGGGTGAGTGCTCGTGTGTGTTCATTGGGTGAGTGCTCGTGTGTGTTCATTGGGTGAGTGCTCGTGTGTGTTCATTGGGTGAGTGCTCGTGTGTGTTCATTGGGTGAGTGCTCGTGTGTTTATTGGGTGAGTGCTCGTGTGTGTTCATTGGGTGAGTGCTCGTGTGTGTTCATTGGTGAGTGCTCGTGTGTGTTCATTGGGTGAGTGCTCGTGTGTGTTCATTGGTGAGTGCTCGTGTGTGTTCATTGGGTGAGTGCTCGTGTGTGTTCATTGGTGAGTGCTCGTGTGTGTTCATTGGTGAGTGCTCGTGTGTGTTCATTGGGTGAGTGCTCGTGTGTGTTCATTGGGTGAGTGCTCGTGTGTTTTCATTGGGTGAGTGCTCGTGTGTGTTCATTGGTGAGTGCTCGTGTGTGTTCATTGGGTGAGTGCTCGTGTGTTTTCATTGGTGAGTGCTCGTGTGTGTTCATTGGTGAGTGCTCATGTGTGTTCATTGGGTGAGTGCTCATGTGTGTTCATTGGTGAGTGCTCATGTGTGTTCATTGGTGAGTGCTCGTGTGTGTTCATTGGTGAGTGCTCATGTGTGTTCATTGGGTGAGTGCTCATGTGTGTTCATTGGTGAGTGCTCGTGTGTGTTCATTGGTGAGTGCTCGTGTGTGTTCATTGGGTGAGTGCTCGTGTGTTTTCATTGGTGAGTGCTCGTGTGTGTTCATTGGTGAGTGCTCATGTGTGTTCATTGGGTGAGTGCTCATGTGTGTTCATTGGTGAGTGCTCGTGTGTGTTCATTGGTGAGTGCTCATGTGTGTTCATTGGTGAGTGCTCATGTGTGTTCATTGGTGAGTGCTCGTGTGTGTTCATTGGTGAGTGCTCATGTGTGTTCATTGGGTGAGTGCTCGTGCGTGTTCATTGGGTGAGTGCTCGTGTGTGTTCATTGGTGAGTGCTCGTGTGTGTTCATTGGTGAGTGCTCGTGTGTGTTCATTGGGTGAATACTTGTGTGTGTTCATTGGGTGAATGCTTGTGTGTGTTCATTGGGTGAGTGCTCGTGTGTGTTCATTGGGTGAGTGCTCGTGTGTGTTCATTGGGTGAGTGCTCGTGTGTGTTCATTGGGTGAGTGCTCGTGTGTGTTCATTGGGTGAGTGCTCGTGTGTGTTCATTGGGTGAGTGCTCGTGTGTGTTCATTGGTGAGTGCTCGTGTGTGTTCATTGGGTGAGTGCTCGTGTGTGTTCATTGGGTGAGTGCTCGTGTGTGTTCATTGGGTGAGTGCTCGTGTGTGTTCATTGGGTGAGTGCTCGTGTGTGTTCATTGGGTGAGTGCTCGTGTGTGTTCATTGGTGAGTGCTCGTGTGTGTTCATTGGGTGAGTGCTCGTGTGTGTTCATTGGGTGAGTGCTCGTGTGTGTTCATTGGTGAGTGCTCGTGTGTGTTCATTGGGTGAGTGCTCGTGTGTGTTCATTGGTGAGTGCTCGTGTGTGTTCATTGGTGAGTGCTCGTGTGTGTTCATTGCGTGAGTGCTCGTGTGTGTTCATTGGGTGAGTGCTCGTGTGTGTTCATTGGGTGAGTGCTCGTGTGTGTTCATTGGTGAGTGCTCGTGTGTGTTCATTGGTGAGTGCTCGTGTGTGTTCATTGGGTGAGTGCTCGTGTGTGTTCATTGGGTGAGTGCTCGTGTGTGTTCATTGGGTGAGTGCTCGTGTGTGTTCATTGGTGAGTGCTCGTGTGTGTTCATTGGGTGAGTGCTCGTGTGTGTTCATTGGGTGAGTGCTCGTGTGTGTTCATTGGTGAGTGCTCGCGTGTGTTCATTGGGTGAGTGCTCGCGTGTGTTCATTGGTGAGTGCTCGCGTGTGTTCATTGGGTGAGTGCTCGCGTGTGTTCATTGGGTGAGTGCTCGTGTGTGTTCATTGGGTGAGTGCTCGTGTGTGTTCATTGGTGAGTGCTCGTGTTTGTTCATTGGGTGAGTGCTCGTGTGTGTTCATTGGGTGAGTGCTCGTGTGTGTTCATTGGGTGAGTGCTCGTGTGTGTTCATTGGGTGAGTGCTCGTGTGTGTTCATTGGGTGAGTGCTCGTGTGTGTTCATTGGGTGAGTGCTCGTGTGTGTTCATTGGGTGAGTGCTCGTGTGTGTTTTCTAACCTCCAGTCCATTTTCTCCACCAGGTAGGCACATATTAAGAAGCCTGTGCGGTTGAAGCCATGTGTGCAGTGAACACCTGCGGGAGACAGAACACAACAAGTGACTTAAACAAAACTGAATCACACAGACCACCCACCTGCCAGACCAATCATTTCTGGGCACTTGAACGATTTTCCTCCTTTACTGGAATCAATATCATCATTTTGGGTTATTTATGCAGTCTGTGTGCATGGGCGGATCTAGACACTGGCCTTTGGAAAGATGCAGTGGTAATTGATGACAAAACAAAGCCCTTCATTCTGGGAGGACTGCTCTCCTCTTCATTGATACACATATTAAATATGCAGCACTGAGTGCTGAACTCTGCTCAAGCCAGCCGCAGCTTGAAAATAGCTGTGAACTTATTAAGATAATTACAGTCATCAGAGGGATGTGGCGAGAGACGGGCTTTACGAGCGCTTCTTTCATAGAGCTGGCCTTTTGTTTTGAGTTTGCCATTTTTGTGACAGGGTACTGATCCAACATAGCAATGAAAAACAGTGAGATGCAAAGGCCATAGCCATCCATCTAATGCACATGAACATAGTAGGGGCATCACAATATATTGGTACTGACTGACATATTTAAAAAGTTAAATACTGATATTGCACTCTAAAAAATGCTGGGTTGTTTTAACCCAATTTGGGTAAAATATGGACAAACCCAAACATTGGGTTAAAAATGTAATTAAAAAATGTAACCCAAAGGCTGGGTTTGTCCATATTTGACCCAAAGTTGGGTTGAAACAACCCAGCAGTTTTTAGAGTGTGTATTAACACTAATAATATTGTAATTAATCCAGCGCCAGTTACTCCAACACAGTAGGTGGCGGTATGACATCTTAAAGATCCCTATATACTTACAGAGAAATTAATTTTCATTCTTAACTTTGGGGAAATAAATTCAGCGATATACAGTTAGCCAACATCCCGACGCCTAGCCTACTCTGCTAAGAGCGGCATTTAGATGAACGTGATTATGTACTGAGCACTTCACTCTCAATAATACAATAAACCCAACAAATAAGACATCAGTGAGAAAACAGCAGTTAAGAAAGCATCTGATCATTGAAATTCGGTACTCCAGTCAAATCACGTTTATTATAAAGCACTTTATACAATAGATTGCTTAGAAGAAGCAGCTTTACAGTATAAAACATTTAAAAAAAACAGGGTCAGTGTTGCTTTAAATTATAATTAAAACTTTAGTCTCTCCTATAAAGCGGCTCTCCAGTGTGTTCACGTCTGAGCTCGACGGACCGAACAGAAGACATTAACCAGAGAAGATTTACATCTCAAAAGAGGCGGAGCCACAGAGCCACGCCCACCGATTACATCATCATCACCACTGACCAATGGTAGTTCAAAGGGGTTTAAGTTTGCTTTGGCAACTTCGAACTCCAAAAAAAAAAAAAAAACCTTCAAACAAACTTTGTTTAGGCCTGATATAGTTTGAAGTGTTTTCACACCAGTTCATTCTTCGATTTTATGTATATTATGTGTAGCTACGACTGCCCACAAAATCATTTTTATGGTAGAATTTTAATTTTAGTTAACTATAATAACCCTAGGTGCAACATTTGAGACAGCCAAGCCTCTCAAATCCCTTCTCTATAACCGGGGGAAAACCAAATATAACATCAGATGGCTCATACTGTGTTGTTCTGTTTGTGCGTATTATTTATCAAGGCACTGCATGCGATGGAGGGACTCTTGAAAAGGTCAGACACTCCTGGCCTCAACCCGGCTTTGGTGATAAGGTCTGCAATAAAACAGGTGACCGGCTGTGGAGGTCTGAGCAGCAACTACAGGACATGTTTGGTGGAGGTTATTGCTATCAACCGTTTATTAAATCTGAGGGTTCACATACACTACCGTCCAAAAGTTTGGGGATTTTTTAGTTAATACTAAAAGTTAATGAAATACTAAAGTGAGAGTAAAGACTTATATAATGTTACAATGTTATAATGTTCTTTCTATTCATCAAAGAATCCTAAAAAAAGGTATCACTGTTTCAACAGAAATATGAAGCAGCACGACTACATTCACCACTGATAATAATCAGAAATGTTTCTTGAGCATCAAATCATCATATTAGAGTGATTTCTGAAGGATCATGTGACACTGAAGACTGGAGTAATGATGCTGAAAATACAGATTTGATCACAGGAATAAATTACATTTTACAATATATTCACATAGAATTCTATTCTAAATTGTAATAATATTTCAGAATATACCATTTTTACTGTATTTTTGATCAAATAAATGCAGCCTTTCTGACGTTGACTTTCAAAAAATGTAAAAAATGTTACAGACCCCGAAACTTTTGAATGTTAGAGTATTTTTCCCCAATTTTGTTTGAGCATATGATCTTAGTCTAATGTTGTGACTCAAAAAAAAAAAAAAAAAGATTACTAATTTATGCAGAAATCAACGTAATGTCACGGTGGGGTTGCAGTATAGTTAATGAAACGGTTCGCAGCAGTCAAAGGTTTATTTAACACAGAACTCAAGGTATTCAGAAAACACAGGAACTAAACAACCAAACCTAACTCGATGAGAACTGACAAACCAATCAATGAAAATAACAGCAACTGATGATCAAGTAATGAAAACACATAGAAACAACTGAAAACCAGGGCCCGTATCCCTAAAGAATTTTTGTGCAAAAAGTGTCTCCTAGCGGCCAAATTCTAAGAAAATTCTCAGAGTCATGACGTTTTCTTAGAATTTCCCCTAAAAGTGACACGAAAATCCCAGTTAATATAAAAGCTATTCCTCAAGATTCCTAGCGCTTAAAAGGGCTCCTAAGGCGAGATCTGCTAAGAGCAGGGAAGAGGACTTTTAGTGGCTTAGGAGTTCATGTTCGTTCACCAACTGGGCCAGCAACAAACCTTGCTCCTCAGTCCAGTTCGGCTTGCGATTCCTTTTTTCTCCATTTTCTGTGTTTGTAGGATATGTGTTAACAAGCCTTCATAAATAGACCAGCCAGCAATCACAGACATTGATAAAAGCTGAGCCGTGTTACCCTCGTTAAGACCACACTGAGTTGTAACGTTGCAATTTCTACTTCATTAAGGACAGCCCCTTGAGATAGGCCATCTTGTTTTCAATGGGGTCCATATGGGAGTGAAAGTACAAAATATGCCAGCTAGGATATTAATATGAGCAAATAAGACACAAATCATTATTTGAACAGGGTGTAATGAGCTTAAGTTTTCACATATTTTAGATTCTAATGTTAGGCTATAACCCCTACAGCTTACTATTCATTTTCCAGATATTTTCTTGAATGTGAAATATTACTTACAATTACAGTCTGCATAAGATTAGAGTGTATAATTATGTTTATTGATTTGAGGGTACATCCTTTGCTCATTATCACCAAAAGTTCATTTTCATCAAACTTGTAGGATCAACCAATCACGGCTTTTGAAATGATGACTCATACCTAGCAACGGGGTCAACCACACCTCCTCACTAAGATAGGATTTTCCATCCATTCCTTGCTCAGAGTTCACTGAAAATGTTCTGGAATCACTTCTAAGCTAAAACTCCTGGCAAGGAATTTTTAGGTTAAGTTAGGAGCTCTCTGAGAGGATTCTCAGAATCTTTAGGGATACGGGCCCTGGTCACAGAACTAAACGAGTGCTAAAACAGAGACAAACTCAGATGATCCCGAACACAGAAAAGGGTTTACATATATTGTCCTGCATCTGTGTTTGAATGCTGGTCGACTAACCAATAGCCAGCACAGTCTAGGAAAGGTTAGATGAAAATAAGAGTCGTTTCAGAGGTGGTGCGAGTTATTACATTTTGATGAAATATTACGATTAATAACATAATAATGTGCCCTGATGAAACGTTTCCAATAAGACATACACCATCCCTCATTCCCCTGGGAGTGAAACTGTCCTTTCATCTGTACAAGTGGAAAAGAATTTCACATATTATCTACAGACCTTGATAAAGTGTCTTTATTAGTAAATCATAGGCAACAACAGGAAAAGTGGACGCTTGCCAAATGTCAAATGATGGCAAAATGAACAGATTCAACCAAGTGAAATGTCTATTAGTTCACATGAACATCATATTTACACTTACAATGACTGGACGAAGTATCACCAAATGAGATTTCTTATCGAAGCGTTCTCACACGGGTGCAGCTGTATTGGTATTTCTGGGATTATATCCTCTGGCAATAGAAAAATAAAGATTTCATCAGAGGCGAACACGGAAACGCCACACACACACACACTCATCAGTGTGATTTCATATCAAACCTCACAGCTGTCCCAGACACTAGATAGTGATTCAACAAAAAACTTTCAGACCACACTGATGCAGACAGCGAAGTCTAAGCCACTCCACAGATGCTCAACTCCATTGATGTCTGGGCTTTGATGGGCGTCTTTGTAGGGATTTACTGTGTTATTTATACACTTGAACATCTACCGAGAGGGTTTTTCGCTTACAGCATCACGGTGTGGTCTGAGAAGACTCCTAAACACAACAGAAAGGCACTGAAAGGGTTGAAGCGACAGTGATCTGCCATTAGCTGCAGCACTGAGGTCAGATTCATCACCTGAGGCCGGTTTCACAAAGCTATTTTAGACCGGTCTATAGTGTTAGACAAGTCTAAAATTCGCTCATAGACTAGTCTAATGCAAGTTTGACTGTTTCACAAAAATAAAGACTGACTTAATTTAGACCAAAAAAATTAGACACCTTACCCAGGCTAACTTAGGTCTAAGACTCTGTTACCTTGGCAAGCAGCACTAACAATCAGTTACATTACAGACAGCCAAAAGAAAAGGGAAAATGGCTCATAATTTAAACATTTCTTCTTGTTACTACATTCTCCGCTAAATTTCCCAAGTAAAATGTCCTTGTAACTGTTATAATCCTCCAACAAACACATATTCTCCGCTGGGGTAAACTGCACTGAGCGGGTGAATGCGCTTACTCGATCCGCCATGTTTTTTGTTTTGAAAAGTGTCTTATTTTACCCAGAATGCATTGCAGTGTAGTCCTACTTAAGATAGTCAGAGTCTTAAGTGCTTTGTGCAACGGTCTGATTTAGATGTCTATCTGAAGTCTGACTATCTACTATATCTAAGCCATAGTCAAAGTCTATCTTTGTGAAACCGGCCCCTGGACCGTAAAAGACGCATCGTTTTAAGAGTGAAAAACAGGCATCTGAAACTCCCAGAAACTCAGAGCGATAAATACTGTTTCAGGTATTCCATATTTATTGGTATCTGCATATTTCACAACTTCTAACCGTATATTTCATTAAGTGATATAATGTTAATGTACCAGTTAACTATTTCTGCTTTGTATGTTAATGTACTGATAACATGTAAATGTACTGGTTAAATATAAAGCCACATGATAATTCATCATAAGTAGCCTGTCCATAAAACATGGCGAATACTCATGTACGTGTCAGGGTGACACACTGCAATAAAATAATGCAATAAACACTAACTAAAATGTAACACAAAACACCCTTATGTGCATTACTGGTTACAAAAAAAAAAAGAAAAAGTTATTAAGTTATTCAAAAAATATTTTTTTACAATTTTTTGCCTTTTGTTGTTTGATTTAACATTAAAACACAGACAGCTGCAGGAATATTAGTCCGCTGTCACTTTAAGAGCTGAACGGATCCAATATACTGTTACACACGCGTTTTATTTCTCAGCTGTTTACTAGATTTAAGACATAACCGACTATGTTTACAAGAATACTCTCCAAGAAGGGCCTTTTCATATAACTGTGTGTGACTTAGAAGAAGTGAAAGAGAACTCGATTCAGTATAATTTGCACTGAATTTTATATTAAAAATTTGCTGTATTAGCAGTATTTGCTTTCTGGTTGGTCACTTTGGATCAGAGCGCCAGAAACTTCTCACACAGCGAGTGAAATTGAGTTCTCTTCTTGCTTTTAAACATTTAAATTGACAAGGCTTAAAGGAACACTCCACCGTTTTTTGAAATAGGGCTTATTCACCTTCTTTCCTACATTTAGATAGGTGGGCAAATGCATTTTTGTCTCAGTGCATGCATTGTTTTAGTTTGACAGGGTCAGCGCTAGCTTAGCTTAGCATAATGAATGGAATCCTTTGTTGCCAGCTAGCATGCCCTGAGTAAAAGTGACATAAAAAAAAAAACCCACCTAATTACTTCTTGTGGCCTGCATATTGAGAACAAGTACAAATAGTGATGCAGATTAACACTAGCCGATTTCCTAGGCAGATATTGACTTGGGACTATATTAGGGGGAAGCACAGGCGAAGCACTGCTACTTGGGCGCAGAGATATCACGGCCAAGTAGCAGTGCTTCGCCTGTGCTTCCCCCTAATATAGTCCTTAATATATAAGTCAATATCTGTCTAGGAAATCGACCTAGTGTTAATCTGCATCGCTATTTGTACTCGTTGTGAATACGCAGGCCACAAGAAGTAATTAGGTGGAGTTTTTTATTTTTTATATCACTTTTACTCAGGACATGCTAGCTGGCAACAAAGGATTCCATTCATTATGCTAAGCTAAGCTAGCGCTGACCCTGTCAAACTAAAACAATGCATGCACTGAGACAAAAATGCATTTGCCCACCTATCTAAATGTAGGAAAGAAGGTGAATAAGCCCTATTTCAAAAAACGGTGGAGTGTTCCTTTAAAAACTTTGGTGAAGATGGGGACAGCGAGAGCTCTGTCAATCGTTCCCGAGCGTTGTTCACGCCGGCCCCGGCCAGTCTTTATTGTCGAGCCCTGCTGTATTTTGTACATATTTCATTTTGTTTTAGCAAATATTTAATTATCTTACCCATAGAAAAACGTTAGATTATGCAACAGACATTATACAACTCAGTGCCTTCCTAAACCATCCGTTTGGCCTTTCTCATGTTATAGCCAATATGCCAATTGATCAAAAATCTGCCGATAAATAACAGCATCTGATACATCAGTGCATCTCTAGTCAAATTACATATACATTAAACCATTTACAATCGCCAGATGTGGTAAAATAGCTTGCAGATAGCCAATAAGCAGGTTTTTACAGTAGCATTTTTGGTCTTTTCTGTAAAAACTAGTGTGGTCACATGACTGCCTTCTGACAGCAGCATTGTGTTGTTAAGCCACACACTATACCTAAAACAGTTCTTCTGAGCGGACTCAATCACTCTTAACACACCTCTCACACCAGAGGAAAATCTGATAAGATAATCCTGCAGAAGCATGGAGATTATCAGGACGTTACCTATAGGATTGTCGGAAGGGGAGAAATCGGTCCTAATATCTTGTAGTGTGTGGGCGCCTAAAGCCAGAGTCAAGTTGTGTATGTGAACCGCTTGCATCAAACAATATAAAAACTGTGCAAGGTTGTGCGGTGTTTGTGGTTTCTGCTGTTTGTGTAAAAGCAATGAGAGATCAGCATAAAACAAAACAAAAACAACTGTTTAAATGTAAATCAATGGCAAATAAAAAAAGTACAACAATTACTAAAGATAATTAAGTGTCTTTACTCTTTACTATGTACTAACATTTAAATTAATCATTTGATCAAATGTTTTATCATGCATGTTTTTACATTGTACTTTATATATATATATTTTTTTTTTTGTACATATTTTTTTTTTTTAAATAAACCTGCATGTAATTACAGCAGTAATTAATTTCTGTAATTACATCTAATAATCTCATCTCATTAGCAGCATAAGTGTTTTGCAATACAACATGAACACAATAGTTAGTTAAACTAGTCAAAGTAGTTAAATACACCTAATATATAGTGGGAGTCCGTACAGTACGTGTATATAAAGAACATTTCTCCAGGATGAAAGTCTTACATTTCTCATTCAAGAGAAGTGATGAAAACTGAAGCGCTCGCTACTCTTCGCCAGCGTTACTCTTCACACTCCCACAGCGCTTCACGAGTCATGTGACAATTTTACATACATACACCTTCCTACAACTGATGAAACCACGCCAGGCATGACAAAACGTTTGCTTTCCTGAGAATAAACTACATGAAGTTCATTCATCGCAGCTCACATCATCGAGGGATGATCATGGTGTCTCTCAACCTTGAGAATAATTACCTCTGCTAATCCGCAAACACACACGCGTCTGCACGCTTCTCCCCAGTTTAAAGTCAGCATGAAATCTAAACTGGCATTTCGTATTTTTTTATAGCGTTTATTCTAAATGATTTATCCGTGCACATCATTGTTGTGTCAAATTCACTCATAATCTTTAAAGGGTAACTAAACCCTAAAACAACTTTTTTTAGTTAATGATCTGTAAGACTGGGGCTTTATTAATGCTGATCATTGATTCAAGTAATTGTTTTGACATTTGGGTTTAAAGTGTTTTCATGCTTGTAAGTCATACAATATACACTCACCTAAAGGATTATTAGGAACACCATACTAATACTGTGTTTGACCCCCTTTCGCCTTCAGAACTGCCTTAATTCTATGTGGCATTGATTCAACAAGGTGCTGAAAGCATTCTTTAGAAATGTTGGCCCATATTGATAGGATAGCATCTTGCAGTTGATGGAGATTTGTGGGATGCACATCCAGGGCACGAAGCTCCCGTTCCACCACATCCCAAAGATGCTCTATTGGGTTGAGATCTGGTGACTGTGGGGGCCATTTTAGTACAGTGAACTCACTGTCATGTTCAAGAAACCAATTTGAAATGATTCGAGCTTTGTGACATGGTGCATTATCCTGCTGGAAGTAGCCATCAGAGGATGGGTACATGGTGGTCATAAAGGGATGGACATGGTCAGAAACAATGCTCAGGTAGGCCGTGGCATTTAAACGATGCCCAATTGGCACTAAGGGGCCTAAAGTGTGCCAAGAAAACATCCCCCACACCATTACACCACCACCACCAGCCTGCACAGTGGTAACAAGGCATGATGGATCCATGTTCTCATTCTGTTTACGCCAAATTCTGACTCTACCATCTGAATGTCTCAACAGAAATCGAGACTCATCAGACCAGGCAACATTTTTCCAGTCTTCAACTGTCCAATTTTGGTGAGCTCGTGCAAATTGTAGCCTCTTTTTCCTATTTGTAGTGGAGATGAGTGGTACCCGGTGGGGTCTTCTGCTGTTGTAGCCCATCCGCCTCAAGGTTGTGCGTGTTGTGGCTTCACAAATGCTTTGCTGCATACCTCGGTTGTAACGAGTGGTAATTTCAGTCAAAGTTGCTCTTCTATCAGCTTGAATCAGTCGGCCCATTCTCCTCTGACCTCTAGCATCAACAAGGCATTTTCTCCCACAGGACTGCCGCATACTGGATGTTTTTCCCTTTTCACACCATTCTTTGTAAACCCTAGAAATGGTTGTGCGTGAAAATCCCAGTAACTGAGCAGATTGTGAAATACTCAGACCGGCCCGTCTGGCACCAACAACCATGCCACGCTCAAAATTGCTTAAATCACCTTTCTTTCCCATTCTGACATTCAGTTTGGAGTTCAGGAGATTGTCTTGACCAGGACCACACCCCTAAATGCATTGAAGCAACTGCCATGTGATTGGTTGATTAGATAATTGCATTAATGAGAAATTGAACAGGTGTTCCTAATAATCCTTTAGGTGAGTGTATGGTGTAAAAATGTCTGAGTGCTGCCCTCTTCAGGTTGAACGGTGGCTACTGCAGTTGAATTTTCCTATTGGAAGTTGTGGTGCCCCGTGACGTCAGAGGGAACCAGCTAACCACGCCCTTGCCTACAGAGAGACGCTCTCAGATGCACGCCCTTCCTCCGCTGGGGTCTGCCCACTTTTCCAAATATTTTTTTCAAAAATTGCCAGTGGGTGGATTCAGGCTCTGACCAGGGGTTTAGTTACCCTTTAACTAAAATATCTTCCCCTCCCTCCTGCAGCATCTCTTCTCTGATGACGACGGGGGGGGCCTGTCACTCACATGAGATCCACCAATAGTAAACCACAACCATCCAATCAATTCCCAACTGACAAAACCAAGCCCCGCCCACATTTGTTCTAGTTCCAGAAGCTGTTTCACTTTAATATCCGAAAGAAGAGACTCGCGCAACTTCCTTTTCACAACGGATTTAAAAACTTTCAGATATAAATGCTTATATGCCTGAAAATAGTTTTATACAAGTTTACATTTCTTTACAAAACTACAATTTATATATATATATATTTTTTTTTTTTTTTTTTTTTTTTTTTTTTTTTAAATGACTCCTTCCATATGGTTTAGTCACAACAAAATCAAAATTGACAATTCTTACTTTTTAACAACTGGAATACTGCTGTGTTTATCATAACTGATTTATACAGATTATTATGCCCTCATAATGCTTCATAAATAGCATAAATACTGTCCGCCCCCTCGCAATGACATCTCTTCTCTGATGATCCGAGACTGATTTCAGTCCCTCCCCTCCAGGATCCTGTGGAGCTCCAGTCACATTCACAGTGAGATTTCAGTCAAAATCAGTTCATTTCAACAGGAATCTAGGCAAACGTGAATTCTGCATTGGGTTCGCTGCTTGGTTTGACGTGTGTGTGAGCAGTGCTTCATACACACTGGCATGATGTCACTGGTAACTGCACCTCTAGTCACATCAAACTACACGCAGTTCCCAATGGACGAAATCAAGTCCTGTCCCGTGAGTCCCTTTTCCCCCTGTTAAGCTGTTTCACTTGGTATACGTCAATAGGGAAGAAAAGCCGGTCGCCATTTCTGATTTAAAAGCATCCCATGATGCACCTTGATTGCAAACGTCCAGAGTGAGCAGAACTGGAAACTAGACAAAGGGTGGCAATCTTGAAGAAGCCTGTGTATACGACACGGTTTATATGTTAGATGATATTCGCTTCACCTGTGTTTGGTCGTAATGTTTTTGTTCATCAGTGATTATTTCGTCATATGTCATATCATTTCATATGAAAATGTCTCGTGTTGCTATTGCAATGAAGCACCCAGACACACAGAACAAAGACTCTACCGCTAATGGGCACTTTCTTTCAAGGGTGATCAACCTTTACGAGAACCAACCAACACTACAAGTTACGATGCAGATCTTGTAATTTGGCAGATTTGGCTGAAATGCTGTAAACTTCTGTCCACAGAAATGTTGTAAATGTGAAAAAGTAAGAGAACCTGGTGCACATTATGTTCCCAGATGTGTGTTAGTTAAACTCACAGCCCTTGCAGAAGTATTGACTGTGAACCGAGCTAATCTGAAAACACACATCTGAAAGCTGCGCACGCACCTGTAAAACACACACTGAAACATACAGCGCAACCTTTGCTTTGATATCACAATCCGATATTAAATCACACATACATTTCAGTTTAATTTCGATGACTTGTGCAGCCCGCTTATTTATTTTAATGCTACATTCAAATTAATTAATAATTATTATCTTTTCATCGACTCGTGAGCCCTTCAGTGAAAGTCTACAGGATTGTGTTATTTTTTGCCTGTTTAAAGTGCTTGCAAACACAATAATTATCTAGAGTACTTTGATGAATTATGAATATTCCAGGTTAAATACATCATGTCCCGTGCTGGAAGTGTAGCTAATTTACCTGATGAATAATCAATAAGAGTAATCCAGCGCTTCACATGTGTTCCTCTGCTGCCCTGAGCTCAGACATGTTCCCTGCAGTGTCAATCACACTGTTGCCGTGGTGATAACAATGACATTCATAATGTTCCTTTCTCAGCCTCATCTCGTTTAGCAGGATCTGAGCGACTCAAGAGCGCCTCCAACAGGACAAGCTCAATGTGCACAGTCACAAACACAAAGTAAACTTTATCAGGGCCTCAGAACACAACAACACCTCACGTTTAGGTGACAAAACAGAGACTGGAAATATTTCAATATGTAAAAACTATTTTTACTGATATATCTGAATTTAAACTAATGTTTGGGGTCAGCAAGATTTTTTTCACACTAAATTGATCAAAAAGACATGTTTCAGACTATTTCTATTTCAAATAAATGCTGTTCATTTGAACCTTCAATTCATCAAAGAATCCTGGAAAAAAATGGTTTTCACAGAAATATGAAGCAATAATCAGAAATGTTTCTTGAGCATCAAATCCTTATATTAGAATGATTTCTTAAGGATCATGTGACACTGAAGACTGGAGTAATGATCCTGAAATTCACAGGAATAAATGACATTTTAAAATATATTCACATAAAAAAAAAAAATATAAACATTTCTTTAAAATTGTAACAGCATTACTGAACTTTACTGTATTTTTTATCGCATAGATGAGCAGAAGAGACTTCAAAAACATTAAAAACTTCACCGACCCCAAACTTAGTAAAGCATCTAATGAGTAATTAGTCATTTTTCATCTGGTTTGTGACTTCTGCTTGTTATTGGCACAGTCACTGTGAATATGAGGGCCTGCAGATGCCACACTCCGCCACCTCTGTACTTCATATCTGCACATAAGCACTGATGAGAATAACTCGGAGTTCACTGCTGTGTGTCACTGACTCAATAACGTCTGCATCTGTCACTGATCTCCCATGATGCCTCATTCATCAGGTCATTGTGAGTGACTGTCATCACTCGACTGGATGGTTCAGCCATAATCTTTCAAAGCATTACATTTAATGTAATTTTACTGTCATTCTCATACCTCTATTCTTGTCTTGATCATATCATATATCTAAACGCGTATGAGACCTTATTAAATCCACATTCATTTTAGTTAAATGAAAACTAAGAAAATACTTATGAAAAGAGGTTTCATTTGTGTATTGATGATTTTAATTTATTTAGGCTACAACAATTAAAAAGCAAATCCGTTGATTTAAAATGATATAAAATCCATTTAAATGGTTACATTATTTATAAATTAAATTATTTCTGGGGGGGTAATAACTCGTGTGCTAAACAAACGTCATGTGACACAGTGAGCGACAAATGACCAGATGCAACAAGCAAAAGGACATTTTTTTGTTGGGTTTGGTTTCTATTTCTGTTTAATATTAAATAATAAATATGTTCCGGCTGGCTCTTAATGTGTTGGTTAGCACAGCATTTTCACTTTCAGTAACTCTAAAATGTCCTTCGCACTTCGACACGTGCATTCAATTACTACACACCCTGAGCCAGTGGCCTTTAGTGTCAAACTATAGTGTCTCCTACAATAAATGTGATTGGTCTACTCTGCTCTGATTGGTCAGATGATCCAGTATGTTGTGATTGGTCTACTCTGCTCTGATTGGTCAGATGATCCAGTCTGTTGTGATTGGTCTACTCTGCTCTGATTGGTCAGATGATCCAGTCTGTTGTGATTGGTCTACTCTGCTCTGATTGGTCAGATGGCCCAGTCTGTTATGATTGGTCTACTCTGCTCTGATTGGTCAGATGATCCAGTCTGTTGTGATTGGTCTACTCTGCTCTGATTGGTCAGATGGCCCAGTCTGTTGTGATTGGTCTACTCTGCTCTGATTGGTCAGATGGCCCAGTCTGTTGTGATTGGTCTACTCTGCTCTGATTGGTCAGATGATCCAGTCTGTTGTGATTGGTCTACTCTGCTCTGATTGGTCAGATGGCCCAGTCAGTTGTGATTGGTCTACTCTGCTCTGATTGGTCAGATGGCTCAGTCTGTTGTGATTGGTCTACCGCTAACAGCCCATGTCAGAAAACAAATGCCCTTTACCATATCTGAATTTCAGCTCCAGATCTTCCTCAGCACTTGATACAGTGATATGAACAGTAACTATGGCATTGGTTTTACCGTATCAATCTCATCCTTTGGATATGAACAAAACAAACCAAACTCATCCAAGCCTCAGCTACAACTACAGTGTTTGAATGTAGGTTCAAGTAAGAAGCAAGACTGGAAATACTGACGACTCGTTTCAGGCAGGTCATAATCACGGCTTTCTTTTGGGAATGGGAACTCCATTTATCTGCACTTCGATCTTTAAAACTTTGCAGACCGTTTACGTTTACAAACAGCTGTATTACACACTGCATGAAAGATCACATAATAGGGGCACTTTAAAATACACTGCAGTCTGTTCCTCAAGTGAGAAAAATAACTCTTGGACACTGGAAATCAGCATAAAAGTCATATAGATGACTGACAGTACTTTCAGCAAGAAGAACTGCATGTTGCGTCGGGACTAGTTAGTACACAGTGTAATTGTTGGAATAAGGGTTTGCAAAAACAAAATCAAGCAAAAGTGTCAAAGCTGAGCCGGCTGGTCTTACCGATGAGCTCGGTGGGCGTCTTCTCTATGAAGTGTTCACACAGTCTGATGAACATCTCTGTAGTCTCTGCTGTGGGGCATTCACCATGGCTGAACAAGACACACACACACACACAACATGACTTTAGCATGACAGATCAACACTAGCATGTCAGCTACAGCAGAGAGGCTCCATGTTCACACAGAATAAAAGTGACACATGATGGTCTATTCATACTAAGATTCAAATGAAAAGGCAGTCTGAGCACGCACACGCTTTCATGCTAATTCATTATACAATTTAGTTATAATAAAACTTCTAATTCTGTTTAAAAACACTGTTGTTTTTTATTGTATTTTATCATTTCATTGTATCATAAAAATAAGTTTATACAAATTATATTATGTTAAAACCTAATTTCTTACATTTTCCAAAATGTTTATTTTGGTTGTTAGAAAAAAAAAGACAAACAAGACAAATTCGTTTACAATTGTAACCCGATAACTTTTTTGTGATTTGAATATGTTTACTAGATGCCATGTTTTGGTTATTTATTAACTTATATATTAGGGCTGTGAAACGATTAATCGCGTCCAAAATAAAAGTTTGTGTTTACATTATATATGTGTGTGTGTACTGTGTAAAATTATTTAGTATATATAAATACACATTCATGCATGTATATATTTAAGAAAAAAATTATTATTATATTAAATTATATATAAATATACATACAGTATATGCATGCAAATATTTTTTAAATGTATACATGCATGCTGGGATCTTCTCTTATGCGCTGTTACATTTCAGATGCAAGGGACAAAAAAAACACAGTATTCATATGCTGAGGTTCACACACCCTTTACAGGAAAGTTTGACGTATTTGATTCCTTCTTTTTCGATCTCGGCTCGATCATAGAAGCGGCTGGTGTTGGTCAGGTCCACCAGCAAACCCATCTTCACCTGCGGACAGGTGAGCATCACATCAACACAGCTCAGTCAGAACAAGAGCATTACAGATGCATTTATGAGGAACCTCCATGTACCTTCAAGCTTTTGAGATAGTTGGACAGCATGCTGGGATGAAACCGGTTCTCCTCGGGCACTTTATCATCATACCGAGGTCCAAGCATGGTTTTCATGGGCAGAAATTTACCTGAAGAGAGAAATCATCATACACGTTCACGTCATGACACTCACGACGATGATGGCTTGGTTCAGTGAAATCTTTAAAGAAAGTACTTATGTGGTACCACAGTACAATGTTGGTGTCGGGCGGCAATACCATGGTATTAATAATAATATTCTTGACATATAGCTCATTTAAAGGAATATGTATGAGTTTCTTCTGCTGAACACAAAGGTTTTTTTTCCTACTATGGAAGTCTATGTGGTCCATCAACATCAAATATTCTTAAAAATATCTTCTTTTGTGTTCATTTTTAAGTGAACTATTCCTTTAAGTTTAATACTTTCCTCTGATCTTGGATGCTAAAAAAATAACCATAAGCATAAATGTTCAAGGAAAAGTAAGAACACTGCATGAAATGTCAGGGAATACATCCATTTAAATACTTTTTTGAACTGTTCAGCTGAGCAAATAGGTTAGAAACCGCTGCTGTGCAAAACACTACAAGTTGAAGTCTTATCTCTTTAATATTAATACTCAAGTAGTGCGATTCGTTACAATCCTGCCGACGCCTGGCTCTCAGCGAATCAGAAGGCCGAACGTAACATTACGTGATTAATATTCATGAATCAAGCCCTCGCCGTAGTAGAATTCGAACACACAGCTCCCGCCTCTTTCTTGTCCAGTGACGTAAATTGTGTTGATCTGCGTGTAGCGAGCTAATCTGGCTAGCCACTCCATTTAAAAAACCAGACCCAACAAACAAGTTTAGAGTGGCCCTAGTATGTATCTTGACGTCGTACATGCACCCATTTTAAAACACACGCAAATTAAGTCATCATTAGTTAATTTAGGCAAAGTTATAATTGGTTAATTTGGGCAAACGACGCAGTGCACTGGTCAGTGCTATAACCAAGCACAGGCTAACGGTAGCTTTCTGTTAGACTGAAAGCAGTTTAATCTGGTTTCACTGAAGCTGCAGTCGCACAGTTCAGTGATTGAGTGCATTCATGCTCTCCATAATAGCATAACTCTAAGAAACTGAATCATTGCATTAATGAGACTGAGTGCGGATTAGCAGAGCAGCTTTGTTGACAACAGTGTGGTATATGCTCACCAGCCACAGGTTGTCCTCTTCTGGGACAGTTCCTCCACCGAGGAGGCGCTCCGGTTTGAGCCATGCTCTCGAGCGGGACTCCGCGTTCAGCTGCCCCGGGGCTCAAGCCTGTCGGGCGGGCTGGAGGAGCTTCTGTGAGCCGCTGCCTGGGCCTTTGACACACACTCTCTCAGTGCTGTTGGCGTTTACCCGCTGTATCAAGAGCTCCGTGCGGTAAAAAGGATAACTTTCATGAGGCGAGCGCTTCCCAAACCCTGTTCAGAAGTAAACAGTAATATTCCCCACGCTCACTGTCCCGCAGTTCTGTGCGTTACTTACATCTACAACCGACAGCAGTGACTCCAGGAGGGCAGCAGGGGGCGCTACACCTCCAGATAGATAGATAGATAGATAGATAGATAGATAGATAGATAGATAGATAGATAGATAGATAGATAGATAGATAGATAGATAGATAGATAGATAGATAGATAGATAGATAGACAAACAAACATATAGATACATATACGAATAGATAGATAGATAGATAGATAGATAGATAGATAGATAGATAGATAGATATAGATAGATAGATAGATAGATAGATAGATAGATAGATAGATAGATAGATAGATAGATAGATAGATATATTTATATATATATTTAAAGTGCTATTAATGTAAAATACTAAATCAACTACTCTATACATTTTATTTTCACAAATGAGTTGATAATAATTGAGTAACCGATGCAGAATCCCAGTTAAAGAGATTCATCTGAAAGGTAAAATTATGCTATGACTTATATAGGCATATGAATATTATTTATTTAATTGACCATTTTTAATTAAAGATATGTAATAATAGCAACACTATGAATGCAAATTGAATGATTTCACATATTTAATGAAAGCAAAGATGTCTGACATATACATTTAATTCATGGAAATATGTGAATTATTTATATTCAGTGTACTGAACAATAACCCCATTGATTACAATGATTATTCAATTTAAAAATAATAACACTATGCCACTTGGGGGCCTTCTGACCAAATATGAGTGGCCCATCTTACCCCAAGGGTCTAATTTGATATTTTTTTACTTCAAAATAAAAGCTACAACTTTTACTCCACAAATGCAAACCAGTGTGTCCCCAAATTTCTCATGAACAAATAGACACAAAAAAATGTTTGATATTCAACATGATGCCAGATGACAGATGCAAGAGACACAAAATTAGATCAATTAACTTCATAATGGTTTCGGCTGACTAGATCTCACAAATGTTGATATTCAGATGAAATAACAAAATTAAACAGCGTAGCCATTCATCAAAACTGCTGAGATGAGATATTTGTTCAGAAAAAAATAATATCATCTTACCCTATATGGCCCCTTCTCATATATATATGCACTTTACTAATGTGGATATTTATAAATATGCACGTATTTATACATAAATATATATACATTACTATTGAGCCACCAGATAAAAGCTGCTCAGCACAATTTTAAAACACTCGTCTGACATTTGAAGCAAACTCAACTGATTTTGTATCCTCAATATGTCCCGAGTAAGGAAAAAAAAAGTCCCGAAGAATCCCATTAGGGGAAAGTTGAAAAAAATCCCCAAATATACCCTATTCATACGCCTATTCATTCTTTTTCTTACGTGAATAGAGTAAAAAATGTAACCTTTAGATATCACCATGAAAATTACTGAGTTGATTACTTACATGAAGACAAACAAAAAATGTATTACAAGTTTTTTTTAATTGTTTGTTAACATGGACAAACGGTGCATAATCTAATTACGTATGTGCTAATTTGCATAAATACCACAACAGATCTAAACATTGGGTATAGCCAGGTGAAAATGTCTTGTTGAATCTTGTTGGCAAATTACAGTAAAATACTTAATGTTAAGGTCTGAATGGGACCCATGAGCATTAATACATAGAGGCAGGAAGAAGTACTTTAAAACAGCCTTTATTAATATTGCAGAGACTGGGTTTGGGGCTGGGTCTGTGGGACTGTTTCTGGGGGACGAGTCTGAGGGAAGAACAGGAGACAATGGTAAGGAGAATGCAGAAGACAAAAGGTAAGTAAAATAAAAAGTGAATCCCCAGAAACAGTCCCACAGACCCAGACCCAAACCCCATATCTGCAATAATAATTAATAAAGGCTGGTTTAAAGTACTTCTTCCTGCCTCTATGTATTAATGCTCATGGGTAGCCTAAATGGGTCCCATTCAGACCTAAATATTAAGTATTTTACTGTTATTTGTCAACAAGATTCAACAAGACATTTTCACCTGGCTATACCCAATGTTGTGGTATTTATGCATGCAAATTAGCACATACATAATTAGATTATGCACCGTTTGTCCATGTTAACAAACAATTAAAAAAAACTTGTAATACATTTTTTGTTTGTCTTGATGTAAGTAATCAACTCAGTAATTTTCAAGGTGATATCTAAGGGTTAAAAATGTTACTCTATCCATGTAAGAAGAAGAATGAATAGGCGTATGAATAGGCTATATTTGGGGATTTTTCAAAACTTTCCCCTAATGGGATTCTTCGGGACTTTTTTTCCCTTACTCAGGACATATTGAGGATACAAAATCAGTAGAGCTTGCTTCTGTTGCAATTTGTTCAAGGTTGACCCCCATTTTGGCTTAAAATGACTCTTATTCACTTTAACGTCTCGATTTTAAATGAAATGTTTTCAACCCGATGTGATGTAATGGAGGGCGCATGCGCAGTGAGTGCTTGAGTGGCCATTACGGGGGAGGAAAGGGAAACGGAGATGGGTTCACATTTGCACCGCGTTACAGACGGATATTTTTAATAGAATTAGCGAAGACAGAGGTCAAAATATTTGATTTAGAAAACTTCCTTGACTGTCAGACCTCAAGATACGACCAAACATCCCACAACATCTTCAGCAGCACCATCAGTTTCTGTTTACATCTGGGCGTGTTTGACAAAGTTATCTGTGTAGTGCAGCTGATATCATGCTGGGCGATGCTTTTGGACATCGAGTCGAGTCAAGCGTGGAGAATAAAGCAATGAAGATAAGCAGATCAAAGCAAGCGCTCTTGAAGAAGAGAGGACGAAACGTTCACAGTAAACACAACAAAGCATCAGCAAACAGCAACAAAAGCAGCTTTAAATCTCCATTAACCACCCATGAAGAGCTCAAACCAGCTCAGTCTAAAACAGCCACGAATAAACAACAGGTAACATGCGTTATTATTGCCCTGGTGATAACAGGCTTCTCGAGCATGTGCCGTGGCGCTTCCGCATGTTCAGGCGTATTTGTTTTGGACTAAACGCTGATAATATGTTTAGTCAGTGTAATAGTCTGTAAAGAGGTTGATAACTGAACATAATCATCCTATGCTTTTGAATCCTGGCAGACACTGTATCAGCATCAATAGAGTGACTGAACCCCGCACTAAATGAATGACCTGTAATTAGGGGTTCAATCACTGAAGTGTGTTTGTACTGATTCTTTCTTTTCCTCCTCTTCTTTATCATCATCGTCTTCTTTTCTGCCAGAAAATGTATGCAGGATCATCAGAATGTACGCATCTGCTCAGGTGCAAAGAGACACACACACCCGTCCAACACTATAATAGGACAATTTGCATTTTGGGTCTTAACTCTGAAACCCTGGGGGTTAAAAATAACATCATGTTTTTATTACATCTGCATCCTTGAGTCTGATTGCATTGCCTTCTATATAAAGCTGGGCGATATGGCCAAAAAAAAATTGTCATGATAAAAATGTTCATGTCAGTTCAGGGCTCAACACTGACCCGGTGGCCCACCACAAAAAAAATAAAATAATAATAAATACACAAATAAAATAGGCCTTGTTATTGTTTTAGGCCTAGATGTTTTTGATCCATGTAACCAGTAATAAATAAGGTTATGACACCAAAAACTGTGAGCCTAACTCGTATACATTTAAAAAATTGTTAAAGACAGTCAGTAATAAATTAAGAACAAATAATCAAATTACGAGCAAAATCACAAATAAATACAACAGAACAAACTAAATAAAGCAGTTATTTTCAGGTACAGAATAATTAGTAAACAAATGTAAAATATCTCTACATAGTCTTCACTGTATAAATGTAGATTAACCCTTATTAAAGTTATTCAGTCAAGAGCAGTGAGCAATTTGTTTAATTAACATGTAAAATAGACTGCAGGAATATTAGGCTGCTGTCACTTTAAGAGCTGCACGGATCCAACATACTGTTACACACGCATTGTATCTCATGTTTACCTTCACTTAAGACATAACCGACTGTTTACGATCGACAAGACGGGCAATTTAACATAGTTTTGTGCAAATATGTTCATCCAGTGTATGTCATAATAGCAACACTATGAATGCCAATTGAATGATTTCACATATTTAATGAAAGCAAAGATGTCTGAAATGGAGCCTACATTTAGGCCTAATTCATGGAAATATATTTATTATTTATATTCAATATACTGAATAATAACCCCATTGATTACAATGATTATTACGTTTAAAAAATAATAAGACTAGTCACACTTGGGGCCTTCTGTGCCAAATCTGGGTGGCCCATCTTACCCCAAGGGTCTAATTTTCAAAATCCAAGTAAAAGATACAACTTTTACGCCACAAATCCAAAAACAATGTGTCCACAAATTTCTCAAAATTAAACAGCGTAGCCATTCATCAAAAGTGCTGAGATGAGATATTTGTTCAGAAAAAAAAATTAGGGGTGGGTCATCTTACCCCAACGCAATGTGGATATTTGTATGTATAAATACGCACTTATTTATATATAAAAATATACACATTAATACTGAGCCACCAGATAAAATCTGCTCAGCACAAATTAAACATAAACACAGACTGCAGGAATATTAGGCGACTGTCACTTTAAGAGCTGCACGGATCCAATATACTGTTACACACGCATCTTATCTCATGTTTACCTTCACTTGACATAACCGACTGTTTACGATGATACTCGACAAGACGGGCAATTTAACATAGTTTTGTGCAAATATGTCCATGCAAGCTCAGGAAGACTTGAAAAGAGTATTCGCGAGTACCAGTCTGAGAGGCGCGGACTTTCGTGTCTAGCCTAATTGGCTAGGCTTAATTGCGCAAATTATCAACTTCCGTGAAGATGCAGCATATTTAATTAAACAATATATAATTTTTTATTTTTACAATTTTATTACAATTATGTTTTTTTTATTTTTTATACATTTTACTGTTTGAGTTTTATTAAAATAAGCAAATGTAACTATATGGTTTCTATGGTATTTGTATGAAAAACAGGAGTCTAAGTACATTTAGTATAAATGCAAAAATGCTATAGCCTTCTCACAAAATACTGTTTATATTCCATTACTCCTTTAATACATTTAGTATGGCTACATTAATGCTTTAATAAATTTCGATATGAATATCTCTTCGTAAATGATGGCGATTTGTAGATTGAAAAGCCTTCTGACTGTATCGTTGTATAGTGTATCTTTTGGCGCATAAACATTGTTTCAAACATTTTATCGAACTCTTGTTACTGTTTTATTGAGGAAAATTATATTGCGATTTCTCTCGCGAAAATATACTTATATATTATTAAATATATATTTTTTTTTTTATTTCCTCCAAACTTCACCAAATTGTGCACATTGCAGATAGGGATCAGTGTAACGTATCACAAGTTATTTTTAAATTTACAACAAAATATCTGAGTTACTTTTTCAAATAAGTAACGCAAGTTACTTTGTTTCCCCATTGCATGACTGACAGCTCTCCTGTCCGCATGCTGAGAGAAATCATGAGTAAATTGATGGCTATTGTAGTTCAGACTAGATGTGTGCCTTTACTCGTCTCACTAGCAAAAGATCAGATTCACGATTCCTCAAAATGAATAAAATCAGAAACTACGCAAACCTCCAATAATTAAATATGTTGAATAAAACAAATATTTCTACGCATTTAATCTCACTTTATTGACCAGTGTACTTGCTGCTGACCTTCGATGATTCAGTTAAACTGAAATGATTGTTTGAGCTGCATTTCCTTCAGTCTTATTATTTACATTTTAAAAACAAAAAAACAAGTCCAGGTGAGAAGAAGTAACGCAAAAGTAATGTAACGCATAACTTTTCTTTAAAAGTAACCAAGCAATTGGTTACTTTTTAAGTGAATAACGCAATATTGTAATGCATTACTTTTTTTAAAGTATCTTTCCCCAACACCGCTAGGGATGGTGCTGGCATAAAGTTATCAAAAGAATTTTGATATGTTGTTGTGTTGTTGAAGATATAACTGAACTAACTCGCTCGCTTTTCACGATTGACCTTTATCTCCTGAACGCAATGCCCAAACTTCACAAAACGCATAGATCACGGGACATTGTGAGGACACATAACCGTTTGATCAGTGACGTTGAAATCGTCTTCGGTGGATGTTGTATCAGATCCTGTAATGGGGGAAACATGGCCGCCAGCAGCCAATCAAACTATAGCAGCTAATAACTTCAAATATGAATGTCCAACCGTTATGAAATCGTACATGTGTACATCGTGTGAAAACGAGTTTGTGTACTAATTACATTTTGTGAAAATCATCTAAAAATGGCTCTGTAATAAGCAATTTTGTTTTCTCTAATAACTGCAACCTTGCGTGATATAATCAAAATTCTTGTTTCCTCTAAATCCTTGCTTTAAGCCTTAATAATTGTGTGTATCATAATTATATGTAGCCCTCAAACCGTATTCACTTTATAGCCCTTAATTCTGTAATTGTGGACAAATGTGGGCACAGAGGACTCAGATGTGATCCTATTTTTTATTTATTATAAATGTTATATCACTGTCTTCGATAAAATTTTGTCTATCCATTTATGGTGTGTTTTTTTATGTTGGGGGTATTTTTGAATTTATTTACTTCAAAAAGTACCATATTTTCTATGTAAATTATGCTTATTTTTTTTGAGTGTGAGTTTTTGCCATGATGAGAATGTTGTACAGGATCAGCCCTTCATTTGTGTGTATGTTAGATATGCATTGTATTGGATCTATTGATTTATTTTTACAAAAAAACAAGAAGAATGCTCTAAATTACAGTTTTTCCCATTCATTTCTATGGGTGCCCATTTTTGACCCAAATACAAGATTAAGGAGTTGTTGTTTTTTCACCCACTTAACATTGTAGAATTGAGTCAAAAAAATGGTGTGTTCAGGAGGCAAACTTAGGAAAATTAGCCAAGTCTTGTACCGCTCAGATCAAGGGAAGTATTTTTTAAAAATAAATTACAATTATTTTGCCCACATTTGTACAGAATTCGGTTTTAGGGTTAACTATATAACTCCTTATGATTATTTAAGACTTTTTGACTGCTATAAGACTGCGTGTGCTTATGAGGATACTTGCCAAAAATGCCTATTTTGACATAATTCAGTGTAATTTTGTCAGTTCAAGTGCGATAAGACTTTAAAGAGAACTCAGATCTATTCTGGCGCTTTCTGTGCGGGCATAACATTTTACATATTGGTATATTATCATATTGGTATTGTTTCAACACCAGTTGGTTAGTTAGTTAGTTACTACATGCTACAGAAGTGGGCATGGCAAGAGACTGACAACACAACAATGGCTTTTGATTCAGTTTTATTTCGCTCTCATTGAGTTAAAAGCATCAAAGATTCCCACAAATTCACACTGCAATTCACCATTACATGCAACAAAATCAGCAAATATTTTATGCATGGTTTTGTAAGCTCACTGTAAATGACACAAATACATACACACCCTGTGACAGCCAGCACAGCTTTAAAGCACAAATAAATGCACAGTTGTGCACATTTGTACTCTGCATCATCTATATATGAATACGCTGTTGCATCTTTTATACATTTTGAGGCTTATTTTGCTGCATTTGTGTATGCCGTTTGATCGGTTATGGAGCCGTGAAGTCTGCTGGATGAATCGTGGATCTGTTGAAGAGAATTTACTCTTGTAAAGCAAAAACAAACTCATTTTTGATCCATTAATGCATCTCTCACTTACTGTATGCGATCTCACTGTTTGAAGCCTGTCATAGGAAAGCAATGCGTGCTCATTTTTGACAGGAATGAAAACGAGGCTGTGAGGGATAGAAGTACAGTGTTGTTTAACAAGATACTGATTGTTTGGAGAAAAAAAACTTGCAGTAGATAAAGTTTTGAAGATGATGTGGTCTAGGACCTTTATACAGTGCTTGCCATCGTAAAGACTATCCCTCTATCCCTCAAAGCCTCGTTTTCTTCCGCATTAAATTCAATATGGCGTCTAACCCGAATAAGGTCTATAGGTGTGAGAAAACAACACATCCTGTGACATTGACACGAAGACACATTTAAACCCGGAAGATGAAAATAGTGCAAAAACAGCCCATCAGTGGGTGTTTATAGCGACAAATGACTCCCCGACTGTTGCAACTTCCATGTTTATCACAGATATTCTGCACCAGTGCCGATTTTATTATCTTGAACACATGAGATGAAACGCTGCTTTATTAGCACGTTTTATGCGATATTCCAACTTTGTGCATAAGTTAAATTCACAGTTTTGGATGGAAACACAGCTAAAGTTGTGATTTGGTCAATTTGATTGAAAACTAATGATTCAGAACGGTTTAGAGGGTTTCTGGTAGAGATCAGAGAGAACACATGAGCTGTTGTCTGAAACTAATCTTGATGAGGTGATGTTGTTACAGTGGAATTACTCAAATAAGTACTGTGTAATATTTATTAACTACATGTACTTACTAAATGGTTACTTGTAATTATGCAGAATTTACTGTTATTATACAGTAAGTACATGTAATGTGTGTAATTACGTCACCTTACAATAAAGTGGGTTAAACTTTATTTTAAGGTGTCTTTAGGCACGTTTCCATTACAGATTTGCGCAAAACTTTTGCGATTTTTTTTTTCTAAATGTCGACAAAAAACTATTGCGAAATAACGGCGTTTTCATTAACTGATGTTATGCGACTAAAACTTAATTTTTCCTCTCACGATAAGTAAAATCATACCAAAAACCATGGAAACGGACATTGGTGGGTTTATGTACTATACCCCAGCCACTGCACTGGCCATTATTATTAATGGAAGGAGATGTATGTGTGTTTTCCAAGCATTAATGTTAAGGAATGACCCTTATTATACTGTGAGCGGCTCATATGAGGAGTTTCTGGGTGTTTCTCCCTCAGATCTGCTTCAAGGTCTTTGATTGTGGCATTTATTTGAGGTTTAGAATCCATTATTCCTGTAATTCTTCTGTCTTTTATGAATTTAATGAAGAACTCTGTCTCGTATTCTGTCCAAACACACCGCGCCATTACGTCAGGTGACCTGTAAATGCGCAAAAACTGTTTCCATTGCAGTTTTGTGAAATATTTCTTTTTCCAATTGCCTGAAAAACCTCCTCATGCGAGCGTAAAAACTTTTTTGTGATAAATAGGAGTTTTTGCGAAATTGACGTGTTTCCATTAAGCGTATTTTCAATTCGCAATTTCAGTTTGTGCAATTTGAAGCGTAATGGAAACGCAGCTTTTGTTACAGTGTAATTATATATTTAAGCACTGAG
This sequence comes from Vimba vimba, assembly GCA_022828995.1. NCBI lineage: Eukaryota > Metazoa > Chordata > Actinopteri > Cypriniformes > Leuciscidae > Vimba > Vimba vimba. The sequence goes on along the minus strand of CM040832.1, from coordinate 3,310,422 downwards.
TAATATTAAGCAACTACATGTACTTACTATAGGGTTTGGGGTTGAGGGTTGCATAATTTACTGTTCTTACTATGGTAAGTACATGTAACATATGTAACAAGGACACTGTGAAACCAAATGAAGTGTGACCGTTTCTTGTGTGTCTTCAGCAGCCGAAGTCAAAAAGCGAGTGTGATGAGCGAGGAAGCCAGTGTGTCCACAGGCTTGAGCAAACCGGCGAGAACTTGAGCAAACGCAGGCAGAGGAACGCGCCAGACAACGCTCAGATCTCCATGCGCTCAGAGAAGATCCCGCTGAGGAGGGTGAGCGTCTGCGCTCCTGAGCTCCAGACGTACGCCGGAGCCAAGTTCAGCGAGCCGCCCTCGCCCAGCGTCCTCCCCAAACCGCCCCGGCACTGGGTGGGCGAGCGCCGGCTCCAGCACGACTGCAGCCGAGAGCAGATGTCCGAGCACCTGAAGAGCTTGCTCAAGGTCCAGGCCGAGCCCTGACCAACACGACATGAACATACACATAACCGTGCAGTTGTTTCGGAAAGCACACGGGTAAAAGAGATATTTGGGCGGATGCCCACTTGGACAATCACCATGAAGAACTGGACAGATGACTGTGAGAAAATGGTGTGTTTTTTAACCTTATATTGAAGCGCAGTGGACAGGGAACATCTTGTCAACTGTTGAACTGTGCAGTTGTTTCGGAAAGCACTCTTAAGACTTGTGGAAGTGTATAAAAAACAAAAAGTGTATTTTTTTTGTGTTCATTTACTTGAAAAGTCCTTGTAGTTTTGTTACTGAAGCTTATAGTTTTTTTGTTTGTTTTTTGCATTAGTGTGAGACCAGTATACGTGCAACAGTTTGCACAAGAATGAGAAGTGTATAAGAGATATATCACTTGGACAATCACCATGAAGAACTGGACAGCTGATCGTGAGAACAGAAAATGGTGTGTTTTTTTTAACCTTGTATTGAAGCGCAGTGGACACTTAAGGAACTAATTATGCCAATCTTCAAGCACTGATATGTTTTATTTCAATGGCTCTTTGTTTTTAATTGACTTAAGAATGTACCATCTTGCACATGGTCTGTTAGTGTCGGGATGTCGTGCTTGAACCTCTTCAAAACTCGTTTTCTCACTGCCTTTCCGCTGTATCGTCTGCATCACTTCAAAATGGAAAAAAAGGATACAGTAATAATTTTTATCTTTTTATTCTGCCCATTTTGAAATAAAGAGTTTTGGTCGCTGTTGTGTGTGTGTGTGTATGTGTTAGGTCTGATGTTTTTGTGCAGTGTGTTGCAAAAGTGTTCAGTCCTAATGTAAGTTATTCTCCCATTACTGAATAACCAATGTATCACAGCTTATTTTCTAAGCACTCAAAACTAAATATTCTTGTGCCCAATCAAAGGCCAATATTCCCCTCAAGTTAAAGTCCCCCTGTAGTGAAAATCAAGTTTTTAATGTTGTTTATATGTCTATGTGGTGTTTTTAATACGTTTTAAGACAAAGCATGTGTAAATTCATAAGTCGACAGCATTGCTGAGTATTTCCTTCTTAAAACTGCAGTGAACCAAAGACAGTCTCAAAAACACGCTTTGAAATCGCTGGTGTTTCTGACGTCACAAACTACCTTGTAACCAATCAGATCAACGTGTGATCGTCAACCAGTGGATCTCTGAGCTGAGTGAGTGAGTGGAGGCGGGGCTCATTTGCATATTCATAGAACCGTGCATAATAAATGAGGCAAGGGTGTTGAGTTACATTCAAGATATTTTAAGGCATGAAGGTTTTCTTTCCACAGGAAAAAAACGTTTAAATATTAATGTCATTTTGGTGATTAAAGATGAGTTTTAAGGGATACAATTATTGACTACAGGGGGACTTTTAAGGAACCCCTTCATGATAATTAGTTTGTGATTTTAACTAAAGTTTTTTGTTGTTTTTGTTGCCACCAGGCCCAGGCCACAATCCAATCTGGAATAATGTAAAACGCACTGTAAATCTCTATGAGAAGTCAACAGAATAATATTCCATATGGCCATAATAGTGACCAAAAACACTCAATGCTGGAAGAGCGCGTCCAATAAACCATGAACACGTTGCTTTCAATTAAGTCTAGTTTTCACCTTCTTTTTATCTTTTTACGTTTACAGATTCATTTCAGTGGTTCTGAGGTATAATAAATAGTTAAAGTATGGATATTTCATGTAGATTATAAATAATACGCACTCAGCAATTACATGCAAATAATATCCACAGTCATTTTAATGTAACACACTGTACATTTCAAGGTATTCAGCTATTTTGACACATGATCAGATCATGACACATGATTCCCATTCACTGTATCAAGACAAATATGTAAACCATATTTCCTTGTGGAAGGATGAGTGGCGTGTTCATAGTCCATGTAACCCATGATCTATGTTGAACAATTTGATACATTTCTGTATTTTCCAGTTCATGGTGAGGTAAAATTTCCAAGATTTACTTGAAATTGCTAAACAAACCACTATTTTGAATAGGCAATTTGATATTTATTGAAAAAAAATCTATATTTTTTGCTATTCATCCTAACAATGATATATATATATATATATATACAGTACCAGTCAAAAGTTTGGAAACAGTACTATTTTTAATGTTTTTGAAAGAAGTCTCTTATGCTCATCAAGCCTGCAGTTAAAAAAAAAAAAAAAAAAAAACAGTAATATTATGAAATATTATTACAATTTAAAATAATGCTTCTCTTTTTTAATATACTTTAAAATGCAATTTATTTTTGTGATGCAAAGCTGAATTTTCATCAGCAAGTACTCCAGTCTTTGGTGTCTTATGATCCTTCAGAAATCATTCTAATATGATGATTTATGATCAATGTTTGAAACAGTTGTGCTGCTTAATATTTTTTTATAACCTGAGATACTTTTTTCAGGATTATTTGATGAATAAAAATTTTAAAAGAACTGTATTTATTTAGAATAGAAATCTTTTGTAACAATATACACTACCGTTCAAAAGTTTGGGAACAATAACTATTTTTTTTTAAGAAATTAGTACTTTAATTCAACAAGAATGCGTTAAATTGATAAAAGGTGATGGTAACGATTTATATTGTTAGAAATGTTTTTATTTTGAATAAATGCTGTTTTTATGAATAAATGCTGTTAACGTTTTACTCATCAATGAATCCTGAAAAAAGTATTCCAAAAAAATATATTAAACAGCACAACTGTTTCCATCATTGATAATAACTGAGTATCAAATCATCATATTAGAATGATTTCTGAAGGATCATAAGACACCAAAGACTGGAGTACTTGCTGATGAAAATTCAGCTTTGCATCACAAAAATAAATTACATTTTAAAGTATATTAAAAAAGAGAACCATTATTTTAAATTGTAATAATATTTCATAATATTACTGTTTTTTTTTAGTTTTTAGTTTTTTTAACTGCAGGCTTGATGAGCATAAGAGACTTCTTTCAAAAACATTAAAAATAGTACTGTTTCCAAACTTTTGACTGGTACTGTATATAAGAAGAAAAAAACTTTTTCTTGTAATGACAGGTCATGTCAACTGCCCACATATAGTAACATGTATTATTTTATTGCTAACTGGCAAAAATGTATTACATGTTGCAACATAATAAAAAAGAACAATAATTTGCATTCCCGAGACTCGTATATTAAGCAGCAGCAGTCACTGCAGGTAGATGGACCAGTATATGATGTTGAAGAGCGAGTACGCTCCGGGGAAGATGACCCGCGAGTATTTGTCTATGGCATGAGTGTCTATTAATAAGCTGCTTTTTGAGGCTACAGCAGGTCTTTGAGTTCCCTGCTCATTATCCAGGACCAGATTAACCAGGAACTGCTCCTGTTTGTCCCCGCTCAGCTCCGACATGCCGTAGTTTCCCGTGGTCATCATGTCCATGTCACTGTAGCTGCTGCTCATCATCATGTGACCAGGATGGGTCATTCCACATGAACACGGCAACTGCTGATCATACAAGCACATGTTACATTAATATTACTCGGAACTGATCAGGTGAAATTTTCTACTTAAGAAAAAAAGTTGAAAGAAAATATCTGGGAAATTCTTACGTTTTTCTTATGAAATTCTTGAATTTATTGTATCCCTATTAAGCCTACTGTATCAAATCTGGCCTTTTGTATGATTCGGAAAATGTCCCCCTTTAGGGTGTTGCTGTTTTTTTTATTATTTTTTTATTTAATTCAACTACTATGCAAAAAGCACAAGACAAATTTAAGGCATTGTGGGACAGTTCAGAGTATGTAAAACAAACAGCTAAAATATAAAGTGAAAGTAAAATAGTAGTGCATTACATTAATATTCACGAGGCAAGGACCACGGCACAAAAAATTTTAAAAATGATTTATTGAAGAGAGTTGGGGATGAATAGGGAAAGGATGAAGTGGAAGGGGATAGATAGATGATAGGGTTGATCCGGGCGGCTGGTGTTGGTGGCCAGGGTCGGGTTGCACCAGCCGTTCGTAAGTTCTTTCTTAAACTGGACCGTAAAGTCCACACTAGAGGCTTAGTAACTACTAGCTAGTTTGTAACTAACTCTGTACTTTCTTCCGTTGCACCATTTGTTCGTAAGGCAGAACGTAGCTGTTTTCGGTCGAAGTCCACAGTAGTCGATTGTCGAGTTCTCCACTGTTGCTTAGTTACCTATGATCACGCACGTGAACTCGACAATCGACTACTATGGACTTCGACCGAAAACAGGATGTAAATACAGGTATGTGCGCTGGCTGAATTAACATAACTTTTATTGATATCTTTCACATCTACTGCAGTCAGATTCACCGTGTTCACTCTGAAGGAATCACTCACATTGGCTGTGCACTTGTAATGACACATCAAGGATGTTAAGAGGCTAAAAGCAGGTTTAAAACTTGCCCCATTGAAGTCAACAGGGTGCAGATTTTAAAAGAGGATAACACGGTGTAGGCAACACCGATTTTTGTCGTTGTTCTCTGTATTGACAGCACTCCAAATTTACAAAAAAATGTTAAAGGGACAATAAGTAGCTTTTTAGGTATTTTATTATCTAAAAGCAATATTTTTAATCATACATATGTCCTCAATGGTGTACAAATACCTCTGCCAATGATCTGACTAATCCTCGTAAACGAAGAATTTATTATCTTTATATACATGGGACGGGTAGGTCCACGGAGGCTTCCATGTAGTTCCGCCATCTTGAAAAACTATAATAGCAGAGAGGGACAAAAAGTACTAGACCAACGCGTTTCCACAACGCGTTTCGTTCAGAGTCCGCGTCACGTGACTGAAGTCAACAGAAGCGGAGGAGCAGAGCAGAGAGAGGTGCTTGTCACCATAGACATCATGTCTATGCTTGTCACTGTCGCGGCAAGTTTAAAAGGCTGCACTGTACGGTTATTTATACACCGTTCATTAATACATATGCTGAGTCACAGGATAAGGAGTCATCGTCGTCGAAAAAGTCCATAATAGGCCGTAAAAGGAATCGTGACCGGAGATTACAAAAACAAGGGTTAATGTCGGGATAGCTAATGCAGGAGGAAGCTTTCAAAAGAGACGCTGAAGTTTCCTGTTTTCTTCTCGACAGGTAAGTCAATGTTACTGTCTTATGCCGCGTTCCAGGCAACCTGTAACCCGTGTTTTTCCAACCTTATACCCGTGAAAGTGCACTGGAACGGTAGTCAAACCCTAACTTCCCACCCGTGAACTCGTACTAGATCGATTTACTCCCAGTTACGAGTTGGAAAAACACGGGTTACAGGTTGCCTGGAACGCGGCATACAAGCTTTTCATTGCTTGGTTGTATACTTTATTAGTTTATCGACAGTATAACATTTATAGTTAAAAGTTAACTATAAAGCTCTTTGATGAATAGCAGCTATTGAGTAAAGTAGAGAAGGCCCTAAAAACAAGGTTGTAAGTTTTGTTTGATCAAAACTAACATTCGTTTGTTCGTTGTGTCAAGTTGCAGTTTGTTTGAAATAACAAACCAGTTCACCCGAAGGAAAACTCGATGAAGTGCTAGAAGCTTAGCTTTTTGGTACATAACGGCTACCGTAGATGCAACACGCACTTTAAAAAGTGAGGCGCTGTGGAGCGCTATTCGTTTGAATGCAAAATACAATTTCACCGCTAGATGGGAGAAATTCCTACTTATTGTCCCTTTAAAGCTTAATTACCATATCATTACGCGTAACACCGAGAATTAGAATAATTGCGGGTGCAGATTTCTAAATCTGAGAAACTCATAGGTTCAGGAGGGCGGCGGGTGGATGATTTTGGTGATGTTAGACATGATCCGCACATCGCTAGTAGCCAACAAGACAGGTCCCTCTATGTTTGTCCCTAAATATTAATGATTAGCCTTGCTAAAATGCTTCATTAACCGCAGAACAAGTACACCTTATTAAATGATAACTGAACTGTCTTAGCTTAGCTTACCCGGCTGCTTTGTATTTTGCGCTCCTGCACCGTGGACAGGTAATTGACAGCGGCGTACTCTATCACGGAGAGGAAGACGAAGACGAAGCTGACCCACAGGTAAATGTCCACGGCTTTGATGTAGGAGACTCTGGGCATGGAGGCGTTCACTCCAGTGATGATGGTGGACATGGTGAGCACCGTCGTAATGCCTACAGAGAGATCCGTCTATTCAAAAGTGCATGCTGCAAAATGTGTAATTTGGGGCAGGCAAGTGTGTATGGGTGTGTGTGACTTGACTTGGTTTGCAGTTACGCAATTAATTGAAGACATCTCACCGAGAGGAACCCTGGCAGGAACGGCTCGTCGGTCGATCCAGAAGGACACCCATGACAGCATGACCATCAGAGTGGCGGGAAAGTACGTCTGAAGCAGGAAGAAGAAGATATGACGACGCAGAGTGAAGTTGATGTACAGACGATTGTACCAACCTGCAGGAGGAGATTGAAGGGGACAAGTGTGCAGTTTTAGTCATAAAGCACGAACAATCATGGTGTACAGCAGGGCTATTCAATCCTACTCCCATAGGGTTCACAGAGCCCCAGAGTTCAGATCTAACCCCAATCAAACCCGTAATAATGGAGGAATTCTGAAGACCTTGATTAGCTGGTTCGGATGTGTTTAATTAGGGTTGGAAGTAAACTCCCCGGTATGAACAGAATAGAAAAGCCCTGCATGCTGTTCTAGTCTTGACTTCTGGTCGTGACGTCGTGAGTGACAGTTGTTATGGGGGGGGATCAGGGGAAATCTGTTGATTGTCGATGTTGAGTGCCAAATAAGAGATGGACAAGAACGGTCAAAGCCATCAGGTGCCCAATTTAGAAACGAGCGAAAGATAAAGGTATGCAACTATGTTTTCTCTGTATGATTACGGTATCCATGTCATGAATGAAGGGGCAATATTAATTGGTGGGTATAACTCTTATTTGTTAGCCTTTTTGCTATGATTCTTGCTATGCTTAACAATAATTCGGTTTTAACTCAAACACGAGATCTAATTTCACCATAATATTGTGATTTGCAACAAAACTGTTACAAGTTCAGTTATTACACTGCAAAAAATGCTTTTCTTACTTAGTATTTTTGTCTTGTTTCCAGTCCAAATATCAAACATTTCTTAAATAAAGATGCATAACGTTATATTACTAAAGTAGTAAAATGACATAAGATATTAAGTCTTGTTTTCTGGGGAATAAATAAAAATTGATTTTTTGCTTAAAACAAGCAAAACATGATCTGCCAATGGGGTAAGAAAAATTATGTCTAAATTGGGGGGGCGCTCGAAGGGGGTCTCGCCCAGGGTGTAATTCAATTGTAGAACCGCCACTGAGAATGCCAGCAAAATGAACAAAGAAGCTAGTGCCCTAAAAATGATCCAATGATCCAAAAGTGTTGCATTTAGATCTGCTAACACTGCATCAGATTTCTTTTTACACTTTTTTTTTTTTTGCAGCATGGAAAAGTTTATGTCTGACCCTAGATTGTTCTCAGCATTTTTCTCAAACAAATGGAATGATTTATGTGAATTTGATGTAAATTGCAATATACAATATGTAATTGCACTAAGAATTATACTTAAAATCAGGATGTAACGAGTAACCGCTGATTCCCTATCATGAAGTATCCAAGTAAAACTGTTCTTTGAAAAGGAAAATAATGTAGAGCGGGACATGGTTTCATCCAGAGGTTGATGGAGGCAGATCTGAATGCAAGCTTGCAGTGGATTATAGGAAAGTACCCAAATGATTGGAGAAGTCCAGAGAGAAGTCTATCATTTCACCGGAAGATTAAGTTATGACATTCTGATTACAAAATATGAAGTTAACATTTTTTTTTAAAATTAAACATATGCATGGAAGGACTTTTCATTTCATGCTGACCTTTTGTTTAAGTTTGATTTGATTTGATGTTTTACCACTATTAGTGAAGCCAATATGGCGTTCTGACAAAGTGTCCCCTTTTGATTCTCACTTTTAAACTTTAAACAGAAAAGTCTCTTTTGAAAGCAATTATAAGTGATATCATAAGTGTAAATTAAGGGTGTCCTTGAGGACCAATGTCCTGTAGAGATAAGTTCAGGGTTAAGTTCAGGGTTACTATCTAGTAACCTCTTTACTTACAGTACTATCACACTATCATCTGATTCAGTAAATAAATTAATTGTTTAATTAAGTTATGCATTGCAAATGTTCTTACTTTGAGAATGTAATAATCATACAGATCAGCATAATCCACATCATGGACTTTCGATTTATTTGAAGGTTTGATAAAAGAATATACTGTTTAGATCCTTCTCCTATTTAGCACCAAAACTTTGGAACAATCTTCCTACCATTGTCCGGGAAGCAGACACACTCTGTCAGTTCAAAGCTAGATTAAAGACACATCTCTTGGACCTAGCATACACATAATACATTATAGACTTCTATAATCCAATGTTAGGTTGCATAGATCAGCCGGAACTGGGAACACTTCCCATAAATCCTGATGTACTCGTTACATCATAAGAAGAATGGCATCTACGCTAACTTTAGTGTCTTTGTTTATCCCGAGGTTTTCCCGCAGCCTCCCGGATCCAGATCTGACGAAGGACCTTCGCCTGGACCCGATGACAACGCAGTGCTGAAGTGCCAACTAGTCTCTCCCTGTGAAGGATCCCTTTACCACTCCAGATAAAGCGTTGTCGGGATAATTTCGGTTTCGCGTATCTACCCCGAAGTGATCAAATTCTGTATAAAAATGTTAAGGCCAGACAAGTAGTTTAAGGGTTGGTTTGTAGGGAATTACAAACCTGCGAAAACATATTCAAATGCGCATAACTATAGAATTAATTCTTAATGCGCACGTGAACGCCATCAGCGTTTCTCACAGGTTTGCGTTTAAAGTCTGTGTCGAGAGAACAATGTCGTTGCGACGGAAGTGAATCAATCAAAACTAACTTCAGCTGGAAAATATCTTTATTCAAGAACCGCTATAAAGACAAAACAATCTCTGTTACCTTAAATTATCCGTTTATCACTGTAAAGCTGCTTTGAAATCTACATTGTTAAAAGCGCTATATAAATGAAGATGACTTGACTTGATATTGCACATTCTGTGCGTTTCCTGCATGTATATTCTCTCTAGATACCTACATTTCACTTTTACTTAACCATCTTTAACTGTTTAAGCCATGCCGTTGTGGTTAGTTTTACAGGACATAAAAATAGAGTCTCCAAATAGTTTTAACTGCTTTAACAACCAGGAATTGTTAAAGGAATTATGGTATTACGCAACATACATTATGGGACAATGTGGAGGGTAGCAACAGCTGTCAGTGTAGGACTGATCAGTAGTGGTTTTAAAGTGGGATTAGAGAAGGATCAGTTCAGACACTCAGTGGTTCCCAACCCTGGGCCTGGAGAAGGGCTGGCACCATTATGAGATGTGGCCGACGATTCATTGTCTAAAGCCCTATTCAGACGGAATTAGTTTAGCAAAATGGAGTAATGTAATTTTACCAGAGGACGTCTGTAATTATAATGGCCAACTCGCACGGGATAAGAGATCTCAGTAAAACTAGCAGGAGTGGGAGGGGTAACTCCATATACACACCGCCGTCACACTCCTGTCGTCATGTGCGGATTGAGGGCCAGACTGGGGAGAGAGGTGCTGTAATAATGTAAAATATGTGAAAAATAATGTGTTTTTTGAACAATGAAGCATGAAAGCATATTCTAGTACATCCCAAAAACTAAATCAAGACTTCATAAAAGGACATAATAGGACCCCTTTAAAACCAAAATGTGAGAAGGTTAGTGTTATCGTTTTAGGCTTCGAAATTAAATCCATCTTTGTTGAATAATTGCACTGCCATGACTCAAAATGATGGATAAATCAACAGAGCAATGTCATTTGAACATAACGCACGTAATTGCTCAGCGTAATCCATTAGCAGCAGGCGTAATGATATGACGCAGTGCCTGCCGCCTGATAATAGGCTACCGAGCTGGGGACTATTTTCAGGCGCTGCGTCATATCATTACATGATATGGTACAGCAGCAAAGTTTCTTGATTATTATGCAGGAATGAGAGTGTAGTTCCTAGCCATATCAGCCTAGAAAATCGCAACTTTTCATTTTCAGTCGGTTTTAGTACACGATGTAACTACAGAAGAGTCAAGTTTTAAATAGGAAAAATATCGAAACTCTTTGGTCATTTTTTTGAGAGAGATGCTAATGGTCTTGTCCGGTTCAATTCATTATGCTAAGCTATGCTAAAAGTGGTACCGCCAGACCTGGAAATCGGCTGAATGGATTCCAAAATGATAAAACTCAACTGTTTAACTCTGGGGGAGTGGTAAAATTATTTCCAAAAAAAGTGGAGTATCCCTTTAAAGGGATAGTTCACTTTGAAAATAAATTTTGGTATGTTTTAGCTTACCTCAAGGGCATCCAAGATGTAGGTGTCTTTTTTTCCGCAGTAGTTTCAATTTTGATATTTTTAGGTCAAACCGTTCTTGTCTGTCAGTCATATAATGCAGGTCTATGGTCACTGTCTCAAAACACAAGCACAAAGTCCAAATTAAAATAATTCCCCATCGTCCAAATTAAACAATTCCCCATCGTAAGTACACATTGATGGCCTAAGACACGAAACGAGCGGTTTGTGTGAGAAAATGAACAGTATTTATATTGTTGTTATCTCTTGAAAACAGCACACGTCCAAATGATCGGACGGCGCGGGCGGGTATAGATATATACATAGATGTCGCCTTGGCTACGGTTTCGTTCCAATGAACTGCAGTAGCCAAGGCGACATCTATGTATATATCTATACCCGCCCGCGCCCTCAGATCATTTGGACGTGTGCTGTTTTCAAGAGATAACAACAATATAAATACTGTTCATTTTCTCACACAAACCGCTCGTTTCGTGTCTTAGGCCATCAATGTGTACTTACGATGGGGAATTGTTTAATTTGGACGATGGGGAATTATTTTAATTTGGACTTTGTGCTTGTGTTTTGAGACAGTGACCATAGACCTGCATTATATGACTGACAGACAAGAACGGTTTGACCTAAAAATATCAAAATTGAAACTACTGCGGAAACAAAGACACCTACATCTTGGATGCCCTTGAGGTAAGCTAAAACATATCAATAATTAATTTCAAAGTGAACTATCCCTTTAAGAGCGAGACCAGTGGAAGTACGGGTCTGAAGGTACTATACAGCGCCCCCTTGTGTCTTCTAATGGTGGGCAATAATTGCAGTTACCTGAAAAGACCAATTAATCAACGGTTATTTAAAAAACGTGACAGACCTGTCCTGGAGCACCACCAACTCTGCACATTTTGTATGTTTCCCTAATCAAACACAGCTGTTTCAACTCATGTGCTCATTAGTAGAGACTTCAAGATAAGAGACATCTAAACTGTTGGTGGAGCTCCAGGAGCCACTGCTTTAACTGTGCCGGAGATCCGATCATCTGTGCCGGAGATCCGATCATCAGTACCTGTGCTGCTGTAGAAAGCTAGTTTTGTGGTGGTGTGAAACTCCTGAATGAGGAACTGAGACAGAGAGATCTTCTCATCCGTCTGCAGAGATTTGTTTCCTCTCTTCCAGTACAGCATGAGGTCGTCATCAGTATAGGCATCTGCAAAGAACATAACACAAATACATATGAACTCACAAACACTAGATGAACACTGAATTTTCTGCTTTACTATGAAATGTGTCACATTACTCTGTGAGATGTTTAATTCAGTCCTGAAAATGTTGTGTTTAGACTCACAGCTCTCGATCTCCAGTGAGCATGTCTGGGTGTCCAGCGGAAAGTGACTGAGATCCATATTGCACATCGCTGTGACTGTGACCCTGTTGGGAGTGTATTAAAACTTGTGTCACAGATATATAGAACAAATACTCTGTACAGAAACCGTCTTATTTTAGCAATTTGGATTAGCCCTGTCAGGAATATAACAGCAGTGCAGCCTTCCCCCCCGCTTAACATTTTCATATTCATCCAAAAAAATGTCCATGGAATTATTTAATTATTACAATTTGCAATATAAATACATGTGCAAATAAAATAAAATGTTATTTAATTTATTTCATTCATAATCCTGAAGTGTCTCATTGGGGGAGGAATCCCGTTAACAAATGGGCTTTGAAATCATCTAGGATTCCCACATTGCAATCATGCAATGAGATTATTTTTAGTTTCACAGCCAGTCATCAACTGTTTATTACACCAGAAAAAACACGTCTCTATTAACTCCAAAACATACCTATATATAAAATGCACTGCAGTTTCCAGCTTAAATGAACATTTTTCCAATGAGCTTGGGTTGCAAACGTGATCTCTGACTTCAGAAACTCGGGTTAAAATGGGTTAAAAGCTGAGATTAACTTTGGTCCATAACTGTAATTTGAAGCAAAGCATCAGGACTGAGAAGAGAAGATACTCTCTCCAGACATAATCAATGCACAGTATACCCTTTTAGGAGTTATCTTGTATCAAAATAAAACTAAATGAATTAAACAGTATGTTGTTTATGCAGAGACCATAAATGACAATCACAACAGACTGGGCCGTCTGGCCAATCAGAGCATAGTTGCTCGCGGAAAGGAGGGATTTAGAGAGATTGATTCATCTGACGAGTCGTTTGAGAATCATTGAACAATGTGGTGATGTGCAGTGTATATTATGAGAAAATTAAAGTGTTTTTTTTACCTTTGATGCATAATAGGGGCAATTTAGGGTACAGTATAAATATAAAGAGAGAAATTACAATACATTTAAAAAGTATTCAGACCCCTTCATTTTACACTGTCAGGATTATGTTTGGTTTCCTTGTCTTTTTAGTCTAGTTCAGACTGTCAATCCAAATCCGATTTTTGTGCATATCCGATTGAAATCTGATCAAGTGTAAAGGCAAAAAATATGAAATGCGATTTTTACAAATCCGTCTTGAGCTACATTCATATGTGGTTTGAAATCCTATTAAAATCGAATTTCTGGAAATTCCGCGTGGTTTATGTGACTTTCTCACGCCACGTAAAACGTAAACGTGAGATGTCGTTATAGGAAACGTGTTGAAAGTCTCTGCAGAAACAATGCTGTGTTGTTGCAAAGTGCCGGACGAGCAGAAAATGCCATTATAACAGAGACATGTTTTGAGACCGGCGGAGACGACAGCACAGAATAAAGCCGCTCACGCCGGCCTCATCCGGTTCTGCTGCTGACTCAGAAGATTCAGGATACCAGAGCGGCGGATACACACTATCATGCTGTAAATAAGACAACTTCTGTATTGCAAACCCCTCCATGTTTCTGTTGTTGTTGTTTTTGACGTATTCCTACCAACACAACGTCATTGAACAGTTGCGATACACAGTCAATCATTTAAATCAGATTCCAATCAGATACACAAATAATCGAATTTGGACTGACTGTGTGAACATAGCTTTAGTTAATTTGTCTGTTTTTGTGTTTCCTTTCAGTTTAACCTTGTTATTTTTCTTTGGTTTCTGATTAGTTGCACCTGTCTCATTTTGTTTTCTTGATATAGATAGATAGATAGATAGATAGATAGATAGATAGATAGATAGATAGATAGATAGATAGATAGATAGATAGATAGATAGATAGATAGATAGACCTGAGGACCGGAGAGTGCGGGGGGAGGAGGAGGGTCAACAGGTCTGTGATGTACTGGGGGGCCTGTCCATATAGTGCTCTAAAAGCCAATTAAAACCAATTAAAAACCAAGTAAAATCAATTCTACATTTGACTGGAAGCCAATGGAGTGTGGATAAAACCGGTGTAATGTGTGTCCTTCAGTTGGCTCCTGTTAAAAGCCTGGCTGCAGCGTTTTGCACCATTTAGAGACGACTCAGAGAAGATTTGTTAAAACAAAGAGAATTACCATAATCTAAATCAGCTTTGGACAACAATGTTCTCAATTTAGAAATATTTTTCAAATAATAAACACAGTTTCTGACCAACTGTCTAGAATGACCATCCAGAGACATCGATTGGTCGAACAAGACACCAAGGTTTCTTAGGCTCAAGGTTTCTTTGTCTGTCATCGTCTATGTTGGAAATGTGGTTAGTGTATTGCAACATAAAATGAAAAAAAAAAAAAGAAAGGGTCTGAATACGTTCTGAATGCACTGTAAATCGCTAAACCCTAGGGATCAGCCATCTGGCCTGGGATAAATGTACAGATACTGGATCAAACGGCTGAGAGGGAGGAGCTAGCCTTGACACAACAGATTGATTTATAGATTGTAAACTGAGATGTACATAGAAGAAAAAGTCATTTTGTCCAGCAGACTGGGTGTGGGACGGATCTGAGATTAAAGCTCATCAATGAGCCAGCTTTGAGTCTGAATAGACATGTGGGTTGCATTAATCCGCCAGATTCCCACATGTTAATCCACAAGTTCACTCGTCTAAAGCAAGAACCAGAATCAGCGCCTCATGGAAACATGGAAAAGTGAATGTGTTGGTTTATATCTTTGATGGAAAACCAGAGATCTTGTTGTTTGAGCAAAATCAGAGTCTCTCCCACTGATTAGGTTTAGACTCAGCTATGTCATACAGCAAAGCTGGACGTAACATAACTCTTCTGATGACTGGCAATCTGTTTCTTGAGCTTTGATCGGGATTAAATTGAGCGCATCCTCAGTTCTGAGAGGGTAAATGTTAAATGCAAAAGCAATGCCTGAACAAAATGTCAGAGCTTTGTTGTAACACAAGATCATCAGTGTGTATGCGTGTGTGATTGGTTACCTCAAGCTGTAGAGCACTTTGCCATCGGGATACACTCGGAGCATGACGTTCTCCGTGGTGGTGTCATGGATGAAGGATCGTTTGGAATGGACAAAGAATGTGTCGGGTACCCAGATTTTCTTCACCAGCCGGCCATCGAAGGTCATGCTCTGGTTGGTGTTGCTGGGAAAGGACAGTCGCTCGTCCTTCCAGTAATGTCTCAGGTACAGGGTTATGGTGAAGTCCTGCAACACACAGTCCAATCATATATTCATCTTAACAACTCATTAAAAACAGCTAAAACAGTAGCCTTATTTCTGAGCCCTCTATACGGAAAAAGACAATGCATCTAGGGTGCTTGGAAATGTTGAATTAGAGCTCTTGCTATTATCCAAATCCAGTGGCAGTTCAGATCATGACAGCACTCAATCATTCATGATCCATCTTTATAAAGACGTGTCAATCTCCTACCATATCAACTTCAGAGATGGTGTCCAGACTCTCAAGCTGAACATCAACACCTACAGGGATCGCGGCACCTGAAATCAAGCACAATTTTTCCTTTTTAAATCATGATACATTGCAAACATTTGCACACACCACTGAGCTTTAAACTGTTTTACAATGCACGCAAGATCAAGGTAACAGTTAAATGTGTAATAATGGCAGAAATTTAACCACAGACCTAAATAACCTGCTCATCAAATCTATCCATTTATCATCCACTTCTGTAAGATTAGATCAGGGGTGTCCAATCGTCTTGTAGAGTTCAGCTCCAGCCCTAATTGACCTATCGGTAAGCCCCGCCCCCCTTAGTTACTGTTGCGACCTCAGGCAAACAAACAGAGTTGCTAACTGTCTTACAATGACGGCTGGCAGGGTGAAAACTTTGGACACAGAAGGATCACCTCTCGTCGAGGAGCATTCAAGTGGGACTTAAATAAGCCATGGAGGGATATATATATATATATGTATATAAGATTTTAAAATTAATATGGTATGTAACAAGATTAATTTGGAAGCGAAGGTTTACAGATCACAATGCAAGCCTCATGTTACGGTCGTCACGATCACAGAAAAACAACATCCAGGATCAACACTTCATGTACCGCAGTGTAGGATTACATTCATTTACATTTAACCAGTTTAATATGGAGAGGTACTGAAATGTAGACATTCGTTTATGTGTTTTGACCAAGCGGCAACCTCCCTGTCTCTCTCTTGAAACCAACACATAAGTGAATTCAGCGGCAATTCATCAACTGGCCGCTTGAGGCTGGCTGCAGAAGTGAGTCAAATCTGCATCTCCTCCATGTTAAAATGCCCAACTTTACAGAAGAAAAAAAACATGTTTACAGCCTGGAGCAAAAAGTTGCTTTGGTCTATACAGCTAATTCTGCCCTTCATGACGACTGTGAGGGGGGTGAATTTTTTTATAACTCATCCGTTTAAATTATATTAAGCCTTAAATTTCTGCATAATTAAGGGTGTGTCCACTTTTGAGTGACAGGTGGATTCCCGCTGCTGTGGTCATTAGTCATCATTAGCCGTTTGTCTGTTAGCCGTCACGTTACCTCAGCTAATTGTCTGACTGTAAAAATAAATAAATTCGGGAGTGACGCGCTGCCAAGATGGCGATGGTCAGCTACGCCCACTTTAGGCTTCAAAAACAGTCTTCAGAAACCTACGGGTGACGTCACGGACACTACGTCCATATTTTTTTACAGTCTATGGTTTTGACCTACACTGTACATGACGTGAGAACAGTTAGCTATTTAACGTTAGCATGGACTCACTAACTTTAATTGTAACTTAATATGACAACCAGAAAATGAACGTTTTGTCTTCATTGGGATTGGGGATTGAATCCTTAGGAAACCAGTTTACTGCGCACACATCAGTGATAAATAAACCGGGCTTCAGTCGCAGATAATTGGTCCGTTCGCGCAAATCTTATCACACTTTTGAAACGCACTGGTGAACACGCGCACAGTACGGTGATTTAATACATGAATACCCATGCCCATCCTCTCAGGATACCTGGAATCAGTGTTATAAGTACCCCAGGCACATCGTTTTACCATTTTTATGAAAAAACCTAAAAATGTCCGAGTTCCCCGTGCAACTGATACTCAACTGCCATTGGCTTATCTGCGTTCGAGGGGAGGGGCTTACCGATAGGTCAATTAAACACACCTGAAGCAGCTAATCAAGGTCTTATACTAGAAGCTTCCAGGCAGGCGTGTTGAGGCGAGCTGGAGCTGAACTCTGCAGGACTGACCCTCCGAGAGCAGGTCTGGAGCTAAAACTTCTGATAGATTATTATGTCTATGTGCCTGTGTTCACTCAGGTAAGAGGAGGGCAACTCTGGCCCTCGAGATCCGGGCTGTGTCTGAAATCGCCCCCTATACCCTTAGGGTACTACTTGAGGAGACAGCCATTTGTAGTCGTGTTCGAAACTATAGTGGACATTATCGAGTGCGCTCATTCAATCCCATAATTCACCTCAATAACGAGTCTACAAACGTTGTATGCTAAATGGCGAATGAATTCCCGTGACCAACCAGAAGATGGCGCAGCCGAATCTTCCATCCATCCATTTTCCAAACCGATGGTCCAATGTGGCTACAGTGTAATATCATACAGTTATAAATTCCTTTTTTACTTGATTATTACATTGTTTAATTAAGGTTTATAAATGCTAGTTTTGCATGACAAAGTTCAAGATAAATAGTTTCATTACTATTGGAGCTAGTAACTTACTGCCCCTTTTCCGGAAGTCAGTTGTGATTGTACGCCTGTCCAATGACCCATAATTCACTTGACTTCAGACATGATATTTGTTTTATTTATTTATATTAATGTGTAATGTGATTTAATGCATTGGTAATATAGAATAGATTCTTACCAGATACTTTATTAACAGAAAGTCGTTCTAGTGATTGCATTGTGTTGTTTAGAGATATTTGCGCGCGCCAGCATCAGTTGTGCGCTCCGTTAATTTTGTCATTGATTTGCCACCATAGTGGACTATATTAGTGGAGTAATGTAGCGAATACTGAATGAGGATATAGGGGGCGCTTTCAAACACAGCACCTGTGTTTTGTTAAGCTGATGCATTTTGGTTAGTCTTCGCCTGCCGTTAGGATATCTTCTTTCTGTAAATATAAGACTGTTTGCACCTTGATCTACATTAACTCTCTGTTGGGCCATTTAGTGACTTTTAGATGTCCACAATCTAATTGCTATATGAAATGCTCATGCTAATTCATAAAATATAAAGATTAATGATCTTAATGGATCAGAATAGAATTTAAAAAGTGCCCTTAAAAGCTTCTTTTCCAGTTTATCTTGACACACATTAGATAAAATCAACCCTCACAGAAAATTAAATAAAATTTTGCGACAATACATAAAACTTTTGCAATAGACCATCCAATCATCTACAAACCACAGTTAAAGACTTGGTGATTCTTGATCTGTCCGTCTACAGCTTTATAGCTCAATTAACACTAGGGTTTAGTTGAAATGTAAAATTAATTAACTTAGAAAGCTATTTAAACGCAGATATCTATTGACTCACCATACCGTCAGACATTTCTTGCAAATCTCTGTGTTCATCTTTAGCACTCAAAGAACAAAAAAAACTTGCATGAAACTTGTTAAAGGAAAAAGAAGATTTGTGAAAAACCCTAAATGTCCTTTTTTCCACCTTAGGACACCATTTGCATAAATGAGCGTATAGTATTTACAGTTTGCGTGAACTTTAGTGAAGATAAGGGCCGATAAGTGAATGCTCGTGGCACAGAGCCACAGTAAATCAGTGTTATAATCTGCCATGAGCTTATGTTAAGCTGATTGCCTGTGATGCCAGTCCAAATCCTCATAAGTCTGAGTCTTGTGGTGTTTATTAAGATCTTGGTATTTCATATCTGACATTAATGCAGTAATGAAAATCAGGTTGCTTATTAGTCCATATGCACCACAAATAAAGCCAATAAAATCATACTTAGAGCAAGCAGAAATCATCTAAGAAAAAAAGTAATCATCCATTTATTTTGTAATAAAATGTAATTAAAAAACTCAAATGTAACACTTAATAAAATTAGATTCTGTAGAATAACCAACAACTAGCTTGATTATTTATATAATTTAGAGTTAAATGTATATTGTTTTAGACGACTGCCCATAATTTCTACCTGAGCCTGGAAACTCTTCTCAACATATCTGTCAGTGCTTTCTTTCATCTTCATCTTTTCATCATTTCATAATTTTTTTGGGGCTCAACGTTTTCTTCTCGCCTCACCTCCGAAGCCAGGCCTCATGGTGAAGTCATGGTGATCTAACTCCAGGAGCTGCTCTGATTTTGTGAAGGGAGCTTTTGTGACGTCTGGACTTCTCATCAGTAAGGTGCTGTCAAAGAGAGAAATAAACTAGTGAAAGAAGTCACAAAAACATTATGATAAAGGTGTGGATAAAATTCCAAAAGTCAAAAACGACAATTATCAAAACAAAAGTATTCAGGAGAACATCAAGACAGGAGAACATGCAACGAGAACCAACAAACACAACTGAAAACTGAGAGGTAAAAATACATACAGCCAAGCAAAAAACGAAACGAGACACAGGTGAAAATCATAGGTTACTATGGAGAAAAAAAAAGGCTTAGTAACAGAAAAGAAGCGGGAAAATAGGGATCAACGGAAGCAGGAACAGAAGCAGGGAATCAATGAAATACAAATCCATAACTGAACATAAACCTGACAATTGCATCATGTTAATTGTCTGTATATGTCAGCTATTTTTTGCAACACATCATCACAACTGTTTGTGTTTATTTATTTACTCAGCATGTAAAATCATTTTTGTAATATTATTCTCATTACTTTAATTTTAATGTTACTCTCATTTCGGGATTGCAACAGTACTGGTGCCTTTAACCTGAGAATTCTTGCAAATGATATTCTGTTTATTATTATAATATTATATTTTTTTTCTATAGAAGAAATTGAAATGTATGAGTATGATCAATTTGACAGTAGTTGTTGTTGTACCTGCCAGGTTTACGAGCTTCTCTCTCTCTTCGGCTGGTTTCTCGTTTGGATCTGACAAATGCAGGAAGGGACATGACCATTAGATATCAGAACATAGCAACAACTCATTACACATTCATTATTATGCTGTGAAATAATTTTTGTAAGCATGATTTTTAATATTACTACCCATAAGTACAGTGGAGATCACTGGTCTTAGTATTTGTTATGATGCCAGCACTCGTGATGATCATGTTTTTCAGCGCGATTTGAGAATAATCCAAATAGCATCATGCTTTAGAGGAAATCATCTTTGCAAAGCAGCTCACATCAACAATGACACAAATTTGTTTATAACTGATTAAATGCCAAGAAATTGTTCTCTATGCTTTGTTCTACATTTCTTTTTTTTTACATTTTTCCTCAATCATCAAATTCAAAGCTTTTTTTCACATTTATTTATTTTTTCGTTTTGAATTTATATATATATATATATATATATATATATATATATATATATATATATATATATATATATATATATATACATATATGGTATTATATTGTTTCTTTTACTTTTGTATCGTAACTATGGCAGAAATAGCTATAGAAACAAGAAATAATTATTGATCAAGTGAATCATGTCATCCTCATCATCACTGCAGTGTATCGGCATCCCGTCTCAGCGCGAGCCTGTCTCAGAGACTACATTCTCCGTTTCTTCCACTCTTGCCATGAATAACCAACGCTATCCCACGACCAATTCGTACAAGTGAACGGATGAACGCATGAGTGTGTAGATGCTCGCACCTGGTTTGGTATGAACGGATGAACGCATGAGTGTGTAGATGCTCGCACCTGGTTTGGTATGAACGGATGAACGCATGAGTGTGTAGATGCTCGCACCTGGTTTGGTTTGAACGGATGAACGCATGAGTGTGTAGATGCTCGCACCTGGTTTGGTATGAACGGATGAACGCATGAGTGTGTAGATGCTCGCACCTGGTTTGGTTTGAACGGATGAACGCATGAGTGTGTAGATGCTCTCACCTGGTTTGGCTGCAGGTCTGAAGCGCTCCGGTGGAGAGAAAGCACGCGCACAGTAGAAAGCTGACATCCGCGTGCATGATGCGCGCCTCAACATGCAGCCATGCACGCGAATGCTTCTAGAAACAGTTAAAAAGTTCAAATCACCAGCACTGCCGCCGGACCCTTGAAGAAGGTCCTGTGCCATCTAATGCACTCTGCGTGCGGTTAATCTGCATTAGCGTGAAGGTCAGAGATGCTGTTTGCTGCACCAGGAGGGGCTTTCACAGGTTGCAGGGGGAACAGACATTTGCTGGCTGGATATTATGTAATGTTATGTGGGTATTACGTGTTATTTGAATTACACTTACATAATCCAGTGGTATAGTCGCTGAACATTGTTCTAGTTTCCTCCAAATGGTATCTCTGGAATATTTTTTAAAAGGTGTTAAAAGTCAACATTTTTACAATATTTAATGTTCGTTCAATCATATTCGTGATAATTTGGAGTATAGGCTATAAATCAAAAAGAGTTATGACCAGTCAATACATTGGACTTTACAGTCATTGGAACTAACTTGTGGTAAATCAGTAGCAAAATCATATTTTCTCAAACCATAAAAACATGTTTTTCTTAAATGCTTGAAATTAATGCATTTTTTGCCGAGTGTATATGTGAATTTCTTTACAAAACAAATTAATAATTAAATATTATTTTCTTCATCAATAATTATACAATATATACATTTAATTATAAATAAATATATTTTTTCATTTAGTGGTGTTTATTTTTGGTTTATTCTAAAATGTGGGAAACAGTCATAATAAAGAATAAATGTGTGTCCAAACTATTCATTGATTTAATGTTTGTACAAAAATAAACAAATCAAACAAATAAAAAATTACATCTAATTGTAGCACAATAAAAAATATCTTATGATAATATCTTATACGGAAGCAGACTCAAGAGATGGATATAAAGTTAACAGGAGTTTATTGACAACACAGATTGGGAACAGAATGCAGGAAAGTGATATGAACAGATATGGAGAGCGGTGAGCAGGCGATGAGTGAATGAGTCTTCGCACAGGTATGAAGACTGGAGGTGTATGAGACGGATGACAGGAACGAGGAACGCTGGAGTGGAGACTGGAGAATCAAGGTTATCGGTGGGTAAGAGTCCTCTTCGTATGAACGAGACCGGACAGTGAACTGAGCTGAAGAGTGTGTCTTTATAGTGGTGGTGATGATGGTGGTGATGAGGTGAGGGAGTGCGCTGTGATTGGCTGGTGTGAGAGCCTGACTGATCTGTAACAAATATGATAATTATTCAATACCATAATATTTATTAAAGTGCCATGGCTTTTACATTATACCTTTTTCCTTACACAGTATTTTACATCTGCGGACCTAATGCCCTTGCAAAAGTTTGAGAGATTCATAAATATCAAAACAAATTGTAATTATATTCCAAAATGTCTAAATACATTATATAACAAAAAATGTTTTAGCATGTACTGTATATTCAATATCTGAAATGTAAATGTCACAACTGAATATATAGCCTATATGTAAAAAGGTATATACCCTAGCCAAACCTTTCTTTGTTGCATATCATAAGCTGTTTTCATGGCTGTTTGTTATAATATATACGTTTAATATAATCATATGCTGAATGAAAATGTACAATGTACAATTGAGTCAACCTGTTTTCTTTCAGCATTCACATGCATTGCATGTGTATTTATCTGTCACTTGTACAAACACATTTGTTTAATCTGATTAACTGATAGATTTCTCCATTGATTAGTCTAATTCTACTCCATTACGCCACTTTGATTGTGCCGTTGTCCAGGGCTGAGGCTGGCAATTAGTTTCAATGTGAACATTCAAATCTCTGCCCAACATCACATGCAATAAACAGTCAAATCCTACAGTCAGTGCTTATGACATTCTGAATGATACAGAATTATGTCAATTGTGTCTTTTGAGGATGCAAACTTTTAATTAAAAATGGAAAGCAATTGTAATGCGTGCCAGGAAAGCGAGTGAAGAAGCGTATTTAAGTGCAGGAGTTTAATAATAATCCAAACAGAACAACCAGGAAACGCAGAGAGCACAGAAAGCTGGTGCATGCATGAAACCCCAAACATCCACTGACAAACCACAAGAGCTCTATATATACACAAGGGACGAACAAGACACACAACCAGGGACTAATCAACATGAACAACTACAGAGGACTGCAAACATGAAAAAACACAAATGTCCAAACAAGACACACTTTATTTCTCCACATATTGCAAAGTTTTTTACTCATTGCATTTTATTGTTCGGATTCCATTGTTTAGTAGTCTTTCGGTTTTTGACTGTGTTGATGCAGACTTCAACTGCAGTAAGCGAGATCAATCTGTCTAGAACAGACCATCTGACGACACCTGAGTTCATGTCCATGATGTTGGGTCGGCTATCCCACAATGCCTTGCCTGACCCTGTACCAGACAGGCAGAGTTACTCCCATGGCTATTATGCAATTAAATGAGCTACTGTCAGTAGCGAGATTGGCCAAGATATTTAATTTCATGTAACCATTTTTAATCTTTGAAAAAAGGAGGCACTATCAAGTTTTTGACCATGTGTATCTAGGTGTGTGTTTCATCTATGATGTGTCCTTTAATCCATGATTATATCCATATTTCCACTAGGTTGTTGTCCTCACACAATGTCCTTGTTTCAGCTTCCTCTCTTTATACGTCCTCTGCACCGTCTGTGATCAGAGACATTATATCATCCACAAACTTCAATGACTTGAGTTTTGTAACACAATTATGGGTGCATAAGGAAAACAGAAGTGGGCCTAACACAGAGCCTTGAGGGTTTCCAGTGTTTGGTGACCCTTAATGAGGGGAGATGGAGAACATTCAATTAAAAAGGAAGGTTTTTCTGGCTGACATGATCCTGGATTTACATTCTTGTTGGTTCTGGAAAAAAATCTCAATCAAATTTAGGAACAAGGATAAGAGCATGGTTATGGTAGCCATGGGATTGGGAAGCTTGATCAATGTTCTTATCAACTGTCCTTTCATGAAAACGTTAGGGATTCATTAGTATTTTAGTAGTGTTTTACATTAGAGCATTAGTGTTACGGATAGAGGAAGGGCTATGGAATATTATTCTAAACATCAAGCTGACGTCAAGCTTTTAGGTAGTAGTACATTTTCAAAACTCTTAGTACTTATTTCACAACAGATCATCGAAATGCACTACAGCATATTTTAACATTAGTACAATACACAAATCAACATCCATATCTCTCTATAAATTACAGGAACGTCTGTCTGTCTGTATGTCTGTCTGTGTGTCTGTTAACCGCATATCTCTCGAACCGTTAGTCCAATGGATTTCAAACTCGACAGGTGTCTCGCTACGGGCACGAGTAAGTGCAGTGCCAAGTTTGACGTTGTTTGGATGAGAAATGCAAAAGATATCGTTAAATATATCATTTTTAAAAGGTTGTGGTTTAAAAATAAACATTCTGACATAAACACTCAGTCAGCTACACTGTCTACTTCTGAATATTATAGTTTGGTTCCAGAACGTGATAAATCCATTTTGATTAATTTGAGTAAAAATGTGTTTTCTTTACCAAGAAACCAACAATTACTAAAAACACACACGAAAACTGATTTTGCACGGGCACTTTGCACTGCTCCCTGAATCGACACGCTTATTCATTTGTGGATGTAAACTGAATCTATATGTCAGCTATGCTGTTTACTTCTGAATATTATGTTTCATTCTGGTGCGCTTAATGTTATTGCTACTGTGTAATACTAGCCTATGCTATTCACCAACTAAACATATCCTATTCAATGCGTTCACAGTCTCTTTCACGGGCATCATTTGTAGTTGCCTATTCACAAACTGTTTGCTCAAGCATAGCGTTCTCTCTGAGTTCACTGTGTGCTTTCTACCATGCACAAATAAAAATGTCACTGAACTTTTGCTGTGCAATTGTAACAATGAGCATTCAAACACACCAAACCAACAATTACTAAAAACACACACAAAAACTGATTTTGCACGGGCATTTTGCACTAGTAAATATTTAATTCGCAGTAACTGGCTTTCATAATGCTATTACTATCAAAGTTTTAATTTATATCTCTTCTTTTTCATTTTACAACACGTCTATCATTTAATCCAAATAATCGATGTTTAATCGACTGGTATGTCTATAGCGGGGCTGTTTCAAATGAAGCCTCATAAGGGCCATCATTCTTGACCGCATGGTTAACAGAGGCCTTACCATAGTAGAGACTGCTAGGTTAGTTCACCATAACCTACAAAGATCTACAAGTCTGCTTACTATTCACAATACTTTTACGGTACAGTAAATGGCATTACTGTATAAAATAGTGCATAAAGTATGAGGGAAACGTCTCAATGTGAGTGGCTAAATATTAAGATGGTGTGGCAGGCTGTACACCATTTCATGGATCATATGAGACTGAACGCCTGATAGTTTTTCAAAATGAACTTGAGAAGGCCTGTCAGGGTGAAGAAATCTCCTGTCTTGTGTTATTGTGTGGGGATAATGTCAGTTTCCATCATGCAGAGCTGGTTTCAGGATCATCTTCGGTTCATGACCCTATGTCTCTCACCATATTACCTTTCCTCAACCCATTGAGGAACACTTCTGTGCTTGGAGGAGGAAGGTGTATGATGGCCATCCCCATGAGCATGTCACACTCCTTCATGCCATAGATTAGGCTTGCAATGACAACAGAGCAATGTCAAGCAGGAATTCATCATGCCTGAAGGTTTTTCCCACGGAGAGATATTCAACGAGGATATTGATTAATATATGGCCAAATGTTGAAGACAGGCTTAATTATTCATTCATTTGAGATTTACCATGTGTGTGTGTGTAACTTGGATAGGTTAGTGTGCACACACACACACACACCATTTTGCTGTTCCTTGCTCAGTCATTTCCTGCTGGTATTGAGAATCGAACCCTTCGGGTCACAAGTCCAACTCTCTAACCATTAGGCCATGACCGCCTGTCCCTGTATAGTGTAAGATTGCTCAAAAAACAAACACACAAACAAAACAAATATTGAACATTGATGGAGCAACAAATTTTGTGTGAAAATAAATCATAAAAGTGGGTTCTTTTGTTTAAAAATCTTAAATGTACAAAGTGGCAAGGTGGAACTTTTACCTCACACTTATATTCTTCAGTTATTGAAAAACTGTTGATTTAATTTCCTTGGACAAAACCAAACATTATTAGCACAATCTTAATTTCAAATATATATTTACCAATTGTATAGATTATCAATTGCTACATAAATCTATAAATACAAAAACACATTACATATTAGATCAAATTAGCGCAGAATAAACTCTGCACTGCTGCCTGTGATCGCGTCTAGAAACAGCCAAACTTCCACAAGCATATGTGGGTGTGTAGGAAAGTGCAGCGGTGAATGGTTTTATCATCTAGTGGTTTAGAGGAGAGCCAGCCGTCTCAGACCAGAAGCTAATGTGGAGATTATAGCCTCATTAAGGCTAGGGTTAGTAATAGGGCGGATTAGGCAATCGTCGGCATGAGACAGCCGGCATAATGTATGATGCAGCGGCTCTGCAATCTCCTTTAAAGGGGTGGTATAATGCCCTTTTCACAAGATGTAAAATAAATCAGAGAGTGTGTGTGAAGTTTTAGCTCAAAATACTGCACAGATATTTTTATATAGCATGTTAAAGCACTTTTTGAGGGTTAGCAAAAACGCACCGTTTTGTGTCTAGCC
The DNA here is from genome assembly GCA_022828995.1 of Vimba vimba. NCBI lineage: Eukaryota > Metazoa > Chordata > Actinopteri > Cypriniformes > Leuciscidae > Vimba > Vimba vimba. Next base: position 3,283,276 of record CM040832.1, on the reverse strand, counting down.
CTTTAAATGCAAATATGCTGCTGTTCCCGACACAGGGGGCGGGGTTTCAAGAGCTCGTGTGTTAGCAGCTCCGATTACCTCACGCAGACACACACTAAAATGACAGAAACTGTTCTGCCTTTTAAACGGAGTCAGACAAAGATGGAGAGATTCAAGAAGAAGTGACAACATGTAGAAAGCAACAGGACGTTTCAGAATGGTTAGTTGATGAATTTATATTGCTGATGTGGAGTTAACTATCTTCAAGTAGCATATTCTGTCATGATAATCTATAAATCGCTCGTATAGGAACTGTTGTGAGATGCACACAGAGTGACTTTCTATTGCATGTGAAAAGACGGATGCTACAGTTTGAGCTGACTCACAAATGTGACTGCGTGTTCCGGGGGCGGGGTTTATGTAAATTTTAGGGTTGGTGATGTCACTAACCCTGGAGTTATGGTGTAGTCTCTACCAGCCTTAAATAACGATTTCTTTAAAAGTAAGTAAATATCTCCCTTTGCTTTGAACTTTAAGCGTTGTAACTTTGCAGATGTTGTTTATGCTCAAAAAGCAACATTACACACTAACTAAAGTTAGAAAAGTGAAATCATAATCAACCACCCCTTTAACTCCAGTGCATCTTTAGCCCTGTTGTATCCTACATCTGAGAGCTGCTTGTACATGTCCTCAAGATCAATGCCAGGACACTTGTGCTGGATTCGAATCCGGCCTGCATCATATCATGCGGTTTCTTTACTTTCAATCAATGGCAAAAACCAATTTTCTTTTACTTTCGTTAATATATAAGCAGTATAATATGCTCCAACAACAATCCCTTTGCAAGGCAACTCAGCAGTACACAGACCAATAGATGAGATTGAAGAATATAAAGGCCCCTGGGAAGATCATGCGAGAGTAGGCATCAATGGCGTGAGTGTTTTGGATGATACGGAAGCCTCTGAGGGTCTTCTTTTTGGCTGCTGTGGCCTCATTCGCCAAAGACAGGCACACCACCATGTGTTCCTGCTTATCCTCAGAGGAGACGGGAGCCTGGGTGTATCCAGCCAGGCCATTGACATCAGACTTACTGTACGCGTCATCGAGCAACATAGTCCTTGTGTGAGATATGTCACATGTGCAGGGTAAAGGCTAAAATGGATAAACACAAACACTTTCATTACCATTTAAAAAACTTGTATCTTGGCTGCAGGGTGCAAGATTTGACTTATTTAATTTAGGCTTGAATAAGACAAACAGATAGCCCACCTAATATTACCTAAAGGACATGTAACTTTCAACAAGAGGAAAGTAGGCCTACTGTAAGACAAACTTTGAATATCGGCTTCACAAACTCCTGAAAACCAAAAAAAGAGATTTGAAATCTGAAGTGATATAGGCCTTGCTATAGTCTGACTGGTTGTGAGGACATTGCTATATGGGTATTTGTCACTTGAGCCCTTATGCATACAGTAACTCCTCCTCATGGGAAGTAAGGTATTTTCAACATTTACAAGGGAAAGGCATGTGATTTTATAGCCATCCAAATCCAGAATGTCAGTGTTTTTCTCCTACATATCCTACGTGAGATATCATGGCCAAATGATTGATTATTGAACTTACAAAAAAGGATCTGTAACACTTTATTTTGATGGTCCCTTTTGAACATTCTACATAAGTTAGTAGACATACTTACTTATAGTCAACAGAATGCGTTAAAGGGACCATCAAAATAAAGTGAAACCAAAGGATCAATCCAAAAGTTGTTTTTTCTAATTTTTTCTTTTTGATCACTGCTAAGCTCCATATGGTAACTATAACCACAAAGGTAATGTGCATTTTAACTCTTTCCCCGCCAATGACAGAATTTTCCGGCAATACATGTTTTCACTGTTATACAGTAGGGATAACATCTTATGCATCTTCTGAAAGAGTACTGAGACTCCAGATCCAAACACACGTGAAGAGGAAGCAGAAACGAGCGATAATAGTTTTGCTTATGCACATATGTCTTTGACAAAAACATGATTTTTGCTTAAAATGTTGCTTTTTTATGAAACTTACCCACATTCAAGTGTTGATTTAAAAGGAATGCATGAAGATAGAATAAAATAGTTTTTTTTTTTTTAAGCAGATGATCTGTTCTTTATATATATATATATATATATATATATATATATATATATATATTGCATGTTTAGATATTCATACAACAAAATATTCTGGGGGCCATGCAATTTTTGTGAAAATGATCAAAGAAACTTTTTTTTTTATGCTGGCGGAAAAGAGTTAAAAATAGACTTATTTACAGAAACTGTTTACAAAAATAATATTATGTCACCACTCAAATACAGCGAGTAAGAAGAAAAAGAAGAAAGATAACTAAATCATGTAAACTTCTAAATTATAAACTTCCATTATTATGGCAGCAACAGGTGTACAATTTGAAAATATGTATACATTTATATCAATTAGGGCTTGGCTGACTAATCATTTTACTAGTCCAAGTAGCCAGGTCAAGTGTTACCGTATAAATAAGAGGTTGTGTTAACTTCTTTCTGATCATTTCCACATTTGTAAAACGGCATCCAGTTTGGAGAGATAAAACCATTGCGCACCGATTTTCCTATTAATAAATGTAAATGTTGTAAATCTTGGGGGTTACCAACAATATGTTTTGTCAAGCCAACATAATAAAGATGACAAAAAAAAGGTTAATAATAAAAGCAATTAATAGAGGAGATTAAATAAGGAGATTATCTGAAAATAATTTACCTTCTCTCTTAACTTGCGATCCTTCCCATCATGCACTGTGGTCAAGTAGTTTACGGCAGCATACTCGAGTACGGATAAAAAGACGAAGACGAAGCTGACCCACAGGTAAATGTCCACGGCTTTGATGTAGGAGACTCTGGGCATGGAGGCGTTCACTCCAGTGATGATGGTGGACATGGTGAGCACCGTCGTAATGCCTACAGGAAATCACTGTCAAATTCTCCCACAAATAGTGTGTCTCTATTTCATCTCCACACCAACTACACATTTTGCATTTTAATGTGTGTTTTTCTTTCTTTCGTCTGCACTGTGGGATGTTTTATTGCAGTGGCAACTGATTTTAAGGGATAGTTCACCCAAACATTAGATTTCTGTCATTAATTATTCACCCTCATGTCGTTCCAAACCATAAGACTATCGTTAATCATCAGAACACAAACTAAGATATTTTTGATGAAATCCGAGAGCTTTCTGTCCCTCCATTGACTGCAACGTTATTATCACTTTCAAGGCCCAGAAAGGTAGTAAAGACATCGTTAAAATAGTCCATGTGACTACAGTGGCTCAACCTTAATGTTATGAAGTTATGAGAATACTTTTTGTGCGCAAAACCCCCCACAAATAACGACTTTATTCAACAATCTCTTCTCTTCCACATCAGTCTCCTCATTTGTATTTCTGAAACTTTGTATTTGTCCACTGTCAATACTTTGATGAGCACACATTAAAAGTTCAACATCATCTGCATGAATATTAAGTCTCAGAAAGCAGGCATTGATTAATTTACTGAGATCTCATGCTTCATAGTTTTCAACCTTGATTCAAATACAGACCAATTAATAAACACTCTTTGCACACCAGGATGGTTGCAGAAACAAGTAAACCCAGTCCCCTTCAAATCTACGCTTGTAGTTAGCATTGTTATATTTGGCTGTCCAAAATAATTAATAGGCTATTCTTGAATGTAACACAATATTCTAAGATTATAAATGAGAATATTTGTATCTAGAACTGTCAGATGCAATGTTAATCAACAAAAACTGGTTTCACCTAATGAGACTCTGGCAGGAACGGCTCGTCGGTCGATCCAGAAGGACACCCATGACAGCATGACCATCAGAGTGGCGGGAAAGTACGTCTGAAGCAGGAAGAAGAAGATATGACGACGCAGAGTGAAGTTGATGTACAGACGATTGTACCAACCTGCAGGAGATATGAAATTAGAACAGAGAATAAAATGAAAAGAAAAATAAAAGTATTCTGAATCTGAAGACTGAGCAAGGACTGACTTAATTCTTAAAGAGATAGTTCACACAAAAATTGACTCTCATTCGTTATGTGGTTTAAAACCTCTAAGACTTTCATTCATCTTCAGAACTCAAATGAAGATATTTTAAAATTAACCAATGAGGTTCATTCTCGTGTTACGCAACACCAGGGGCGGCGCTAGGGCTGGGCTAAGGGGGCTTAAGCCCTGAATGTTTTTAGTAAAGCCCCGAATATTTTGTTACCTTGTCTTTCTCATAGAGCAAAACAATTAATCAGAAAAACAAATGTGAGTCAGATTACAGCAGCCGCGATTACCTAATCATGAAAAGTGCATATTACAGTTTTATTTATATTTTTCCCTTTGCATTAAAGGTACTTACGACGTGCTTTTGTATTGTTGAGCATTGTAGCCAATCACAGACATGTCTGATGAACGCATCGGCCAATCAGAGGCGTTTAAATGAGTCGCTGTGCTGAAGATGTGTTTTGCGCAAGCTCTGCACTTTCGCAAACCTGTCATTATTATTGGCAATAAACTTAAGATGCAAATAAGAGATTCACTGCAATATACTTGATATTCTTGATGTTGCTCTGATGCGCTCTGATGTTTGTTGTTAGGATGACTAAAAGTTCAGTGGTCTCGCTCATCATTGTCAAAATGATTAAAGAAGTGAACGAATGCCTGGTAAAATGTAAGTAGATAAACATTTAATATTTGACTGTTTTACAATAGAAATGTTCAACTACCGACAGTATCCGGTGACGCAAATTACTCAACTTTTTTTATTTATTAATTAAATTTTGCCTTTTTGAATTGAAAATATGCTATAATTTCCTTGATTAATTTAGAGAGAATGCATGCATAATTAAAAATAAAATATTATTTGCAAATAGTTAAAATTATTTCACTAATACAATAAGCCTTTCTTTCTTTTTCTTTATTCCCTTAAATCGCTTTTATAATTAATTAATTCCTTAAACTAAAAATACCCAATTTTAGTGTGGGCTAAAGCCCCGAATATCCGCTGACCTGAGAAACGCCCCTGCACAGCACGCTTGAGCTTCAGCAAGAACCAATGAGGTTCATTCTAAACCTCTGTTAATCTCAATAAGGACTTTTGTACACATATGACAGAAGTAAATCTGGTTTGTAATAAGTGAGGCTGGTAATGCTGTTTGTGGAGTTGTTTAATAATGTTGCAGTCTGACATCAAATGTTTAGACGTCAACCCAATTTTAATTTTCAACCAAAATTTGAAGTCTGAGCGATGTTGGAGTCCACATCCAATAACATTTCTAGCTGGGGTGACCTCACATTGTGGCCATATGTGTTGACTGGGTAATAAGTATTTACGGATAACATATTTACAGTATTCTGTTTACATGAGCTCCAACTTAATCACAGCCATAATCGCATTATAAGTGTGTCCATAAAGTGCAAGCAAAAAGAAGCCACTGATGACCGAATTAAAAATAAGAGGGATTGAAATGCAAGTCAGTATAAGGTTAAAACAACATTCAAATCAGATGAAACAGTTTTGACCTTTATTTGCATGCAACACAAATACAATTTGTCCAAGATGTCTGGGAAACTAATAAACCGTAAGAGTGCAAAGCGACAGCACGTTATGCACTGGTAGACAACTGAAACTGAAACCGATCTGTGTAGTTTACTCTTCTAAAGATAAGCGTGTGCACCTGTGCTGCTGTAGAAGGCCAGTCTGGAGGTGGTGTGGAACTTCTGAATGAGGAACTGAGACAGAGAGATCTTGTCATCCGTGCTCAGAGATTCATCTCCACTCTTCCAGTAGAGCATCAGGTCTTCATCAGTGTAAGCATCTGGACACATAGCAGATGAACGAATGTTTGCAGAGACGCAAATCTAAAATGGGTTGGTCTGAAGTAGCTTCATTATTCATAGGTGTGGTTTGGGCGTAACGTGAAATAAACCAATCAGAGCGTCATCTCACATTCCCTTTAAGAGCAGGCGCACTCGTTCCACGGCGGATTGCTATTATAACGGCGGATTTGCCAGACGCATGCCAGGAGCGGTTCACAGCCGAGGAGACCGACGTTCTCGTCAGGGCCGTAAAACACAGAGAAGTGACATTGGGGATGGAGAAACACACCCAAATTAGCTTCGGTTAAACAGGCGTATAATAATTTGGGTAAATGTGTCAGCTAGATTTATGCCTATTTTTTCACATCTTCATGGACACAACAATGATTTCCCTCGTGTGGTAATATTTTTCCTTGTAATAATGTATGATTTTCTAAAAATGAAACCTGCTGCGTCTGTGTGTAGATGAGAGAAGCAAAGTGTATGTGCGTTGTGCACACGCTACATTGATTATGGCCAAGCATGCGCCCTTAAAATAGCATATGAATAACATGCGCGACGCTCCACTGACGTTAGACTCGGTTTCTCCTGGTCTGTGGTGGAATTGTTTTTTGAAACTGCAAAATAGCACCAGGGAACGTTTGTGCCGGAACACGCCTCCTCTTTTCGCTGAACCGCCCCCGGGAGCGCAAGTTCATTTCCTAGTTTACCGACGTGCGTCTGTGGAGGGAAAAGTCCGCTGTGCGCGGGTGCAAAATAGGAATGATACATGCGTCGTGTACAAAGTCAATTGCGCTGGGTGCAAGATAGGGCCCAAGATGTGATACTGGACCATCAACGTCAGGAGAAGTGTACATCACTCACAGCTCTCCAGCTCTAACGTGCAGGTCTGCGTGTCCAGCGGGAACCGACTGAAGTCCATATTACATGCTGAAGTTACAGTCACCCTGACACACCGAAAAAACACTTTCAAAACAGGATTGTGACAGCAGAATAAAAGCTACAGCTGCGCAAGCATGCAGGACCAGGTGTCCAAGCATTCGTGTTGGTATACTTGAGTAGACGGTTTGTTGTACTGACCTGAGGCTGTAGAGCACGTGTCCATCGGGGTAGACCCTGATCATGATGTTCTCCGTGGTGGTGTCGTGGATGAAGGATCGTTTGGAATGGACAAAGAACACGTCAGGAACCCAGATTTTTTTCACCAATCGACCATCAAAAGTCATGCTTTTATTGGTTTTACTGGGAAAAGACAGTCGCTCGTCCTTCCAGTAGTGTCTCAGGTACAGGGTCATGGTGAAGTCCTGTATGAAAAGAACAACATGGATTGACTTTTCAAGCTCATTGTGTATTGTTTTGTTTGTTAACAATAATAAATGTGAACATACTTTCTCCTATCCCAGCTCAGCATGCAGAGTAAGCTTTAAGTAAGCCATTCTTGGGTTAATTGGGGCTCTGTCAAAACATTGTTCTTTTTGTTTGATCACCCCTTTGAGAAACTATTCATATTTGATACATCAGACTTTTATGGTCCATATAGTCATATCTCAGTGAGATCTTTATAACAGTATAGCGGATCCCTAAAAGGCACATACCCACATCACAACATTTTGACGTCCCAGATCCGGCCCATTGTTATAATTTTGCTGGATTTCATGCCGTCTCTTTTTCTGTTCCCTTCTTTCCTTCAGTGATTCTGTTTGTTAACAGGCTTATTAAGGCTGAAATGACTCCATATTTAATATACACAGATTTTGTGGCTCAGATAAGGTCCAGTTCTGGTTTATTTCTTTGCTCTTGGCTGACATGTGGCATTGCTATGGCCTGCTTGTGGCCCAGATCTGGCAAACAGGAGTGAGCCACTCAAGGGCCGTCATTCCACGCTGCATGAGGGCCAGATCATCTTTCCACGTGTGCCAGATGTGGGCCGGATCTGGGATGTTAAAATGTTGCTATGTGGGATGTAGTTGCAAAGTTACCTATAGTCAACAGAATGTTCAAAAGGGACCATCAAAATAAAACGTTACTAAAAATGTGTGCAAGGTGTTGACATGCATTTCCAAACTGCTTAAATCCTTGTGAAATATTACCATCTGTTGGCATTACTGAGGGATGCCAGCACTTTTACCAGTCTTCATCAAGCCGGATGGACTGCACATTCTGATTGGCTGATTTCTTGTGATGTCACTGGGTAAACCTCATGGATTATCCTCTATGTGACTCATTGCATATTATGTAAGATCAAATCCACGCTCTCTCGTAATCGGCACTGATATGATAAATAAAAGCATATCTAGACACATTTATGATGCTTTCAGAAGGGATATTAATCACAAGCGCTGAGATCCATATATAATCTATGCAATCTCCCTTATGACTACAAGCCCACTTCAACATGAATAACAATCACATTCTCATTACAGTAATGGGTAAAAATGATGCATTATTTCAACTTTAAAGTATTTATATATTAGTTTCATAAATGCTGAGTTTATTATTTCCAAAGTAAACGCAAGAAAAAAAAATAATGGCTACATTTTATTTATGCAAAATAGATTGTTTGTTTGTTTATTTATGTAATATGCCTTGCATAATAATGAATAATTCATAACAATCACAGATCTTACCATATCTACTTCTGAGATGCTGTCCAAACTCTCCACCTGTACATCCACACCCACCGGCACTGCTGGACCTGAGAAGAGGAGAACACTGTTAGTTTCAAAGGTTTTATAATGTGCATTTTGATATTTAAAGGATTATTAACAATCAAGAACTATTTACACCCACACGGCATAAATAATAACTATGACACAAGAAATCCAAGGCACTCAAGTTATTAAAAAAGCATTTAATCATTTAAATAGTATTATAAAATTAAATATTACTGACATGTTACGCTAGAAGAGTATTCATCAGGGTGTGGATCTCAGATAAAGCGACTATTTTAACAAAGAGATATTGTATATGATCTTGCAAAGTCAAATGTTTACCATATGTTAAGCCCTCATTTGATAGAGAGATAACACGAAATAATGCCACATAGCAAATGTACCAATAAAATTGGTATTTTAGTCAGTCTTTGTCTGTCTCCACCTAGTGTCAGCCTCAGACATCACGTCAACGACCCGTTGGCTGACTGTCTGTTGCATTAGACACACAACTAAAAACACTTTAGGAGTTTTGAAGTAGCCATCTGGGAGACGAGTTTGTCATGTTCTTTAATGGTCTGCCTGAAAACAAAGCCGTGTACAGTTGTGACAATGAGCAATTACCAACTAAACGCTGGATTTTCAAAAGCATGTGAAGCATGTGAAGTTCACGGCATAGAATCTTTATGTCAGGGTGTGTGTATAATCCAAAAGATAGGTGACGCAGAATGAAGAATAAATATAATTTTTAATAGCAAGCAACGTTATATCAGCGTTGGTTGCAGAAGAGATGAAACAGGATCTAAGTGCAGCCGGGTTTATTTAGAAGCAAACTCAAATCTTCACAACACAGAATCTTCAGAACAGGAACAGAACAACCAACTGCAGTCGCGTTTTAGACCAAACATATGGTGAACGAGTGCGACCTGGACGCATCAGTGAATGGTGAGATATTTTGCTAAATAAAATTATGCTGTCAGAAGAAGTGCGCGATAATTTTATTAATTTTTTTCCGTCTGTATCACCACGTCCTTCAAGGCAGAACGTCTCTCTCAATTATTTATTCTCAATTATTTTCTTTATTTTACGAAAAACACAACATTTTGTTTTTATTATGATTGTACACAAATAAAAGAAGACATTTAACAGTTTTGAATGATGTATAACATCAAAATCAACAGAGTATTTTGAGTCTCTTTTGCACTGATAAGAAAAAAAGCGAGCTGGTCACGCCGGCGCGACCGCCGACCCCAGAGGGTTCAACTGTTTCACGCCTCGCTCTCCTTGTTGTGCCCTGTCTACATTCAGGTCAATAAAACACCATCACTGCTCATTCTGCATCTGGGTCCTCTCTGGCAGAGCCGTGACATTCATAGTATTGTAGCTTTTGAGCTATCAGAAATACACGGAGGCCGGATTGCAGCGTAGGAACAACAACATGTGGAGTTTTTATTAAAATTCTGCGTCAGAAAACGCGCATCTGTAAGGCCTGTGAAATTGGTCCAATGGAGGTTTTCCAATAACACAAGGAAGGTTTTCACGTGCTCTGTCCTTACTCATGCAAAGTATTGGTTGATTAAATTTACAATACATTTAGTTATGTATTCTCTCGTTTATTTCATCTGACTCCATAAATGAAAAGGTTTTAATGATATCTGTGGATCATTAATCATGAGTGAATGTTTGACTATTCTGTTTAACTCTTCAATGGAAATAATATCAAAGTCAGTTAGAATGATCAAATGTAACAATTTATTATGTCAGGTAAATGTATCATGCCAATTTCATAATCAATTCAAAGATAATCGATACAAAACATCAAATGCTCTGGAATAGAGAGAAGATGCAAACCCAACATTTAAGAAATACGTTAGGCTGAGAGATCTACATCTCCCAGCCTAACGGACTGATCTGAAATACAGAAAAGGCCCCGAACTCCCTGCTGAATTCCATTAAATAGTCAGACCTCTTTCACATGTAAACAATGGTAAATTTGCATTCAGAGATCACACCTTCATGGGGGTGGGAGACCATTTATCTTGAGAGACCACCTTCCTTTGTAAGTCAGCTATCCATAAACTCTTAAAACCTTATTACCTTGTGTTTTACTTATTCTGAAATGAGACATTTGTACCAGTCGCACTGTGACTTTTTAAACGATTTTAAACGATACCAAACATGAAATACTCTGTGATAATCATTCAACATTAAACTATACATTTTCTTGGGTGAAATCAGGGGATCATCTGAGCCTGAGAGAGAGGGGGTGAAGGGACTTTCGTAATCTCCAGAGAGGTCCTTTTGTCCTCTCAGGGCCTGGCCACCCCCAAAACAGGCTGCCTGGAATTTCCTAATTGATCAATTCTTACACATCTCTAAACCCCCCAAACTCTCATGAACTCCTTCTTAAAGGGGCCGTGTAAATATGTCAGTAGATCAGTGATGTGTGAGCTTGTATCTGCCCCTACAGACAAAGAGCTCCATTACTCTGTAAACAATGGGTCAACATTGAGGAGCTCTGCAGTGTTTGTCAGCTGTAGACGACATCCAGCACACAAAACAACAAAGAATTAAAGACAAAACCTAAATTGAATCAGAGCTTGCAATGCATTCGCCAATACGCATTATCATCGCCCTCCTGAGAAACCACTACATTCACAGGATAAACCCCCCACAGGAATCCATGTTCAGGTTGTGAATTTGAACTGAATTGGATTGACTGCTGTGATAATGAAGACAGAGAAGCATCTTGAAGAAGTAAGAAGCAAAACTAATGTGTAAATTAGAAAAGCCTGGAGCGTCCCAGTGGGCGCCGCTGACTCAATTAACACGAAGAGTAACTTCCTAGAAGAGGTCATGCCTCAAATCTCTGCAGGAACAATGAGACTTGTATTAGAAGTGTCCACTCCAGATGTTAGTAGCTGAGAACTTTTGCCAAATTATGTGATAGTGACCTAGATGTGACATGGGAAAGGATTGTGTTGAATGTTTGAGACCAAGAAAACCTTAATTCACCATAATTCAACGTGACCTGAAGGGTAGCACTGTCCAAACCTTATTACACATCATCCCTGGGTGTTTCCAAATCTTAAAATTCATTATTATGGCTTTAAAACTATGATAATCTAAGCAAAGACTTACACTAGTACTTGAAATCAGTCATTTTATTCCCAAACAAATTCAATTGCCACTTGTCATATGTGGTGGAAAATTATGGAAGCTTGTTTCCGCCACTGAATAATAAATAAATAATAATAATTGCGACTTTTTTTCTCACAATTGCGATATATCAAGTCAGAATTGTGACTTTTTTCTCACAATTGCGAGATATGAAGTCAGAATTGTGAGAAATAAAGTTGCAATTCTGAGAAATAAAGTCGCAATTGGGAGATATAAAGTCAGAATTGCATGATATAAAGTCGCAATTGCGTGTTATAAAGTCAGAATTGTGAGATATAAACTATTCTGAGGTAAAAAAAAAAAAAAAAGTCCGTCTTTTTTTCCCTTAGAATTGGACTTTATATCTCACAATTCTGAGAAAAGATGTCAGAATTGCGAGATACAAACTCGCAATTATGTGTTATAAAGTCAGAATTGCATGATATAAAGTCGCAATTGCGAGAAAAAAGTCTTTATTTCACGCAATTCTGAGAAATAAAGTCAGAATTGCGAGATGTAAACTCGCTAATTGTGAGATAAAAAGTCGCAATTATCTTTTAAAATGTTTTATTTTGTGGCGGAAACAAGCTTCCATAGAAAATAATGTCACCAACAATGACATAATCTTCTGTAATGCATGTCCACTGTTGGACACTGTCAGAACAGAAAAGTTTAAAGATTTAAAAGAGTCTAAAATAGTTTTTTGTCTGTAAGTTAACAGGGCCAGTTGTGCCCTGGAAACACTTTTCCAAATTCCTAATGGTCTTAAAATATGCTTTGTTTTCTTTAAGCGATTTTGGGGCCAAATATGAGCCTTGAGATGTTTCGTAACTTTCATCATGATATTGTAAGCATAAAGAATTGATGATGATAAACAGATACGACAAGAGAACATGTTTGACATTACTCGAAAGTTGTGGGGCATAAATATCATATAAATAATGAGAATGACCTGCAGCACGTCTGGAAGAATGAGGCAAAATATTCACATCTGCTATTCTGGCGAAGCATCGCTTTCAGAAGTACTAGAATGTGTGTGTGTAGATATCCTATTATAGGGTCAAATGTAAAATGACAGTATTAATTTACTTATATTAATTGTATTAGCTCAAGTTCATAAAATGTATGGGTAACACTTTACAATAAGGTTCATTAGTTAACTACCTTAGTTAACATGAACTAAGAATGAACAATACTTCTACAGCATTTATTAATATTAGTTAATATTAATTTCAACATTTACTAATACATTATTAAAATCAAAAGTTGTATTTGTTAACAGTTAAAGCACTGTGAACTAACATGAACAAACAATGAACAGCTGGATTTTTATTAACTAACATTAACAAAGATTAATAAATAGTTGCATATGCATTGTTCATTGTTAGTTCATGTTAGTTAATACATTAACTAATGTTAACTAATTAACCTTATTGTAAAGTGTTACCAATTTATGTCATACAATAAAAATAAGGGAAAAAATATGCATCAAAAAGAAAGTCTACAATCAGTATTAATTGACAATCTATACAACTTTTCATTGATTTTTAAGCCATGCAGTAAGACACACACACACACACACACACACACACAGATTTTACCTGCAAATGCTGGTCTCATCGTGAAGTCGTGATCATCAACACGCAGCAGATGGTCTGACTTCAGCGGATGTGTCTTGGTTTCATCCAACACCTTCTTGAATAGTGGACTGCAAAAGAACATCTCGGGACTTCAGTGCGAGCTCACAGAGAGACGCCTCAGAGAGCAACTACTCCATGAGGAAGAGCAGGACATGAACTGACACACACTACACACCGGCAAACGGGTGTTTCCTTATTCAACAGCCCGTCTTCAGGCTCTCAGGCTAAAATGACCTATTTAACAGTGATTAAATAAAGATCTAGAATTAAGTGCAGTCAAAGTTTATTATTTTTATATGCACACTAGTATATATTAGCAGTGATTTTAATCATAATAAGTATTTTTTATTTTATTTTTATTTTTTTAATGGGATGTTATTAATAGAAATATTATTATTATTAAGAGATTCTCAAGCAACATATAGTATTTTGACATTAATGAAGTCAATTCTTGTCTGTAAAATGTTTGTTCCTGACTTTTAGTGTCCAGATGCTTATTAGACTAATGAGAATATAGGGCTAGTGGTGTTAGTTATGAATATTTCTCAAGGTATATATATATACAGTATCTTAAAGTATTGACTAAAAACAAAATAAAACAGTTTAATTTGGTTGTCATACTATAGTTTTCACAACAGGAAAGCTGATCAATTGCCTACTGTAAAACAATTTGATGCAGAAAATGATGAAGAATCTGTTATGAAAGAGCAACAATATAAAAGGAGTCGGACACATTAAATATATATATATTCTGCCAGGACAAATAGTAATTAGTCTTATATATTTAATTAAAGACCAACATTTAAAAACAAAAGCATTTTTGTACACAAAATCGTGTAGTTACTGAAGTAATTGTGACAACTAGCACAGCTCCCAACTTATTTTAAGCAACCTGTAAATAATAGTTTAGCCTGTTGTCCTCTGCTCACTAGACTGTGAAAACTGAAATAATAAGTTGAAATGACACTTACGTTCCGTGATTGTGATGTTGTACAGATGTTCTCCTGACGGCGAGCTTCATCTTCCCGCACTGACCGCACAGACTCACGCACAACAGAAGAAAAGCAGCGTTCATAGTGAAGGAGAGGAGAGACATCTTCAGTCCCAGCCGTTCCCGCACACTGATCCACTGAGTTATGCGTCGCGTTGCTGAGCGCGCGCGCTGATTGGCCGCGCACATCGATCGATTCGTCGAGTCGCTTCAGTTCCTCACGAACACAGCAGAAGCGCACTAGTGTCGAGATGTAGCTAATGTGTTTTGAAAGATGAGCTATTTAACTAGAGACATCGTCTTAAAAAGCTAGACCGCACTCAACGACTATATATAGCGCACATTGATCAACTATTCAAGAATGGTGTATATACCCACATCATCCAATATACGGAGGGCCGCCAGATGGCGCACTAAGTTCTAGAAATATTTTTTATAGAATTTAATTAAAAATATGTAAATTAAATGTTCGGTATTAATCTGCATTTACCGTGAATACTAAATTAATGTTCAACATTATTCGCTTTTGTTAAGTGCTACCGAGTAGCACTGGCAGTGGTTTATTCACAGCATCCTTGATTTTTAATGGTAATGAAAGCGAGGCTGTGTGTGGGGCAGACATGCATCTCTTCAATGGTCTGTACTCTGTACTGTTATTTAATGTGTTTTTGGATTGTTCTGCTCATGAAACACTGGAAAAAATATATTTCCAAGAAATTTCAGTTGACAAAAAACTCCCGACAATATAAGCTGTGGAAAATTGTAAGTAATCTAGGAGCTTTATACAGCTTTTTACAGCAGATGCCATTGGAAACACAGCAAGTCTACATCCCTCACAGCCTCACTTTCATTCCTGTCATGGCGCTGCTCTGATTAAGGTCTATTGTGCTCTATTCTGACACTTTACAATCAGTGTCCATTGCTTTGGAGCATTGTGAGGAAACACAGATATTAGAGAAGAGATGAACTCTGTCCTGCTCGTGTCCCACAGTCCCAGAGCGGGATATACCACCAAACATTAATTTCTATTGCTTTCCATGTTGTCCAATGCCTATTGTTTGTATTTTTAATGCACTAAAAGTCGAATCGCATTGAAAGCGTAATTAGCATTGTTCATTTCTGCATAAACTTTTGGCCCTTTAACGCGAAGAAAAAAACAAAACGTCACCATTTTGTTGCAAAACATTGAACGTTGAAATGTTGTCCAACATTTCTGAAGTTGTTTTGTGTCATGAATTTTCTGATGGGGGCCCATAAGTGAAGCACCCTATAGTGGGCCTCGTGCTGAAAAAAGAGAAATAAACACACATGACGGGGTTGAGGTGTTTAGGACAGTCGACCGCATATGGCAGCAATGAAAATATAAAGAAGTACACTGTACTTACAGATTAAAATGAAATTTTGAAAAAGTGTAATTTTCCATCGTAATTTTATGTGATGGGATTGAGTTGAGCTTGACAGCACCCTCCCTGATCATAATACGCCTCAAAATTATGAATTCAAAATCTTCTCATTTTTCACAAGAAAGTGTAACAAATAAATACTTACAATATTGCCATAAATTACAGACACTGCACATTTTGTTAAATATTTTTTAAGTACAAATTCAGTGAAGTGCCTCAGGGAAATGACAAAATGCTTTGTGTACGATTAGAAATAAGGCATTATTTTATGATAAAAATGATTTAAATGCAATAATTATTTGTATCCATTATAATGGACATACCAAAGTATTGTGAAAAGCTTTTAACATTTCATTTCGGTAACTTTACTTTAAAAAAAGTCTGAAATATGACAAAATCCCAGGAATATAGTTATAATATATATAATATATATAATTTCATAGTTTTGATGACTTTTCTGTTATTCTAATAAAATGTGTAAAATATTACAGAGAATGAATTAAACTTCTGCTAGTGCGACACTATTCGCTCATCAGAACGCCAGTACTCGAAATAAATTCATTACTCAAGGAACAGAGGACAAATGGATCTGAATCTCTGATTAATTTAAATGTTTTAATTAATGATCATCTGTGCTTAACAGTAGTAGACATCAATCACAATGCCCCACATTAAATCAAAGCCTTAATACAGTGTGTTGATATAATATACAAATGCTGTAATACAATCTCACACTTAAAAACGGTTTTGCACATAATTGATATATGGAGTAAATAGAAATATGAAAATAATAATTAAAATGTAGATTGTTGATTGCCACAGTTCTAGCGTGTTCCCGGCAGAACGAAGTAACAACTAAGACACACAATCTTATCCTTCATGTCAATAACATTAATGCTGCAGGTTGACCGCCTACTTTAATATTAACACTTCAATGCTGCGAAGTACTTTAAAACCTACAAGACAGAGTGAGAAGAGCAAACGGTTATGGATCAGTCAGGTTTATTGGTTGTTGCTAAAGGAAGTGAACAACAGATGATGTTTCAGATGTCTATCAACATAAGGGCAGCGTAGCTTTTGTCTACACCATTAATCCATGTACTATGTATAAACTCATTTACTGAGTTATAGATATATCAGTAAAAAATAAAAACATCATTTTGACTGCTTGAATGAGCAGCCAGAGAGCAAGTGCAAACGTTGTGTTTTTACACCGTTTAAAAGCAAAATGTACAATATTACAACCATGCCTACATTATTATAGTGCGTAAATGTTCGATTCCGAGACAGAAGCACATCAGAAGCTGTCTGCAAATGCGTGTTTGGTTTCTTCCAGTCTAAGACCAAATTTTGTACCTTGGTACTTGTAACTTTTGAAATGCATTATTTAGAAACAGCAGTCCAAACCATCAAACCCTCAAAATATTGAAAACGGCATATTTCACCCCAAAAATGATTTTTTATTAATTATATTGAGGAAAACAGGAATAGTACCCAGTTCTTATTACATCATGTGATAATGTAATGTACAGTAATGTGTCCAGATGTTCACATTGATATTTTTTTAAATAAAATGTTCCCAATTTAAAAGGCAGTACAATAATTACCATCATGATGCATAAATACTTTACAGTTAAAATAGCTCGGGGATAATTGTAACATCAGAAACTGTCTTCTCTTTATGTAAAATATAAATTAGTAATTTTTAGGGGTGAAATCGATGCAAGCTTGTTTCTGCCACTGAATGACATTCATAAAAAAGCTAATTGTGATTTATTAATCTCACAGAATTGCAAGTTATAAAGTGACAATTGCAGGATTGCAGCTCACAATTCTGAGAAATAAAGTTAATATTGAGTTTATATCTCGCAATTCTGACCTTCTTGTTTAGAATTGCGAGATATTAACTAGCAATTCCTAGAAAAAAAAACATGATATTTTGAGATCTTTTTTGCAATCATCTGTGGCGAAAACAAGCTTCCATTGACATGTTCTTGACAAGCTTACTGAGATTCGCCCCTTTAGGTTTTGTTCTGATACACCCAGAAGTCTTGGTGCTGGGCAGCGTCCAGGAAGAGGACAAACACACACACACCCCGTCTTCTGGATTTGGACGAGGACGACAGAAAGAGTTCACAGCTCGTAATCAAACTTGTACTCGTGGGCCAAGTAGATCCTGCGGAAGATGAGCGCGGCGAGCGCGAGTGTGAGGAGCACTATGAGGACGGCACAGCCCGTGTGACTGGGGTCCTGCTGCGGGTGCGGGGGGGCGGGGGAGGCCGTGAACGTAGGGTATCTCGGGCTCTGGCTCTGGTTCTGGTTCTGCGAGCGCCGCTGACGTGGACTCGGAGCCGCTGAAACGGATGGACCCTCGCTTGATGTCTGAGCAGCCACGAATGAGGATTCAGTCTAGAACACAAGACAGAGAGCAGAGATCATTACACACACACTGGGAGCCGATGCTACTGAACAGAGGATACACACACTCATTGTGTGCTCACACTACAGCTTGAGGGTGTGTTCACACTTGTAGATCGGCTCGCTTGGTTTAGTCTTGGTCCGGACCAAAAACAAACAAAAACACTTAGTCTTGGTCCGCTTGGCGTTCACATTGTCACTTTAAAGCAACACTAAGGAACTTTTCCTCTGCGGTCCCCCTACAGGTTGGAAGCGGAATTGTCCATTAACGCTGTCGTAAATAATTTCGCCGCCCGCAGCCGACCGTCACACACACACTCGGCTGTTCATCCAGCGCCGGCTTTGGGATGAACGATGTCCACAGACAAGGTAGAGTATGTTGCATGATTTCATGAAAGTATGATGTATTGCGACATCAGAAACGAAGAAAAACTAAATAATGACTATTGTAACGCTTGCCGTAAAGCAAGTCAAATTTGTAGTTTTCTTATGTCTCATTCGAACTACAGAAACACGACTTGCATAGTGTGGTTATAGCCAATATAGGGCTGTAAAGCGTATCCGGAAGTGCCGTTCACCCTGTTACGACTTGATGAACCACTGATACGATTTTGGAAACATTATTTTAAGGTAAAAAATTGTACTTAGTGTTGCCGAAACCTAAAGAAATATGTTCACAACCTGATTGGTCGGCTTTTATTACTTCTATTTCTTGATGTAAGTTACCAAACATCAGTGCTGTGTTCTAGGATAAATGTGCGTAGCTACATATTATGGTATTCTGACCAGCTGAGAACTCGAGAAGAGCTTATAAAATGTGTAAAGAACTCAAACCAGTGTCAGGAATCTCACACACACACACACACACACACACACACACACACACACACACACACACACACACACACACACACACACACACACACGGTTCTGACGCATGTACTGAACTGTGATGGGCAACATCACGACTATGGTGAGCAAAAACAGGTGTGCTTGAGCATTCTGCCCTTTTAGGGTCACATCTTGTGACATCATGTCCTGTTTTTGGTTCGTTTACATGTCTTTGGTCTGTGTTGTGTTCATATTCCATTTGAACCGCACCAGAGGTCGTTTGGACCAAGACTCCGCTTGTTTGGTTCAGACGGCAGCGTTCACACTTATTCAAATGAACCGCACTAACAGCAATCGCACCAGGGTTCGGTTTAATCCAACCAAACATGCCAAGTGTGAACACACCCCGAGTCATCCTCCACAGCAGCAGAATGAGCCGTAAATGATGCGGTGTACGAGTGTGTGTCGTCCTGCACCTGCTCAGCTGAAGACGTGTCTTCTGTGTCTCTCTCTGGTGTAGATGCACTCTCACTGTCACTGGAAGCCGCCGCCGCCGCCGCCGCCGCCGCCGATGAGCTCGACTCCGCCTGACGACACAATAAACCAGTCAAAAACCCTCAATGCTCCTATTCTGGCAAAAACTATTTTGAGAAAGTGTTTATTTAAACAAAATCAAATTGGCTTTATTGGCATGACTGTACATAACACAATATTGCCAAAGCTTGGAAAACATAGAATAATAATAAAGACATCAAAATAATAAAATACTATAACATAACTTAAATTTAAAGGAACTGTATGTAAGATTGTGGCCAAAACTGGTACTGCAATCACTTTCAAATGACTGTAGAGCGGTGTATCCCCTCCCCCTCCCCCCTGACTCGAGGTTGCCAGATATGCTGCAGAATCCAGCAGGAACGTAGGCTGACACGTTTGTAGCTGCAGCTGTGGTAACTAGAGCAGAGCTGGCAACCCGGATGCTGAAACACTACTGACTTCGTGATTGGTAGATAGGTGGAGGGTGTGGCATCAGGCCAAAACACAACATGACAACATCAACATCACTTGAGGGCTGCAACTATCACTTTTAAATGACAATATCCTGGCCGGACTACTGTTGTCAGTGATATAAGTATTTGAAATGAACATGATTTCTTAATGTCTAGTGACATATCAGGGCCATTTTATGATTAATTGAAATACATTTCTTACATACAGCTCCTTTAAATGTACAAATTAAATAATTGTAGAAATTATTATTATTATTATTGTGTGAACATGTTATTAAAACTTATTTTATCACCGTCTGTATATTTCAATTAGTCGTCACCTTTATTCCTGCAGCGCTTTATACACAACTGTTTTAAAGCAGCTTCACAGTGATAAACAGGAGAATCACAATTAATGATGCAAACTTCCAAATCTGCTGTAAAGCAGCTCTAAGACGACAACAGTGTCATTATTCAGGCCAATGTTGATTCAGTTCAGTTCAATAACAGTGTCAGCTGTAAAGCAGCTCTGCAGAAAACAGTGATGTCATTGTCCGGCTCAAAGTTTTGTTCCCTTTCAACAGAGTCAGTGCAGTCAAATCAATAATATTACTGAATATTAAGTATTTTTTAACCCTTTAAAACCGGCTGTGCCATCGCCGACACATACCAGCAAGCTGTATTCATTTTACCGTAACTCTTCAACCGTAACTCTTCTGCCCTGACAGTAGACAACATGCGCTTTCGGCAATATACGGCTTAGTACGGTAATTTCATGCTTTCCGTCTGCAGCGCGGCAGGTTAGTGTGTTTTGGATTGCATAAAATAATAAAAGAAACGAACAAATACATGGCGAAAGAAGTGTTAGACAGCAGAAGAGGGGATTGGGATGATTTTTAATGAAACTTGGGAGGCGTATATAAGCATGTAGAGCGTGCATGTGTGTGTGTCTATGAATGCGTGCATTTGTATGGGTGTGTATGAAAAAAAGTGTCCTAAATGAAAACTCTGCAACCCAATGTCACAAAAAAGACTTGTATATATGTATTATAGTTCATTTTTCAACTATAAAGTGTTAGTTACTTTCGTTCATGATTTTTTTCAGTTTTTTTCTAAATAAAAATCAGTAAATTTATTCTCGTTTTTTTTTTTTTTTTGTCTATTTAAATTCTATTTACAAACTCACCACACACAATAATGGTCAATAACTGTAATTTGTTAAAAGCTTATATTTTTCTGAAAAAGATGACACCTTGCACATTAAGATAGCACCTTGTTTTAGAATTGTAGAGTCAAAAAATCTAATTATGTGAAAAACACCTATTTTAGCTTCAGGTTCTAAAGGGTTAAACTCCTAATTACACATACACATCTTTAAAGGGCAGTTTCTCAAAATGTGTTTTTAAAACTCCCCTTTAGCTGCACTTGTTTTATACATTTTATTCCTACAAATATGTTTTTTTTATATTGGAATTGGATTGCAAATATTGGAGTTTCTTTCTCTCTCTCTGTTTACAGTGTTTTCAGATTCATGGAGCGTACTCTAATATGTCAACAAAATGAAACAAGAATTTTGAACCGGTTCAGATTTCTATTCTGGAAATTGATGCAAATTAGCACATATTTAATTAGATAATGCCTTAATTGCACGTCTAAACTTTTTACGCTATTCACCCGAGGTGTCTTGCTGTAATAATCTTGATGAGAATACACTATGCTGGATGTTGAGTGTGATGAACAGTGAGGGTCACCTTGAAGCTGATCTGCTGGGCCAGTCTGTGTGCCTGAGGGTCGACAGGTCGAAGGTCACCGTCAGGAGAGAGCGCCAGCAGAGCGGAGCGCATACAGCTGCCACAACCTTCACAGCAGAAGTCCTGAGACCTGCCAAACAAAACACACATTCACGGAATATTGAGGAATATATTCGAAATGATTTATTTGTACATATTTATTTTTTAAATTAAAAATGTGCACTCGTAATCTTTAATCAAAATATGTTCCCCTCCCTCTTGTAGCATCTCTTCTCTGATGATGAGGGCGGGGCGACCTGTCAATCACATATGACCCACCAATAGCAAACCACAACCATCCAATCAATTCCAATCATTTGTTCTTGTTCCAGAAGCGGTTTCACTCTGATATCCGACACAATCCAGAAGATTTCCTTTTTATGCTGACTTTAAACTAAGCTCAAAAACTCCCCTTGTACACTACAGTCTACAGGCTCAAGTATTTTAACGAGTCCTAAAAAAATAATCACTGTCTAAAAGCAAGCCATGTAGCCGGTTAGATCAGGATTTTCCGGTAGTATTACAGCACAACATGAGTGTATATTAGCACTGCTGGCAACACTTTACAATAAGGTTCTAAAAAATACTTTTAAAGCATTTATTAATCTTAGTTAGTCACTTTCATCAAAAATAAAAAGTTGTATGTCAATATTTTTTAAAGGACCTGAGCCAACTTGAACTAACATTAACACAGACTAATAAATACTGTAATAAATGTATTGCAAGTCGATGTTAGTTAATACATTAACTAACGTTAACTAATAAGACTATTGTAATGTTACCACACTGTTTGTTCTGTGCTTTTGTCATCGGATAGAGCGTTTGGACCTGAAAATGCTAATGCTAAAATGCTAAAATACACAATATAGTAACAAACAGTGTTGGGGAAAGTTAATTTTAAAAGTAATCTGTTACAATATTGCATTACTCCTCAAGTTACTATTATGGAATGTAATGCCTTATGCTACTTTTGCTGGACTTGCTTGTTTTTGTTTTTTAAATAACAAAAAACTAATTGGCAAATGCAAAGGCTCTTTTACACCACACAAGTGAAGTGCATAAGCCTCAGGCTGAAGGAAATGCAAACGCAGGCCTGTACAGTAAACACACCTGTCAGCTGTACAGTCATTCTGGAGCGCAACAGAACAGGAAGCAGGAGGAGAACGTTCAACACTCTTCAGCAATACAATGTGATGTATAACAGAAGTTAGAATTGCTTATTAGTATGGTTGAATTGGATCAAAGACATTGCTTAAAGGGGGGGTGAAATGCTATTTCATGCATACTGAGTTTTTTACACTGTTAATGAGTTGGATTCCCATGCTAAACATGAACAAAGTTTCAAAAATTAAATTGTACGTTTGAAGGAGTATTTCTGTGCCAAAAATGCTTCTTCCGGTTTGTCACAAGTTTCGGAAAGTTTTTTTCGAGTATGGGCATGTGTGACGTCAGACAGGGCGGAATTTCCTTATATGGGTCCTAAGGGCACTTCTACCGGAAGAGCGCGGGCGCGCGCGCAATCGTAGACCAGAGTAAGAGAGCGGAAAGCAGTTCGCCCATCATCACAGCGCCAAAGCCCAGTTCGACGCCGGATTTGCAGATCGTCTAATACTTAAGGATGCAGTCCCAATGATAAAGGTTCACGGTCGTGCGTTGGAACCGTGAGTAAAACTGCTTCAAATGTCTGTGTGTTGTTAGCTATCGGCGCGTAAGCTCCGCCCACACGGCACGCCTCCAGCCGCTCATTTTTTTCCGGAAAGACTCGGAACTGCCTATCTTTCTTTTATAAATATAATAAAACTAAAGACTTTTTGGAGATATGAAGGATGCAGTACTACTCTATAGGTACTCAAGATTAACATGAGATTGACTGAAAATTAGTGTTTCACCCCCCCTTTAATAAAGTGAGATTAAATACATAAAGTATATGTGTGTTAATTAACAATTAATCATTGCATGTTTGTGTAAGGAAAATATTTATGCACCTCTTGATGGACATTAATGTTGTGATATGTCCATCAAGAGGTGCATCAATGTTTGGTGAAGATCTTGTGTTGTCAGTGCAAGAGTCCAGCTCTCTGTAAAGTCTCCTCCAGAACATCCTGAAGACTTTCACTGAGTTTAAGATCTGGACTCAGAGGAGCATCAGCTCATGTGTGAAAATGACTCTTCATCTTCAAGCTCCTCACAACCATTCTTTCACAATCTGAGCCGGATGAATCTTGACACGGTCATCCTGGAATATGATCATGATGCGTTTCATACATGGTTGTTTAACAAATGAAAAGCTACACACTCCATCAATCAGTGTTAGAAGAACTGATGTCAAACATAAGCTAGAAACATCATAATCACTGCAATAATGATCCAGTCATACACTCTTAAGCACTTACCCATTTAAATTCAAAGTGACTTTTTTTGTATTTTACAATATTAGCATTTTTACAGTATTTTGAGACTCTTCATGATTCCAAACGTTTGACCGGTATTGCATTAGTCCATGAGGATGGTTTGAAGGCAGACTGAACAACACTAGAGCCCACAGATGTTGTGTGTTATTTTCATGTGTGTGACGGGGGTGGACGTTTAATCAGCACGTGTTGATTAGAGAAACGTCGCTGAGAACAACAGTCTGTCACTTCTTCAGATGTATTTGTGTTTATAAAGGACACATGTCCACACATGCAGAAAGAGGCCTCAGCTGGACATGATAATGATGATGACTTCTGCTCGCTGTTTTTAGTGAAACAGTTTTTTTGGTGTGTGTTATTCACTTGGTTTTGTATTGTCAAATCAAAGTTTACATTGTTGATTTGTTCGTTTCATGACATGTTTTTTTAACTTTCATCTGAAATGTCTCTCATTGCCAGTTATATTCCACAAGACCTCCGTTACACGACACAGAGTTTGAGGTTGTATTAATACATGTGTGACTCTTGTGTTTGTGCTTTTTTTACTTGGTGTAGTTTAGTTGTGCATCCTAACACTGAAGATTGTTTATTTTCATTGTGCTGTTTTTTCTTTATTAGTCAGACTTTACGAGAACGCGGAAGGGTTTTTCGTTTAATTGTTTTCTTTGATTTAAAACCGCTCATTGCCCCTCTCCTGTGTTTTTCATGTATTGTAAATGATATTTACAAGGTTAATTACAAGAATGCAAGAATCTATAATAATCACCTCTGTTTGATTTATTTACACACACTTATTTAGCTTTAGCTCAACCTTATTTTAGCTCATTTAATTTCAATTCAAATTCAATGTTTTTATCTTTATGTTATATCACATTTAAAAAGTGGGCATAACACCGTTAATCAGTTAACTGTAATTTACCATATATGGTGAAAAACTGTAAATGGTATTATATGTCATTTTACTGCACTGTACAGTCAAATGTAGGTTTTGCTTTTTGCAAGTAAAACCTATGAATTACCATATAATTTATGGTGAAAAAAGCAAAAAGACCTTCCCTCCCAGAAGTCCCTGCCTGACGCGTCACGTATGATTATGCACTTTGCATCAAGTATTGTGTGTGTTACCCTGATGGTGTGTATGACCCTGTGCACCGTCTACACACAAGGACTGACCATGTTTTTCTCAGATGAAAATGAAGAGGTAGAGGACTGACGTCTTACTTTTTAGCGAGAGCTCTTCTCTCCTCAGGAGTGTAATCCAGAGATCCTATCGCTCCTTCCCCTTTAGTCGGCATGAATCCAATGATGGCTATTAAAGCTGTCCGAACTGACACAAAGAGAGAAACATACAGCTTAGTGTTGGATACAAAGGCAACTGAAGGATGAAGGTTGGAGCAGATGCGCTGTAAACCTGCTGTGTACAGATGTGTCACACAGCAGCAAGTGGATTCATTTCATGTCAGGGTCATTTTATATTTTGTATATAGAAAATTAAGGCTGTTTTAATTCAATAATAAATAAATGTAAAAAATAAATAAATAAATAAATGTAAAAAATAAATAAATAAATAAAATGTAAATAAATAAAAAAAAAAGTAAAAAAAAAAAAAGTAAAAAATAAATAAATAAATGTAAATAAATAAATAAATAAATGTAAAAAAATGTAAAAAAAAAATGTAAAAAATAAATAAATAAATTTAAATAATAATTAAATGTAAAAAAATTTTTTTTTAAATAAATAAATGAATAAATAAATTTAAAAAATAAAATAAATGTAAAAATAAATAAATAAATGTAAAAAATAAATGAATGTAAAAATAAAAAAATAAAAAAATAAATGTAAAAAATAAATAAATGTAAAAAAAAGAAAAGAATAAAAAAAAAAAATAAAATAAAAAATAATAATAATAATAATAATAATAATAATAATAATAATATTATTATATATATATATATATATATATATATATATATATATATATATATATATATATATGTGTGTGTGTGTGTGTGTGTGTGTGTGTGTGTGTGTATGTATGTATGTATGTATGTATGTATGTATGTATGTATGTATGTATGTATGTATGTTTGTATGTATGAGTGTGTGTGTGTGTGTGTGTGTGTGTGTGTTGATAGTATATATATATATATATATATATATATATATATATATATATCTATCAATGGCTATTCAGTTTTTTAGAGGTGGTATAAACGCAATTCATGAAGACACTCACTGCTCCATGACGGCTGCCACGTCTCTGGATGGTGACCGGAAATACTCAGACAGATCTTCTTCCCAACCTCAAACCTTCCATTGGGCTGAGGATGAGAGGAACGTTTTTATTCATTACAAGAGAAACAGAAAAGCACAACAGAAGAATGATTAGGGGAAGAGGAAGTCAGTAGATCGGACGAGCCTTACACTGTAAGTTGACGAGTTTATTTATCCAATTATTAATATGTTCTCGTTCATAGTGATTTTTAGATGAACTCGAGGCTTTTTAGGTTGGAAGAATCTGCGGTCTCTGACCCAGTTTGTTTTCTGGCTGCAATACAGTGTGTTTTCCACATCCCGGGGTGTTGAAACACTATTGGGTGAACTGGAAGTGGGTGCAAAGACCAAAACAAAAAGATTCCGACACTGAACGCACATTTCTAAGTGGCTGTAGAAGAGTTTTACAGAGAAACGAGTATGTGAACTCAGCATGTTTCCTAAATATCTGCAAACATATTATGGTATACATAAAAATTGCATACAGCACCTTTAAGTGATAAAAAGCAGGTGGAAACATTTTACAAAAAAGACAAATACTCATACAACGCTTTAAGTTTTACTACCAAATTATATGTAATATTATCTAATTAATCTTATACTGAAAACATTTCTTCGCAATCTATAGATACACAAAGCCGGTTCACTCCTATATCACTTATGAATAAATAGAAGAAACTGCAATGACCAATATAGCAGAAGTCACTGCCGCTGCGATTCCCAGAGAGATAATTTTGATAATCTTGACTTATTTTTGATAAGTACAGAAGTGGTGAGGGTGAATGATAACTCTTAACTTGTAAAGCATGCTTGATAATGGTTTTAGTTTATGCTTCTTTATCTTTATCTTAATATTAAGTAGGGCTGCACGATTTGGGGAAAAAATCATATTGCGATAATTGAGGTCAATATTGCGATATGCGATATAATAAACAAATGGTTTCATGAGTCAACTTGCTTGGACAAGGAAAATAAATGCACACACAGATTAGTGATATTCTGCCTAAAGAAAAAAGTTCTTTAGTCAAGAGCAGTGAGTGTTTTTCTCTGTTCCCTTTGTTCTTTGATTAACTTTAGCGACAGATATAATTAGTGGCTACTGTGTACTGTCCCTTTAAGACCAGCCGCTGCTGTCAGAGACGCGGATCTCACACGCGCCTCATTCTCTCTCGAGTCACATCACGTTCATAAGACTGCTCTTATGTTATGAAGATACTCACAAAAAGACATTTAGGCATAATTGTGTGTGTTATTGTTCGTTCAAGCTCGAAAGAGAACTGTATTCTGGCATGCTGTTTTGTGCGCACGCACGATATTAGCGCGAGTCTTTCTGTGTGTCACAGTCAGGACATTCACAGGCAGCGCGTTCATTTTGGCATACATGTGTGTTGTTCGTTCTACCGCGAAAGAGAACTTGATACTGGCGCGCGTCTATCTGTGGGCCGTGTGTGTGTGTCAGGAGGACATTCACTGATGTTCTTGTCTTATCGCGCATGAATGGTTTAAAAGCATTTGCATGAATAAGAGTGGGGATCATGTAACACTAGCCAAAGGATGCCAAAAAATAAGAGATGCTGCGTTAATTACATTCATTTATTTATTTAATATAAAATCGCAGCATTTTGCGTCATATAATCGCGTAGGCTTGACATCGCGATTGCGATTGCGATACGATTAATCGTGCAGCACTAATATTAAGATAAAGCATTATTTAATTTAGTAGTTTTTTCTGATTAGTAGTTTAGTAGTTTATCTTAAACGTTATGTTGGATTATCTTGTTTATTGTGATTTGGTTTGGGTAGTTACTGGGGGTAGGTCCTGATAAGCCTAGGGCTTCTACCTATCCCTTTTCAAACAGTTTGATTATTATGCTAAAAAAAAATTGTTTTATTTTATTGATGGATATTTCATGTGTTGCTGTCTTTTGTTTAATTAATTTTTTTAATTGTTCGAAATAAAGATTTCATTCATTCATTCATTCATTATATATCAGCCGGCATCAATAGTCTGTAATCTTCCTTCAAAAAGAGAAACCGAAACTAGGGCTGCAGAAAGAAACTGTAAGCAAAGCAGCGTTTGCTTATTATTCTGAATATCAATCACGCAGATCAAGTTCTTCTTTCCAGGCGGCTCATGTTATTATGAAAATATTTGTGCACTGGAATGCTCAGGCAAGATGATATAAAATGATAACCTCCTTCTGTCTGTGCCGTCTTGACTTCTTTATTCGCTTTCAACACTTTCGCTTTTATTCTTGTGCATTGACTCACTCACTAAAACTAAAAACTGGCCCGACAGGCTTGGTGTGTCACGGCCCTATGAGAACCGACTCATGAGTGACAGGGTTCCCACACCTTGATTAACTTCAAATTCAAGGACTTAATGTGGGGAGTGGAGACACATTTCAAGTGAGAGGAAGGTTACATCGTGTTACCTTGTAAGATACATGCGCATGTTCTCTAGACTCCGTCGCTATGGAAACAAAGACACTAACATGCAATCACCCGCAAATTAATGTGTGGGTCTATGTAAAATACATAATTTTACCTTTAAATACGGGACCATTCTTTGTAATCTTCTTTGGTGAGACAGATATCTTGAACTTGGCATTTTCCAGGCATCACGTTTCTGCGGTTTCAGACTATTTTTGCAATGTTTCACGATGTGTCTGTGAAACGTTGAGGTACCATCGTAGTAGTTTCGTGCACGCGTGAGTGTCATGGCAACGTACAACACAAAGTACCTCACGCGGGAAACACGTAACGTGTAAATGCGCGTAACTAAAGTAAATCAAGCAAGCTAGTATGCATAGGCCACGAAGTGTTGGCGAAATAAAACATCAGCGAACCAGATGGATTAATATGGATTTTTTTTTTTCGAGAAAACTTTCAAGGACCTGTATCTATGCATGTTCATTTTCAAAAACTTTCCAGGGCCTTTAATTTTTTTTTTTTCATATTCACAAACTTCCAAGGGTTTCAAGGACCCGTAGGAACCCTGGAGTGACTTTTGCTCACGAATGACAGCGCACCGGTCCCAATGCATGTGAGAGGACTACACAATAGAAATTAATGTTGTCTGTTTTAGTGTCACATAGTGATTTCGTTCTAAAAGCTAAAACATTTAAGGCACCTGTAGGTTCAATAGCATAGCAGAAGACATGATAATTCCTGAAAACGAGTGTCATGCAAATCAATGGGTTCCAGTATTTTTATGCAACATGAACCGCTTCTCGGTTCTCAACCCCAGGTAAGATGTGTGAAGGACTGTGTGGGATTAAAATAGAGGCATTAGGTTTAAGAAATAGACAACGCTCGTCTTACGGTGAGCAGGATGATGCTGGGGGGCTTCATGGGGTATTCGGGGGGCAGAACGATCCGACCGTGATAAACTCCTCCATCGAAATCAGAGTCTGGAGGTCCTCGGACGGAGAAGTGCCACTCAAACAAGTTATCCTGATCAACACACGAGAGTCACATCAGACAGCGTGAGGATTCAACATGAAGAGTTCTCTGATGCTAGAGAGCACGAACTCACCCTTCTTTAACCGTAATGTCTACATGGTGTACCATACACACAGTAATAACTTAATCTTGGGTTCATATAAAGCCTCAGATAAAACCAAAGCTCCTGATATTTCTTAAAGGGGTCCTATTATGCTTTTTTCCCCCATGTTCATCTTTCTTTAGTGTGTAGTGTTGCTGTTTGCTCATGAAAAAGGTCTGTAAAGTTACAAAGCTATAGAGTTATAATAGAGTTATTCACTATATCAGTGGCAGTGCGCACTAAAGCTGAACGATTAACCCTTAAAAGACTGTGATCTTGATTGCGACCCCGTGCGAAGTTACTCATAAATGGCAAAGATTCGCTTGTGTCTATTAAACCTTTGACAAAACCACAGCGAACAAAGATCTGTGTTTAACTCCGCCGCTAAGCCTGAGAGAGCAGTCGTCATGTATAGGTATGAAACAGCTTCGCAAACAGTCTTTTCAACCACACAATATCATTATTTCTTTGTTGCAAATATTCATAGTGTCACAGAAGTGCTGAGATAAAAGTTTATAGTTTGAATATAAACACTGATGTCTACGGAAGCGATCAAAAGTGAGCAAATCAGCGTTTGAAAGTAACTTGGCACTTCAAATCAAGATTGTATCAATTACATAATTATGCCAGTAGGTGGCGACAAGTGACTGTTAAAAATGTGTTCATCATTGAATCATTCAACAAATTCGTTCAAAAACAGTGATGAAACAAGTGAAGTCTTCATTAATGAGTCATTGAATCATTCATTCAAACCGATTTTTGAAATGATTAGAACATTTTCAAAAGACCGCAGGAATCCATATTTTGTCAGAACCTGTCGAATATCTCTCAATATTCCTCATTTAAAGGGACAATAAGTAGCTTTTTAGGTATTTTATTATCTAAAAGCAATATTTTTAATCATACATATGTCCTCAATGGTGTACAAATACCTATGCCAATGATCTGACTAATCCTCGTAAACGAAGAATTTATTATCTTTATATACATGGGACGGGTAGGTCCACGGAGGCTTCCATGTAGTTCCGCCATCTTGAAAAACTATAATAGCAGAGAGGGACAAAAAGTACTAGACAAACGCGTTTCCACAACGCGTTTCGTTCAGAGTCCGCGTCACGTGACTGAAGTCAACAGAAGCGGAGGATCAGAGCAGAGAGAGGCGCTTGTCACCATAGACATCATGTCTATGCTTGTCACTGTCGCGGCAAGTTTAAAAGGCTGCACTGTACGGTATTTATACACCGTTCATTAATACATATGCTGAGTCACAGGATAAGGAGTCATCGTCGTCGAAAAAGTCCATAATAGGCCGTAAAAGGAATCGTGACCGGAGATTACAAAAAACAAGGGTTAATGTCGGGACAGCTAATGCAGGAGGAAGCTTTCAAAAGAGACGCTGAAGTTTCCTGTTTTCTTCTCGACAGGTAAGTCAATGTTACTGTCTTAATTACAAGCTTTTCATTGCTTGGTTGTATACTTTATTAGTTTATAGACAGTATAACATTTAGTTAAAAGTTAAACAGGCTCTTTGATGAATAGCAGCTATTGAGTAAAGTAGAGAGGGTCCTAAAAACAAGGTTGTAAGTTTTGTTTGATCAAAACTAACATTCGTTTGTTCGTTGTGTCAAGTTGCAGTTTGTTTGAAATAACAAACCAGTTCACCCGAAGGAAAACTCGATGAAGTGCTAGAAGCTTAGCTTTTTGGTACATAACGGCTACCGTAGATGCAACACGCACTTTAAAAAGTGAGGCGCTGTGGAGCGCTATTCGTTTGAATGCAAAATACAATTTCACCGCTAGATGGGAGAAATTCCTACTTATTGTCCCTTTAAAGCGCAACTCTCGCCAAAATGCAATCTAGGGTCTTTTTGTTAATCTACCCGAGGCAAACTTTTGTTTAAAAGCATAATTAGAATGTAAATGCCACTTTTAAAGGGTTAGTTCACCCAAAAATTAAAATTCTGTCAGTAATTACTCACCCTCATGTTGTTCCAACCCCGTAAGACCTTCGTTTATCTTTGGAACACAAATTAAGATATTTTTTATTAAATCTGAGAGCTGGCTCACTCCTCCATAGGCTTCTAAGACATTATAACTTGCTGGCCCAGAAAATGCATTAAAGACATCGTTAATATAGTCCAAGTGACTACAGTGGCTCAATCTTCAGTTTATAAAGCGACGAGAAACCAAAAATAACGATTTTATTCCACTATTCATTTCCTTCTCTCTGGGCCTCGAGTTTTTTCACATAGTGTTTTAGCGCAGCGCATCTGTGTTGCACGTCACACGTAGGCTCACTATTGGCCGACGCTGGTCATGTGTGTGATGCGTGTGACGTACAACACAGCAGCGCTGCGCTAAAACACTACGTGAAAAAACTCGAGGCCCAGAGAGAAGGAAATGAATAGTGGAATAAAATCTTTATTTTTGGTTTCTCGTCGCTTTATAAACTGAAGATTGAGCCACTGTAGTCACTTGGACTATATTAACAATGTCTTTAATGCATTTTCTGGGCTAGCAAGTTATAATGTCTTAGAAGCCTATGGAGGAGTGAGCCAGCTCTCAGATTTAATAAAAAATATCTTAATTTGTGTTCCGAAGATGAACGAAGGTCTTACGGGGTTTGAACGACATGAGGGTGAGTAATTACTGACAGAATTTTAATTTTTGGGTGAACTAACCCTTTAAGTTTGACCGTATTTTCGTTTTCGGTCAAATTGCCTTTTGAATGGGAGAGCTTGAATGGTACAGTCGATCTCTGAATGCAACGTAACGGGAGGAGAGTAAAGATGGAAAGCTCCTAAAGCTTAGTTCCATATAAATTCACAGAATTTATATTTAATTTGTTAAATTTTAATTTGTTGTTTTGTCGTTAGTGAAAATCAATATTTACCTTGTATTTGAGAAAGGATCCTCATATAAGAAGCAATACTAAAATTCAGAGTCAGTTCATTCGCATTCGGAGATCGACTATTTTTGACTGTCAAAATGCCGGCGGACGGAAACACAGTGAGTTGTTCAAAATCTTTCTTTTTAGTAAACTCTGTGAACACAAACAATGTTCTCAATGCTAGAGTTCATGTGTAGAGCCCCTGGTGAGACTTCCAGCAAAGTTTCATGTTGTGTCGAGCCTTCTTAGTGTTTTAAAAATAGCGATTATTGATGCTATCATAAAAGTGCCCCAATCACTCCCATCCAAAAGGTAATTTGACTGAAAACGAAAATACGGTCAAACTTAAAAGTGGCGTTTCCATCCTAATTATGCTTTTACACAAAAGTTTGCCTCGGGTAGATTAACAAAAAGACCCATTTGCATTTTGGCGAGAGTTACCCTTTAAGTCATTCCTGCTAGAGCTGCACGATTCTGGAAAAATTGAGAATCACGTTTTCTTTTTTTTGTAAAATGCAGGCTAGATTGCGAATCTGAAGGAGAAAAAAAACATTAGACAACTAAACAAAATAACATACAAACTAGAGGTTCTGACAAAATGTTCATTGCTTAAGTCCATTTAAAAAATATATATTCATTTGAACTAAATTATAAAAAAAAATTTTTTGAATGCAGTCAATGTCTCATTGATAGAGACATGTTTCGTTATTGGATGAATCAGCATTTGTGAATAAATCTTTTAAATGAATGATTCAATGACAAACACTCACTTGTCGTAACAATAAGAAATTCAATACATGTGTCAAAATACTTTCAAAAGATGAATTTCATATTTTGATCTCTACCGTAGACATCGTAGCGATCATTTTCAATTCATTCCTATAGAAGTTGCCCTTCACGCCGGTGGACACGCACCGTGATAGACGGAGGAATCGCTGTCATTCAGGAATAAGATAGCGTGGGTGTCTGAATCGAGATCTCGATCTTTTAACGATTAAAGGCGCAGCTGTAACTCCCGCCCAAGGCATGTCTACAGTGATACTCGCTGTAAGGGGCGTTACTTTCCAACACGTGCTAATCTGTCGACCAATCACAACAGACTGAGGCCGGCTGGCCAATCAGAGCTGGCCGTGCTTTTTGGAAGGCGGGTTTTAAAGAAACAAAACTAAAACAGAGCGTTCAGACAGAGGGTGAAACAGGTGCTGCAACAAAGAAAAAAAAATCTTTTTTTTTTCTTTCTTCTTCTTATAAGTTACGTTCAGTAACTTGAAGAAATAAAAAAAATATATATATATATTTTGAACATTAAATTATGTAAACATTCCAGTAGACCCCAAAAACGAACAGGACCCCTTTAAGTAGCAGACAGGCAGACGTATACAACGGCTAGTTCTGCTATTAGATGCTGATTGGTCATTAACATTTACATTTAATAATTTAGCAGACGCTTTTATACAAAGCAAGTTACAAATGAGGAAATGAGGAGGTCATTAACTCTAACAAACTAGCAGTTTGCAATTAGACACACAAACTAAGATAATAATAACAATCTTAAATAATAATAATATTAATAAAAAATATAAATGTAATTAATAATTTAATGATAATCAAACTAGACATTAGTGCCGTCTGACCTCCAGTGGCTGAGCATGATAGTGCTGGGTCGGGTCCCGGAGTTCAGCTGCCTCCTTCATCAGCCTCTTCACAGCTAATAAACAGAAGAAAACACACATCTGTCATCGAGCTGCGATCTTATGCCAATATCTGCAACAAATATTCAATATAATGACTGGCCCAAAAAATAAGGCTTGTAATATAAAGAATATATTGACTCTGCATTACAGCAGACCTGTACTAGATCGGTTGTTGTATTAGTCTCTCTCAAAAACATGTGGGGTCAAAACTGAATCATTTTATTATATTCATTAGGAACAATTTAATAAGTTGTGTATACAAAGACAAACATAATTTCATTACAGTATTTCATACTGAAACATGTTTCATCGGTTTCCTGCATAAGCCATAAAAGTCTGACTTTATGGTGAACCCTTTGACTTCAGAAAGAAGGGAAACACCCAGCAACCTCACTGCGTCCCAGGAGATCCAACCCATAATAATTAGCAAGACAAAGCATGTAAAAATAAAAAAGCGTAGCAATTTGGCTATAGTGAAATTATTGCAGGACGAAACGTCCGTGTGTGTGTGCGTGTACAATAAAACAATTAAAAAAAAATTAAATAGTAGCAAGTACATGCAGTTCATTAATATTACTCAGTACTTAAATGTAACATGGACACCCTAAAATAAAGTGAAACCAATAAAATGTGTGATTTGATTATTACAGATAGCACTCGCTTGATAAAATAATCATATTTTACTGCAGTGACAAACTGAACAAATATTTTACAATTACTGTATTAATGTTAGCTGGTTGCTTCCCAATATACTGTATTATATATACAGTATATTGTGGTGGTAGTACCCTGGTACTATGGATATATACCATTACATAGCACTATAACTATATTCATGTAAAGTTACATGGCTTGTAGTTGTTGATGTTTGCTCGACGCATTCCAGCACAGACAGAGATGAACTATATTGACACACACTTGAACGAGCTGCCGTTGGCTAAGGCTAATAATCCAGCTAGCGTTAGCTCATGACATTTAAGGGCTGAATGTATGTATAACGCCTTTTCAGAGCACATAACTCATGCCATTAAATGTAATATCGATGATGTATTAAAGGTGTGGTGACATACCTGGACTCTTCAAGTTGTATTTGCTCTCCATGACGGAACAAACCTCGCGCTGGGCTAGTGTTTTCCGTTCAGGTTATTTGGTGTGTGTGTGTGTGTGTGTGTGTGTGTGTGTCTCTTGGGATTTCGGCCAGGTGTTTAAGTAGGGCTGTAATCCTGACGTGGCAGCACTGAAGTTTTTTGCTTCTTTCGAGATGAATTTTTTCAGATGTCACAGTACATAAAAAAAATGAAAACAGGAAGTAAATTCAGCGTTTGAAAGGCGGAACTTTATTGATGCGCATCACGCGAACAGCGCTGTGTGACGCCAGCCACTGAAAAGCTGTGTTATAATTATATAATTATATAATTTTATAGCGAGTTGTCGAATTAATGTGGTTTTTCAAAGAGTATGTTTGACGCCATACATCTGCAAATTATACATTTTGTAAGAGGGAGTGATATGGAGATATGACACACAATTGTAGTCTAGAAATATAACAGGTAAAACAGAAACCAATGCGGGATATACCTATATCATACAATCTTGTTGTGAATAAATGTATATAATATAAACTGAACTAAAACGTGGAGAATTTGTGAAAAATACTGTTTAAATAATAAAGTAAAAAAAGATACGATTAAAATGTTATGGTAGACACAGCTAAATGTTTGTTAGAGAGATTTGATTTAGATATTGATTGTTCATTTTATTTTTCTTCCATTGAAAAATAATATGTATATCTTTTTGTAATGTATTATTTTTTGTAATTAATCACCACTACTTCTAATTAATTAAAATAATTAAAATACTACTATTACTAATATAATAATAATATTCAATTGTATTTTTCTTGTATAGCTTTTCATTATTTGGGGAAAATTCCACAAGAAGAAACGGTCAGGGTCCAAGCTAAATTTCATTAATTTCCTCCACGAGACCAATATTAGTGTCATATTATGAATATTTAGTGATTGTTATAAACACTCTGGCATTTTTGTGTATAAATGTGTAGGCTATATTTGTGTAAACTGCTGCATACTTTTTTTCTAAGAAAAAGTGCTTAACATTTATGAATTTACAATCTGGTTGTAAAGTTAATGTTAAAAAAGTTTCATTTGGGATGTTTGGGGTCTGTGGAGAACAGACATACCGGTAGGAATAAATGGAATTTACAAAAACATTGTTTGTTTGTTTGTTTTTGTCAGATAAAATCAATAAATCTGTCAGAACACACACAAATGTAGTGGCAACACTATAACACATCCACAATGTGCTCTCAGACACAAAGTTGCACAAGAATTCAAAAGATCTGTTATCTACAACATATAGCCTACAGATATCAGAAAACATGACTATCAACAACACTTGATGATTGTGGGGGTGATGAGGAGACCGAGGACTGGGATGATTTAGCAGAGGAAGATATAACCTGAGGCATGCTTCCTTGCAAAGCTTAAAGCCCAATCAAACCTATTCTGCAATCAATTACATGGTGAAGCAAACATCTTTGATCACTGATATTGTAGGTGACTTGCAGACCAAGACAATGGCTCTTTTGCATCGACTTGGTCACTCAGATCACCCTGATATCAGTACCTTAAATAATCACTTTGAGAGAGCCGCTGAACCATTGTTGGACCTGGATTCAGACTTTAAACAGATGAAGTATTTTTCTCAAACAAGGTTTTTCATTAAGCCAGAGACTAAGCATTGCACAGGTAGTAGTCCAGGACACCTTTCAATATGTTCCTTTGCAGCCTGTCTTTAAAGGGGTGGTTGATTATGATTTCACTTTTCTAACTTTAGTTAGTGTGTAATGTTGCTGTTTGAGCATAAACAACATCTGCAAAGTTACAACGCTCAAAGTTCAAAGCAAAGGGAGATATTTGCTTTTAAAGGAGAACTTGGTAACTTTTTTAACTTAATAAAACTGTCTAGAAATCATTTGAATGGTTAAACAACCTGTTCTGGTGATATTGGTGACTTTCCCCGCTCCCCCCAGCGTTCCCAGGCGGAAAACCAACCTTGCAACTTGGGCACTACCGTCCCGGCAAGATAGAAATTGGTAGTCTCATGAGAAGCGAGAATGAGAACGAGAACGAGCGCGAAACACGAATTGCTTTACGGCAATTCGACATAAACACACACGCATGTATGATGTATTACCAGATTACCCACCTCGGTAGACATAGCTCCACACGATACAGTTGGCTTGCTCCGATCATAACAAACGCACATGAGCAGCGGTAGAGAGGGGGAGGAGGCCGCCGCAAGTGAGTTTTTTACGACCGTGTTGGGAAATATACGCCCTCCCACAGCTGTAGGGGGAGCTCGTGGGGAAAACATGCGACAACAAAAGGGAAAATCAGCGAAGAAGTGACTAGAGTTCGCTAGAGTTGCCGAGTTCTCCTTTAAAGAAATTGCTTTTAAGGACTACAACAAATGGCTGGTAGAGACTACACAAGCTTCCTCCCGGGTTAGTGACATCACCAACCCTAAAATTTACATAAATCCCGCCCCCTGAACACGATTTATAGATTATCAAATGGGTAATCTTTCAGCCAGAAACTGAAGCTTCCCCGGGGGCCGCCATTGATTAGCAGACCCCCACCTAATGTTAGCATCCCATTGACTCCCATTCATTTTGGCGTCACTTTGACAGCGAATAACTTTACATCTGAGGCGTTTAAAGACTCCATTTGTCCATTATTTATTTCTAAAGAAACACAAAAATGTATAAAAGGCTCCATTACCTTGTATCTTACGTTATGGCCCCGTAGAAGCAGTTTTTGTAAAAATAGGCTAACGATTGCATCATAACCACGCGACTCTCTGTCGCACAGTAGAGAGATTACCGTATGGACAGGAGGAGAAGCTCGCGGGCAATCGGGGGGACGTGGAGGCAAAATGACAAAATAATTAATCAGAATACTTAGCAAAAGTTGCTCCTGCTCCTAGCTCATGGACACCTCCTACTCACACTCTCCATCTCTGCAAGTTTCGGAAGGGAATGATTCAGATTTCTCTTGGCACAGCTACTAGAAGACAGACGGGTTGCTCACGTCACATCTACGCCGTCAAGCTCAGTGTGAGTCTGCAGTCGCTCAGCCATCAGGAAGTTAGAGCTTCTAATTGACTTCACTTGTCTCCGTTGAATCCAATGGGGTCGCTGTGTCCATTTCTTTTACTGTCTATGTAGATTATCAAGACAGAATATGCTAATCAATGACTAGAAGATGACTACACATAAGCTACATAAATTCATCAACTAACCATTCAGAAATGTTGTCTACATGTTGCCAATTCTTCTTGAGTCTCTCCATCTTTGTCTGACTCTGGTTTGAACATAAAAGGCTAAAAGTTTTAGAAATGTTCAGTGCATGTGTGTGTGAGTGCAAGCTCTTGAAGCTCCGCCCTCTGTGCCGGGAGCAGCAGCTCATTTGCATTTAAAGGGACAGACAAAAAAAATGTGTTTTTGCTCACCCTCAAAAAGTGACAATTTTAACATGCTATATAAAAATATCTGTGGGGTATTTTGAGCTAAAACTTCACATACACACTCTGGGGACATCAAAGACTTATTTTACACCTTGTGAAAAGGGCATTATAGCACCCCTTTAAAAAAATAAGTCCAGGTACCATGGAAAAAAAAATCCTTTCTCAGAAGCAAAATAAAGATGGTGCCCTCATTGATTACATTGATGGTGAGCAGTAGAAAACCAGCCACTTGTTTTCAAAAGTGGCTGTGAAATTGTAAATCCCATCGGTTCCAGACTTCAATTCACAAACTGGGGCTAATTTACTTCCAAATGAGATGTCTACCACCTGAGCTGCTGTCTTCACTGTCAGCATGCTTTCTGTTGGCAGTGTACAAGTCAGATGACGTCAAGACATATGGCATGGATGCAGTTCTTGAATGCATAAAGTTTTGAGGGATTTAGAACAAAATGGCATTCAAACTGAGACTGAACAATTCAGTGGTGACATAAAGGTTGTTGTTGCACAAGTGTGTGGGGACAATCTTGCCCTGAATTCTCTTCTTGGTTTTTCAGAGATAGGTGGTTCATGCAAGAAAAGTCATAGCTATATCTGCTCTTTGCACAGAAATGAAAAATGCTTTCCTCAGGGTGTTGGAGGAAGAAGGTCCTCCATCATTGACAGAAGTCGCCCAATGGCTGTGTTTGTCTTCAAAGTGTAGTAATAAATAAAAAACCTTAAAATCAATTTGACATGCTGTACATATGAATTACAAATAACATTTTCTTACCTTTAGGGCAGATGTCATCATTGCACAAAGACGGGTTGTCAAAATAATACTGTTACTGAAATTATGAAAACCTGAAGTGTATTCCTGAAACCTGACAGGTGTCTTGCTGATCAGGCAGTTCTTAACACACACTGCAACACCTTTAATAGGAGAGAGAACAAAAAAGACATGCTTTACTGTGGCATTATCACACATATACTTTTACTGTTTTTAAATGTAATGCACAAACCTTTCTTCACTGAATCTATGGCGTAGACTGATGCGTTCTTTGTGGCAACCACTGGTTCTGTGAGTCCTGGTGGGCTTGGCCCAGAGCAATAAGGACATGTTTCCTCTGTGGGCTCAAACCTTATCGGGACCTGACTTGCCTGAGTCCTTCATTTCTGTGGCAAAATTTCTGGCATTCTTTTGTTTTGCCAGAGATAGTTGGTCATTGCAAACAGTTGGTGCTTCTTTAGTCCTTCCCCCTACAACACCAAGTTCAGTCGCTTCATTTTCAGAAGGGTCCCAAATCACTGTCTCCTCTGGAAGACTCAATTAATAAATCTTCTCTTTCTTGGAAGAGCCACCATATTGCCATTTAGATATGGAGGCATCTATACTGTTTCTTTGTGCTTTTACAAAACTGGTATTGCAGTGCCTCAACAATTTGTCAAAGGACACTCTTGTCCGCCCAAAAGGCGCCATCTTTCCTTCTTTCCTGAATAAATGGAAATGTAAACAAAACTGCCAGAATATCAATGTTTCTCAAAGAAAATTGGAAACACTGAGCAGATTCCCTCTAGTGATGCTGAATTGTTCAATTCTATGCACTCTGTCATTCTGGTGGTGGAAATCAGTCCTTTCTCCTGCATGGTCTTTAAGGGTTCTTCTCTCAGAGGCTCAGGAGGAATGTGTGGTGGAGCAGAAGAAACTCTGATTAAATGCTCACACTCTGCACGAGGCTTTCCTCTAAGTTTGGCCAGAGTCATGAACACTCTGCTACTTCGCAGGCCATTACTTGAGAGGTGGTACTTTTCTGTACATGTATCGGGACTCTTTGGCCTCTACTATTTTTTTCTGTGATAAAGACACTTTGCTGAACATCAACACACTACACAGGATCTGATTTCACATGAAACTCCTTTTCATGTCTTCGAAGACTCCCTGCTGAGGCAAAAGAGGACCAACAGGAGCACCTAAAAATGTAAATAAATTACAGTAGCAGTTTCAGAATTAGCGAGTGAGTTTGATTAGTATGTAATATACGTTGTTATGTACCAGGTTTAATTAATAGCTATGGACCACATTATGTACACACACTGTAGACCAAGACCTAATGCCATATCTGTTACAACAATCAGTTTCCAATTTGAGTATTATGAAATGACTGAAAACATTAAGTGAGTTAGGCTTGAAATATCAACAAAAAATTATAACTATGCAAATATACTTTAATCTCCAATAGATCATGATATCTACTCTAATTTCTTCACTTCAGAAGGCCTTTATTA
Source organism: Vimba vimba (assembly GCA_022828995.1). Taxonomy (NCBI): domain Eukaryota; kingdom Metazoa; phylum Chordata; class Actinopteri; order Cypriniformes; family Leuciscidae; genus Vimba; species Vimba vimba. The sequence goes on along the minus strand of CM040832.1, from coordinate 3,241,915 downwards.
TTAACCCCCTGGAGTCGTATATGGATTATTTTTATGATGAATGGATGGCTTCAAAATCTTGCCCCCCATTCACTCCTATTGAGGGGGAAGTGACTCCGTTAAACCCATGTTTCTTGGTTGTTGGGTCACAAAATTAGAAATCCTTTTAAAGGCGAGAGATTGATTCATTAATATTAATAAAGTTATGTGATTGGACGCTCCATCAGTTACCACCCACCGTCAGTGTCGTCTGATTAATAATCACATAATCCTTCGCCATAGTATTGTAAATGCGCTGCATGGTTGAGGTGAAGTCTGTCTCTTCACCGCTGGATGGCACATGCATACTAGTACTACTCCCTCTCCTCCTCCTCCTCCTCCTCCTCCTCCTCCTCCTCCTCACTTCATTGCGCAGTTTGGATCATGTTTATCAAGCGCTCCACTTTTCCCACGCGCCAGTTTGCGGGATTTTACGCGTTTCGTGAGAAATCGGTATAACACTGTACAAGGAAGAGTTCAAGTGACCATCCTCTGTGTGTGAGGTAGGTTTGAATGAATATTAACATAGTTTTGCTTTGTTTGCTGCGTTTTTTGTGTGTGTCTGTGCTCATCTGTGTTCACTGCTGTTTTAAACCGCGGTTTCCACACAATAATAAGTTCGGGATGTTAGGAGATGTTACGAGAGTTGTTTGTTAGGAGGATATCTCTAGTGAATAACAATCAGGCTGACGTGCTGTGGTTGCTGGGACAATCCTTCACAAGAATGTGCTGGACAGGGCACTAACACACACACACATACACACACTTGATTTTATACAGCTATTAATATTATAACCTAACCCATGCCCTAATCCTGACAGAAAACGTCGTGGATTTTTAATTTGAAGAAAAGAAAGAAGAAGAAAAAAAAACATTATTTACTTACTTTTTTTTTTTAAACAAATGATGACGAACGAAAGTTTTTTTTTTTTTTTTTTTTTTTTTTTTTTTTTTTTGTGTGTGTGTGTATGTGTGTGTCAGATTTTTCTCACTTTTATGTACAAATATGCCCCCAAACGTTAAGTATTTACACCCACAACTTCTGACCTCTATTGTTTTTAAATGACGTTAATGATGAATGCAGCAGCTAATCCAGGACAAATTTTGGCATTTAAAAAACATTATTAACTATTTATAATGAAGCATTTTCTTTTTGAGCACAAACTACACAAAAATCTGGTTGTATCCTTCATGATACAACCATGACATTCCCTTCCCCATTTACCATTTACCATGGTAACCAACACCATGGAGCCACTGCTAAAAATACAGTACTTGCTGTACCAAAATAATATCATAATATACTATAATGTACTATATTAATATATTTTACTGCTTGGTTTGGTATCAGCCACCAAGTTTATTTATAAATTTAATTTATTATGATTTTACATTAAGAACGATGATTACAGTCTTTAAAAGGAAGGTTCTTTATTGGCATCGATGGTTCCGTGAAGAATCTTTAACATCCATGGAACCTTTTCATTCCACAAAAGGTTCTTTATAGTGGAAAAAGATTCTTTAGAGTTTTAAAATGTTCTTCACACAAAGAAAAAAATTGTGGTTATCATGTAAGAGTTTTCAGGTCAGAAACACATTATTTTAAAGTAAACTCCTTTAAAGTAAACTGGTCATCCACACCCTTATTCAGTTATGTCTGCATGAATGTATTTCTGATGAACACAGCTGAGCTCAGTTTTCCACAGTCCAACCATGTTGATCAGTATTAAGAGTTGAGACATTTAGTGACTATAGTGTCTGAAATGGTTTGGAATATCCGACATTGCTTTCATAAATAGCCTACATCTTTATCATTATCATTTCCCCCTGATATTGTTTGTCTTAAACCCTTTGTGTGATGGAGGGGTTTGTGGCTCAGATAAAGGGTGTGGTGATATCATTCAGACTCTCTATGTCTAGATTGTTTCTGGGATTGGTCTTCTAAAGTACATATCTTATAACCCATTTGAAACCCATCAAGTGTTTCATAGGTAATACTTTGTAAAACTCATAAATTACCTTCATCATCATCATCATTATTATTATTTGCTGTAAAATATTTCATTAAGTTTGTAGGAGAGACACAGATCTTCAAATCATTTTACTTGAGTTTCAAAAGGTTTTGACACAAAAAATATGAAGTGATTTTCATTTAAAGAGGAAATTATATGCAAATAAGTGTCTCACCACCATAGAAATGAATGTTACTCCATATTATTTACATATTTCAGCATATCATGTTGTTTAGGCAGTCTTAATGCCTTAATGGATGAAAATAACACAACCACAAATATAATATTCATTAATATAAACTAGTTGATTCTCACAGAATCACGCCGTGGTCATATTTCACCCAAAAAATGATGGATGGATGGACAGATAGAATTAAAAAAGTAAATCATATTTTGCATAACTTTAAATTATATGGAACTGAGCTTAACTGACATGAAAAAGTCAGATAATTATAATGGTCTTAAAAAATAGTTTTATTTTGAAAATGAAATCTGAGATGAACATGTTGACAGGTTTCGTGAGATTCACCCTTTTTTTTTTTTTTGTGGATAAAACTTAGTTTAATTTAATAGATCTACTCTGTGCCTCTGAGCGACACAAACTCCAGACATTTCCTGGCAGGAACATCTGGGTTCCTCCTCCAGTCCTCTGAATAGAGCTGAAAAACGAAACTCTTGCTGTACGTCGCCACGAGGAGAAAGCTTTATGACTAACCATCACAGGGATAAGGTTTCAAACGGGGAAATAATCAAGACCTCTTAGGAAAAGCTGTCTAGAATAGCAGTCCCCACATATATAAAGACAGATTAACTGGGGGTTTAAACAGTATTTTTAATATGATAATATGGCATTCTTTAGAGTTAAATGGTTTTCAGGGCTTTTAGCTGTTGCTTGCAGAGAATGATGCCATGAAGATTAAATTTGATAAGTGCACATTTTTATGCTCTGAACCGTTCTCTAGTCTACATCATACTCGTGTTTCTCTCTCACAGGACCATAACAAGATTTACTGGTGTTCAGACTTGTGTGTGTGATGTTTCTGAAGAGGAATCTGATTAGTAGTATTGACGAGTGAAGATGACGGAAGGCTTTGCGATTGTTAATGGACAATCTGAGCGCAGATGCTGAAGGGATCTTTGCGAGCGGGGCTAGTTGTAACACACTTGTTTTAAATACTTCCTCACATGATTGCTTTAAGGAAATTAAGTGAATAAGCTTCACTCCAATTATAGAAAAAATTGTTGGGTATATAAACAGACTTTTCCATTCAAACTTCAATCACAACTCTCAGGATGCGGGAGCCCTGTTGCCCATCCAGTATGCATCCAGTATACTGACTGGTTTATGTGCTGTGGTGGATTTTTAATAGATAAAATACTAAACTGTATATTAAACTAACAATGTTTCTAACATCTAACCTTACTTCTCTTTTCAGGCCTAACATGATAACACTTTGAAACACAATGTACTAAAACGTTCAGTCCTGTGTTTTTGAATGCTGTATGTTGTGTTGCCATACCCCTTTGACTTTGGTTGTGTGAGTGTATAAATAACAAGTTTGGGAATTGAAACTAGACAGATGACTAAATTTGAACCTTGTGATTAACAATGAAGTAATCATTAAAACAAAGTTTGCTTTACCTGGTAACAGAAGGGTTTGTCTATGAAAACCAATCAAATTGTGGGGAAATTATGTAATGCAGTATGACATTTTTGCTGTACCTCCTTATTCTATAAAAACTGTTGTATTCGTGTTAGCTGGTGGGATTCTCAATGGAATTTGTCTGAGATCCTCCGGCCTTGCTTCTTCTTGGGGAGATTCTCTGAGAACTGCTCGAGAGATCCTGCGGCCGTGATTAAAGCATTTAAAGGACATTTGCTAAGGTCTGTTTGTCGATTATTCCTGCGCAGGAAGAAAGCTAGTTAGGGAAGCAAGTTAGTTAGGTAGACTTAGAACTGAAAGGGATCGTCGATTGGAGACGGCCCAGGGAGATGAGATAGGACTTAGTTAGGTTTAGGGAAAAATCTACGACAGTGCTCTTGAGTCTGTTGTCACTTTTAGTAAATAGTTTTGTTACTAAAAGTGTTCTTTGTGTTTGGAACACACATATCAGCTGCGAACCATGCTGGAGATCGCATGAACCGCTCCCCGCACCGTTTGAAGAGTTCATAAAACAACGTTCACGTCATCCAAACGAACCTCAATGCGCTTCAGAAGTGCTAGTGTGAATGAACCCTGAATCATCATCAACACATACTCAGACTAGAGCCTCATTCCTCCACAGAAGTCAAACGACCAAATTCAGTGGCTAGCTGCATAAATTGCTTAAATCTTAAAAGTTAGTCATCTCATTTTTTTCTTCAAGACTGTTCCTGACTTTATTGAAAAAGTAAGACTGATTACCTTTTATCTAACTGCTAGTTGGTCAAACTAAAAAATTAAAACACGTCAATTTACACAAGTTAATTTAAAAGTCTTAACCCTTGTGCTGTGTTAAAAACACCTTTTGTGTTTCCAGTGTTTAAAAAATGGCTTGAAAATCGCTCGTTATGCCATATTATCACCAAATATTGGATTCAAACTTTTTGTCAACTTGTTTTCTTTCAATTTGCACAGGTTTTGTATAAATTTTTGGAACTGATTAATCGTAGGCCTCATTTATCTGCGCATATGCATCTCTTTTGAGTGGAAAAAGCAATATTTGTGGATAAATTTGTCAATATACAACAAAATAAGGACAAAAATTGCAAAGTGTTCTTTGATGTTTAACCAGGAAGTTTGTTTTGTTTTGAACAAAATGGCACAAAGTCACACATGTAGCGTCTGGACCAATCAGACACACAATTATTCATCATATTTAAATAATAAGCCTGAATACGCCTGAGGACCGTAACAAGCAAAGGTCCCGGTTGGCCCAAGCGAGCCCTGAGATGCTCTCCCGCTGATCAGTATCAGCCGACACTATAGTCCAGATACTGGAGGACCTCAGACACATTCCAGGAGGGGGAAGGAGACCTCAGGCCAGAGGAACGACTCCTTAATGGCCGTAAAAAAGGACTCTTCTCCATTCATTCATCGAAATCCAGTTACATGCTCAAGACAAAGGATCGTAAAACTTCCCTCTGAAAGCTTAAGGCACCGCTGGCTCACGAGAAGAGAAAGGCCACTGTTGGAGAGACCTCCCTCTCGGGGTTCTTTTTCTTCTTGCTTCTTCCCCTGGTTGCTCTTCGTGTGTTCGACATCCAGTCCGACTGACCTTTCCTCCGGTGTTAATTTCCTCGACCATATAAGGCTGGCTAACATCGCAAGTTCATCATTCAACGCGGAAGAAATTGATTGCAAGTCCAACACTATCGACTCACGGAACCATCAAGACTTTCTTCTGAGACTGCATCTAGACGCAAGAAGGACGTTTTTGCTGTTTTACCGACCGGATATGGCAAGAGTCTAATCTACCGGTCAGCTCCGCTGGTAGCTAAGTGTATGAGGCTTGTTGTGATTGGTCGTAGTGTTATCCAATTGCGTGCAGTGAGATTTTCAAATGCATGCTTGGTGCCGCCCCTCGAGCTGGCCGATTTTCATTACTCAATGCCAGACCCTTAATCTTTCAGATTTGGGTCTGGATTTCCAGGCTACCGTTGTGGTATATTATCACCAAATATTGGATTCAACTTGGATTCAATATTGGATTCAATTTATCAACTTGTTTTCTTCCAATTAGGACTGGTTTTATATTTATTTTTTGGAATTGATTTATCGTAGGCCTCGTTGATCTGAAGATGATGTTCATCTCTGTGAAAAAGAAAGCCTGTAATGGTTTGTTTGTGTACATGTGTGTGTGTGTGTGTGTGTGTGTGTGTGTCCACACATGCACAGGTCTGAGGCCTTTATCTTTGCAAGCACACATGTATGTGAACATGAACATGATGAACATACTCCTGAACACTAAATGTTTCTCTTATTTTCGATCTCCCCCATTCATATTCAGTGGATAGTCAATTTTGACTAATATAAACTCAGATCAATATAAGGCTTAAAATCAGCCAGTTTCAAAAATAAATACACACCTGTCCTAATTGAAAGAAAACAAGTTGACAAAAAGATTGAATCCTATATTTGGTGATATATAGAGTAATGAGAGATTTATAAGCACTTTTTGGCAGGCTGGTCATGCTTGACCGGGAACAGGCCGGTCAAAGCTGGATTAAAACTTACTTACTCAGTAGCCTAAATTTTAATCCAATGTGATAATGTTAACTAGCATTTTTAGGGAAAAGAAAATCCACTCCGGATCAAAATGACCCGAACACAACATGAGTGTTTTAAAATAGTGGCTAAGTTAATGCAACTAGCCTCAGAAAACTTATCTGAAATTTTTTTTTTTTTAAATAAATGGCAATATGAGTAATGTCGAAAACAAATGAAGTCAAATTATTTTTTTAGTTATTTAATTATTATTTAAGTTACTAATTGGTTAACAGTGAGGACAGCATATCTGATAATGTCATTAACAATACTGATACAGTTTAAAGATAATGTGTGACTACATTATGTGGACCAAATGTCCTCTCAAAGATAGTAATACCAGTCATTTCTGACCTTGTGGGGACATGTTGAAGAAAACAGCTTATAAATCACACAGAATGATGTTTTTTTGAAAATGTAAAAATGCAGAAAGTTTTCTGTGATGGGTAATTTTAGGGGTCGGGTTAGTGTGTGTGTGATGGGTAATTTTAGGGGTCGGGTTAGTGTGTGTGATGGGTAATTTTAGGGGTCGGGTTAGTGTGTGTGATGGGTAATTTTAGGGGTCGGGTTAGTGTGTGTGTGTGTGTGTGTGTGTGTGTGTGTGTGTGATGGGTAGTTTTAGGGGTCTGGTTAGTGTGTGTGTGTGTGTGTGATGGGTAGTTTTAGGGGTCAGGTTAGTGTGTGTGTGTGATGGGTAGTTTTAGGGGTTGGGTTAGTGTGTGTGTGATGGGTAGTTTTAGGGGTCGGGTTAGTGTGTGTGTGATGGGTAGTTTTAGGGGTTGGGTTAGTGTGTGTGTGATGGGTAGTTTTAGGAGTTAGTGTGTGTGTGATGGGTAGTTTTAGGGGTCGGGTTAGTGTGTGTGTGATGGGTAGTTTTAGGGGTCGGGTTAGTGTGTGTGTGTGATGGGTAGTTTTAGGAGTCGGGTTAGTGTGTGTGGGTCGGGTTAGTGTGTGTGTGATGGGTAGTTTTAGGAGTCGGGTTAGTGTGTGTGTGATGGGTAATTTTAGGGGTCGGGTTAGTGTGTGTGTGTGATGGGTAATTTTAGGGGTCGGGTTAGTGTGTGTGTGGGTCAAGTTAGTGTGTGTGTGTGATGGGTAGTTTTAGGGGTTAGTGTGTGTGTGATGGGTAGTTTTAGGAGTCGGGTTAGTGTGTGTGGGTTGGGTTAGTGTGTGTGTGATGGATAGTTTTAGGGGTCTGGTTAGTGTGTGTGGGTTGGGTTAGTGTGTGTGTGATGGGTAGTTTTAGGGGTCGGGTTAGTGTGTGTGGGTCGGGTTAGTGTGTGTGTGTGATGGGTAATTTTAGGGGTCGGGTTAGTGTGTGTGTGGGTCAAGTTAGTGTGTGTGTGTGATGGGTAGGTTTAGGGGTCTGGTTAGTGTAGGGGGAGAGAATGTATAGTTTGTACAGTATAAAAACCATTACATCTATAGAGAGTATACATTACTCTATTGTGCTGTATAAAAATCATGATGTCTATGGAAAGTCCCCATAAAACATGGAAACCCAATATGTGTGTGAGTGTGTGTGTGTGTGTGTTTTGATAAAAGTTAAGAAAAGTATACATCATTTTATGGTGTTGTCTTGGCCAGTAACAAGCTGAATGTATTATTTTGGAAGTTTTTGGCAGTTAAACAAACGGCTCATTACACAATGCCCAATGCCCCAATGTGCTTTTCTGTTGTTTGAGCATTAAGCTTTTCAAATACAGTTTTTGTCTAACATTCTCCTAAAAAGTTGAGAATGTTTTTCCCTTTTCCTTTTGGGGAAAGCATGATACAGCTGTATTTATGAGCTATGTCTCAGGTCTATCTATGAGTAATGTTTCAGGTTGTGAACAGGCCATTGTTTAGGGTTTGCCATTGTCTGGGACTGTATATAACATGAGAAGTCCTTCTATATAACATGAAAGGTCCTCGTCCTGGGAACCAGTCAAAAACGCGGATGTCTGTAGGAGCAAGTGTGGCTGTGGTGTTGAGGATCTGTCTACACTTGCTCATGTCAGCTCTCTGAATGAATTATTACCATAGTGCATCTGTGGCCCTACAGTGGTCATCAATACACGTAATAAATCTCTCTACTGACTTTGAAGTTTTTGACTTGAAGGACTGGGGGTTTAGACTAGCTAAAGCACTTATTTAATCAGGTTTGTATCATGTGGAATCAGTTACAGCTGTTGATGCCAGTTAATTAATGTTAATGCTGCATTAAATGCTTTTGCATTTTACTGATATAGATAAACATTATATAGAACATTAATCGACTCGTTATCCCTTGGTGCTGTGCTTTGGTGTGAAATGCATTGCATGTTATTTAGCTAATTTTAAGGAATAAGTTCCTTAATCTGTATTGATTTATTGTTTTATTTGCACACCATATATGTTAAGTTGAAGCTGTATAACTGTTGTCATTTGCTGACCTTGGGCTGTTACCCTGTGTGAATAAAGGGAAAGTGTCAAGAAAATTCATGCACACGGGAAACGAAGCATGTCAAACACAACAGGATCAAATGACATTTCTCAAGTCTTTGCCAAAACCAGGTGTAATCAGTGTCAGCGTGAAACGAGTCTGTCAAAGCTTGTGCTGCCATTCTGCAGATCATTCTGAAGATATTAATTCAGAAACGTATGTTTTTTATTTTTATTATTTAGCTGCAAAATGTCTAGTATGTCCAACTTTATCTGCATACATGCAGTACTCGTGTGGGGCGATTATATTCTGTGTTGCAAATTATATTAGTTAACATGAATTAACAATATTTCTATAGTATTTATCTTAATGTTAATTTCAACATTAACTAATTTTTAAAATCAAAAGTTGCATTTGTTAGCATTAGTTAATGCACATGAAGAAAGAATGAACAGCTGTATTTTTATAGATTTTATAGATTAATAAATGTTGTACAAATAAATGACTCCGTTAGTTCATGTTAATTAATACATTAATACCTAATGTTAACAAATTAGACCTTTTTGTAAAAGCATTACTGACATATCTGTTGATATAGGGCTGACAGCCCCACACACCTTCCTCTTCTTCTGTTCACATTGCCTGTGGTCACATCCGCTCTTACTCTGGAAAAATATTTCTGCTTTTTTGACAGTTGTGCCGTTTCCTGTTTCCCTACAGGCTTTCTCCAAAGGACATGAGGGTTAGATCCCTCCAGGAGCTGGACATCTATGGTTCCTCTCTCCTCTCATCCCACGGCAGAGGGACTCGTTCCTGTTCCTGATCCCCAAACCTCCCCCATCCCCGAGTCTTTCCCTAATTCATGACCCAGCAGGATGCATCATCTGTGCGAGCTCTCTCTGAGCGTCTCCTCATAGCCTCGCACAAGGGCCAAGCTGAGCATGTGGTTCAGCTCATCAACAAAGGGGCCAAGGTAGCCATTACCAAGGTCAGTGTCATGCTTTAGTAATCTTAGTTATATAGTGAGGTTCAGAAGTCATTTTATTGTCATTCAAACATCTGTGTACATAGGATGAGCATAATGCACTTCTATACAGGTCTTGGTGTTAATCTACACAAGAATATTGCATCTGAAGACCTTGGTCCTGTCGTAAACGGCACACTTGTGGTCAATGGCTGCCTTGTACACGTGTCCATTCATTCAAATCGCTTGTCCTACATAGGGTCGAGGGAATGCTGGAGCCTATCCCAGCATCGTGAGCCGAAGGAAGGGATACACCCTAGACAGATGCGCACCTGTGAAGTCAGAAGGTCGCTCGTGAGCACCCTCTTTGTGTCTGCTATGTTCCCTCGATCAGGGCTGCACGATATTGAAGAAAATGCGATATGATGCAAGGAGGAGATCCAGTCAGATGATGAAATCTATTTTTATTTTCTCCCCACCAGACATATGAAACATATCTAGCTTTTATGGTTTCGCACCCTAAGGTGAGAGTGCATGCACACATCGTTCTGGACCATACGTGTCAGGAAACCGCTGATCTCAATACAAATGCAAAAAGCAAAGAAACTGCTCTTGTTCCTTGCAATGCCTCAGGCGTTGCGTTCGAAGATGCAGTCTCAGATGAAAGTCTTGATGGCTTTTAATAGTTTATGGTGACGAAGTTGCAATTCTTCCGGGTTGAGTGAAAGATGTTGTGACTTCAGTGATGTTAGTCTGACTCTGGCTGTTGAGAGAGTCTTCTCTCCTGACGGGGGGTTGCACATGGCTTGATGTGTTGAGGCCTGTCGGCGCCGCTGTGCTGGCCTCAGGACCAAGTGAGGTCTCCCACTATCTGCAACCAGAAGAGAGGGAGCTCTTTAACGTCCACAGACACTATTTTCGCTTGACAATCGTACCTTTCTCATTGGTCAAGCCAAACAGTTTGGCTTGACCAATGAGAAAGGTACGATTGTTTGGAAGCTGACTCATGATTAGAGTAAGCTGGCAGTTTGTGTCCCTTTAACTCTGATTAATATAACAAGCACACAATGCATGCCATAAGAAGGTGATATACACCAATGTGTAGGACGTCACACACGGATTAATTTGATAGGAAGGATGATACCCATAAGGTTACATTATCTAGTGGCTCAATCATAAAACATGCCTAAAACAAAATACAATACAAGAGACAATATACAAAACAGCAATAATAGATACAATGTCTTGGGAATATGCATGTTCATTCATAGTTTGTCTATGAATTAATGAGGAAAAGTCTGTTTTACGGGCTTTATGTGTCTTTCCCATGGCCTGTGCTTTTGCATGTGGCCAACCTCCACATTCTTTTGAGCAATAAAACTTCATTCTTGAGTCTTATCAGATGATTTCTCGTGGCTTGCCAAGGCAAGCAGAGGCCTGGTCCTCCATCTCAGTGTAAATTGCCATTCTGGGGTCGTCCCATACAACTCTTACACAGTTTATTTGTTGGGTAAAGGGTTTTAAAGATTATTTGTTAGATATAACAAATATTTGTTCGTCTGATTTGTCTCAGTCAGTACAGACAATAGACTCATAATCACATCACAGAAATGAGCATTTTTACCTGGATAAGGGCAATGTTTACATTATTAAATGTATGTTTCTTCTATGCCAGATTCTTACATTTAACAAATTTAGTAATAAGACACTTTGTGTGACAAATTCCTGGAAAAGTGCATACAGATTCTTAAGTTCTGTGATGGCACTGAAATAAATCATATGTCCTTATATATAAACATATGATGCAGTTTGTGTCAGTCAGTGGAGCAGTTTGGGCTGCTTAGCAGGATTTGCAGTTAATAAACAGCCCTAGAGAGAAAAAGTGTCATGTGCCAGTTTTCAATAGCCTGGCAAGCCAGACTCACATCAAGATGTTGGGTCTGGGAACACAGCATTGGCACGGCTCAATCCGAGGGGCGGGATAAACGCTTGTCTTTCAGATTCCCTCTGAATTTAATAGGATAGCGCTACAACCAACCAGAGCGCTTTCCCACCAGCGGAGCTAGTTGAGAGATTAAACTTTTGCCGTATCCGGTCGGCAAAACTCCGAACTCATCTTCCTTTTTTAATAATGACTTCAGTGCCGTTCTTTGTTCTTTTCTCAAAGAAAAGCTTAACTCCAAGTCTTCCAGAGTCGCGGCCAAAGCCGATTCGAAAGACCGCTGTTTTCTTGAAAGGCCAGCAGCTCTTCTTTGTTTTCAAGTTGCAGGTAACCGTTGCAACTCTGCCGTTTTTATGTTAAGCCCGCCCACCGACTCTATACACGATGTGATTGGCCTGACTAGAGTTTGTTTTTTCCAGCTCGAAAGCCAACGGAGAGTTGCTAGACGACACTGACTGCAAAATAAATTTGCTGCCGCTAGGGTGAGTCTAGATTTCTAGGCTAAGTTTTCAAGGCTCTTGACCAACATATGAGAGCACTGTGGCACTAGCTATTGGATGGATGGATGGTGGTGGTGGTTTGCTATTGGTGGATCTCATGTGAGTGACAGGTTGACCTCATCAGAGAAGAGATGCTGCAAGTGGAGGGGAAGATATTTCAGTTAAAGATTATGAAGGCACACGAATTGAAAAAAAGATTATGATGTGCATGTGCACGAATAGATCATTTAAAATAAACTATTAAAAAAAACAAGTGACTTTAATACTGATGTACAGTCACAATTTTGAAACATACCAGGGACTGTTTCCTACAATCAGAGAGCGTTTGAACAGGACAGATTTCACACAGGAGGAAATCTGAGAGCCTGGTCCATAATTCACAGGGTTTAAGGAAAGGAACACAAGAGTTACTTCTGACAGTGATAATGCAACACATATTGTTGACTTGTGGATGTCTCATTGCCATTAATGCAGCATAAAGTATTGTTATTTCTGTGACTGCAGGTTAAACTGTGGACTCTGTAATCTCTGGCGACAGCTGCTCTTTAAACGCACGAGCGCTCAAACTGTTTCTCAACCACTCTTGTTATATCAACTAAACATTGCATGCATTTGCAGTTTTGTTTTTGTGTCTGTGTAACTGGAAAATGGGAGCTTGTTAATCTTGAGATTGAGAAAACTCTCATTATAATCTGTCAGTGTATTTTCGGGCAGGTGAACATGAACAACCTCCTCTGTCGGATCTGAGGTGCAGTCTGTTCCTCGTCCTGCCATCTGGACCTGAGCACATACCTCAGGTCTCTTCCCCCAAATCATTACATAACTCAAACTAGTTTTGAGCAGTTGAGTCCATAAGCAGTTTTATTACACGGCTCTGTGGAATACTTGATTCTGATTGGTCAATTGCGCCATCCAGTGGTGTGTTATTTCCAGATAACAACCCCTGAAAACAGAAACACAGGCTCATCCGGGTTACTGAAGTCAGCAGCGCTTTACACTTGCTAAAAACAGTTTTCTTCATGGAAGTTTTGCTTTAGGTGAGCTAATAAAATATTAAAACTCAGGTAAATCAATATTCTGTGTAAAGTTATTTATGTCATCCAGTATCGTGGACTCGCTCTCTCTCGTTTCATACAAATGCAGTTGCTGCCATTTTGTGACTATTGTTTTGTACACTGTTGGATTATAGGATAACAAACAGGTACGATTTTAAAACAGTTTAATCTCAAATCAATATCTCTTATCCCCATAATTATTTCTGTGGTGAAATGCTGTGTAATAAGTGGTATGACTGTATACCGTATCCCTAAAATGTCCATCTAATTTGAACTTGCCGCTCTGCAATATTTGATCAATTCAGATCAAATATTGATCTGAATTGATATTTCAACTCAGATCAATATTTAGCGTCTAATTATTTACTCATGTGTCAAGTAGCTGTTTAATAAGCGGGATAATGTACATCCAGCCAGTTGTTATCTCAGAATAAACCCCTTCAGGCTGATGAATCCTGATCACCCTGTCTGGGTTTATTCTGAGATAACAACCGGCTGGATGTACATTATCCCTTACTGACGCTCACCCAGGTACAGGTATGGCAGAGAAGACCTGCTGTGTTTTAATCACTGCTTGTTGTTTGTTCCTACCCTCATACGTCCTGGATGATCTGGACACACTCCTCTGTCTCTTCCAGGCGCTTCGCTCTTCCTGTGAGGTGATTTTAACATTCATCTAGACTAGGGTTCCCAAACGGGGTTTGTGAGTTGATGAAAAGCTAATAAATAATTAAATCAAATGTAACATTCAAGGGCACCTATCATGCAAAATTCACCTTTACATGGTGTTTAAACATACATGTGTGTTGGCAGTGTGTGTACACAACCACCCTATAATGATACAAATCCACCCAGTGCTTTTTTTCTAAATCCCCATAAATCATAAGCACTGTCTCAGAATGAGCTGTTCTCAGATTCGGGGCAATGTGACGTCACTTTGCACAGGCCCCTCCCACGACTGTTGATTGACACTGCAGTTTTAGCGTAGACCCGCCCTGAGTGAGCTGGACACAGGCCCCTCCCACGACTGTTGATTGACACTGCAGTTTTAGCGTAGACCCGCCCTGAGTGAGCTGGACACAGGCCCCGCCCACGACTGTTGATTGACACTGCAGTTTTAGCGTAGACCCGCCCTGAGTGAGCTGGACACAGGCCCCGCCCACGACTGTTGATTGACACTGCAGTTTTAGCGTAGACCCGCCCTGAGTGAGCTGGACACAGGCCCCGCCCACGACTGTTGATTGACACTGCAGTTTTAGCGTAGACCCGCCCTGAGTGAGCTGGACACAGGCCCCTCCCACGACTGTTGATTGACACTGCAGTTTTAGCGTAGACCCGCCCTGAGTGAGCTGGACACAGGTCCCGCCCACGACTGTTGATTGACACTGCAGTTTTAGCGTAGACCCGCCCTGAGTGAGCTGGACACAGGCCCCTCCCACGACTGTTGATTGACACTGCAGTTTTAGCGTAGACCCGCCCTGAGTGAGCTGGACACAGGCCCCTCCCACGACTGTTGATTGACACTGCAGTTTTAGCGTAGACCCGCCCTGAGTGAGCTGGACACAGGTCCCGCCCACGACTGTTGATTGACACTGCAGTTTTAGCGTAGACCCGCCCTGAGTGAGCTGGACACAGGTCCCGCCCACGACTGTTGATTGACACTGCAGTTTTAGCGTAGACCCGCCCTGAGTGAGCTGGACACAGGTCCCGCCCACGACTGTTGATTGACACTGCAGTTTTAGCGTAGACCCGCCCTGAGTGAGCTGGACACAGGCCCCTCCCACGACTGTTGATTGACACTGCAGTTTTAGCGTAGACCCGCCCTGAGTGAGCTGGACACAGGCCCCTCCCACGACTGTTGATTGACACTGCAGTTTTAGCGTAGACCCGCCCTGAGTGAGCTGGACACAGGTCCCGCCCACGACTGTTGATTGACACTGCAGTTTTAGCGTAGACCCGCCCTGAGTGAGCTGGACACAGGCCCCGCCCACGACTGTTGATTGACACTGCAGTTTTAGCGTAGACCCGCCCTGAGTGAGCTGGACACAGGTCCCGCCCACGACTGTTGATTGACACTGCAGTTTTAGCGTAGACCCGCCCTGAGTGAGCTGGACACAGGCCCCTCCCACGACTGTTGATTGACACTGCAGTTTTAGCGGACACAGTCCGCCATTGTTTCGACGCTGGAGCAGCTGTAGACAAGAATTTCTTAAAAACGACTGAGTTGTTTTGTTGTTGGATGTAAGAGTATGTAGCAGTCTTCATTTACTCTCGTTGTTACTCGAGGATGGATCAGTACAACTGTTTGTGATCAAGCTTACAGTCTCCGGCAACAGGCCTAACGTTACTGATCACGGCAGAAATGAAAGTGAGAGCGCACACTTTATCACAGCTCATCGAATCATTTTACAGATATAAGGTTTACCAGTTTATTAAGCACCCACTGAAAAGGTGTATATATTTGTTTACTGTTAGTTGTAACGAGTGTTTTGTGTACTTCACTGTGTATGTTGATGATAATGAAAGGGAGAGAGAGAGAGTTTATGGATAAGACTTTAATGCGCACTTATACTGTGTTTATTCAGCTCTTACAGTGATTCTCTGGAGTAAAACTAACGCTCATCTTTTGTGTGATGTACAATAAACTTCATTGAACTCGTCAGTATATTTTGGTCATCATTCGGACGGGGTCTACTACAGCAGGCTTGTATTAATAGTGGATAAAAGCAGATGACAAATACATTATAACCGTATAAATTAAACTATACCTGTTCTATCTCCATACAGCATATATTCTCTGGCTCTGTGGGCATTATTGTCCGACTCCGGGTCGAAATGAACACCGCTACTGAGAGTTTCTGTTTTGATATTATCAGATGAGATTGTCCTGACTGAGCGCGAGCTCGTGAGGCTCCGCCCCCTGGGCCGGCAGCAGCAGCTCATTTGCATTTAAAGGGATACACACTAAAACGGCGCGTTTCCCAAAAAGTGACAATTTAATCATGCTGTAAAAGATCTGTTGGGTATTTTGAGCTAAAACTTCACATACACACTCTGGGGACACACTCTGAGACTTATTTTACATCTTGTGAAAAGGGGCATAATAGGTGCCCTTTAAAATAACAAATGGGTATGCACAATTAAACGAAATAAAACAGAAATAGTGACATCAAATCAAAGGCTGTGATTTAAAGCAGTCTGTTGCGTTTCAGAGTGAAGTGTGACACTGTGTTCATTTACAGTGTTTTCAGATCAGCTCGGTTCACAGTAAACGCTGTGATTTTAACACGCATTTGGGAGCTTAATGTGCATTAGGTTCATTTACAGTATTTCAGCAATGCCAAAATAAAAGCTTGATGATTTGAGTGTTAGTTGGTTCTTGTAAAGCGATAATCCGAGTGTGAACATCAAAATAAAACACATACTAAAAAAGATGAGCTAATTTAACTGTTTACATGTCATGTGAACATTAACCGACATCAGATAACTGAATATGTCGTTAAATTATTGAAAATCTTGCCTTTAAAAAAAGCATACTTAAAAAAATCAAATCTCAGGGAGTACTTCAAGTAAATATTTGACATTTGAAGGGATTCGGCTGACAGTAGAGTTTGGGAACCCACTATTTCCCCAGCACGTTTCAGTCCTCTTATATCAGTCTCCCCTTCATGTGTCTGATGCCCCTTCTTCATCTCATGCTGTTCTTCACAAGGCCTTTGGAGCCGCTCACAACCCTACTGAACCTCTTCACGGGTGTTTTACATCAGTTTCCATCTTTTTTCTTTTCTTTTCTTTTGCATGTCTGCAAACATTGCTGCATCTGACTTGAATTCCAGCCTGTAATCAACACTTAATGTCCTCTGCCCTGGAGTCATGAAGATAGATGTCCATGTAACGGGAGCCTGTTCTGTAGGAAATATCTATAAGGATATACCAGATATTTCAGAAAAATGCTCTGATCAAACTTAGGCATTTGAAGTTTATGCATTAAAATTTATAAATTTTTTTGTACAATAGCGATTCAACTAACATGATGATTGACTGGATAGAAATAAAGAGTTAAAATTACTCATCCTCAAACTAGTTCACAAACACATAGCAATGTCAACTTAAAAAAAAAATATATATATATATATATATACATATGCATGCAGTGGTGGCCAGAATTATTAGAACGGTACGTTTTTTTTAATGTTTTAAAAGAAGTCTCTTCTGCTCACCAAGGCTTCATTTATTTGATCCAAAATACAGCAAAAACAGTAATATTGTGAAATATTTTTACAATTTAAAATAACTGTTTTCTATTTGAATATATTTTAAAATACCAAAGATCAAATCTGAATTTTCAGCATCATTACTCCAGTCTTCAGCGTCACATGATCCTTCAGAAATCATTCTAATATGATGATTTGATGCTCAAGAAATATTTGATTATTATCAATGTTGAAAGCAGTTGTGTACAATTTATTTTCAGGATTCTTTGATGAATATAAAGTTCAAAAGAACAGCATTTATCTGAAATAGAAAGCTTTTGTAACATAATAAATGTCTATACTGTCACTTTTGATCAATTTAATGCATCCTTGCTGAATAAAATTATTAATTTCTTTAATTTAAAAAAAAAAATGGTTGTGATAATGTTACAAGCTTTCTATTTCAGATAAATGCTGTTTTAATAAAAAGGGGGCAAATTATTTTTCCCAACGTTTTTTGGAGAAAAACATTTATTTCATAATGTGATTTTCCTCCCACTTTCAATTCATTTACTTCAATGAAAGGTTAGATTTTTGCAAAAAAAATGTAATATAATATCAAAAGGATAAACAATGCAGATTTATTTGTTACAGCCATCTTTGATCATATTTACAAAGGAGGCAAATAATTCTGACCAGCACTGAATATATATTTTTAAGTTTAAATATAAAATCTGTCAAAATAATTTTTTTAAGTATTACTTTTGAAATATTGATATTATCAAATAGATTTCTATAATTTGATCAAACAATACGTTTTTAGAATAACAAAGCAAAGAACATAACAGAATTAATCAGATTTAATACTAATAATTACTGTGCTGTTATTTTCCCACAAAAATGACATCACTTCCTGGCGAATTGATGTCATTAAGGAAGGTTTTTTTTAAAGAAACATGATAGAAAAAGATATTTAGAACATAGTGTTTGTTTGAAATGTTTTACATAAAGGAACAAACACCTGCAATATTCTTAACAGATTTTCATATATGAAGTTAGTGCTGCACACGACAACAATGAACATCCACTCAAGCCAAAGTAGTGAAATGTATATATTTATAAATGGTGAGTTTAGTATTTTATCCATTGTATTTAGACATATATGGGGACTTAAAAATGAACAACATAATAAGATTGACCTCTTTAATACGTGACATTTGTTTGAGAAAAAGGACAGGGACAAGTATATATTTTTAAGTTTAAATATAAAATCTGTCAAAATAATTTTTACTATAAGTATTACTTTTGAAATATTGATATTATAATTTGATCAAATCACAGAAGGCCTTCGTGCCGTAACTGAGGTCAGACACTTTACAATCTTTATCTCATACAGTTACAGGACAGATGAGAAGATCAGTAAACCCCTAAAAGCCTGTGCTAACATACTAACATTACAATAATAAAACATATTATCTGATTATCTACTTTCTATACAATTATAAAAAAAAACATCTTAGCCATGCAGATTTCAGAGAGGACATTTGCATCATTGTTTGTTTGCATATGATGTCTAAAATCCCATTAAAGGGATAGTTCACTTTGAAATTAATTTTTGATATGTTTTAGCTTACCTCAAGGGCATCCAAGATGTAGGTGTCTTTGTTTCCGCAGTAGTTTCAATTTTGATATTTTTAGGTCAAACCGTTCTTGTCTGTCAGTCATATAATGCAGGTCTATGGTCACTGTCTCAGAACACAAGCACAAAGTCCAAATTAAAACAATAGGGGTTATGCGGAACGCACAACGCTCGAACCGGAAAACGGGTATAAACATTTCCGGTTTGCATTACCATACGCATCTGCAGCGGTAGGTTATCTCTTAAGTAACTTATTTTGCGCTTTTTTTAGAATACAATTCTTATTTCTGTTTTAATAAAAATGTCACGAATGCTTAAGTATCAGAAATTTTTTTATAAAAAAAATAAAATGCAGTCTTGATTTGTTTGTTTTAACCGTCTGCAAGCAAATATAAGAGGTTAAACTACTATGATAGCATACAAGTCTAAACTAACTTACTGATAGTTAGCTAACTCTACATCGGGTGCCATTAGCAAAAGCTACATATACTAACTTACATACCTTCATAATCACGAATAAATGAGGAGACGTAAAAACTTAAATCCTTTATTTAACGGAGTACTCGGGGCTCTGGAAGTCCGTTTGGCAATACGATGTACATCTGAAATGGATAGAATGGGTAGCTCCCATAAACACCGGCTATAAAAGGTCACCATTCCTACGCTGTGTTTACCTCAGTAGCTGACGACCGGAAGTAGTTATATCTGTTTTGTAGAACCCGGAAGTATGTTGCGCACGTCCAAAAACGAACAGTATTTATAAAAACGAACAGTATTTATATCGTTGTTATCTCTTGAAAACAGCACACGTCCAAATGATCGGACGGCGCGGGCGGGTATAGATATATACATAGATGTCGCCTTGGCTACGGTTTCGTTCCAATGAACTGCAGTAGCCAAGGCGACATATATGTATATATCTATACCCGCCCGCGCCGTCCGATCATTTGGACGTGTGCTGTTTTCTAGAGATAACGATATAAATACTGTTCGTTTTCTCACACAAACCGCTCGTTTCGTGTCTTAGGCCATCAATGTGTACTTACGATGGGGAATTGTTTCATTTGGACGATGGGGAATTGTTTTCATTTGGACTTTGTGCATGCTCTTTGAGACAGTGACCATAGACCTGCATTATATGACTGACAGACAAGAACGGTTTGACCTAAAAATATCAAAATTGAAACTACTGCGGAAAAAAAGACACCTACATCTTGGATGCCCTTGAGGTAAGCTAAAACATACCAAAAATTAATTTCAAAGTGAACTATCCCTTTAACATACATACAGCAGCCAGAACACACTGTGTGTCTGTTACATAAGTCACTTTCTCTTCGTGACAGTCTCCTGACCGCTGTCCTCTGGGAGATTAATCACTGCTCAAACTGTAGCATCGTTATATGCGTTATATAATGTGCATCACATTGTTATTTACTCTCACTCACTGTGAGACTGGAGTTGTGCAGGTTTGCTTTGCATCACAGTTAGTCACACTTCTGTTTTGTCCCACACACATTCACTGGCTTGCCCTCCATTCAGATGGACTGATAGCTGTTAAAGTCTCTGAGTGTGTGTGTGTGTTGTTTTCTCACAGAATGGCAGAACGCCTCTGCATCTGGCTGCCTATAAAGGCCACATTGCTGTTGTGAGGATTCTGCTGGCGGCCGGATGTGACCTGGACATTCAAGATGATGTGAGTAGAAAACGTTTGCAGCATTTTCTCTTCTGAGCCTTTGTACTCTCGAACTCTTGAACTCTCTCTTCTGAAGGGGATAGAGCCTTCGCCGCTATGGCACCCAGACTATGGTATGCTTTGCCAACCAGTATTAGGTTTGCTGAGAATGTGGACAGTTTTAGGGGACAAGTGAAGACTCATTTGTTCAGGTTAGCTTTTGGGTAATCTCTGTCCTTTATATATTGATCATTTTATCTGTTTTATTTTATTTCTTTAGTCTGTTCTTTATTATGTTTTATTGTCTATTGTAAAGCGCTTTGTGACCTAGTCTGTGAAAGGCGCTGTATAAATAAATTTTACTTACTTACTTGTAAAAGTCAAGTCAAGTCAAGTCAAGTCAAGTCAAGTCAAGTCAAGTCAAGTCAAGTCAAGTCAAGTCAAGTCAAGTCAAGTCAAGTCAAGTCAAGTCAAGTCAAGTCAAGTCATATAGCGCTTTTCACAATACAGATTGTATCAAAGCAGCTTCACAGTATTAAATTAAAATAATACATCAATGTTTATTTCTAGTGGAAAACGTCCACGTTTGGTAATGCTGATCAATAGTATTGTTGATTGTTTAATAAAATTAAATATCCCCAAATATCCCCAACTGAGCAAGCCAAAGGCAACAGTGGCAAGGAACCGAAAAAACTCCATCAAGTGACCTAATGGTGTCCTAAAACTCCATCAGGTGACCTAATGGAGAAAAAAAAAACCTTGGGAGAACCCAGGCTCAGTCGGGGGCCAGTTCTCCTCTGGCATTTATGAACTAGAGGCCGGATTGTAGTTTGAACTGTAAGATTAAAAGTATTATATGAATGCCTGGCTGAAGAGATGCGTCTTTAATCTAGTTTTAAACTGGGAGAGTGAGTCCGAGCAACGAACAGTATCAGGAAGACTATTCCAGAGTTTTGGAGCCAAATGTGAAAATGCTCTCCCTCCTTTGGTTGATCTGGATATCCTAGGTATGACCAAAAGCCTCGAATTTATTGATCTTAAAGAGCGCGATGGATTATAGGGCGATAGAAGATCCGTTAAATAGACTGGAGCTAAGCCGTTTAGGGCTTTATAAGTCAGTAGCAATACCTTATAATTAATACGGAACTTTATAGGTAGCCAATGTAGTGATGATAAAATCGTGTTATATGATCATATTTTCTTGATCTAGTAAGAACTCTAGCGGCTGCATTTTGGACTAACTGTAGCTTGTTTATTGAGGATGCAGGACAACCGGCTAATAAAGCATTACAGTAATCTAGTCTCGAGGTCATGAATGCATGAACTAACTTTTCTGCATCAGAAACTGATAGCATGTTACGTAGCTTAGCAATGTTTCTAAAGTGGAAAAACAAACACATCATTGATGACCAGTGGCGTCGCTGGGTTCTCTGGACCCTCTGGACATTTTCATTGGACAAAGTCACTGTTGAAGTCTAATCTTTCTATAAAATAAAAAAAGACTTAACTATGGCTATGTTCCAGGGTTATTATAGTTAACAAAAATGTAAAAGATATCATCTTTTTTTTTTTTTTTTTTTTTTAAGTAAAAAAAAAAAAAAAAAATATATGTAAATATATAATACTGGTAAACCTTGTTTTATTTCAGCAATATTTCACATTTTCAACTTTATTTTCTGAGATAAAAATGAATAAAATACTAAATAGACAAATAAAAATGACAAAGACACAACAAAGCTACTAAAACTTTAAAATTGTATATAAAAAATGAATTCAAAACATTAATAAAAGCTATAATAGTATCTCACTGATAAATAACACTGCTATGTTCACACTGCCAGCTTTACTGCTCAGATCCGGCTGTTCACATTCACGCGTGTGACCTGATCCCGGTCCTGAACAGATCCCGGTCCTAAACTGATCCCGGTCCTGAACTGATCCCGGTCCTGAACTGATCCCGGTCCTAAACTGATCCCGGTCCTGAACTGATCCCGGTCCTGAACAGAGCCCGGTCCTAAACTGATCCCGGTCCTGAAATGATCCCGGTCCTGAACTGATCCCGGTCCTAAACTGATCCCGGTCCTGAACTGATCCCGGTCCTAAACTGATCCCGGTCCTGAACTGATCCCGGTCCTAAACTGATCCCGGTCCTGAACAGATCCCGGTCCTAAACTGATCCCGGTCCTGAACAGATCCCGGTCCTAAACTGATCCCGGTCCTGAACAGATCCCGGTCCTAAACTGATCCCGGTCCTGAACTGATCCCGGTCCTGAACAGAGCCCGGTCCTAAACTGATCCCGGTCCTGAACTGATCCCGGTCCTGAACAGAGCCCGGTCCTAAACTGATCCCGGTCCTGAACTGATCCCGGTCCTAAACTGATCCCGGTCCTGAACAGATCCCGGTCCTAAACTGATCCCGGTCCTGAACAGATCCCGGTCCTAAACTGATCCCGGTCCTGAAATGATCCGCTTACGCAGAGGAACACACTGTCAT
Source organism: Vimba vimba (assembly GCA_022828995.1). Lineage (NCBI taxonomy): Eukaryota > Metazoa > Chordata > Actinopteri > Cypriniformes > Leuciscidae > Vimba > Vimba vimba. The sequence continues at coordinate 3,218,775 of CM040832.1, read as the reverse complement.
TGGAAATCAGTATTTATGTTTTCATTTATACAGTGGTATGCCACGGACGCCTGCGAATTTGTGTGCTGGCGATAATGATGAGAATGAAATATTAATATGACTCCTCAACTTTTGCTTGTATAGATCTTTCTCCATAATTCTTGTGAGTTCAAACACACTGTCCGTCCACTGACTGCCCTCGAAGTAACGTCAGGATAGGGCCGTACTTATTTCCTGACAGGAATGAGTAAAGTGTTCAGTGGATTGTACTGTTGTTCAGCCAACGAAAACATCTTTCTGAAGGAAAAATAAATCATTAGACAAAGACTCCATAAAATAATTAGTGAGTTGTGAAAATGACATGCTGTAGTATTTTTATTCAGTGTGTGCCATTGTAAAGACTGTAAGTCTATCCCTCACAGCCTTGCTTTCATCCGTGTTAAATTCAGTGTGCTGAGGTCTGATCCGAGAACATCATCAGAGCTGGACCTGATTTAGATCAAGCAGAACCGAAACGATCAGAGTCCGTGTACTGTTTGCTGTTCACACTGTTAAGAAGAAAACTGATTTGGGACACTTTTGTCTGAAGGACTACATTAAAAATAAAAACCCACTAAACTAGTAATCGGGTTTTTGAAAGGTCATATAGTGCAACTGAAGAGTCATAAATGTCTATGCACATTTAAAAGAATAATTCATACACCAGTTTCCCTCCAAACCCCCGTGACTTTCTTTCGTTTAGAGGAAAAGCATAAAAGCCCCATAACTCATGCATTATACTGAGGTCTGAAGACAGATGAGGAACAGCACAGCGCGGTTATAGTTTCAGGATTTTTCATTCATATTTTGGACAGATGATATTCCACAATACAAACTGACATTTGTTTTCATGAACCTTATCTGTGTTTTGGCAACCTTGCCATTTTTTTTAATTTTTTTTTGTAGTTTGTTTTGCTTTCTGCTCCAGAGAAAGAATCCTGATTTTACAGAAGATCCTCTACAGAAAACTGAAAACAGAGAAATGTTGATCTTAAACCGTGTTTCCTGCACTTCTGTTGAATCTATAGCGCCACAGCAAACAAAATCATATTTATACAGCAATTTTAATTGAATCAAAATCTGCTGTGTTATGAGCAGAATCAGAAATCTGTTGGAGAGATTTGTCCAAAACAAGATTGCTAAACTGTTTTGGACCTTGTTTTAAAATGATCCCTTCACAGCGTGTCAGTGAGAGTAACACACACCATTACACATTACACACACCTGTCTCATAAACAAGCCCACAGGATCAGCATGGCTTGACTGATGTTGGACGTGTTGCTCTCCCTCAGGGTGACCAGACAGCCGTGCACAGAGCCGCTGTGGTGGGAAACACTGACGTCATCTCGGCGCTCGTCCAGGAGGGATGTGCACTAGATAGACAAGACAAGGTACACACATCTCATTCTCACGTGCTGGAAAAACACTTACTATAGCAGGAGTTGCATTGCTGTTTCCATTACTTTCATTGCACATATGTCAATATGTAAAGAATAATGTTCAGTAATCTGGTCAAATAACTGGAATATTGATCTGTTGAAATATTGATTTGAGTGTAAATACTTTAATTATGTGAGTAGGAGAACATGAGTGACATGAGAGATATGAAACTATCACAGTTATGTAGGAAATCAGCCCGGGACAACAGACAAAATGCAACATTTTCCCCGATTACAATATTTTTTTTTAATTCCTTAAAATTATGGAAGTGACATCATTTGGTGCCTTTCTACAACTATATATATATCTCTCTCTCTCTCTATATATATATATATATATGTATATATGTATATGTATATGAAAAGTTCAGATGCAAAAGCCTCTAAGTGCCATCTGAAATTTTCTTCTAGAATAATCATTTTTATAAAGCTTGTATATTTAAGTGAAGTAATTTCACTTAAATGACAATTAATAGGTCATTTGCATTGCCATTTAAGTGAAATTATTGAACTTAAATATACAAGCTTGATAAAAATGATCATTCTAGAAGAAAATTTCAGATGGCACTTAGAGGCTTTTGCATCTGAACTCTTCATATACATATACATATATACACACTCACTGGCCACTTTATTAGGTACACCCTGCTAGTGCCGGGTTGAACCCTCTATTGCCTTCAGAACTGCCTTAATTCTTCATGGCACAGATTCAGCAAGGTGACATTCCTCAGAGACTTTGCTCCACATTGAATCTCCTCAGAATCAGCTTTTATTGCCGAGTACAACATGTACAAGGAATTTGTCCTGGTGCACAGGTGCATAAAAATAGTAAGAAAACAAGGAATAAAAATAATATTAATAAGAATAGACATCTATTATAAAATGTTTCCGTACATTAGGAACTCCTGTTCCTCCACATCCCAAAGCTGCTCTATTGGATTGAGATCTGGTGACTGTGATTGAGTTTGAGTGGTTTGAGATTAGTTGAGCACAATACTCAGGCAGACTGGGTGATGTCTGTGTTAAATGATGTTAAATGATGCTCAGTTGGTACTAAGTGTGCCAAGAAAATATCCTCTACAGCATTACACCCACATCAGCCTGAACCATTGACACAAGGCGGGATGGATCCAAGCTTTCATGATGTTTACACCAAATCCTGACCCGGCCATCTGAATGTCACCGCAGAAATCAAGGCTCATGCCTACATGCATTGAGTTGCTTCCAGATGATTGGCTGAGAATATATTTGCATTAACGAGCAGTTGAACAAGTGTGTGTGTATTTAAAATGGTGAATGTGAAGTATCTGTGTCTCCTCAGGATGGGAACACTGCTCTTCACGAGGCGGCGTGGCACGGCTTCAGTCAGTCTGTCAAACTGCTGGTGAAGGCTGGAGCCAACGTTCACGCCAAAAACAAGGTAACATCTGCGGCCACAGCAGGAACAACCAACACTCAGTTATCTGCATGTAGTACAGTACTCAACATTTGAAGTGGTTTAAAGTAGTTCATCAAAGTTGTCCTAAAACAAGAACGGGAATGGTTCAAAATTCATGTATAACCGTATAATCATGTATTCAGATGTTGACTACTGTAAATGATTAATCAAACAAATGGTAGTGCTAGTTTGGTTGTTTTCTGACTGATCTTGTGTTTAGGTGATGTCTCTACAATGGTAAATGCATTGCACACGATGATGTTGTTTGGAGGCTTATGAACGTTTCATAGTCTCAGTCTCATGCTCTCTGCAACCCCTTCAATCATGACTAGTTATGGTTCACATTACACAGCCTCAAGTGCCTTATTGCTTTAATAAAACACTCAATACATCGTTTAAATAAATTAATGTGTACGTCAGTGTTTATTTGGTTATGATTATTTTATTCGTTCATAAAGTGGCATCCTTCCATCAGAAGATCAAGCCTGTGCATTTAAGATGAATATTTAAAGGAACACTCCACCGTTTTTTGAAATAGGGCTTATTCACCTTCTTTCCTACATTTAGATAGGTGGGCAAATGCATTTTTGTCTCAGTGCATGCATTGTTTTAGTTTGACAGGGTCGGTGCTAGCTTAGCTTAGCATAATGAATGGAATCCTTTGTTGCCAGCTAGCATGTCCTGAGTAAAAGTGATATAAAAAAAAAAAAACCTAATTACTTCTTGTGGCCTGCGTATTCACAACAAGTACAAATAGTGATGCAGATTAACACTAGGCGAATTCCTATGCAGATATTGACTTGGGACTATATTAGGGGGAAGCACAGGCGAAGCACTGCTACTTGGGCGCAAAGATATCACGCCCAAGTAGCAGTGCTTCGCCTGTGCTTCCCCCTAATATAGTCCTTAATATACAAGTCAATATCTGCCTAGGAAATCGCCTAGTGTTAATCTGCATCGCTATTTGTACTTGTTGTGAATACGCAGGCCACAAGAAGTAATTAGGTGTTTTTTTTTGTTATATCACTTTTACTCAGGACATGCTAGCTGGCAACAAAGGATTCCATTCATTATGCTAAGCTAAGCTAGCGCCGACCCTGTCAAACTAAAACAATGCATGCACTGAGACAAAAATGCATTTGCCCACCTATCTAAATGTAGGAAAGAAGGTGAATAAGCCCTATTTCAAAAAACGGTGGAGTGTTCCTTTAATACTCCATCCATGGGTGCTTTTTTATAGCGCTCTTGACCAATCAGCATTCAGGACTGCATCTGGATCCAGTAATGCTGCCTTCATCCTTAGCCACACTTAAACTTTGGAACAGTTTACCGATTCATATTAGAACGGCACCAGCATTACATATTTTTAAGTTAAAAACGTGTCTCTAACAGTAGCCTATAACTTGTGATGCCCCTTGTTGTCTTATTTTTATTAATTGTTTGAGTTTTTTAGAACATTGTTGTTACAAACTGCTCCGAGACACGAAGGTTGAGATCCAAATGCAGCTTTAATTAAGGGGCAATCCAGACACGTAATCCAATATACAGGCAATAGGTCAAAACACAGGTAGGCCGTCCAAACAAACAAACAAACAAACAAAACAGGCAGGGGTCAGAGGCAAAAGAGTAATCCACGGAACAGGCAAAAAATCCAAAAACCAAGAGACATGAAACCAGGGAAAACGCTCGGAAATGCAGTGCAACAAAATACAAAACTTCGCAGTGAGTGAATGAGTGAACATGGTATAAATAGGCTGAGACTAACAGGGTAATGAGACACAGGTGAAAGCAATCAGTGATGATGAGTCCGGGCAGTGAGTTCTGGGAAATGTAGTTTGTGAGGGAGTGATAATAGTCTGGTGTGGAGTGCCCTCTGGTGGCTCCCAAGGGCACTCCAGCTGGTGACCGTTACAATTGTACAGCACATCGGTCAACTGTGGATGTTTTTAATTGTGCTTTATAAATAAATTGAGATTGAGATTCATGTGCTATCGGAAATGTCCTGCTTCCCATTTCTGAATTACGAGCTCATCACTTTCAAATGTTGAGTTGAGAGGGTGTTCATGTCCAATTTGTTGACTAGGACGCTAGTATATCCGCTAATTCTCGTCAGTATAGTTCTGTCGTGTTCTGGATGACGTGATGTGATGTCTTTCAGGCAGGGAACACGGCTCTTCATCTGGCGTGTCAGAACGGTCACGCTCAGAGCTCGAAGGTCCTGCTCCTGGGCGGCTCTCGGCCCGACAGCAAGAACAGCGTGAGTACTCTCCAGTACATCCACACGGCTCTCTCTTCCCTTCATCTGTGTGTTGGTTATTGAACCGCTATTCCGGTGATATTCAGTGGCCTTGTTTTCCTCAGGTAGGGGACACGTGTCTGCATGTGTCTGCCCGGTATAACCATGTGAGTGTGATCCGAGCGCTCCTGGGTGCGATCTGCTCGGTTACTGAGCGAAACAATGTGAGTGAGGAGTGACGACTGCTTCTGACGTGCTACACTCCTTCTAAAACTGTTTTAAACCCGTCATTCTGTGTCGGATCAAACTAACTTAAAAAAAAAAAATTCTGAAGACAAACATAAATAGTGATGAAAGCCAAAATACGAATGCCATAGATGTAGACTAAAGTATATTTACTGAGTAATCCACTTTGTAAATGGGGATCAATGATAATTTTTACCTGATATTGGAGCTAAATAACAGAACGAGGTAAAATGACTTTAGAAAGATGTAATTTTTATTTTATTTTTACACAGAGATTGGTTGGTTTATTTAGTAAAATCTGTTGACTTTAGCAATCTTGGTGGCACTTTATTTTACGGTCCTGTTCTGCATCCACACACCATGTACTTGTGTATGTACTTATTATAGCAATTACAATAACTGGTTAATAACTAGGTACTAACCCTGAATCTACCCCAAAACCTCACCTTAACCCATGTAGTTACCTTATATTCTAGGGGAACTACACTGTAAGCACACATACTGTGAAATAAAGTGTAACTGCAATCTTTGTTGCAGTATATGCCAGTGATGACAGTTCAAAAATGGGAAAAAACACTTTTTTGGCAACAACCAAATAAGAATGTTCCAAAAAAAAAAACATTAGTTAAGAACAAACTTCTAAATGGATATTAAAAAGATGTCTTAAATACTTTTTGAGTTACAGGCATGCTAACTTTGAAAAAAAAAATATGCCAAAACTGCTTTTTCCAATTTTTTATCTGTCACTGTTGACATATAATGCAACAAAGATTGCTAAAGTCAACTTATTTTACTAATAGACCCACCAATCTCTGTGTAAAAAATAAAATAATGATGCTGCCATCTTTCTAAAGTCATTTTCACACCCCTGTAAAAAGTTTTGCAACTTTTCTGCAAACTAGTGGATTACTCTGGAAATATTAATCCATGGCATTTAATGCTTTGGTATTCTTCTTCATTTATGTCAGGGTTTCTCAAACTCGGTCCTGGAGGGCCACTGTCCTGCACAGTTCAGCTCCAACCCTGATCAAACACACCTAGCTGTGAGTTTCTAGTGATCCTGAAGACATTGATTAGCTTGCTCAGGTGTGTTTGATCAGGGTTGGAGCTAAACTGTGCAGGACAGTGGCCCTCCAGGACCGAGTTTGAGAAACCCTGATTTATGTATTTTCCAGAAGAGAAAAAAAAGATCAAAATCAAACTTTTAACCCGGGGACCTCCGGTTATGTTGACACAGAATGACCCAAAAAGCATCATATACTGATCTTGTGTGAGCTGTAATTATGACCACATGACTCTGATGTCCAGGCAGGGGACTCCGCGTTACACATTGCAGCGGCTCTGAACCACAGGAAGACTGTACGCATGTTACTGGAGGCTGGGGCCGACAGCCGCGTCAAAAACAATGTGAGCACCTTTAGAAATATTTCATGAGCTTAGTGAAGCCCTGAAATGCACTCTACACAAATGCTTCTCGATATGATACACTGAGACAGTTTCACATATTGTGTCTGAGCGAAATTCATAACGCAACACAAGGCGTTGCATCTTAGCTGAATCTTACTGAGCAAGTTAGTTAAAGTCCCCCTGTAGTCAATAATTGTATCCCTTAAAACTCATCTTTGATCACCAAAATGGCATAAACGTATTTTCCCTGAAAAAAATTCTTCATGTCTTAAAATATCTTGAATGTAACTCGACACCCTTGCCTCATTTATTATGCACGGTTCTATGAATATGCAAATGGACCCCCGCCTCCACTCACTCAGCTCAGAGATCCACTGGTTGATGATCACACGTTGATCTGATTGGTTACAAGGTAGTTTGTGACGTCAGAAACACCAGCGATTTCAAAGCGTGTTTTTGAGACTGTCTTTGGTTCACTGCAGTTTTAAGGAGAAAATACTCAGCAATGCTGTCGACTTATGAATTTACACATGGTTTGTCTTAAAACACATTAAAAACACCACATAGACATATAAACTACATTAAAAACTTGATTTTCACCACAGGGGGACTTTAAGACATGGTTTACAGTAACTGTGGACAGTGCCGATACATGGCCATAGAGTGTGTGTGTGTGTGTGTGTGTGTGTGTGTGTGTGTGTGTGTGTGTGTGTGTTTGTGTGTGTGTGTGTGTGTGTGTGTGTGTGTGTGTTTGTGTGTGTGTGTGTGTGTGTTTGTGTGTGTGTGTGCCTTTTTCAGAAACGCAAAGATATGAAGGTAATTTTAAATGCATTTCAAGTGTATCAACCCCCCTTATTTTTATTGTAAGAGCGAGCGAGGCATTGGCTTCCAGTTATATTTTATTGTCTGTTATGCTGCTTAATATTGCAAACTGGTATTTGTTATCTAAACGTTGGTCTTAGAAGTGTGGATGTTCATTAACAGTATTTCCAACTTCTTTGTACTTCTGAAATGAAAAAGCACGTCAGCATGAGTATATCGGGGTATTGACCCATGCTCGTTCTCTTGTGTGTTACGTATGCGCACAAGTGCTGCAGTTCACCTAACAAGTTTTTAATGTAGTTTATATGTCTATGTGGTGTTTTTAATGTGCTTTAAGACAAACCATGTGTAAATTCTTAAGTCGACAGCATTGCTGAGTATTTTCTCCTTAAAACTGCAGTGAACCAAAGACAGTCTCAAAAACACGCTTTGTGTTTGTCACAAACTACCATGTAACCAATCAGATCAACGTGTGATCGTCAACGAGTGGATCTCTGAGCTGAGTGAGTGAGTGGAGGCGGGGCTCATTTGCATATTCATAGAACCGTGCATACTAAATGAGGCAAGGTATTTTAACCCTCTGAGGTCGACAAACGCGCCGGCGCGTTTTGCTGGATTTTCTCCACATTGTAGCACTATAAACTTAAATTTCTCCGTCATTTATGGTCATACAGAAAAAAGAAATATAAAAAAAGAATCTGTGATATTTCTACTTTTGTATGTGTCCACTTACAATCAAATCAAAACATTGTGCTTTTGTAAAATAAAGAAAATAAACAGGGTGTGCGTTCTGCCTCTCCGTCGCGGTGAACTTTTTTTTCTTGAGCACGTCTATAAACTGAAACAAAACTCTGCGAATACTTGTCACACATTTATGAGCCATAAACCTTTATAAACATATAAGTGTGTACTTTTAAATTATCCGATTCAAAACGAAAACAAATATTCTCTGTTTAAGTAATTTGTATAAAACCAACAAGATGTCCAGATTCTCAAACGCTTGCTCATTACAGTTAATTTGGCCACGCCTACTCGCGCAAAAGAGATTCACATGCAAATCTCCACATGGAACGCGATCGCCCTCATTACCTCAACAACAAAACACTTCACTTCACTTTTCGTCGAGTTTGAAAGACGTGCCTGAGCTTACATTGGATTTACATCAGGAGAAGAAGAACGCGATTTGAAGACAAGAAAGATAAGGTAAGAAATTCTTACATATTTGTTTGCTATTGTTGCATAAATTTCACATTGCAGTTGAACTGTTGCTAGATGTTGAATATTATAATATTTAGACCCGTGTTTACTGTTACTGTGTTTGTGGATATCCGCTCAAACGTAGATATGTATTTGGTAACCATAATGTTTTATATTTGAGCGTGATCGCGTTTGAATGCATCATATTTTGGATAGTGATCACGTTTGAATGTATCATATTTTGGATCGTGATCGCATTTGAATGTATCATATTTTGGATCGTGATCGCATTTGAATGTATCTTATTTTGGATCGTGATCGCATTTGAATGTATCTTATTTTGGATCGTGATCACGTTTGAATGTATCATATTTTGGATCGTGATCGCATTTGAATGTATCATATTTTGGATCGTGATCACGTTTGAATGTATCATATTTTGGATCGTGATCGGATTTGAATGTTTCTTATTTTGGATCGTGATCACGTTTGAATGTATCATATATTGGATCGTGATCGCATTTGAATGTATCATATTTTGGATCGTGATCGCATTTGAAAAACAAACAGCTTCATGTTTTTACTATTATCTCATTTCATATGGACCACGAATGGAAACATTTTAAGTAACATGATAATCAATATATTTTTCTCTAGCTTAGTTGTTACTTAAATCTTTTGGAAGATTTATACTGTTATAGGTTATTATTATTTTATCCAGCACTGCGCATAGCTTATGCCTACAAGGCACAACAAACCTGGTGTTCACTGTTCATTATATCTTGTTGGAAACATTTGTGTGTGTGTGTTTGTGTGTATTCTGTGAATTTTAAAAAACAATTTTAACCAGAAAAATCTAAAATTTATTCCCAAAATCGTGCAGGCCTTTCTCTTGATATCAGTATGTTCACTTTTTTTTTCAGGGCCCAGATGACACTGAGGACTGCTGAATTCAAAATTCACATGAGTCTCTGTACATGGTAAAGTGAAAATCAAACACCTTGGAAATTAAAGGTATGTTTTTAGGAATAGCACAAAGGTCTCTGTCTTTGGATCATTGTTTTCAATAAGTGCTTTTTTGGCATGTGTTGTGTATCTTTGGACGATGCTGTGTTGTAAATAAATCCAAACAATTTAAAAGCCATTATTTTTTAAATATCCTCATTTACAGTATTGTGCAAGGTTGCCCAGAATGACAGGGCCTGATAGCTCCTAATAGGGCCGTTAGGGGAGGTTCTTTGTCTTTCTCAGGTGAGAAAAGCTTACATATTAATGAGCTCTCGCATAAGGCTTTTTCACACAAAACACGTCGTAAAATTTTTAAATCAATATATTGTCTTATCTGAATGAGCAGTCAGGGTGATTTTCACATAGTTTTGCAGCAAATATTCTAGGCTACGTCATACAATTTTCAAAAGTCTTGTGAAGAAATAATCAGTATGGGTTTCATGGCCTTATTTCAGTGAGAATTTTTTTTTGTATTTTCACAAACCACGCATAAATGTCATTATCTCAAAACTACAAACTTTTACATACATGCTGTTGATATATTATTGTAGCAGAGTTTGTGCTGAATACAGTGTAATTAGACTTTAACCATGAAAATGTCACAAGAAACAGAAATAACCAGAAATGTCAGAGCATGTCAGAACACCTCCAGGGCCCAGAAAACAGCTCAGACCTCAGAGGGTTAAGGCATGTAGATTTTTTTTTTTCAAGGACAAAACTTGTAAATATGTAATTGTGGTGATCAAAGATGAGTTTTAAGGGATAAAATGATTGACTACAGGGGGACTTTAAGGAACATGGTTCTCTAGGCTGGCATGCAGCAGAAATGACACATTTAACTGTGTGAATATGTACATGATTTTTAGCTGTGTGTCTGTTTTGAAGACAGGAGAGACGGCCCTCGATCAGGCTCGTGAAAATAATAATCCTGAAGTGGCTCTGCTGCTCACCAAAGCCCCACAGGTGAGAAAACACACACACACACACACACACACACACACACACACACACACACACACACACACACACACACTCAAGAGCCATTGATATGACAAGAAAAATATATCTCTTACATTTTCATTATATGCTCAACAAAAAAACAACAACATTCAAATTCTATTTTTCAATTATTTATTTATTCTTGATTTATTATCTATTATTTATCAAGCTTCAAGTGGGATGTTTTACGATTTAATTCAAAATGAATTGCTCTTGCTCAGCTTCATGCACATCCTTCATGAATCACTAATTCACTAATCTTACATGAGCCAAAGGATGATTTCACTCCAGATTTAACCTGATGCAGAACAACACAAATATTTTTTAACTTCGAGGACAAATAGACACAAGTGTTTAGTTGTAGGTCAGATGAACAAATATCAGATCAGTGCCAAATATGTACAGATGAATACATCAGAATTGGTTTAACACTTTAAAGGGTAAGTTCATCCAAATATGAAAGTTCTGTCATCATTTACTCACTACTTACACATAATTTACTCACCTAAGGCCAGCGTATTTTTTTCTTTCTCAATTGTTTTCAATGGGAGCGCCGCATATTTAGAAACAATTTAAACAATAAAACATTTAAAACGAGAGACAGAACAAAAACCTTACACCGTAACCAAAGTGTGTTGACTGAAAAAACTGACAAAAAATAGCCAAGAAGAGCATCTGCCGTTTTCAAATAACTAAAAACACTTTGGTGGAAAGCCTTATTTCAGTCAAAATCTGTATGACTTTCTTCTCTGGAACACACACACACACACACACACACACACACACACACACGCACACACACAAAACAATGTAATGGGGTGCAGAGCAACACCACATCCCATTAACTTCAATTAGCCTACATGTGCAAAAAATAAATAAAACTCCTTTTTGTGTTTCACTTGAAGAAAGTCAGTCATAAAGATTTATTTTATTATTTATTTCTTTGTTATTTATTTACTTTCCCTTTAACATGTAACAAATTACACTCTTCAGCTTAACATTTAGTTGTGTTAAGAATTAAGACCAGCAACATTTGCCTTAATGTGTGTGTGTGTGTGTGTGCACGCAGAGCTTCACTCGAGGACGCACTGTGAGGAAGAGGAGGGACAAGATGAAGACTGAGGGTCGAGCGCAGTCGGTCCCTCGCGAGGAGATGCTGCCGAGAAAGGTAGAGGAGCAAAACTACTCTCACGATCAATGCAGAATGAATTTGCAGGTTTAATTTACAGGTTTAATTTACATTACAGGTTTAATTTGCGTTTTATGGATGAAAATGAGCTGTTTTTCTGTGGCTTGTGTTGATTTAACCCCAAATTGAAAACGAAAGTAAAAGTAAACATATCAGCCATCTTTCAAAGGGTGATTAACATTATAAATTAAATGTTTAGTGTTTTTTTTAATAGTGTAGTGTAACAACATTTGTTGTTAATTCATGTTTAATTTGTCCTTTAGCGACGAAAATGAGCCATTTGATGTGGCTTCCCGAGAGAATACAAAGGGATTGCTGACATCTTACTATAGCTTCAGAAACACTGAAGAATTTTTGAGGGATGAGTCAGTCCAGGTTCCACTTTTCACCTCAGTTGTTGATGATGCTGTACTACAGGTACGACTTTGATGGGATTGTGGTTCAGCTAGCAGATGTTAGCTATATCACTGCTGGGGTTCATTACCTGTTTGTCGGAAATGTTTACGGGTCCAAAGTGTGCAACCACTGGCACCTGATGAAGAAACATCTGGACCTTACACACTACAGTGCTGACGGGGTCAGTGCTCTCCGAAAAAGTGTGGGGAATGTCTTGACCTTTGTTGATATTTCCTCCATCTAACCTGTGTCCCTGCTAACCAGAACAGCGCTCACCCTATGTTCAGGAGTGAGTTGGTTGTAAGGCCCACGCCATTGGCCTGATTAATGCCCTATTCAATCACTTCTCGTTGAGACTCAGAAGTCTGTCGCCACAAGATCTGGAGCGTAATGAAGAATCCTCTCACAAACTTGGGCAAGATGAATATTCTGCATGAGGACCAGAAATTCATCCTCCGGCTCTTCCACGAATCACTCCTGGCTGTCAATGAGGACATTGATATGGCGATCATTCTCACAATAAGTAAATTTGGTCAAAAGGATGATCGCCCCTTTGATCTGAGCAAGCTTGTTCATCCAAATGGCATAGTCAATGTGTCATATCATGCTGCTTGCAACATTCATTCTCAGGATGCAAGTGTTGACCTCTTGTGGTCAAGGTGTGGGCTCCAGGAGGTGGTTGGAGAACGTGGCACTCTGTTCCCAGTCTACTCCACGGCTGAAAGTGCCAACTTTCAAAGTAACCTTGACCACATGCCAATGGATGTCAGCGATATCCTCGACCAGGTTGTGCGTCATGACAATTGTAAGGTAAACTTCTTACAATTGTATGCAGTGGCTCCACACTGTCACCACCCCTGCTAAGCACCCTGTGATAACAACATGCGATCTCCATATCGAGAAGCATCGGCGGATGCCAAAACATATGTGAACCACATGGACGATCTGACAATCAAAACTAGTGAAAGGACCTTTGTGCGACTGGAGGGAGTTTTCCTTGTTTGGCCTGGCTTCCCTGAGGTTGTGGATGCTCTCAGTTTTTTCGACCAAATAATGCTTGACTTGATTGTTTGAGACCGTGCAGATGCTCCTACCTTTTAAGGACAACGACGATGGCCTTGGTTTAAGGCATATTGTCAAGCCAATTGCTACGTACCTGAGTAACATGCGCTACGATCTTCTGCACCACCAGAAGGGGCTCGGGGGATTCGAAAACTCGTGGAAGGTCTTCCAGCTGGAACTGGCCCTTGAGTGTTTGTTTTTCGGACGGCCCATGTGTAAAACCTCACCGCTTGGTGTCTGCTCTACAAATTCAAATAGCTTGTCACGCATGAGGGGAGTTCTTGGCCTCAGTCCCATAGGATCAGCCAGTGTCGGTGAAGGTCCTCCTCCACTGGATACGTGGATTAAGGAGGAATTCCAGAGGCAAAGAGTTTTGCGCCTCTTTACTCTCAGACTGCCTTCTGGCCGGCCCACAAGTAGTGGGAGAAGAGCTGGTGAAGATCCTTTTCTGTGACTTGCATGAGAGGCATGACCGGGTTCCTATGGACACATGGAAAGGGCCTGACCGTCCTATCGGCCGCTTGAGTGACTGCCGGTCGGTTGAAGAGCTGTCAAGGGAGGTCTGCGAAACATGCCGTCACTGAATGCTATGTAAGCAATAATTAATTGACAGAACCTTTAATAATTCAACATGTATACTCCCACAGTTATAAGACAATGTGCATAACAAAATTAAGATTGTTCCATGTGTATCTCAGAACATTTTCAGGTTTTCATCCTGAGTTTAGTGTGTAGAACTACTACAGCAATAATATAGTAACAGCCCAAGTCAACATTACTAGTGTGAAAATGTCTAAAACGCGATATAAACCTGTAGTACAGTCAACAAATCTGGTGCTATATCATCGATGTGCAGTTGTTGAAATGAATCACACTTGGATGTTGTGTCAGCAGTTCATCTCTGTTATAGTTTAGACTTGAAAAATAAAGCTTTTACACATCTGGACAAAGAAACCTCGAACCAGAGTACAAACAATTGTACACAAGACATTATTTCAGACAGTTGTTAAATAGAGACACCAAATGTGCGGTGACGCACTCTGTTCTGGAAGGGAAAGGCGTTTTTCACTTCATTGCCTGACCCATGCAGAGTCTCTGACCGCAGAACAGAAAGCGCAACTAGTCTCAGTAGAATTTGAACATCCATTATTCATAGTTCTACACATGCCCGCCCATTATTAAAGTCGGCCTAACTGGACCTTCCTGTGTAAATGACATGCTTCGCTCTGGTGATTTGTGCAGGACTTCATTTATACCCTGTTTACACCTGGTATTGGTCGATCGGATCACAAGTAGACAAGGGAGACACGTTCCCGTTTACATCTGGTGTTTAATCCGTCTCTTTTGTCCACTTTCAAACACTTCTGTCCTGATTTCTTCAAGGAGAGGGTCTATGGGCGGGTAAATGTTTGGGCTTTTGCAGATCTTTCAATCTAATGGACAAAAAAGCTCACACAGTTTATATGAATGCGCCCGGAGACAACTGGATAAACACACAGAGAGCAGCAGCTTTAGTTTCTGCTCTGACAGCCGCAACACCAGCCGAACGCTGTGAGTGTGTGTTAGAAATCAGAAATGGTGAGAAGAGAACATTGTGCTTGCTACATTTTTCCTCTTCAAACCAAACTTGGGTCTTTAATCTTGTTAAAGTTTAAATCCCGTCTGGTTAGAGCTCTTCCCATGTTCATGCATTAGGTCAGTAGATGGAGAGTAGACGGTCTTTTGTGGCTGTTCAAACGCATTCGACCACATGAGTGTTTACACTACCAAAGTAATCCAGTCGAATGTGTTTTCAACTACATCTGGAAGTGTTGGAAAGCGGACAAGCTCAAAACACTTCAGACCCTGTTTACACCTGTATTTACTTGTGATCCAATCCACCAAAACGCATCTTAATACCAGGTGTTAACAGTGCACTCAAACCCACTCCTGCATGCTCACGTTCAGCTCCGCCTCCACTTCTGAGTGCCACGCCCACATCTCAACACCCAATCAACAGCCAGTGCACAGTGCAAGTCCCAGCCATACATTTCTTCTTTTTCGTCACAATATGGAAGAAAAGATGTGTCGCTACAATAAATGTGTAGTACTCTCAGTTGTGTTTAACACAGTTCTGTTGTCTGTGGAGTTTGCTGGTCATTGTAAATGCTGTGCCTTTACTCGTGTTTTTGTGCAGGACAGTGTCTCTCCAGCCAATCACACTCATGGCAGTGACAGCTCTCTCCGCCACAACGAGACCGGGTTCACCACAGAGGCGACAAGACCAAACAAAACCAGCGACAAGAAGGCCAAAGAGAGGGTATGCATTTTCTATTTAAAGGAGTAATGTATAATCAGCTGGATATTATATGTGAATATATTATATGTGAAGTGGAGAGTCTGGGTATGTATAGCATGCATGTAATGATAGGAATTTGCATAAAAAAGACTATTTCTGGACTCCTAACAAGTGCTGCTTCCATTGACTGTGTTTTCTCATGTTAAACAGCTCCCTACGTCCTCATATCTCATGGATTGTGTACTATGTTTGTTTGCAGCTGTCCCCATCAGATGCCCTCATTCGAAGACAAAATAAACACAGCGATCATAAGAAGAAGAGTAAAGCAGAGAGATCAAGTCCCTCAGCTCCTCCTCCTCCTCCTCCTCCTCATAACTACAAGGCTTACCAGCTCTATACTCTCTACAGAGGCAAAGATGGCAAGATCATGCAGGCAAGGAACCAAAGCTGTTTCACAATCTGATTAAACTCATTCATTTCTCAGTTAGCACTCCACTGATAACTTTAATTAGTTAGACTGTCGAACAACCTTTAGAGTCTGTATGCTTGGGTTACACATGACGCACATCTCTGCCTGGGCCAGTGCCACACTGTTAAAAAATGCCAGGAATTTACTGGATTAAGGAGTATTATTTTACTGTAGTCATTAATGCATGCTGGGTCATTTTATTACAAACGACTGTGAATCAACAACAGAATGATGCTGACATCACAGTAATTTACTGCTCTTGTTTTACTGTGATTTCACATTATAAAGTTGTCTTTAATCATGCCACTGTAAGAAATTATATTGTTTAGTACTTGAATTGTTTTGAAGTCACCATAATGGTGATTAGTGTTTCATTAGCTTGGGCTCTTGGACCTTGTGTATTCATATTCAAATGTATGATCTAGCCAAGTCAGAAGTGTGACAAATGAAAACATTTGTTTAAACAATATTAAATATTTTAGTCAAACTATTCTTAGCACAAGTATGAAGATTTCATTTTAGCATTATTTAAGCATGAAGATTTACCAATATCTTATTTCAAATTCAGAATTGTTTGTCGATGGATATTTCACAATAGTGAAGCAGCTGCTGAGATTCATCTTTGAAAGGTCAATAAATAAAAATAAACACTGAACATTACAAAATAAACAACACGAACTGCTAAAAGCGAAGCAAAAATAAAACCAAGCACAGATAAAACCTACAAGAATCAAGAAACTCCACGGCATAATCTATTCATGCCGCACTGCATGCTGGGTACAAAGTTTGTTTTTGTTTTTTTACAGCACAATTATAAAAACTTGACTAAAATTGCCAGCAAAGTACTGTAGATTTTACAAGAAATGTCTGAGAGAGCAGTTTGATACAAGAAAAGTCCTACTGTGAAAGTAATGCAATTATTAACCTGGAATATACTGTAATTTCACCCTGAAATGTTTAACAGTGCAGTTTAAAGAAAATGTAGTTAATTTTAAGATTTTACATCATGGTCTGAGAATAGCATTATTAGGTGTCATTACCACAAAATTCATTCAGAAATAATCCATTTAAGTTTATTTGTAAACTAATTCAAAACTAATTTAACTGCTAGGAAGAACCGTTTCTGTCTGCAAGTCCCAAGGCTTATCCAACATTTTCTCCAAACAGTGAAAAATGGCAAATAACTTGTGCAGTAAATGGTCAGAGAAACATTTTAAAGTATTTTTGACTCTTGAATATGTGTTATTTCCATTAAAGGCCCCACTGAATGGCTGCAGGTGTGAGCCTCTCATTAATAAACTGGAGAACCAGCTCATGGCCACTAAAGAGGAGATACAGTCAGAGATTCACACTGTGCAAGAGCTCATGAACAGCAAGATGGGCCAACTGGACCGCAAGAACAAACACCAGGTGCTTACACAATGTTGGTTTGTCAAAACATTTCCCAGACTTAAGATGGCTGTGGCCTATATTGACTTATATCTATATCTGTAAAGATAACCAATCCAACTTCAGCAGCCCATAATTTCAACTGTTAATCATTCTGCTTCCACCTATATTTATCTGTTATTTAAATGTTGATGTGGGATTGATAATTGTGTGTTGATTTTCAGATCAGAGCTCTAGATAAGATCACTTTAGAGAGAGTGTCCGCTGAGAGGACTGAATGTTTACATCGCATTGACAAGAGAGCCGTACAGGAACGCCTGGAAGGAGAAAAGAGACAGGTACATTTCAACAGAAAATGTGCATTTAAACATTTTGGGCCCTATCTTGCACCCAGTGCAATTGACTTTGTACACCGACGCATGTGTCATTCCTATTTTGCACCCGCGCACAGCACACTTTTCCCTCCACAGACGCACGTCGGTAAATTAGGGAATGAACTTGCGCTCCCGGGGGCGGTTCAGCGAAAAGAGGAGGCGTGTTCCGGCGCAAACGTTCCCTGGTGCTATTTTGCAGGTTTAGAAAACAATTCCGCCACTGACCAGGAGAAACCTTGTCTAAAGTCAGCGGCGCGTTGCGCATGTTATTCATATGCTATTTTAAGGGCGCATGCTTGGCCATAATGTAGCGTGTGCACAACACACATACACTTTGCTTCTCTCATCTACACACAGACGCAGCAGTTTTCATTTTTGCAAATCATATATTATTACAAGGGAAAATATTACCACACGAGGGAAATCATTGTGGTGTCCATAAAGAGGTGAAAAAATAGGCATAAATCTAGCTTACACATTTACCCAAATTATTATACGCCTGTTTAAGCGAAGCTAATTTGGGTGTGTTTCTCCATCCCCAATGTCACTTCTCTGTGTTTTACGGCCCTGACGAGAACGTCGGTCTCCTCGGCTGTGAACCACTCCTGGCGTGCGTCTGGCAAATCCGCCGTTATAATAGCAATCCGCCGTGGAACAAGCGCGCCTGCTCTTAAAGGGAATGTGAGATGTCGCTCTGATTGGTTTATTTCACGTTATGCCCAAACCACACCTATGAGTAATGAAGCGACTTCAGACCAACACATTTTAGATTTGCGTCGAGCGCAAGAGTCATTTATCCCGCCGGTATAATAGCAACAGAGATCCACCCACAAAGTTACTTGCATTTCGCGCTTGATACTTGCGTTTCAGATCGTTAAAATAGGGCCCTATATGTTTTACATGCTTTAAAAATAGAGAAAAAGACTTTGATAAACCGAGACGTGCGCTCATATTGACATCACAGAGTATGTTCTATATATAGTATGAATGTGATCTGGAGGTAGTTAATTCGCCATGCTGTCATTATCATGTGACCTACCAGCGTCAGTTGCGTTGCTTCACCTTCATTCACAAATCCTCTCCCGTGGCCTCATGGGATATGGGTATATGGGTATGCACACTTCAGAATCTCACCGTAGGAGGTCATCCGGGTACTTTTTGTGCTCTTATGAGTTCTGTAAACTCAGACATACTTCTTTTGTCATATACTGTTTCTCTTCTACTATATAGTCGAGGAGTATGCGGCTTCAGACGCAGTGTCACTGCAGCTGCCATTGCAGTGTGTTTAATGACGGCATCAAGCGGTAATATAGACTTTGAGCAAACTTTGAGAAACAACATTTATGGGACAATTCATGTCAGATCTTGTTGCTGATTCAAAACGTTTTTTAATTATGAGTATGGCCAGCGGTTTCTGAGATTTCAGGATTTCCGTGGACAGGACTCGGTCTTGAATGCCTGAAACTGCTGTCCGGAGGCGTTGAGGGAACAGACTTTCCTTGAACGGGACTTAGATAGAATGCATTTTGTCTTTGTCCAGATGTAAAAGGAACAATATCTCTGGCTTATAAGTGTTCAGGCTCATTTAGGGCGTGGCGATACAGCTAATAATCTGGAGATTATTCTGCCCTGTAATGATATTTGATGTATATCTAAGATATCTGTGCTGAGTGACTGAATGACACGGTCTTATAAATATCAACTCTTACATGGATTCTAGATTTCTTGTCATTCCTAATATTATCATGGGCTAATCTTTGGATTATTTATTCCATCTCTCTCTTTGTAAGCAGGCGTCAGTGGTCAACGATATCAAGAACTGGTGCCTTTCTAAGATCCAAAGTTTGGAGACGCGTCTCTCTGGCGATCGCTGCGACTCCAAGTTACGGCGCTCCTCGTCCCTCACCGACACGCTTTCGGATTGGGATCCCCATTCCCACACAGCTGTGCCGGACACATCTGGGGGCACAGCATGTTACTCTCCATCAGCAAACCAGCCCGAGCCGAAAGACGGAGGAGAGACGGCAGCGGCGAGCACGTGTCCTGAAGACGGACCTGCCAGCTACTACGTGATCGAGGTGGACGTCTCTCCGGGTAGGACACTCACTCAGGACTGCATGGATGAATGAACACTCACACTCACACATTCAACTGTTTCTTTTGCTCTTACAGAGGCAGACGAGCAACACAGATTTTCTGGCTCATCTCACATAGAGAAAGCTACATGCAGCGTTAATGCTTTTCCTGTGTTTGTCCTCATTCAGTTAAAGGCTTATATAAGTGTTATATAAATATGTGATGTAGGGTTATTATAAGTAAAATATACAACACTGACAATATTATTTACACTGAACGCATATGGAAGGATATAGCAGACAATATTATTTATTTAATGAATCATTGTAATTTTTTTCTTATACATATAAATACATCAAAAACTGTTGCAAATGAGTTCTTGCAGACGCTTCTTTCATGTCTCTCGTATCACACACTGGATAGATGTGCTCTCTCTCGATCCAGTCAAACGCAGCTGCTCATTATACATATATATATATATATATATATATATATATATATACCATCATTCAGTATTTCCTACATTACTCCACTCATATAGTCCACTTGAAGGAGTGAATGAAAACGAGTGAGTGGATTTGGACACTGAGTGCGCCGGAAGGGCTGCCGCTTTTGCATAGTTTGTGCTTGATGTTTAATAATTAATAATCATGAATCATGAAGTAAACTGGCAGCTCCAGTAGTAATGAAAATATTTATCTTGAACTCTGTCATGGAAACTATGTATAAACCTTAATAATCAAGTAAAAAGGAATGTATACCTGTATGATATTACGCCGTAGCCACATTGTACCCTTCGGTTTGGAAAATGGTGGCGCCACCTTCTGGTCAGATGCGGGAATTCATTTACTGTTGAGCGTACATCGATTGTACACTCGTTATTGCAGTGCATTATGGGATTGAATGATTGCACTCGATAACGTCCACTATGGTTTCAGACACCACTACAAATGGCTGTCCCCTCAAATAATGCCATATTTACTTGTTAGTTTGTCTAGGCTTTTTTTCCTTGAGGAAGCTTTGCGTTTAAATGAGCTAATAAAATTTTAACTTGTCAATATTTTGTTCAATTATTTACTAATTTTGTAAGTAGCCATGTAATAAGTAGGCTAATGTGCATCCAACCGATTGTTCTCACAAAATAAATCCCTTTATGGTGATACGAGTCCATCCGTTTCACTCGCATCAAAAACAACCGACTCGAAAAGAAACCAACAAGCCGGCTCTAAATGTCAGAGTTTTCTGAGAGTTGTTATTCGGTTATTTTTGAGTCGGACATAACCGAAAAGCTGCCTGTAGGTTTAATTTGTTAATTTTGAATGAACCACTACTTCGGTCCAATAACCCATCTGGAATGCTAATTGCTCATTCGGTGCTACTTCCGTCGTGCGTCTTGGCTCATCAACCCAGAACTACCGTTGAAGAATTGAACATCACAAGCTGCGTTTCCATTACCCTTCAAATTGCGCAAATTGAAATTGCGAATTGAAAATACGCTTAATGGAAACACGTTATTTTCACAAAAACTCCCATTTATCGCAAAAAAGTTTTTACGCTCGCATGAGGGGTTTTTTCAGGCAATTCGAAAAAGAAATATTTTGCAAAACTGCAATGGAAACAGTTTTTGCGCATTTACAGTCACCTGAAGTAGATGACGCGGTGTGTTTGGACAGAATACGAGACAGATTTCTTTATTAAATTCATAAAAGACAAAATAAT
The DNA here is from genome assembly GCA_022828995.1 of Vimba vimba. Lineage (NCBI taxonomy): Eukaryota > Metazoa > Chordata > Actinopteri > Cypriniformes > Leuciscidae > Vimba > Vimba vimba. The sequence continues at coordinate 3,197,013 of CM040832.1, read as the reverse complement.
TACAAAAATAATGGATTCTAAACCTCAAATAAATGCCACAATCAAAGACCTCAATGCAGAAATGAGGGAGAAACACCCAGAAACTCCTCATATGTGCCGCTCACATGTATAATAAGGGTCGTTCCTTGCCATTAATGATTGGAAACACACATACATCTCCTTTGATTAATAATAATGGCCAGTGCAGTGGCTGGGATTGTGGGATATAGTACATAAACATACCAACGTTCGTTGCCATGATCTTTGGAATGACTTTACTGATCGCGAGAGGAAAAAATGAAGTTTTAGTCGCATAACATCGGTTAATGGAAACGCAGTCATTTCGCAATATTTTTTTCTCGACATTTAGAAAAAATCGCAAAAGTTTTGCGCAAATCTGTAATGGAAACGCGCCTACTACTAGTTCACACTGGGGTCCTAATCACCCTGTTGGGGTTATTTTGTGATAACAACTCGCCGATGTACATTTACTTCACCACAATTCCCAGACAGCGACATAGCAGATCCGTACCAGATCTGGGCCGACACTATGGCTACGTTCACACTGTCAGTCCGAATCTGATTATTTATGAATCCGATTGGAATCTGATGTAAAATGATTGACGTCCACACTGTGTAACGCAACTGTTCAGATCCGATTTGTGTGTCCATGCAGCTCTTTAGTTTTCCGGATTATCTGCATTGGTTTCTATGGCGTTGCGTTGGTAAGAAAACACAAAAAACAACAACATGAAGGGTTTGCAGTACTAATTGCAGTGGTCTTATTTAAATTTTACAGCATGATAGTGTGTATCCGCCGCTCTGGTCTCCTGAATCTTCTGAGTCAGCAGCAGAACCGGATGAGGCCGGCGTGAGCGGCTTTATTCTGTGCTGTCGTCTCCGCCGGTCTCAAAACATGTCTCTGTTATAATGGCATTTTCTGCTCGTCCGGCACTTCGCAGAAACAATGCTGTGTTGTTGCAGAGACTTTCAGCATGTTTCCTATACAACTTCTGACGTTTACATTTTATGTGGCCTCAGGAAGTCACATAAACCACACGAAACTCTTATCAGATCGGTCAGATGAAACGGCTTTCCAGAAATGTGATTTGAATAGGATTTCAAAAAATATATGAATGTAGCTTGAAGTAGATTTGTAAAAATCGCATTTCATGTAATTTTTTGCTGTTCACATTAGCTAATTCTGATCTGATTTCAATCAGATATGCACAAAAATCAGATTTGAACTGACAGTCTGGGTTGCAGCTGGTGCTAGTGTCAATGTGCATGTTACTTATTACAGGACGAAATCTTCTCAAGCTTTTCTGTCTTTTCAGATAAGCAGTCATCACAAAATCAGTCTGCGCCCCAGTCTCCTTGTATAGTCCGGCCTAAACAGAGATCTCGGGCCTGTAGTGACCCTCATCGAGTGCAAGATGAGCCTCAGGACTCGAGTCTGGAGCCGAGACGCGTCCCGGATCAGGGCTGTGAGCAGAAATGTGCGCTCGAGCACAGGAACCTCAAAAGACGCACCCAACAGAAAGCAAAGACCAAACCAAACGCACAAGCCTTGGCGAGTTCAGGAGAGCGGCGCCCCGCCGAGGCTTCCTTCGCCCAGGAGCGGGAGAACATGCACGCGCTGGAGGTCACGCAGTACTTCTTTGAGGCGGTGACCCTGCAGATGGAGCGCTGGTATGAGCGGAAGATCGAGGAAGCGAGATGGCGAGCCAACCAGAGGGCTGAAGCCGACAGAGCCGCCCTGCTGGACAGAATAAGCTACCTTGAGGATGAACTCAGACTGCTGAGGACTAGCAAACAGGAGGAGAGCTAGTGTATAGGACGCCACTGGTGTAGCAGACACTGTAACTCACGAGGTTCCCGATGGATTAGTGAAGTTCGATAGAGCAGCTAACACATGTAGATAACACTGAAGTAACAAAGCATCTGAACAGAGTTTGAGCCGAAACATACTCTACGCTAGTGCTTGAATGCAAACGTGCTCTGAAATTTGCCAAAACACAATTCATAAAGGAGGGCAAGTAGCAGTGCTTTCTCAGCGCGGCCACAAGGAGTGCCATAGAGCGCAACAGTAAAAATCCAATTCATTTTTCTCCAATTTCTTATTAACCTTTAAAGACAGACCTACGGTGAGAATTAAGGTGGTTAATTGATGTTATAATGTGAAGGGATGGATTCAACAAAAGCATATTTCAACTTTTTTTTTAAATACTTGTTTAACAGCTGAACTCATGGTGAAAAACGACATTTCTCATTATGCTGTATTAAAAATTCCACCAGTAAGAGTTTGTAGGGAACACCCACTACCATGATGCACTGCAAATGACTGTAATCCAGTCGGTCTCGTGATGCCGTCAATATACTTAAAAGTCGCCATGAAATCAAAATTGATCTATTGATTTTTTTTTTTACAGAATGTTGCTGTTTATTATAAATAATTTATCCCTGCACATCATTATTTTTTAAATGCAAATGCCCTCGTCATCTTTAATCAAAAACATTAACCTCCTGGAAACGGCGTCTGAGTCTCGTAAATATCCTTCATGACTGACTGCAAACTGGCTCTCGGATCTGCCTCCGTATTTAGTTAGCAATGCCCAATTTCCTACAATCCAGGCAATTCCCAAAGGGCGAAAGTCCCGCCCTACATTTTTCCCATTCCGGAAGCTGTTTCACTCGGATATACGTCACAATAGGGAACAAAAGACTATCATCGGTTTCATGTTGACTTTTAATATTTGTGTGTGTGTGTGTATGTGTATATATATATATACACTACCGTTCAAAAGTTTGGGGTCAGTAAGATTTTTAATGTTTTTAAAAGAAGTCTCTTCTGCTCACCAAGGCTGCATTTATTTGATAAAAAACAATTAAGAAAACAGTAATATTGTGAAATATTATGACAATTTAAAATGACTGTTTTCTATTTTAATATGTTTTAAACTGTAATTTATTCCTGTGATCAAAGCTGAATTTTCAGCATCATTACTCCAGTCTTCAGTGTCACATGATCCTTCAGAAATCACTCTAATATGATGATTTGATGATCAAGAAACATTTATGATTATTATCAATGTTGAAAACAGTTTTTTACATTATTATTTCATGATGCTATGATGAATAGAAAGTTCAAAAGAACAGCATTTATCTGAAATCTAAAGCTTTTGTAACATTAAACACTACCCTTCAAAAGTTTAAGGTCAGTAAGAATTTTAATTTTATTTTTGGGGAAAAGAAATAAATCAATACTTTTATTCATCAAGGTACTTTTATTCATTTATTCATTTATTGTTTTTTTATCAAATAAATGCAGCCTTGGTGAGCAGAAGATACTTCTTTTAAAAACATAAAAAATCTTACTGACCCCAAACTTTATATGCATATTTTGCAATAAACTTTATATAGATATTCATCAACAACTTTAAATGAGTAGTTTTTATGTCTCCAACGTTTTTTAATTCGATTTGACATTCGCAATGCTTCATGGGATTGTAGTTCGTTCACTCATTAAAGCTATACAGTCTTCTCTTTTTGTCCAATTCTCGAATCATTTTTTGCTTAAAATCAAAGTTTGTGCTGTTGTGATTCACCTTGTCGCTGGATGGCTTGATTCATGGCTTATAATTCTTTCATCTTGCATGCATTATGTGTCTGGCTTTACAGTCGTCATATCATGACAAACCATCGCCACCAAAGGTCTGTTGAAACTCCAGGTTTTTTCCTCTTTCATAAAGCGCTTCTGGTTCGCTATTTTAATGGAGGTTTGCCAGATCGTATAAAATCAGTGAACAATGGAACAGTGACAAAATAAAAGAGTAACAATCTATCACAGCATCTGTGATAAAAACAAGTATTAGTTTATTTTGTAATGTCTTTGTACATCGACTTTCTTGCACAAAATGAAAGGTCTTAATCTTTGATGTTTAATGTCTGTAGTGAAAGTCTTAAGAACACATGATGAAGTGTTTGTAAAGAGATTTACATGTGTGGATTTTTCATATTTCATTTGCACAATATTGGTAGATAAATAATATAATTTAAGTTTTTTTTTTAAATCATTCATTCAACAAAATTCAGAACATATGGGTAGGGAAAAAGTTGGTGTGATGAAGACCGCAAATATATGTAAAACCCTGACACTTTTCCCCAATCGATCAGCTGAGCCCAGCGAGTGCCGTTTCATGTGGACTTTAAAGATCCACAAACGCTGACTGACTCCATCAAGACACTTCACCTCCATGAAGACTGAACCTGTAGATCGTTGTTGTTAGTACTGTTAAAAAGAGAGAAATCATGGTGACTGACTTCAGACCGCCAGAGAAAGCGCTGTTTCTTCGTTGCCAGTGGCTATTGCTGTTGATTTTGAACTATGTAATCAATGTTTCGACTGTCTTGACAAATGCTAATAACTAATATGTAATGTACACACTTTTTGTTATTTGTTGTTATAACTATAATTGTTTACAGCTGCTTCAAAGGGAAAGACATTATTTACTATGTCATACAGCTGTATGATTTGTAAATCAAAAAATAATGTTTAATAAACTACATCCATGTAAATTTGTAGACCACAATAAGTCGTGTGGCCATAAAGGCTGATTTTTGTGTCTAAATTATCCAGTACATGCACTTCCCACATCTCAACATTATGGCAAGCCGTTTTAGCTTAAATTGTACCCAGCGTTACTCATCGTAATTGCATTTTTACTAGTAAGAATTCAATTAGAGAGCTCTACAATTCAATTCTTACTAGTAGCAATTACAATTAGAGAGCTCTCTAATTCAATTATTACTAGTAACAATTCCAATTAGAGAGCTTTACAAATTAATTTTTACTAGTCATATGTCTCCAGTGACTTCCATTCATTTTTAATTACGGAGCTGTACTATTGAATTGTTACTAGTAAGAATGCAATTGCAGAGCTCTTTAATTCAATTACAGAGCTCTGCAATTATATCTTTAATTCGTATTTTTACTAGTAACAATTCAATTGTAGAGCTCTGTAATTAAAAATGAATGGAAGTCAATGGAGACATATGACTAGTAAAAATTCATTTGTAGAGCTCTCTAATTGGAATTGTTACTAGTAAGAATTGAATTGTAGAGCTCTCTAATTGAATTCTTACTAGTAAAAATGCAATTACGACGAGTAACGCTGGGTACAATTTAAGCTAAAACGGCTTGCCATACAACATTAATATTGTATTGCTTCATACATAGACTGTTTATATAATATGACTTGCCTTTGAGTAGTTTATATACAAGAAAACAATGGCTAATAGTTTGCATATTTACACCAACAAATGCAGCTACACAACATCATCTCTCCTCGCCGCTTCACCGTAGTACGGCAAGCCGTTTTAACTTTTATTCATTTCCAGAATACTAATCCTTGATATCAACAATTCAATTTTTACTAGTTAAAATGATAGTTATTGATATCAGAAATTACATTTCCACTAGTAACAATGCTAATTCTTGATATTAACATTTTAATTTCAACTAGTAAAAACTATAATTCTTGATATCTGTAACTGTATTTTCACTAGTGAAATGTCACCATAGGCTGCCTTTCAAAATCAATTGGTTGATATCAAGAATTGATTTCTTACTAGTTGAAATTCCAGTTTCACATCTCAGAAATACAATTCTTACTAGTAAAAACCTTTATTTTTGGTATCAAGAATTAAACTGTCACTAGTTGAAATGTCTATTCTTGATATCAACAATTGAATTGTGACTAGTAACAATGTTCATTTTTGATATCAATAATTCAATTTTCACTAGTGACAATGTTAATTTCTGATATCATGAATGTGATTGTTACTAGTAAGAAAGCCATTTTAGATATCTGAAATAATATTGATATCAGAAAGCCATTTTAGATATCAAAAATGAAAATTTTTACTAGTAGCAATTCAATTGTTGATATCAAGAATAGACATTTCAACTAGTTACAATTTAATTATTAATATCAGTAATTCGCATTTTTACTAGTAATGTAATTATTGATATCAAAAATTATATTTCTACTAGTAAGAAATCAATTCTTGATATCAATAATTGATTTTGAATGGCAGCCTATGGTGACATTTCACTAGTGAAAATATAATTACAGATATCAACAAGTAAATTGTTGATATCAAAAATGTAATTCTTGACATTAACAATTCATATCCTGGAAATGAATAAAAGTTAAAACGGCTTGCCATACCGTAGGGATCATGTTCATAAGCGCTAATCGAAGGTTTTCCTCGTGTAAACCTCGTGTCAGTCTCTCTCTCGGCTCCTCCGTTCGCGGGTTAGCTGAGGGACACGGACGATTAGCAGAGATTTACGGTTTCTTCTGCTTGTCCTGGTGGGTTTTAATCACAGCTTTGAGGGGGTCGTGTCCTGACAGGTATTCTTCAGGACCGGCCTCAGATCCGCGAGGAATGTTTATTGATGCTCATCTAGTGTTTCTGGGATTGTAATGCAGATGTCACAGGCACGGGTGTGTTTGTTCTGTAATTATGCAATATTTCAACTACACACTAATTGATTATGACTCAGAGAAGTGAATATTTTACTTAGGCTTTTATTCATATTTGGCAAATGAAAAGAAGTACTCATGCATTATAAATATACAAGTAGATATATACACATTAAAAGGTTTTTTCTCATTATAGTGTACTTTTTGTTAAAGAGATAGTTCACCCAAAAAAAGAAAATCCAGTCATTTACTCACATTCATATTGTTCCAAATACACAAGACTGATTTCTGAGATTTAATTTAATTTCCACTCATCAATAACAGCGACACTTCAAACGTTCATAGACACAATTGCTTTAGATGATGAATAGATTTAATTTAGGCTTTTCTCATGTATCATGCAAGTATGGTTATTCAGTTGACCATATTTGATGTGCTTTATGTATGTACATTGATTGTTATATGAATAACAGCCTAAATTAAATCTGTTCATGATATAAAGCGATCATGTCTCTTCAGAAGACTTGGGTTGAGCGGCTCGTTTTTACCGTTACCTTTAAAAGCGTGAAACTTTTGGTTGTGTGGACTTTCAAAGGAAGGACAAAAAGGAAGAGAGATCTTTATTTGTGTTCCGACGATGAACCAAAGTCTTATGGGTGACAATGACAGCATTTTCCGTTTTTGGTGAACTATCCCTTTAATGAGTGGTGTAATGGATCTTCTAGCATCCAGCCAGCGCCAGGGACTTCCTCAAGTCCTCCAGATGATTCTGAGCTTGAGTGATCATCATGCGAACGACATCCTGAGGAGGAAAACCACACAACATTTACACTAAAGGGGATGTCGCAAGTCAAACTTTAACCAGCAAACTCACATCATTCATTTTCTATGAATTCTGCATGTGCGACAGCGGCCGTTGGCGATGGGACAAAGGTGAGCTCAACTTTATGGGAATAGAGAGCCTAAGTCCCTCCCCTCCGCTTCCGGCTCATGGGACCTTATTTAGGTCATTTTTTGCCGCTACACCTTTAAGAAGTGCCTCTTAACATATGAAATGAGCAAGAGTTCAAACTGAAATAAGAGTCTTCTGTTATTATTTTGTGGTGTTTTTGTGAGCTTTGCTGAATTACTTTTTGAGAGAATTGTTTTTTGTTATAGCAAATGTCCTTTTTTTGCAGTTTCAGACTTTCTTTAAACTGCTGCCCTATTTTACACTGTGTGAAGCTGCTCTGTAAATTGCTGTCTTTTAAAGCTCACAAGCTGATCCATTCTTCAGAGAGCCCATGAAATTGGAATTTTGGGGCTTTTAGTCCATGTCTATTAGCTTTACGATCATCTTTGTGCTAGTGTGCTTTTAGCAGATATGTATGGCACACGCATTTAAAATATTTCTTTCTGTGAAAAACAGATCAAAAATATTGATGACATCATCTAGCACTCAGAGGCGTATGCAAATTGTTGTCCAATAAAACCTCCTGCAGTAAAACGGTTTCTTTGCAAATAACTTTTGTGGCAAATTTGCAGTGATGATGTACTGTTACAACACTACTGGCAAACGGTTCTGAGGCATAAACTTTGACAAATATCCTCCATTGCTTGCAAAGCTGCGACAACAATGGGCAATAAATCACAGTCGTTGAACCTTTCTCTGAAGTGAAATCTGAATATTCATGTTATTTCAGTTGTGTAAAGAGCGAACATTCAAAGTGAAGTCAAATGCATTTTTCACTCACAAAACATGACAAACACTCCAAGGCAGCGCCACATGTATCCATTGTGCTAGATGCAATCCCATAATGCAATGTGGTAATGCAAGTAAACCATTTATTTTTTCATATTCATTTTCGAATGATTTATTTCTGATTTAGTAAATCTTATATAACATAAATATATATTTAATTCCAGCCATTGTTATGCATGTGCTTTTAATATCTTTTAAATTAAATAATATGATATCGTATAGATCGGCTTTATATCAGCCTTCCTGCTCTCTTGGATAACGGTATCGGTTATCAAAAATTTTAGATCGGTCGACTACTAAAAAAAAGTATTAAAAACGTTTAAGTTTGTACTGTTTATATTTATTGAAGTATTTAGCTTTGACTGTGTTGCTGCTGCCCATGAAGAGCGTTTCAGATCAGTCATTACGAGTTTCCATAGAGAGCCTAAGTCCCTCCCCTCCGCTTCCGGAAATATGTATGGTAGTCAATGGCGAGAGACAACTTATCTTTTTATTCCGTCTGAACTGTGCTCTGAATTACACATATGATGTTTGTCAATTTAAAAGATAATTATGAAAGTCAAGAAAGTCGCAGTTTGTCATAAAACAGAAGAGTAACATTTAGTTTTATGTGAAAATCGCTCAATGAACTACATCTCTCGTCTCGCACTATGTACGTCACCGTTGCTCGTATGTGTGCAGTCTGGTACAAAACACTCAGGCATGACGGCGTAACGTTACCATTATAACGTAAGACTACAGAAAAGCTGTCAGACGTTAGCTTCAGTAAAGTTAGCTTCATTCATTGAGAGAAAAGGTATGACGTCACATGTGCGCCTTTTGGGTTTGTAGTCTTTGTAATTACATATTATAACATCTTATACCTCAACAGTTTTACATCAAACTGCGACTTTATTGACTTTAAAATGTGTCTTTTAAATTGACAAACATCAAATGTGTAATTCAGGACACAATTCAAACAAGATCAAAATATTTGTTGTCTCTCGCCATTGACTACCATACAATATTTTTCCCAAATAAGGTCCCATGGTGGTCAACCGGAAGGGAAGGCTCTCTATGAGAAGCGAACTACCAACGGGAGCACAGGAGGAACAGTGATCGGCTCCATAATGCACCAGGACAGCGGTGGCAGAGCGAGAGTGATCACTGATCTCCAGTCTGTGTGAACGCCGTTTCTACCAGAGACCAAGGAAGACATTTGTTTGATATAATCGTTAAATCTGGGTCATAAATGCTTGTTTTATTCAGCAGTTGTTTTAAATGTTGGTTTCAATAACTAAAACTGTCTTAAAGGGACAGTTCACCCAAAAGATTAAAAATAATGTGCTGTTAATTTCCTCATTACTAATCATGTGACAGGAAGCTTGTGCTCCAGACTGTGGTGAACGCGCTCAGGACCGTTTGCTGAGGCTATGAAGGTAATATGATGCCATAAAGAATCACATGCGCAGGGTAAGAGTTGTGAAAGTGTACATAAGATTGCAAACTCTGTGACACTATATTAGGGCTAAGAGAAATACACAAATATACTTTATTTTACCAATGTGAGGAAGACATTGAACGTTAGACAATTTGTAAAATATGTATAGGGTTGATTTAATTGGTTTCAGGCCCTAGTTGAATTTCTCTGTCTTTTTTGTATGTGGGACTTTTATGTTTGGTGGTAGTAGGCAAAATGGACTTTTATTTTGCCAGGAGAGCACCTAGGGGAAGGAAGGCCTTCTTTAAGAGAAAGTGGGGAGGAGGCATGTGAGTTGATCCTGTTTGAATCAAATGGATTGGTGTTTTTTGTAGCTTTCTCCTTTGAAGTCGCTTATGGATTAATTACCCATTGAGATTCAAGAGAAGACTTGTTTTTTTGGGGGTGTTTTTGCTATTTCATCACGTTTGGAGGATTATTATAATTTTTCTTGGACATTTTGATTCGTTTTTTGGTTCTCAAGGACTAAGGATTCACACATAAGGACAATACTTCTCAAGCATGGACTAATTGATCAAGGACTCTCGGATAAGTGTCATTTTTTCTGGTTTGACTATTGAGGTATCAATATACTGTGATGGTTAACCTGCTTCTGCCTATCTTTGTCTGATTACAAGTGTTGATATAGTTATTCCCCTTATTCATTAATGCCTTGTGAGTACCCTGAACTTTTAAGTGACTACTGGTTTATTTAAAGTGTAAGCCCAGTTTGTTACAGCGTAAATTAAATTTGCATGTGCAAGAGAAGATTTCATAAAATTTTCAAGTGTAAGAAAAAAAAAAATTCAATAATAAAATTTGCAGCATTTTACTGTTATTCATAAGAGTAATTCATGTATTGTAAAGCTGGAGCTTCATGCTAACGCAACATAAATAGGATCTGTATTCTTGCAAAATTCTGACTTCCATTTTGTCCACGCTTACACAGTTTTGCCATGTTTTTTTTTTCCCGCACAAACACGGCCAAAAGCACCGCAAGCCTGTGAACAGCGATTCGCAGCCGAAAACAGAGTCAGGAACGATTACACAATCCAGGAGGGCGGGTCCATCTTCTTCATGTAGCCAATCAAATGAGCTTCTCGCTGACTCTCGTTTTACTCTTATCTGATTGGTTAAATAAACACGCCAGTCGCCAGAACACATCTTTATCTTCTTTTGGCTCAGCATGTTCTCGTTGCCTAAATGGTACTTTTATTGCACAAATACATGTTAAATTAATTAATAGATTACTAAATAAATAAATCATGATTGCTTAATTTTTCCTGCTTATTCGTCTATCCCGTTAATTACTTCTTTTTTTTTTAAACACACATGTGGCCAACAAAACAAGAACAACTCGCTCTCTGAGACAACTCGTTATTCCCAAGTCATAAAAGATTTGTTCAAACTGAACGAATCGTTCACGATCGCCCCGTCAGCCTTTACTCGTGGTAAAAGTCCTGTAATGTATGACCTCTAGAGACTCTAGTCACTTCAAAATAAAGATTATGACTGAACAGCTCTTGTTATGGGGCCAAAGAACTGAAACACGTGTGTTTGAGGTCACCTGGTCTGTTTCGCTCTTGTTCCTCTTGAACTCTTCTCTGGCCCAGTCTCTCAGGTATCTGCGATCAGACTCCTGTGGGATTTTGCGGATGTTTCGGAGCAGATCTCGGTACAAACCCAGAACCTTCTGTCTCTGCAAAAACTGACCACAACAACAGCACATCAACACACTTCACACCGCAGCTTTCCTACACTCTTGAGTTGCGTCTGACTGCATTATTTTACTACTTGACATTGTTTTAAATTCTTGGTCTATGTATTCACGTTTTTAAAAAAAAAATTTCAGCATTGAAATATTATGTGAACAGATGATACAAGGATAATTCAATAAGTATTGAGCAATTAAGTAAATTAACACTGGATAATAACTCGTCAATGGTGGGGAAAGAGTTCAAATCATTTTATTCATTTGAGCATCTACTCATAATTTAAAAATAAAAAAGGTTAAGAGACAAAAAAAACTAAATACAGTACCATGTTAATTATTAAGAGGCCCTGACTACAATTAACAAATTATGATACATTCAAAAAGTTTGTCATACAATTTAAGAGTTTTGACAATTTGTAATACTTTTTTGTCATAAATAGCCAGTTAAAGTCATTTAGAATTTGATTGTAAAAGATTTGTAAAATAATTATACTCCTTACATATTCAATATTATAAATACAATGAGAAAAATCTATTTTATCACATAAAGTTTAAGGCAAAATCCGATTCGGTTTTTCTGAGGCAAAGAATTTGGATAGATCAAACCAAAAATAATTGATAAGGGGACATTAAAAAAAAAAAGATGATCGATCAACTCAAGATTTATTTATTTAACAATTTAAAAATCATTACCAAATCTAGATGTGATATAGTAACTTAGTGTACATATATTTTATGTAAAATTCTTAAGTGTCTTTCTCTAACTTTGTTTCATTGTATATGGAAAACAAAATTAGAGAAATACACTTAAGAATTTTACATAAAATATATTATTAATGGTAAGCGCTAATTAATAGATTATATTATAAAATCCCCAAAATAATATAGTTCTGAGTGATTCGCTTTCTTGAGGGAAATACATTTCTTCTCTTATTTCTAGGTTTATGTAAGTTATGCTTGTATGTCACATAAATGTCGTCGCGTTACGGGAAGATGTCGCGTCGCGTCGAGCTGTTTTTGACCGCGTCGAACAGCTCTTCTCGCGCTGTGTTTCAGTGTTCAGTGACCGTGAGGAGTGAGTGTACCTGTTTGAGGCTCAGTGCAGCGGCTGGTAATCGAGACACCGCCATGTTGAAGAGCAGAGACACACACACACACACACACGCTGATGTTTTGGTTTTTCATTGGTCAGAATCAGTGTCGTCACGATCTTCTTCTTCTTCTTCCGTGTTTAATGGCGGATTAACTGTGATCTGTGTATAGCGCCTCCTACTGGAGTAACATCTAACTGTTTATCACATTAACGACGCTGAAGAAGAGTAATTTAATCTGAGAGACCTGAACACTTCACATATTAACTGTACAAAATATATTTGGTTTTATATATTGTATTATATTATATTTTATATACTTATGTTATTTTTTTCTGCAGATCGCACCACACTCAACATTCTTCATCTCACTTCCCAGAAAAACCTTTTCACGTTTTTGGTTTGAATGATTTTTGAATTAATGATATAATTGTTTGCTAATTATTATGCAATATATTTAAGCTTTACTCTATTTTGTCTAGTCATTTTGACTTAAAGGTTCATGTTACATTAATATATATATATATATATATATATATATTTTTATTTTTATTTTTTTATTGAACATAACAGCAAATGCAGTTTAATCTACAATAACAATAGAATTATAAACAGTAGACAAATAGCAAGTTCAACAAAAAATAAAGTAAAAAAAATAATAATAATAATACATTAAAAAAAAGAATTGATCCAGGGGTTACATATAAATTAATATAAATTCAATATAGAAATGCCTCGAGTCCCTTTTTGTTTTCATTATAAAAAAGCATAAATATTATACTTTGTGCACAATGTAACTGACTTTAAAGCTTTGACATTGTTGGAAGAAGAGATAGTACCCAAATAACATTTCACGTCATTGCAAAAAATAATAAAAAGAGGTTTGACAGACAAAAGATAGATTTTAGATTTTTGTCAGAGTTATAAAAACCAAAAAGATAAAAAGACTGACTGGGTAAAAATGATGTAACAACTTGAATGATACCTCTTTAACCTTATTAGTGATTAAATATTTGTTGGATATAGACCACACTTTCTTCCAAGGAATATCATTAAAACAATTACTCCAATATGATATTATAGAAGGGTTAGAACTAGAAAAAGTTGTCTAATCTTTCTATTCCTAAGAGAGGGACTAGATAAAAAACAGATTGCCGTCTCACAGGGATGTATCCAAGAGGTAGAAGAGAGTAAAGAATCACCTGAGTTTTTCAAAAGTGCAATAGCACCACTGGGGATGGCATCCATCACTATAGCAAAGTCTCGAGTAGTGACGGGAATACAATATTTAGTTAAGAATTCAGAATAAGAAAACAAATGACCGTTTGAATTTGCAAGTATTTACAAGTATTATTAAACCAATCTGAAAATAACAGTGTCTTATTTTTGTATCGGATATCATGGTTATTCCAAATAAAATACCTGTGGGGGCTAAAATTATGTTTGTAAATCAAGTGCCAGGCCAACAGCACCTGCTTATGGAAATTTGATAATTTGATGGGCAATTTAGAGATATTATAATTACATACTAACAGAAAGGGGAGACCACCAACTTTAGAAAAAAATATAATTGGGAATAGCATTCCATACTGAATCAGAATCGTTCAAATACTGCCTCAACCAATTGATCTTAAACGTATTGTTTAAAGAGGCAAAATCAAGAAAATTAAAACCGCCATGTTCAAAGCTATTTATGAAAACAGATTTCTTGATGTAATGTCTTTTGTGTTTCCATAAAAAAATCAAAAAGCATTCTATCAACTTTTACCGAAAATATCTTATCCACATGCAAAGAAAGAGCAGGGTCAATCTAGAAATACCCTCCGCTTTGGCGAGGAGAGCCCTTCCTCGTAAAGACAAGTCTCTTTGGAGCCAGGAATTTAATTTTTTCTTAGATTTAGTAATTTCTGGATCAAAGTTATTATTATTAATATATGGTTGGTTTCACGTGACGTCACGCTGCTGCATCGCGAGAGCGCGAAATTCAGATGGAGGGCAGGAAGTGAAAATGCCAATGTTTTGTGTAGTTTACGGCTGCTCCAATCGTTCAAATCGAGAAAAGGGAAAGGGTTTTTATAGAGTACCGAAGATTGTCACTCATAAAGGTGAGAAATGTAAAAAGCTCACAGAACAACGCCGTAAAAAGTGGATTTTTAACTTACGTCTGCGGTCGGGAGGAGCAGAGTCTGTTAATGCCCGTGTCTGCAGCCGACCACTTCGTCGGAGGTAGGCCTATGTTAGCTAGCCAACGTGTTTTTGTGTCTGTGTTTATATAGCATTAGGTTGTCGTTAAATGCTCATTTACTTAGTAATGATTATTAAGTTACCGGTAGTCTAATATGGACTTCATTGGGGCTTTTTAGGCTGCCCTAGCGCTTTGGGTGACGTTGAGACGGTAGATTGGGCTCCGACGGTCAACCTAGGTTACCAAAAAACTAGACCCAAATCAGAGGCGTCTCTTAAACGAGAGCAGAGGATGAAGCTCAAGGAAGACCAACAAAGACGGTCTGAATGTGCAGAGGCTATGTTGGATCTCCACCAGACAGATGAGAGCCCGGATATGACGCAGACAGCCGAAAGCTCCGAACCAGCCCCAAGCGGGAAGGAAGTCGACCGGAAGTTGAAGTCGGCCGGGTGCCGCCATCTTGAGCGGAACTTCACTTGCGTTAGCAATCCCATTGACTTCCATTCATTTTGGCGTCACTTTGACAGCGAATAACTTTACATCTGAGGCGTTTGAAGACTCCATTTGTCCATTTTTTATTTCTAAAGAAACACGACAATGTATAAAATGCTCCATTACCTTGTAGCTTATGTTATGGCCCCGTAGAAGCAGTTTTTGTAAAAGTAGGCTAACGATTGCGTCATAACCAAGCGACTCTTTGTCGCACATTAGAGAGATTACCGTATGGACAGGAGGAGAAGCTCGCTGGCAATCGGGGGGACGTAGAGGCAAAATTACAATATAATTAATCAGAATACCTAGCAAAAGTTGATCCTGCTCCATGCTCATGGACAATTTCTACTCACACTCTCCGTCTCTGCAAGATTCGGAAGGGAATGATTCAGATTTCTCTTGGCACAGCTACTAGAAGACAGACGGGTTGCTCACGTGGTCCGTGTAACGCTTTGCTCGGTTTGAGTCTGCGCGTCAGGAAAGGAAGTGCTAAGAAATCGCTAAAAATGGGCTTCACGTCTCAATTGAGTTCCAATGGGGTCGCTGTGTCCATTTCTTTTACTGTCTATGGAACCAGCCAGCTGACAACAACCCACAATCAGAGGGGATCAAGGTAAATTATTGTACTAAGATGTGTAACCAGCATTATTATTCATTGTTATTAATAATTATTAATTGTTACCAATGTTGACCAGAAAACTTATAAAAACGTTGTAAAAAAGATTACTTAACAACAATTCACATAATTCATATCAACTAAATTCACTCCGTATAATTGGACCAGAGAACTTGCATGTTTGTAAAAAAAATAACTTCACAACAAGTTACATAATTCATATTCATGAATTAAAGGCACAATATGTAACTTTTTTGCTTTAAAAATAGCAAAAATCACTATATCTATGTTATATATTTTTTTTAGTTGTGTACTTACATTATCCCGACTGTTTCCAACAACTTTCAAACCAGGAGAAATTTGTAATTTAATTCGAAGACACGTCCCGTTTCTTTATTTCCGTTTTGTCGCCGTCAATGGCGTCATATCCGTGTTGTCCCTGGTTTCCGCTCGTGCTGCCATGGCAACCAGAGCTATGAACCAGAGCCCTCTGATAGCAACCAAAGCGACTGACGCGGACAACTTTGTAGTTCGCAATGTCTATTTGCATGCTGTTGTTGTTTCGTTCAAACATTATGGACCATGGCAAGCAGACTTTGGATAAAAAAGGAGAACTAAAACGAGAATCAATATCAGCGCGGTGTTTTCGAGATGCCGAGAGCTCCCATAGACAGTATATAAACAAGAGCTCCACGTCCGAGACTTCGACCGCTCCTAACTTACATGTACTTTATTAAACAGGTGAGCACATTTACATAAAACTAATCAATGTTACTGTATATAGTTCAACAATGATAAAATGTTAGAATATGATCTGTATGTTATTCTAATGTTGATCTAGCTTACTGCTAGTCTCATACAGACAGACTAACACATACATTTCAACGCATTCAAATGCAGTTTAGTGTGATAGTGTAATGTTAGACCAAGTGAAACAGCGCTGCGTTACCTCACAAGTTTAATTTGTCTAATAAACTGACCTGTGAGTTGTAATTCTGCACTTGCGTGTAGTTCGGTAGAATGAAATGTCCATATTCCTTTTATATCCGCGGGACTCGCGTCGCGTGTGGAGCTGATAGCTGTCTCTTAGCAATCCCGACCTGCTTCATATCACAGTCATGATAAAAGCATCGATCTATTTACTCATCCATAAACATTATTAGATCAGTCGGCTTGATGTTAACGAAAAGATCCATAATTCTTAGCAAATGTTGTCTCATCAAACTACGCCTTTGTTATTGTAAAGAGGTTAGCGACCCCTAGTGGCGAAAAAATCCATACTGTACGTTTAACTAATTATGCTCCCCACTGATATGTTGCAGGCTATGTAGATGCCGGATGCCAGACTGATCTAACAATGGATGACATTGAGAAGATGGAGAATGTTCTGAGACAAAACACAACAGAGCTGGGAGATCTTCGAGCCAAAGCAATGGACACACAGTTCAACAAGGAGTCCTTTGAAAAAAACAAAGACAAGACAAGGTTCTACACGGGACTCCCTAACTTCTTAGTTTTAATTCAGATTTTTGAGCTGTGCAAACAAAGCTGTGGTCCTATGTCTGTGCTGTCTAAATTTGAACAGTTCATTTTAGTTTTGGTGAAGCTGAGACTAAATCTCCCGCTGAAAGATTTAGCTTTCAGGTTCAAGATCTCTCTGCCCACTGCTTCTAGAGTTTGGCATAAAGTAATTGACATACTTCATGAAAGGTTGGAATTTCAAATTGAGTGGCCAGAGCGACATGTTCTTCAAGCTACAATGCCAATGGGATTCAGACAGGCATTTGGATGTAAAGTTGCTGTAATAGTTGACTGTTTCGAAGTTTTTATTGAGAAGCCCTCTGATTTACTAGCCCAAGCACAAACGTGGTCAAACTGGGGAGGGAGAGTCAGCGATAAACAATCACAATAGAGAGTGGCCTCCTAAAAAACCTGTTACCTGGAGATATTGTCCTAGCAGACCGTGGGTTCAGTATTGGTGATAGTGTGGGATTTTACTGTGCTTCACTACAGATACCTGCATTTACCAAGGGGAGAAAACAGCTCTCAGCGTATGAGGTGGCAGACACAAGAAAAATAGCGAATTTGCGTATTCATGTTGAAAAATAATAATAAATAAATGTTATCCTTTTTTTTTAATATATAAATGGGTTGTGAAACTGTTGATTATCTACAGATTCTCCTGTATTCTCAAGCATGCAAGAGTCAAATGCATGTCCATTTTTCTCTATCTATTACATAGAATACCTTTATTCTTTAACAAGAGTTTGTAGCAAAATGTGTTCAATAATTATACACAAACAATGAGCATTGTGGACCGGAGGGTGTGCTCCAACTATAGGGGGATCACACTTCTCAGCCTCCCTGGGAAAGTCTATGCCAGGGTACTGGAGAGGAGAATACGGCCGATAGTAGAACCTCGGATTCAGGAGGAACAGTGTGGTTTTCGTCCGGGCCGTGGAACACTGGACCAGCTCTATACCCTCTACAGGGTGCTGGAGGGTTCATGGGAGTTTGCCCAACCAGTCCACATGTGCTTTGTGGATTTGGAGAAGGCATTCGACTGTGCCCCTCGCGGCGGCCTGTGGAGGGTGCTCTGGGAGTATGGGGTTCGGGGCCCTTTGCTAAGGGCTGTCCGGTCCCTGTACGACCAGAGCAGGAGCTTGGTTCGTATTGCCAGCAGTAAGTCAGACTTCTTCCCGGTGCATGTTGGACTCCGGCAGGGCTGCCCTTTGTCGCCGGTTCTGTTCATAATTTTTATGGACAGAATTTCTAGGCGCAGCCAGGGGCCGGAGGGGGTCAGGTTTGGTGACCACATGATTTCATCTCTGCTCTTTGCGGATGATGTTGTCGTGTTGGCCTCATCAAGCCTCTAGCAGTGTGATGTGGCTGGGATGAGAATCAGCACCTCCAAATCCGAGGCCATGGTCCTCAGTCGGAAAAGGGTGGCTTGCCCACTTCAGGTTGGTGGAGAGCTCCTGCCTCAAGTGGAGGAGTTTAAGTATCTTGGGGTCTTGTTCACGAGTGAGGGAAGGATGGAACGGGAGATTGACAGGCGGATCGGTGCAGCTTCTGCAGTAATGCAGTCGATGTACCGGTCTGTCGTGGTGAAGAAAGAGCTGAGCCGCAAGGCGAAGCTCTCGATTTACCGGTCAATCTACGTTCCTACTCTCACCTATGGTCATGAGCTTTGGGTCATGACCGAAAGGACAAGATCCCGGATACAGGCTGCCGAAATGAGCTTTCTCCGCAGGGTGGCTGGGCGATCCCTTAGAGATAGGGTGAGAAGCTCGGTCACTCGGGAGGAGCTCAGAGTAGAGCCGCTGCTCCTCCACATCGAGAGGGGTCAGCTGAGGTGGCTCGGGCATCTGTTTCGGATGCCTCCTGGACACCTTCCCGGGAAGGTGTTCCGGGCGTGTCCCACTGGGAGGAGACCCCGGGGAAGACCTAGGTCATGCTGGAGAGACTATGTCTCCCGGCTGGCCTAAGAACCCCTCGGTGTCCCAACGGAAGAGCTGGAGGAAGTGTCCGGGGAGAGGGAAGTCTGGGCATCTCTGCTTAGACTGCTGACCCCGCGACCCGGCCCCGGATAAGCGGAGGAAGATGAATGAATGTTTCATCAATACAGCATATACTTTTTTCTTGATTTACCCTGAAAGAATGGAAGTGAAATGTGAAAACATGCCCCATAGTGGGGTACATTGTAACATGACCATATGACAGATTAAATTATCTGATCTAATAAAAGAAAAAACAAGACAAACTAAAATATTTTCTCAATATACATTTTTTTTTTTCATATAAAATGGCATTTTTTAATAATTCAAAATAAACTCATTTCTGAGTTTGACAACAGACACACACAGCAAACACAGCTATACAGTATAGTACAAAACATAATCATAATTAATAATTTCTAAACATTGACTTCATTCACTCTTTTCTCATGGTTTCTCAGTATAATTCATAAACGTATAGAATATCAGTTCTAATATGGGCTCATTGTAACGCAGTGATGTAAAGTGCTCCGCCTGCGCAATGTTTCAGTAAGACATTTACTTTTGCAATGGTTGCAGTGATATCTTCCAAATATTTCAGAATTTTGGTGCATTTTTTTCTCTATATAGTGTTGATATGGCAACTAGTAAATACTCTTAAGTTTCGTCATGCTGGCTCTTAATTTTTCATACAAATAGTTCATGTAACGTTACACGATCTCGATCACACACTCGGTTATAAGTTCTGAAGGCAGACGTGATTGTTCTCTTCATGCTCTCTGGGCCTGGAGCGATCTGCTAAATCTACTGGAGATATTGCCACCTCTGATACTCTTACATGTGTTTTGCTTACTGTTTTAAAGGAGCCTTGTAAGTGCTTCTCTTGTTTTCATGGTTCTCTCTGAGTGAAACTCTGCGTCTGCGTCAGTGATCTCTCAATCAGATTTATCTGGTTGCTCTTTAAATAAAGGATGAAGAAAACATGTAAAGTTTTAAACCAGCCCTGCGTTAGTTTGTGCCCCGCTCACCCCTATATATATTTATTACATGGCTTGGCTGAATTCTAATGTAGAATGCGGTGTTATTTCTTGACAACACACCGTTGCCATGAAAAACAGAGCGTTGCTATGGACGCGGAACGGACTATTTTCTTTAGCGGAAGCAATACAATCGTTTTTAAATCAATAAACTCCCTTTTAAATCAATATTTTGTGTCAAATTATTTATTTATTTTGTAGGTAGCCATGTAATAAGCGGGATAATGTATAGCGAGGCGGTTGTTATAGCGAATCACGTGTGTAGTGTATATTACACACTCCGCTTCGCGTCGGGGTTGTTATTCGCTATAACAACCGCCTCGCTATACATTATCCCTTACATACACACACACACACACATATATACAATACTTTGAAACCTTTTCTCTTCAGTAAATTTAAGTTATTCCCTGGATCATTTATTTGACCTTTAATTGTTAATTGATATGTTTGATACATTTACTCATTTATTTATCAATGTTTATAGCACTGCCAAACCTGAAGCCTCTGTTACATCCTCAGTTATATCTTTTTATTAAATTTGTGTTTTAATAAATTATGTGTAGATCCAATCTGCTCCACTGCGTGTTTATGTTGCTCTTTTGCAGAACACATACTGGTATTAAGTTCTGGCTAAGACCCAATATAATAAATAAGTATTTGAGCAGAACTATACAGTCTTCAAGGACGGTTCCGCACAGTTCCCACACACTGAACACACAGATGCTGGTGTGTGTGACGCTGCAGTCAGGCTGAGTGTGTACGGGCCGGAGAACATCATCATCAGATGAGCATCAGCAGGGGTCCACATCGCCTGAAAGCAGAACACAGTTACTCATGCGACTCACAGGATATTCATTCAATTATTATTCACATGATATATATTTATCATGTGAGGTCTGACACATTGGGGTTTTTTTAAACCTTTTTTAATCTTTTAAAAAATAAAAGCACAACATTCTGTCAGTAGATGTACATCCACGCGTGTGCTGATTATTTAGAGAATAACAACTGAGTGTTTTGCTCCACTTACTGTATATCTGAGCCGTTCTCCTGATGAAGGGATTCACTCTTCTGAACTCTGGCCATCTTCAGCTGGCATATTCCCAATCCGCACTTCCATCATAGTAGTGAGCAGCACAGAGTGATCTACACACAACACAACACAACACAACACAACACAACACAACACACAACACAACACAACACAGGAGATTACTGGAGACGCTTGAGTGATACATGTACTGGTTATTAGCCTGTTATAAATCATGAACCCAGTGGACATCTCATGCCATCCCAGCTGTGTCCCCTGAACGATAGGGGGGATTTCACACACACACACACGTGTCGCTGTCCTCACACACACACACACACAGACTCACATGTCGCTGTCCTCTCACACACACACACAGACTCACGTGTCGCTGTCCTCACACACACACACACACTCACGTGTCGCTGTCCTCACACACACACACAGACTCACATGTCGCTGTCCTCTCACACACACACACACAGACTCACGTGTCGCTGTCCTCACACACACACACACACACACACACACTCACGTGTCGCTGTCCTCACACACACACACACACACACTCACGTGTCGCTGTCCTCAGACTCGTAGGTGAGATCAGACGCTGCTGCTGTTGACTCCTCTGTGCAGCTCGAGCAGCTCTCCTCCACCTCTTCCTCCACCTCCTCACCATCTTCCTCTTCTTTCACACGCGGCCTCTTGTTGGCTGGAGAAGACGTTGTATCGAGGACAGGGCCGAGATGCTCCGTGGAGCAGGACATCCCAATAGAGAGGGTGGGGGGTTTCACCTGGACTGCTGAAATTCACACACACACACACACAGTCTGGTTCGCTATCTTTGTGGGGACTCTCAAAAGATGTAATGATTTTTATACTGTACAAACTGTATATTCTCTCCCCTTACACTAACCCTACCCATCACACACACACTAACCTTACCCCTAACCCTACCCATCACACACACACACACACACTAACCTTACCCCTAAACCTACCCATCTCACACACACACACTAACCCAACCCCTAAACCTACCCATCTCTCTCTCACACACACACACTAACCTGACCCCTAAACCTACCCATCACACACACACACACACTAACCTGACCCCTAAACCTAACCATCACACACACACACACTAACCCGACCCCTAAACCTACCCATCACACACACACACTAACCCAACCCCTAAACCTACCCATCTCTCTCTCACACACACACTAACCTGACCCCTAAACCTACCCATCACACAAACACACACACACACTAACCCGACCCCTAAACCTAACCATCACACAAACACACACACACACACTAACCCTACCCATCACACACTGTAACCCCCCTAAACCTACCCATCTCTTACACACACACACACACACACACACAAACCCGACCCCTAAACCTACCCATCACACACTCACACACACACACACACACACACACACACACACACACACACACACTAACCCTACCCATCACACACTCACCCCCCTAATCCTACCCATCTCTCTCACACACACACACACACACACACACACACACACACACACACACACACACACACAAACCCGACCCCTAAACCTACCCATCACACACTCACACACACTAACCCTACCCATCACACACTCACACTAACCCCCCTAATCCTACCCATCTCTCTCACACACACACACTAACCTTACCCCTAAACCTACCCATCACACACACACACAAACTAACCCGACCCCTAAACCTACCCATCACACACACACACACACACACACACACACACACACACACACTAACAATCTTTCAACTTTATGCATTTTTACATTTTCAAAAAAACTCATTCTGTGTGATTTATAAGCTTGTATCCTCAATTTAGGTCCCCAGAGTGACACGAGTCCCCATGGGTCTGTGTGCATTCAGGTCGAACCCCCCACATGGGATAGAAAAACATGTACACACACACAGATAAACCTCAAACCAGTGCAACACACACAGAGACCTCACACAAGCATCAGTCAGTGGAGGACAGCCTTGCCTTTGCTGCGTCGCTTGGGCCTGGGCGTGGAGCGCGTCGCCTGCACCGCGGTGCTCTTCTTCGCCGGTGTGGGGGAACACTGGCAGCCCACGTCCCGTGTGAGAGGCTGTCACACACATCAAATACATCTCACAACCTCGAAGTAACACGTTATACGAGTGTTTGTAGTCAGTCACTGACCTTGGCGCCCGGCGACGCCCCGACCGTGTAGACGCACGGCACCGCGGTGTCCGACAGCAGCAGCAGCTTCACGAAGCCCATCTCGTGCTGGCGGAAGTTCTTGAAGCTGTCCTGCGTGAAGTGCCGCGCGCACAGACGCGTGTTATCCGTGACGCCTCCGTCGTCGAAGTGCAGAAACTGCAGCCAGCGGGCGCGCAGCCAGGGCACTTTCGGGATAGGGAAGAGGGTTTGGGGAGGGGAACAGCCTAAAATACACCGCATCACCATGATGATGTTGTTGTTGTTGTTGTCTTTGTCGTCTTCTTCTACTACTACATCTTAGTTGGTTGTCAAACCATCTGTTGGTGCATTTCCGCCGCCTACTGGGATGGAGTGTGAAGATTGTATTGGAATAAGACCAAAAAAGGTAATCTACAAATATATATTTATTTTAGTTTATATAGACTTTATAAAAATGGTTCAGAATGTCAAGTATTTCTGAGCATTTTTCAGCAGTCTGTGTTCTGTATAAGTCCCCATTCAATCAAAATTTTAGTTTTTTGGCTTCTAGTATGAATATGTTAGCCTTAAGGTTACCTGTAAGCTAGTGTGCTCCAAAACAATGACAACATTCGCATTTAGAAGAAATAGGCGTTCAAAACGTACAGTCTGTCACTTCCGCCGATATAGATCAGTGATTTTGATGACATCACTCTGCACTTCAGCTTCTCATCAGATTTTCTGTCCAATCAAATGCTCTCTAGAATCTGAAGCCCCGCCCCCAAATAATCACTGAAGCTGTGGCTGAAATCGGTCACTTGTTTACACTATTACTACTTTTGACATGGTGAATGGCAGATAGTGCACTAGTGGATAGGGAACGATTCAGAGTGTGTAAATACGCTTTCCATCGGGGCGAATGGTTGGGGGACTGGTTTCATGTTAGTGTCACGCGAAGACACGACAGCATAGAGCGAATCATATGATCGACGCAGACCAGAAAACACATCAGACCTGTTTGAATTCTGAACAGAATGCTTTATTTTAAAGCGATATGGTGGAGATTAGGAATAGAAATGGTTAGAGATTAGGAGGAAACTGTGGCTTTAACAAGCTCAACGGCTCTGGCTGAACTGTGATATAAACTAAATGCTATTGGCTATTTTAAAAAAGGGGAGGAGCTGTTCAATATGTCCCGCCCTGTTTTCCTGTTTCAGAGGAAATTACGTCACCACACTGAATAGCGCTGCGCATTTCAAGCATAGACAGTATATAAACTGGACCCAGCGACCCCATTGGATTCAACGGAGACAAGTGAAGTCAATTTTTGTGTCAAAGTGAAGCCAGCGCACATACCTGTATTTACTTCCTGCTAATCGATTGTCGAGTTCACGCACGTGATCATAGGTAACTAAACCTATGCGCGTGAACTCGACAATCGACTACTGTGGACTTCGACCGAAAACAGGATGTAAATACAGGTATGTGCGCTGGCTGAATTAACATCACTTTTATTCATATCTTTCACATCTACTGCAGTCAGATTCACCGTGTTCACTCTGAAGGAATCACTCACATTGGCTGTGCACTTGTAATGACACATCAAGGATGTTAAGAGGCTAAAAGCAGGTTTAAAACTTGCCCCATTGAAGTCAACAGGGTGCACTTTTTAAAAAGAGGATAACATGGTTTAGGCAACACCGATTTTTGTCGTTGTTCTCTGTATTGACAGCACTCCAAATTTACAAAAAAATGACCTCAATGTTAAAATTGACCGGAGTTCTCCTTTAACACGTTACAAAGTAAAATTCTAGCTTCCGTCCAAACGGCCAGACGCAGTCCACTTTTGCCTAAAGCGCAACTTACGCAATTCATGACGTCACAAGTAGTGTAGTGCGTTATGGCGTAGTGTAAATATCAGCAGTTCGTCGCATTACTCGCCTAAGTTGCGCTTTAGACTTAAGTGCAATCCGTATGTTCGTTTGACCGGAAGCTAGTTATTTTACTTTATGAAGTTTTAAATATGAATATTTTTCTTACACGAACGCATCGCTTCAGAAGGCCTTTATTAACCCCCGCAGAGCCGTGTGGAGCACTTTTATGGACTTCAGAAAACAGATACGGCCATTCACTGCCATTATGGATTTTGGAAGAGCCAGGACATTTTTTTAATTTAACTCCGATTGTATTCGTCTGTAAGAAGAATATCATATACTATGGCAAGCCGTTTTAGCTTAAATTGTACCCAGCGTTACTCGTTGTAATTGCATTTTTACTGGTAAGCATTCAATTAGAGAGCTCTACAATTGAATTTTTACTAGTAAAAAAAACGAATTAAAGATACGTAATTGAATTAAAGAGCTCTGCAATGGCATTCTTACTAGTAACAATTCAATTGTAGAGCTCCGTAATTAAAACATATGACTAGTAAAAATTCATTTGTAGAGCTCTCTAATTGGAATTGTTACTAGTAAAAATGCAATTACAACGAGTAGGCTTGCCATAATATACACCTACTGTAGGATGACTTGAGGGTGAGTAAATCATGGGCTAATTTTCATTTTTGGGTGAATTATCCCTTTAACTTAACTAAGGCCTAATCCTGTTTTTAAAACTTCCCTATTCATTCAATTCCTGACATAATGTGACAATGTGGTGTAATAAAATAATAAATAAATGAACTACATTTGTTTTGCATCAAAACAAAGGTTTAATTATCTGAGCTGGATTCGGTCTCTTTCACATGCCTTACTGTTTAGTTGTCCTCATTTATTACAGTGCTTTCCTATTATATAAAGCGAGTCGTTCAGAGTCCAATTCTTAGCCAAGATGTTATCGTATCATCATTGCCATAAACCAGTCGTACACAACTATCTTGTTTTTGAATGCTATAGAGATGATGCCCTTTTTGCTTTGTCCAGTCTCTCTCGTCACATTGACAGCTTTAATTATTAATCATTTGACTAGCTAAGCAGGCTCTCAAATATTGACAAATGTACCATTTAATTAAAGTATCTTCTCATTATCCTCCACTCCAACTTAAGCAGGCAACTGAAACTGCATGTTAAATACATATTAAAAATAATGAAATGCACTAGACATGGACGGTTTGTGCTTTTACTGATCACCATCCCATCCTTTCTCCCATTCAAGACAAAATTACACTCAAAGTAGCTACAGATGCTTTTACTGGGAATAAGACCACCAGTTTAATCAAAGAAAAGGAGTTCCTTATTACATTCAGAGATGCACAGGACAGAGTTCAGAAAAAAAGACAACAATAAAATGATGTTATGCGACCATTCTTGCAGAAAAACTGAAGCCTTTGGTAGTGACACAGCAAGATCTCTTCATAACAAGGAGAGAAACCAGAGTAGTGTGTTTTCAAATGTGTTTTGCTCAGGATCTGGAGTCATATTTACCATAAAATATGTTTTGACATCATATCCTTTGGGACTAAGAAAAGCGGAAGTACAAATTTACACCGCATAACTTATATATACAAATTTTGTGTATAAATATAAAAAAAAATACACAGAGCAACAATTTACAGTGTTTTTTTTCCTTGGAAACTTGTATAATGAACGGTCAGCTAAATTTTACCAGAGTACAGGATGATCTCCCTTATAGTTTTGGTGAAAGAAAGCATAAAGTCATAGTCCCTGTGCCACTCAGAATGAGAAACAAATCCACACGATCATAAATAAAGACATCATTTGAGGAAGAAAACACTCATTTCAACTACCATTAAAAAAAGTCTTTAAATAAATTAAAGAGGAGTAAAAAACACAGAGCTCCACTGCATCATTAGATTCTCGGCTGTTTAAAAGGCACCAGACAAGTGCATCCTGAACACAACATAATAAATACAGCACAAAGTGTCAAGGCAGACTCCACCAGTCACCGCCGTAGCTAGATGAAGAGAGATCACATACACACACACATATAAAACACCACACACACACAAACCCTACGTGGGTCCGTCTCATGAAAATATGCCCTCACAAATCAAACAAATAAGAAATTATATTTTGCATAAAGAAAATCAAGCTTATTTTAAGAACTATTCAAATTGTTGGCATTTTCATGAGAATTAAACGCATTTCCCCCCAAAATTCCTGTTGTGTGTCCAAATTTGATTACATAAAAAATGACTATAATGCAAAGTCATTCATTTTTCTTTTTTAAATCGGCATATAAAAGCAGTGGAAAAAAAAGAAAGCACAAACATTATGTCCAATTTCTTTACAATTGAAATAATACCTATTTGTTTGCATTGCAGTAATGAGAAATTGAGGTTTTAAATGTTCTTATCACAATGCTGATATGAATGGTCCTGTGTGCATTATTATGCAAAATATAATTTCTTTTGATTTCTGTGACCGGTTTAGTGAGATTCACCCACACTCACACACACACACACACACACACACACACACTAAACATACACCAGGTCGCGGCTCTGCTTGGACGGGTCGACGGGCTCGTCCTCCTCCTCGTACTCCTCGCACTCGATGGGCTTGGGGCAGCTGTACGGGTGGCCGTTGTCGTCGAAGAAGCGGCGGAAGGTGAACTCGTAGAAGGCGTGCTCCGGGTGCTTGCCGTTCTTGAACCAGCGGTTGAGTGTGTCGTTGTGGTTGCTGTCGGCGTCGTCGCTCCAGAGTTTGTCAGGGTCCACGGGGTCAAAGTTGGAGGTGTCGGTGCAGTGTGTGATTTTAGGGATGTAAGGCGCGTGGTGTTGCTGCCGCAGATCCGTGGAGAAGTCGATGCTCTTGAAGAAAGGCTGGGCTTTAATCTCATCGGCGCCGTTCTTCCCGAGCCGGTCGTCCGGGCCGCGGCAGAGCTTCAGGATCAGGGCGGTGGCCTCGGGACTCAGCTTGGCCTGCGGCGGGATGTGGAGCGATGTCTGCCAGTTTATCACCTGAGGCGGACACACACACACACACACACACCTGATCATTATACGAATCAACTATGTGTTCATGAACAAACATAGACCACATACACTGCCTGGCCAAAAAAACAAGAGTCACTGTTTGGATTTAAATGGGTAAGTGCTTAAGAGTGTATGACTGGATCATTATTGCAGTGATTATAATGTTTCTATCGTGTTATATGTTTGACATCAGTTCTTCTAACACTGATTGATGGAGTGTGTAGCTTTTCATTTCTTAAACAACCATGTATGAAACACATCATGATCATATTCCAGAATGACAATGTCAAGATTCATCCGGCTCAGATTGTGAAAGAATGGTTGTGAGGAGATGAAGATGAAGAGTCATTTTCACACATGAGCTGATGCTCCTCTGAGTCCAGATCTTAAACTCAGTGAAAGTCTTCAGGATGTTCTGGAGGAGACTTTACAGAGAGCTGGACTCTTGCACTGACAACACAAGATCTTCACCAAACATTGATGCATCAGCCTGAGGTGCATCAAGTTTTGGTGAAGATCTTGTTGATTTAAATGTGAAATCTTCTAATTAATGCCGCATATGTGCATTACAGAATTATAGAGCAAAATATATTCTCACCTTCATCTGGGTCTCCAGAGGAGTTGTTGCCAGGAAAGGAGGCTGACCGACTAACATCTCATAGAGGATAACACCCACACTCCACCAATCACAGAGCTGCGTGTAACCTAGGATTTAAAAAAAAATGTATAAAACGAAACAATCAATTCACTTTCATCAATTTAAAGGGTAATGAAATCTCAAGTTTACAGCAGTGGAAAGTTCTGAGGTTTCAAAACACTTTCAAACACTACCGTGCGCTGATCATTGAAGCCAATCACAGACATATCCGATGAGTGCATGAACACAATGGCCAATCAGAGGCGTTTATGATTTTGCTCAACAGCGCCAGAGTTTTAAAATTTCAGGACCGACTTGGTAATGAAGTCGGTACTTTGTGACAACTCTAGTATATAAAGAATATCCAATGCTTTGGGAGTCGGCAGTCCTAAACCCGTCAAGGTACCAGCACAGTAACACACTCCGCAAAACATCACCTAATTATTGTTACCATAATTACCAAATACCACGTAATGCCAGAAAATATTGAGTTTGTTTTTGTCAATACAGCACACCCATATCAAGCACTCATTGTCACTGAATAAAAAGTGCTCAATACACAAGGGATATAATTATTCCCAAATCAGGAGTAGGTGTTTGTACACACTAGGGCTGGACACTGACACACGTTTCACAATTCAATTCGATTTAGATTCACAAGCTTGCGATGCAATTCGATTCAGTGTTGATTCATTGAGGCCTGTCAGGTACAGTACGTGGCCAAAAACACTGTTAACTATACAGGGAATTTCTACACTTATATTTCTACTCAATATAAACATTTAAATAGTGGTTTGTCATAAAAACATGACAGATATATTCCCACACATTATTATTATTATAATAATACTGAAGAACAGGTCAAGTAGAAATACAATTAATATGCAATATAGCGCATATATTTATCAAAATGCTCCACAGAAGTTAGTTTTTCTAACTGACTAAGGAGTTTTTGGACGTTGAATGGCTTTTCTGAGGTAAATTTAACATTATGTGACATTGTTTACAAGCTGTTTTATTGACGTCTATCTGCGGTTGAAACACGGATTTCAGTAAGTTGTACTGTATCTTTCAACATACCTTCTGATGTTCATTCATGTTAATTTCATGCTGTAACTAGTAATAAAGCAGAAGAGATGATATATATGATCTGCTACATTAAAGGGAGCCAAAATGGTATTTATTGTTTGAATTTCAGAATAAAATTGACAGAATTTGAAAGATGAGACGTTTCATATCAGAACAAATAACAAAGCTTACTGTGATTTATTAGATGGGAGGGATGTAATAAAGCACAGACTGAAAGATCAATTCTTGGGATCTAAGAATCAATTTCGGTTCTTCAAAATCAAGAACTGCTGACATGTTGTGGCGTACACACCTGTGCGCAGCAGGACCTCGGGGGCGATGTAATTGGGCGTGCCCACTAGCGAGTGAGCCAAGCAGCGCTGATGCTGTCGGGCGGCTCTGCGCTCCAGCGGCTTCAGTCGGTCCCCACAGCGGCAGCTGGCAGAATCTTCCCACTCCTTACTGAAGTCCATGCTGTCCTGCCGCACATGATCACCTGACAACACACAGACACACCGAGTTCAACATCATTCATTATTCAATAGGTGAACAATTCAGGGGTGCGTTTCCCAAACAACGCCGTAACTCGCTGCTTAACTACCATGGTACGATGCATCGTTGAAGAAATCAACTAGCTAGTCACGACTGTTTCCCGAAACTGTATTGTCGCAAATTGGTCGTTCAACCACGTTGGTTTATGACGTCACGCATGTGGTGGAGTATGGTAATAACTTCTTTTAATGAATCTGTTTGAGATCGAATTAACGCTAGATGTTCTGATATAAATTACAGACATGACATCTGAGGACTATTTCTCATTTTTCTCAGTTATTTCGCTTTATTTCTAGATCCAGTCATAGGCTCGTTCTTACACTAGAGCTCGTTCGCACATGCGCACTCTTCAAAAAAGGTGCTTTAAATCTCTTGACAAACTTAAAGACGTAAATTACATGTGTATGTATTCTAAATAAAAGACACGGGTTGTACTGAATGTCAGCTTACTTATTTTGCTCAAGATAAGGATTTATTAAGTCCACATGTCATGCAAACTAGAAACTACGCTTCTAACCACAGGTCGAGATCTGTCATTCCAAACACACAACTCTGCGATGCTGTTTGCGAATGTTCGTTAGAACGATGGTTTCGGGAAACACTGACTCGTTGAACTGCTGATAACGATGGAACTTGCGAACATAGTTGGCTAACGATGCTTTTGGGAAACGCACCCCAGATAGGCTCCATAAATATTGACAGAGTCACGTTGATGTGATGGTAGAAAGTGTGTGTTCTGTATCAGAATGTCAGTCAGACCTGAATGTGATTTTGCAGTGGTTTGTAGACGACAACTTCCCACTGAAACCCACTGTTCAGGAGGCTTTTGGAGGCTGAAGCACTGGTGACACTTCTTTTTCAAATCTTTCATCATTTGCTATTGTAATATTTTTGTAAACGTCATTACATTAAAGGCACACTATGTAAGTTTTCACCACTAGAGGACGCTTATTAAAAACAAAGGCGTAGCTTGATGACGCCGTGATTTCGGCTCAAGGGCAGTGGAGCTTTTATTATGAGTGTGTATGTATTATTATTATTATTATTATTAGAGCAGTGGAGTGCCGCAGACGACCTCTTCCACTTCTTCGGTCATATATGTGAGGAAACGGTTTAGATACATGTGAGAGTGTTGAAAGTTATAATGCTACTCTATGCGTTCGCTACTATATGAGACACATGTTGCACACTGCAGTGAGCTATACCAATATTAGGTATGGTAAAACATGGTACTCGCGGGAAATGAAGAAAATGAGATTTAAACAATAAGACCAACAGTGTTGAACTACACAACAATTAGTTTTCTGTCTATAAATGTATCCAAACAGTTGTTCCCTTGTCTAATAAAACACAAAATATATTAAAGCATCTGGTGTTTCCATGGTTTCTACTAAAAACGGAAACCGAGGGTAACGCGGGTATGATGTCATTGATAGGCGACTTACAGACATGGTTCGTGTCCTGGTTAAAATTGCTTATTTCTCTGGATTTAAACATTCTTGGAAACATTTGGGATAATGTAAGTACACAAGTAAAAAATATATATAACATTGTTCAAGTGGTTTTTGGACATTCTAATCCAAAAATCTTACATAGTGTGTCTTAAAGCATTCAATTACTGGCAAGGCGACATTACCTACAACAGTAGCCTAAACCACCGACAAAGTAACTTTTGGCATAAAAATACTTATAATGGCACAAAATCATGGGGTCAAGTCATCAAAAATAAGTTTTGATCTCACCGCTTTGGTAGTATTTGGAGTCGTGAGTCCACCGGAAGCCAGTGCACAGGCCAAAGTCAGTCAGTTTGATGTGTCCATCACGATCAATCAGGATGTTGTCAGGTTTGATGTCTCGATGGATAAAACCCATTTTGTGGACGCTTTCCACAGCACAGGTGAGCTCTGCGATGTAAAACTGAGCCAAGTCCTCTTGGAAAATGCCCATTCTGATCAAAAGACTCATCATGTCCCCACCAGGGATGTAGTCCATTACAAAATACAAGTTATCTTTATCCTGGAAGGAGTAGTACAAGCGGACGACCCACTCATTATCTGCTTCAGCGAGAATGTCCCGCTCAGCTTTCACATGGGCCACCTGGTTTCTCAACAGGACGTCTTTTTTACGGAGGGTCTTCATGGCATACAGCGCTCCTGTGTCCACTTTCCGAGCCAAACACACTTCTCCAAACGCCCCAATTCCCAGAGTCTTGATCTTATCAAACATGGATTTGTCCATTTTGGCGCGCTTGAGGCGGATGTAGTTGGATTCCTTCTGGGACAGCATCATGCGCATCTGTTCCTGTGCGTCGCCCGAAAGCCCCACCTGAACACACAACACACGCGGTTACAACAGCCCTCACAAAACACACACTTGTACATAAACACAGGCTAACTTGCTCACACAACACACAAAGACACAGATTAGCTAAACTTCTGAAATCATTTCAGACACTATACAATATTCACCATCACAACATTGGCAGGCAGCGTCCAGCACTGAGAAACAGCAAAGCATGCAATGCACTGAGTTTCCTACAGTGATCTAAACTATTATTTACTACTGAAGTAGGGGTGTAATGTATGGAAGCTTGTTTCCGCCACTGAATAATACATAAATAGTAATAATTGCGACTTTTTATCTCACAATTCTGACTTTTTTTCTCAGAATTGCATGTTATAAAGTCAGAATTGTGAGATATAAAGTCGCAATTGCGAGATGTAAACTCGCAATTGTGAGATAAAAAGTCGCAATTATCTCTTAAAATGTTTTATTCTGTGGCGGAAACAAGCTTCCATAGTAATGACACACATGTCACGATTCGATACAAATCACGGTACTGAACTCACGATATGATCGCGATATTTTGAGCCAAAATAAAGAGTTTTTTTATTATTATTATTATTATTAATAATTATTTTATTATTATCAGGACCCACAAATATTACCCCCATTGCATTATATTCATTATAGGCTAGTAGTTTAATGTAGTAATGTCACTGAAACTCTGTAAACTTGCACTCGCGCTTTCAATGCTGGCATTTGTTGGATCTCTTACACAGACAAGCCGCGTTTGTTTACTACAGTTTGCGTGTCGCTGTAAATCTGTTCATCATATCAAAGCCACCGTGTCTCTTCAGAAGACTTGGATTTGGATTAAACCACTCGATTGATTATTCTTGCGACGCCTTTAGGACATTTATTGGATCTTTTAAGTTGTGGAGGAACGGACTTTAAATGGAGGGACATACATTTCTCAGATATCATAAAAACAATTGTGTTTGGAAGTTAAATGAAAATCTTATTGGTTTGAAATGACATGATGGTGAAAACATGACAGAATAAAAAAAAAAATTTAGACGAACTATACCTTTAAATACAGTAGGCTGAGTCTTGGATAAAACTAATTATATCGTGAATCATATCGTTTACATCAACGATACATATCGTCACATTTTTATATCACGAAATAATGATGTATCATTACACCCCTATTTTAGTCATACATTGTTCTTGCACAACTAGGAAATGCAAATGTAACCTGAATTTGCAATGTCACTTGAATTTCAGATCACATGTTTCTCATCAACTATAATTACAAGCTCTTTACTGCAAGAACCTTGTTTTCTGTTATTCAATCCATTTAGATTTCCATTCATATTTTGGGGTCAGATTTTCAGCTGGTGAAATTTCGGTGCACCCCTACCGAAAAACACTTTCCATTATACATTAACGTAAATTTTGACCTGAAAATATTAATGTTACAAAAAAGCCTCATAGACATGTTATAAATCAACATGTCAACATGTGTTGGTATTTGTTGTAAATCTGTGTTGCTATGAAAATTGGTATTTAACTGAAATGCTAGATCATAACCCTACACTGGAACACAAAACAATAGTTCAATTAAAAAAATAAACGAGCAGCAAAGTAGCAGCAATTAAAAATGCACAGTGTGAGGTGGGTTATGAAACATGCAGATTTAGATATAGGTCTTTCATTCTACCCAATCCCTCGCCCACTCCACCCCGTACCCCTCAATCAGCGCAGAAAATGTGAAAACACTGGATGGATCCCATGTGGGAGTAGATGTGAGCTTAATGCAGGAAACTCTTAAGATCATAGCTCCGTTCTAAAACCCAGTGAACTGTCTAAATAGTTAGCTATCCTAACCATCACTAAACCTCCTAAGTGGCCATCTGAAATGAGGAAGCAACTCTGTGTGTCATACAAATAGCAATCACAAAACTTTTAAGGTGACTGAATGTTAATTTTGTGTGAATAAATATTAGGTGATTACATTCTCTGCAACAGACACCTAGCATTTTTGCTGAAAAGTTTTGCGCTTCATGCCTTTTCAACATAAAGGCTATGATGCTAGGTGATGATTTAGGCAGCTCAGTAGAGCTTTAGACCAGAGCTCATGAAAACATATTTAAGGAAAAGACTCATACACTCATGCCGTCCAACTGACAGGGTCTTACTTTACCACACACTGAGTGACGCCTACTCCAGAAGAAACCTTTAAACTATGAAAACCAGCTGATCAGACAAAGAAAAGACGAGAGAAGGCGGCTTACAGAGGAGATCCACAAACTGAAAGATATGGAAGACAGACAGAGAAAGAGAATAAAAAGGCAGGAAATAATGAAGGGAAAAAGATGTGAAAGTTAGAGTCAACAGTAGAGTAAAGGGAGCAGAGAGCATTGTGGGGGTGAAGAAAGGCATGCTGACCCGCTGCATCTCGCTCTCCAACTGCTTCTTCCTGCGGTGTCTCTGCTGGTGGTTCTTCAGGACGTTCTCCACGTGCTGCTCCATGAAGAACTTGAAAGCCTGCGGCGAGTACATGGGAACTCTGCTTTCCCCTTTGCGCTCCTCATCCCGCTTGAGACGGCGCACCGGCACGGGAGAGGTGGTGATGAGCTTCTTCTCGCGCTCCTCCGAGGCCTCGGGACTCTTCTCGCCGGAGCAGGTGCTGTCGGTGTCGGTGTCGTGCTCCGGCCCGTCCTCCTCTCTGCTGCTGGGTTTGGGCGTGGGGTTGGGGTCGTACCCTGGTGGCGGCGGCTGCTGCTGAAGCAGGTGTTTGGGATAGGGAGGCGGTGGGCCCTGGTAGCTGGGCACTTCTGCGCTCGGCTCCTGATACGCAGTGGGCGGCTGCTGAAGCCAGGGCGGGTGCGTAGGGGCGACGGCCGTGTGCAGCTCTGGCTTCTGCACACGCATGCTCTTCACCGGCTGCAGGACGGGTGCCTGTGTGATGGTGGTGACGGTCGTGGCGGAGGGCTGAGAGCTGGGCACAGAGGTGCACTGACGCCCGCTGGTGAAGGAGTTGGAGCGGCCCGGCGCGCTGTGGGGCCATGATGGAGGAGCGTCCTGATTGGGCGAAGTCTGAGGTCTGACCTGCGGAAGCCCTCCGAGGTTGTACATGTCAAGGTTGTGGCTATTGCGGTTGGGCACCAGCATGCTTGAGGGGAGGTTGTTTCCGTTCGAGGGTGTGGAAAGCGCGCTGGATTGCATCTGCTGGGCCGTGGGACTCTGTCTGTTGGACTGGTGCATTGGATATGGAGGAGGCGGCGGCTGCCTGTTATTAATGCCCATGTATTCCCCTTGCATGGCACCATTTTGAGGCCAGGATGGGGGGAAGGTGAACTTGTTGCCACCGGAGTTTTGCATGATGATGGGCTGCCGACCCACAGGCACTGGACTGAGCCCCCGTTGATTCTGGGACGGAGGGTTTATGTAGCCGTCGGGTCGGGGCCCCTGAGGCACAGGAGAGATCCGGGGCACCAGGTAATCCAAGTTCCCAGAATACCGCTTGGTTGAGGGATTGGAGTCCCATGAGGAGGGA
Source organism: Vimba vimba (assembly GCA_022828995.1). NCBI lineage: Eukaryota > Metazoa > Chordata > Actinopteri > Cypriniformes > Leuciscidae > Vimba > Vimba vimba. Next base: position 3,160,446 of record CM040832.1, on the reverse strand, counting down.
GGAGGAGTGATGCTACGCACCTGTCGAGGGTTCACTCGTTGGCCGCTGGCTGCAGCAGAAAGGTTTTGAGGAAAGGTGGCGGGCCGTGAGAGGTCACTTTGAGGTCCGGGGCTGCTGGGACGGTAAATCATGCCATCGGTCATTAGAGCACTGTGTCGCTGTGGGGCCAGTGATTCCTTTGAACCCTTCCAGCTTTGGCGCCGCAACACTGTCTGTTGAATTTGGGATGGACCTAGAAAAGAAACATCCATTCATTACAACAGTACTATCAGGAGCCTGTGCAGAAATTTCAGAAGCCCAGTTAACAAGACTATAAGGGCCCGAGAGAAATCAAAACCTGGGCATATTAAGGTGCCTTTACACTGACTGATCATCTGAGCTGCACGATATGCACACTCATCAACAGTTGGGCGAATTTTGGTGAATTACCTTGAATCAACCATTCACAATGAAAATTAATTACTAGGTCTAGGACTGGGTAATGACACAATTCAATTCAATTCCGCTTTATGAGTCAAAATCTGCTGACGGGTAATTAAATGTAACATAGAAATTTATCATCTTTTACTGGAAAATTAAACAACATTTTTTTATCAAACTTTGATAATTGCCTTAAATCTTTTAGACAACTGAGAAGATAGTGATCAAACTACATTTTATAAAGATCACCTATCAAGTTTCTGAATCTCACATTAGCACGAGTCAAATTGAACGACTACAGGGACTCATCCAGATCACTCATTTAACAGTTCATCTACTGTTCATCTACTTTTGACTGATATATCAAACTGGAAGTGTGTCTTAGTGGTGTTACGTACCGGTTTGCTTTATCCCCGTGTTCACAGGACGCGCGGCGGCGGCTGTTATCTGCTCCCTCGCAGGCTCCTGGAAGTTCATCCTGCTGATGTACTCGATGGCTGCCTCCACACTACGACTGTTCGTCTGCTTCAGCGCACGAACCACCATCTCCTGTACAAACACACAGATGATGATGACCACTGAGTGACATCCAGACTTACCATATACATTTATAAAGAACTGGCTTTCACAATGCATCTGAAGACATGGTATTCATATTCATTATTGTTGTCCATAACACTTTGAGACTTTTATCTAAGTAAATAAGGTAGCCTATTATTTATTCAAATACAATATTGTTTTACTACTACTAATGAGAATCAATGTAACATTGGCACTCATGAAATGCCAAAAGGGGAAACAAGTTGCACCGGTATCTCTGAGCTCACAGTTCACAGATCGCTCCTGAACATTTCATTTGCATTTGTGCGATACTGTTTTATTATTTCATGGCTCTCTAGAGCACTAAATTGTGATTGGTCATGGCATTCTGCGGTCAGATATCTGTGCATATAAAGCTGTCCCAGGCAACTGCATTCCCACAGAGCTGTGCTAGTTTCACGTCACTGCACACATTCTAGTCACATAATAAACTAATTTTGTGCTCAAATCACTATTTCATGACCTTGTATTTTTAATTGTTTGGCAAGCGCAACCATGTAATAATTGTGAAGCAGCAGACTGTACGTTATCCCATTGAGTCCTGATCATCACCCTGTCGCCTTTGGCTTTATATATACAGTACAGGCCAAAAGTTTGGAAACATTACTATTTTTAATGTTTTTGAAAGTAGTTTCTTCTGCTCATCAAGCCTGCATTTATTTGATCAAGAATACAGAAAAAAAATGTAATATTGTGATATATTACTACAATTTAAAATAATTGGTTTTCAATTTATTATACTTTAGATTATCATTTATTTCTGTGATGCAAAGCTGAATTTTCAGCATCATTACTCCAGTCTTCAGTGTCACATCTAGTCTATCACATGATCCTTTAGAAATCATTCTAATATTCTGATTTATTATGAGTGTTGGAAACAGTTCTGCTGCCTAATATATTTGATGAATAAAAGGTTAAAAAGAACTGCATTAATTCAAAATAAAAAAATATTTTCTAATAATATAAATCTTCTTTACTATCACTTTTTATCAATTTAACACATCCTTGCTGAATAAAAGTATTGATTTCAAAAAAAAAAAAAAAATGACTGACCCCAAATCACTGACCAGTAGTGTATATCGTTGTTACAAAAGATTTCTATTTTTAAAACATTTGCTTCATTTTTTTTTACTTTTTATTCATCAAAGTATCCTAAAAAGTATCACAGGTTATAAAAAAATATTAAGCAGCAGAACTGTTTCCAACTTTGATAAAGAATCATCATATTAGAATGATTTCTAAAGGATCATGTGATAGACAGGAGTAATGATCCTGAAAATTCTGCTTTGCATCACAGAAATAAATGATCACTTAAAGTATAATAAATTGAAAACCAATTATTTTAAATTGTAATAATATATCAAAATATTACATTTTTTTTCTGTATTTTTGATCAAATAAATGCAGGCTTGATGAGCAGAAGAAACTTCTTTCAAAAACATTAAAAATAGTAATGTTTCCAAACTTTTGGCCTGTACTGTATATATATGTATAAATGAACTAAATTAACAACTTTTTTACAACACAAATGAACCATCACTAAACTTAAGCTGGACTGTGATGCTATTTTCTTCTGGAAACAAACTCTGTTGCATTATTTTCCTGTTATCACTGTAAAGCTGCTTTGAAACAATCTGAAATGTAAAATGCACTATATAAATAAAGGAGACTTGACTTCTTGACTTGTACATTATCGTTATTAAAGTATACTGAAGCCTTTTCTGTCTGCTTGTACAACCATAGCAAGAGAACAAAATCTGTTTTCTCAATCTGTATGCATATCCATCTATTTCACGAGGAATGCAGAGCAATTCATCTTATTGGAAAAAACTAAAATATGTACATCACACACCCACATTGTTGTTAGTATTGTGTGAGCATGAGTATGACACGTTGAGCTCGCTTCTTCCACCAGAGCTGGTCTGGCAACATACCGTGACTGTCATTCCTCAAATAAGCGAAATTATAAAGTGACAGGAGAGAACATTCCTGGCACAAATGATTGAAGAGTAAACAAACTTCTCATCTCAGTACGTTCAACTCCGACCAAATCCAACAAGGAGCATTACCTCATCAAAGCCTGCGTCCTGCAGCACCTGCAACATGTGCTTGTTGATGTCTGTGGTGTGTCCACTCGAGGTAGTTTCATTAAAAGCAAAGGGCATGAGTGATTTGCGGATCTCCTGCAGGGCTCGGTGGTGGTGGGGGTTCTTGGGGTTGGTGCTGCGCCCCTGTTGTCTGGGATCATCCAGCGGCCCCTTCCCGGCGCTCCCGTCGGCCTTGGGAGCATCCGAGGGCCGGGAGAGGTTCCTCAGGCTCTCTCGGATCTCCTGCAGCATCTGTTGACTGTTGCCACTGTAGTTGCTCGCAGGGAACGTCTTGGGTCGCATCTGTCTGTATCCCTCGGGTTTCTCGCCCCTCTTCATGTAAAAACATACGTTAAGTGCCGAGGTGGTGAAGAGGCTTCCAGGTGGAAGAGTGGAACTGTCCAGATTTCAGTGTTTGTTTCACCTAAACACTAGAGAGATGTCGGCGTATCAGTAAGCATGCATTATAAACATCAATGTCATTTCAATTGCATAATTAAAGGGTTGGTTCACCTAAAAATGTACCAAAAAAAAAAAAAGTGCATCCATCCATCCATCATAAAAGTAATCCATACGACTCTGCAGGGGTTAATAAAGGCCAAAACGATACGTTTGTGTAAGAAAAATATCCATATTTATAACTTTATAAACTGTAATCACTAGCTTCCGGTAACAACCGTCCACGAGAGAGTCTAGTTTCGGCGGAAGAGTGACCTCTGACCTCTGAGTAGCGTAAGCTTAGCCTCTCGTGGTTCAAACAAACAGGGCTGGGTAACAAACTCAAGGTCCTCTGACAATTCTCTTTAGAAATTCTCGTTTTAGACTTCTAATTCGTGACCGGTGTATTGTTTTGCTCTATCCTCTGCGCTTCCGTGTTCATTAATATGTCAAACATCATAAAGCCAATGATTATAGTTTATAAAGTTTTAAATAAGGATATTTTTCTTACAAAAATGCATGGCTTTGCTTCAGAAGGCCTTTATTAACCCCTGGAGTCGTATGGATTACTTTTATGATGGATGCACTTTTTGGGGGCTTCAAAAACAAATGGTACCATTCACTCCCATTATAAAGCTTGAAACAGCTTATACATTTTATATATATATATATATATATATATATATATATTTCCTATTGTGTTTGGCTGAAAGAAGATAGTCATATACACCTAGGATGGCTTGAGAGTGAGTAAATCATGAGATCATTTTTGGGTGAACTAACTTATCCCTTTAATGCTTGTAACAGCTACATGGTGATCCTCATTAAAAGTAAAACAAGAAAATGAAGCCTAATTTACAAAGATGTTTTTTATAATGCTTAATATCATCATGTGTTTTTTTCTATATTTAGACTTTACTTTAAGTTTTCAGTGATAATGATAGTTCAAGATCATATGAAAACATTTACTTTTGTGGTAACTTACATATCTAAAGCTCACCAGACCACAAATATGTAAGACTATAAATAAAACGCCAATAGGAACCAGTGATTGTGATGATCACACAGATAAACAGGTTAAACAAAGTATGCGTCTGAAACCTAACTACAGCCTGGACAGCATCAGTGCCCAGAAGCTGTCTAGGTAGGCATCTCCACAGGTTTTGAAACACAGTCGTATTGTCCAACAGATTCACACACTGCTAACCCAGTTAGCCCCTCACAGTATGTCACACGTTCACAAGAGTGTAGACGTATTGCCACATAATGTCATTGAAAATTTTTAAACATTATTTCTACCGTATAACGAGCATGTTAATGCTGATAAATCATTAATGAATCGGTACAACAGGTACCTGAGGCCTAAAGCTGAGGCGATAGCATAGTGCTATCATACCCCGAATAAGAGCGAATTACATTCACTTACCGCTTACTGAGGGCGCAACACCATGTTTGTACATGTATCGACCTCTGCGCACTGTGAAATCCTCATGAGTACCCGTTCTGCTGTGTCTGACAGATACATGTATTTGTTGACGGACCGTCTGCTTCTCTTTGGTATTTACTGTCGTCTTGAGTTTTTACAACGGCTGTCATGCGCGTTACAAGAGCCCGGATGTTGTGACACGCCCTCTCTGCAGAGCCCCGCCCTCTTCCCAGAGCCCCGCCCCCAGAGGAACCTGCACGAGACCACAGACCCTTCCTTCAGTGGGAATGATGAATGATGAATGATAAACGCAAGAGGTGCGTCAGCTGCCTTTGTGGACACAGTTTGTTACGTAATAAATTGAGCTCCTAGCCATTGTTCATGTCCAAAATGTTTCCAGTCCCAGAGCAGCTCATCTATGGCTCTGCCCTCATTGTAATGCTAGTACATTTATTCTCAGAAAACGGTGCCATTTCTGACTGATTTATTTTTATTATGAAATAATTTTTTTATTTTCCATTTTTATCGTTTCATTTTGAAAGGTTACTGTTGAGAATTCAATAAAATTGTCCAGCCTCAGGCCCAAATACTAACAGGACTGTAACCAACAAAAAGGAGCAGTTAAACTGTACCACCGGAGGATGAATTGTACATTTTAAAGGGATTTGTGGGATAAGTTTTTCTCAAATTCTTGGGATATTTCTTCAAAACAGTTCAAAACTTTTCATAAACATAGTTAAACAGATTTTTATTTTTTAATAAAGCACAAAATGTTTTCAGACAACTTCATAAAATAACTAAAATAAGTGTAAAATAACACTAATATCAAACTAATATCAACTTGTTTTAGGTTTGTTAAAAGCATTATTTTAAATGACCTGGCAAATCCAGTGAAACACGCACCAATGAAATACACAAGAAGCTGCCTTAAAGTAGAGTTTGTTATTGTTATTGTTATTGTTACTGATTTATTGATTTTTAGGAGGTTCATACAAAAGGCCCTAATAAAAATAAATTAGAAAACTCTTAGAAAAGGCACCCATATAAATAAAAGAACCCAGTGGTCAGTGAAAGATTTTCACAAGGTTATTGTTTAGGACTTAAGTCATAAAGAAAACAATGTAGGCCTACTGAAAGGGAATACCCAGCTAACAAATTTTTCAAATGTTCAGTTTTGTTTTAAACGTTTGTTTAAGGTTAGTATGATGTTCCTGAAACATTCTTTCAACTTAATTTTTACTAACAACTCAACATTATCCACAGCCAAATCTTCTCTCCTCCTTCTCTTCCCTGACTGAGGCAGAAGTATCTAAACTTCTCCTCTCCTGTCCTCCTACCACCTGCCCTCTAGATCCCATTCCTCGATGAAGCCCTGCGGATTGCGGAAGCTAAATCCAAATCATCAGTTCTCCTTCTCCTGGATCCATCCGGTGCCTTTGACACTGTAAATCATCCACCTCATCACTGGGCATCACAAGAACTACACTTGACTGGTTTGAATCCTATCTCACAGGTCTTTCAAGGTTGCCTGGAGAGGGGAGGTATCCATAAACCCTATTCGGACTGGATTAGTTTAACATGGAGAGGTTGGGTAATGTAATTATTACGAGAGCTTCTCAGGGATGTTAGTCACTGTGTCATCTCATTAATCATTACAGACAATGTCAGTAAACATTAAGGCGACTTTTACTTTCTGGAAAACTGTCCGGAAAAATTACCTCAGGTAATTCTAATCCCGTGCGAATATCCCGCTGTAAATATGTACGTAAATATTCCATCGCTTCCTGTTTAAAATTACTTTTCCGCGGTTTTTCAAGTATGGAGGATCTTGAAAAAGCATTCAGTTGCGTTCTGGGCGGTGGAACAAGTCTGTGTCAAACCTCAAGTGTTTTCCACAGTCCATTCAGATCACAAAGAAGGTCAAAAGCACTTGTTAGAGGCATGAAACATATTTTAGCTTTAGGTAAGTGCCTATTACCAACATAATCCAATCTGAATTGAATTAATACATCGTTCTACCAGACCTAACTGTTATAGGGCCCTATCATAGACCCGGGGCAATGCAGCGCCAGGCAAGTGTCTTTTGCTAGTTTCAGCCCGACGCAGTTATCATTTTTCTATTTTTTTAATAGACAAACCATCTTGAAAATGTTTTGTCTTCTAGCCTGCTCATCCAAAGCCCCAACCGTTGGAGATCGCCTTCACAATCCTGGCTAACAAGGGAACAAGCGTACCATGTATTATCAAGCTGCTGGACTGGCAGGACCATCGGGACAACTATGTGATGGTCCTCGAGTGGCCGTCGCCCTGTGAGAACTTGGTTAGTTTCTTGGAAGGCCATGGAGGCAGAGTTTAGTGTGCAAGCAACAGGCGGCTCCCATGTGTTGTTGTGATGTGTTTCATGGCTAAATAAAGTTGGGCTACTCCGTTGTGAGCAAAGACACCCTGCAGGTCAAGTTGATTGACTTTGGGCGTGGGGACCTCATGAGGAATGTTGTATGGTATGCATTATCCCTCAAAGCTGAAAGAGAAAACATGCTTTGTTATTGCAATCTTACTTATGAGTTGCAATCCAGGCACCACAGAGTGGTACTAGTACAGGATCAAGGGCAAGTGCCATGGGAAGTCTGCATTGGCGTGGTCTCTAGTGGTGTGGTGATATTTTTCATGATGCTGTGAGTGTGAGACCATTTTCCAACTGCACAAGACCAACCTAAACCTCTGGTCAGAGCCTGGATTGTCAAAATGTGAGATGTTCATCATAAGAAAAGAAGTCCAATCATCATACAATTGTTCCTCCAGATCAGATATTACAACTTTGGGTCACATGACTGAGTAGATGTAAAGGCTTCAGGTCATAATCATATGTCTCTTCCATCTTTCTGCACAGAACATTGCCATTTAATCTATAGCGTCTTGCAGCAGAAGCCTAAGCAGCGGCTCGGTCTGGGGAAGATCCTTCACCACAGCTGGTTTCAGGTACTGAGCCTAAAATCAGCCCGTTTTTACAGATTTGTTCTTTGTTGTTCATTTTAAATGGGAAGAAAGTCCTGTTAAATGTGTTTAGTCTAATGTTTTGTTTTGTATTTTGTTTCAGGTCCCCATGTAAGTCATCAGTCTTCTTTCAGCTCTCCATCCTGCTATTAAGCCTCAGTGTCTTGCGGGGCAGACAGGCCATGGTTGCATCTGGCGCCATGGCTTGAAGCAGCAGTATTGCGTCTGGCGATACTGTGCACCTGGTAATGTGTATGTATATATAGTACATGTTTTTTTGTTTTTTTTTACTTCAATGTCCCATCAATGTCTGCAGAACCTTGTCATGACTGCTTCGGTCCTGTCTCATCTGCACTGTTCACCTGAGGTTCCTGCCATGGCCAGCGCAAAAAAACTGTAATGGCCATCCACATCTCAGAGCTCTCTGTCATGTCCGACCGGTTCCAGATGCCCCAGAAATTCTTGCCACTGCCATTCTGCAGGTTTCTGTCTAAACTGCTATGGTGCCAGTGCTCCCAGTTTTAGCTGCCTTGGTGCCAGAGCTTAACGATGGTTACCTGGCCTTAAAGCTCCCTGTTATGCCACGGCCACTTAAAAGTGCTTGTCTGCTCAGTCTAAGAGGTTCTTCTCAAAGATATCCTAGATGATATGCTCCATATGATTCATGCCATGGATCCCAGAGGTTCCTGTTATGATGGATCTCATGGCTGTCTCAGACATTGTGCTCTATGTGCTCTGTCCTGAGAAAACCACCTGGTTCCAGTGCTCTTTATCCTGACTGCCCAGAGACAAGATCTTTGACCCTCTGGGGTCGGCGGTCGCGCCGGCGATACCAGCTCGCTTTTTTTCTTATCAGTGCAAAAGAGACTCAAATACTCTGTTGATTTTGATCTTACATATAAGTATTATACATGGTGGAATTTGCAAGCAGAAAAACTGAACGCTTCTCTAGCGAGGAAACGGATCTGCTCGTGCGTGAGGTTAAAGCGCACAAGCAGACCATCTACAGGACAAGCCGGACTCCACCATATCTTTATGCACAAAATAGCAAAACGCGCCAACAATGCGCCTGAACACACCTCGTTTTCAGACCAGGAGCCCATGGGCACAAATGCATTTGCTATTTAAACAACGTGGCGCAGGACGTGAAAATGATAACTGCGTCGGGCTTAAACTAGCAAATAACACTTGCGTCGCGCCTGGCGCTGCATTGCGCAGGTTTATGAAAGGGCCCAAAGAGTCTTGGACAGTTCTGGGTGTTTTGTTGCCGAGGAATATCTCACCTTAGAAGCGGCTGCACTCACAATTTTAGTACCTTTTTCTACCACTTACCTATGTGAGAGTGGATTTTCTGCTCTGACTGCATTGAAAACAAAATACAGATCTCGCCTACAGCCATCACAAGACATGCGTGTTTGTCTGCCCAAAATAATTCCTAGATTATATGTGTTCAAAGAAGCAGGCACACCCTTCTTACTAATACATTTACCTTGCTAACCCTTAAGCTAGAAGTAGATTTTGAAAAAAATAATAATTGAAATTCTTGAAATTTGAATTGCATGTCTTTGTAAACCAGTAGATCTCAGTTCACAGCTATTCCTCTCATTTCCTTCAGGCTGCTGTTTTGACATTTAAAAGATTATCATGACTTTCTATATTTCTTATTTCTTAAGTATTTTGGTATTACAATCAAATGTATATTTCATTCATATGACAAATGAAATACGGCTCTGTTGTAACTATTATTGAGTAATTATATAATTTTTCCTAAATAGAAGCATGATGCTAAGTGTAAATAATAATAATAAAAACAGGAAACACTTTACAATAAGGTTCATTAGTTAACATTAGTTAATGTATTAACTATCATGAACTAACCATTTGTTACTGTATTTGTTAATTTTTGTTAACGTTACTTGAATATACATCTGTTCATTGTTAGTTCATGTCAGTTCACAGTGCATTAACTAATGTTAACAAGATTTTAATAAAGTATTAGTAAATGTTGAACTTAACATTAACAAAGATTAATAAATGCTTAAATGCTGTATACTGTAACCAAATGCTGTATCCAAAAACATTATAATAATGTTCATTATTAGTTCATATAGTTAACTAATGTTAACTAATGAACCTTATTGTAAAGTGTTACCAAAAAACACTTTATTACTTTTATTATGTTTTGTGTTTATTTGAAAGATTGCAACGATATGCTTTACTTCAAATACATACTAAGTGTGCTGATATCTTTGTCCCTGTCCCAAATGGCACACTTCATATGCACTTTCGGTCTTGTGGACTTACAATGGCTGCCGCATGTGTGTGTCCGTTAAGTCCATGAGACCGTAGCGTGTCCCATTTGTCATTTTTGTCAATTTAAAAAATAAATAAATGAAGAGTAAAGACACACACACACACACACACACACACACGCACGCACGCACGCACGCACGCACACACACACACACACACACACACACACACTTGTGTTAAGAAATTTAATTGAACATAGACTAATAAATTCTGTAAAAGTATTGTTCATTATTGTCTAACTAATTCAGTAAAAGCCAGATGAGGTCACAGTTAGATTAGTCAAAGGTTTATAATGCTGCAGAGAGCATATGGCCAAAAAACAGGCTATATAGGCTACCTTAAAACATTAAATTATGCCGAAGAGTGTCTAATAGAGGCGATTAATCCCTCTTTCATGTATCTCAATGAATGATAACATGTTTGTTACATATCTTTTATCAGGGATGCCAATTAAAATTCACAAGGCCTGAAAGAAGGTTGCTTGATGTTCAGGTGTGTGTGTGTGTGTGTGTGTGTGTGTATTTAAACATGTACACAATGTTAGGGTTTTACATCTGTTTAGAATTATTTACTATTAATGGACTTTTCACAGACCGTGATTACGCGTTTTAATGGTCATCAGCATCGTGTAAATCTAGCAAAGTTTTTTACATTTTCATTAAAAAACCTGTAGGCTATATTACACTATACTTTGTATTAAATAACCTTTGCATCAAATCACAAAAAACTAGTAAACGCTGCAGTGAGGGTGTTTCTTATTCAGCGACAATGGGAGTGACGGTAAAAATGACATCTTTCTCCCGACTGCCGTTATCAATCTGTCTCTAGGCCTATTTGTTGTTTTCCCCCTTTTTGTAAGTTGTGAAAACACTACTGTGGAGTTTTTATTTTGCTATTTGAGCAAATGGGAACACAATATATATATCTGTATTGAAAAAAGCGCTATATAAATAAAGCTGACTTGACTTGACATTCAATTCATATTATCCATAATATTTACATACAAACAAGAAAAAGCTCATTTATATGTAAATTTACATTTGGGTTTTTTAGAGGACAGGTATGTTTTCAATAATAATCCTTTTTTGAAAACATTATTTTGTTTCAGAGATATATTGATGACAGTTTTGTTATTTACATAGAAAATGAACTGTCTAAGACTTTCCATCAAATTTACATATCATGTGGATACCACTAATGTCAACTTTTTGGATAGTTGTATATTAATTGTTGATAAAAAAAAAAGGGTCAATAATAAACAAATCGCGATTTCTGTAGGAAGAAGTGGGAAGAGGGCAGTAGTAAATCTCCCACAGCACGTGAGGCAGCGTCAGTGTGAGCCACAGAGCGCCCCCTGCAGGGACTAAGCATCGCAACACAACACTGCATTCACGGATGCTGACTCCAGCTCAGCGCCAGTGGAGACGACAGGTGCTTCGTGCTGGTCTAATGAAATGCGCAAAACGGCGATTCTTACGTCGTAAACTGACACTTTGAATCTCGAATATGATGTGAGAGAAAGCGTGCGATCGTTTCCACCGTGGGAAAGGAGCGTTTACAGCGCAACTATGCTTCATTCTGCGCTTCATCATAATGTCCAGCGAGCGCTCATCTGCTCTCTTCTTCTCTGCGTGACGAGGACGGTCCTGATGACGCGCTCCTCCTCTCCAACATCTGACCTCAAATCCCAAATATCGGGCGTGGAGGAACTGCTGGAGGAGTTCCGCAAGCAGCTCCAGCAGGACGAGCCGGGCCCGAGAGGGGGTGAGGGGGACGGGGACCGCTGTGTCGGGGGCTTTCAGGCGCAGGAGGAGCGCATCATCCGCGCCAGCGCGTCCATCGAGCAGGGCGGCGCGTTCCTGTCCGCGCCGCAGCGCGTGTTCAGCTGGAGGGACTGCGTGCACGCGTGCTGCGCGCTCCCGCACTGCACTGACGCCATCATCCAGGAGGAGCTCACGCAGCCGGACGGCAGTCTGCGCTGTTACCTGTTCAACTGCACCTACGGAGGCAGGAGTGTGTGCTCGTTCTCCTTCCAGCCGGGCTTCAGCACCTACAGCCGGGCAGACAACAGCACCAGAGCCCGCGAGCCCCCGGGGGGAGACCCCTCTGCTGCACCGGGCCGTCCCGACACTGCGGCCGGGGGGAGACCCGCTTATGGGATCGGGGAGGAGGAGTCCCTAATGGAGGGTGGGTTTCTCCGGTTGTAGTGAATGTATGGGCCAAAAATGAGACGAGATTTCCACAAAAATATGAGGCAGCACAAGTGTTTTCAGCATTGATAATAATCAGCCTATAATAGCAAAGTTTCTTTAGCAGTCAGCATGTTAGAATGCTTTCTGAAGGATCATTTACATTAAGGTTCATTAGGTAACTACCTTAGTTAACATGAACTAAGAATGAACAATACTTCTACAGCATTTATTAATCTTAATTAAATTATAACATTTACTAATACATTATTAAAACCAAAGGTTGTATTTGTTAGCATTAGTTAATGCACTGTGAACTAACATAAACAAATGATAAACAGCTGTATTTTTATTAACTAGTATAACATTAATAAATACTGTAACAAATGTATTGCTCATTGTTAGTTAATGTTTGTTAATACATTAACTAATGTTACCTAATGAACCTTATAGTAAAGTGTTACCAATATAATTTTCCCAATAAATAGGTGAGAATAAACCTTGTGTCATCCATGATTCCTGTTATTGCCGACAACAAAAGCACTTGAATGCGATGAACTAATCACGACTTTAGAAGAAGGTCATTTCCGATAGCACGTGAAGGCAGTCAATAAAGTAAGTTTCCTGAGCAGCAAATCAGCAAATTAGAATGATTTATGAAGGATCACGTGACACTGAAGTCTGAAAATTCAACTTTGCCATCACAGGAATAAATTATTTTTATTAGAGTTAATCAAGTTATTTTAAATTCCAACAATATTTTCACAGTATTACACTTTTACTGAAATTTTGATCAAATAAATGCAGCTTTATTGAGCAAAATCTTAACGACCCCAAACTTTTGAATTGTAGTACACATTTAAAAGTAGTCAAAAGACATCTAAAAGAAAATAAAGTGTTTCTTTTTTTACACTTTCATTGTTTTACAAAATATTTGCACTGTCTGAATTTGCTCGCTATCCCCTGGCCTAAATAGTGTGTTATGTGCTATTGATCAGTGAGCAAGCGGCCGATTTTAGACGTTTAATCTGGAATTTGTATATAGCTCGACGGGGATTCTCATTCTAGAAAGTATTTGATTAGACAAGTCTCTTTGTGACCCCATGATTTGAGAGTTTTCTTCTAAAAACGAATTGTGTCATTGTTCAGAAGTGTATAGAGTAGATTCTATAGAGGATTCTGTAGGAAAAATACTTGAAACTCTGAGACTTTCAAGAAACTCTGCTTCCTTCTCTGCATCTACTCTTTTTTTCATTGAACAAAGATCACAGGGGATACATGTATCACACACAAAAAATAGGATAAGAAACTCAAGGTAAAGCAAGGCAGTAAAGAAAATACAGTAAGAGAAAATTACAGTAAGAGAAATAAAAAATTAATTCATAAAATATTTAAAGCAATAGAAATGAAACATACAATACATGAATAAAAATAAATAGAAATAAATAACATGTTTTGTTTTTTTTTATTAAAAATTGTCATCTTCAGGAAATCAGGAGGTTACTTATAATGAAACCATCATTTTTTTAAACAACAGAGCAGTTTTAGCGGCTTTCTTGTTAGCTGATCAACAAGAGTCATAGAATAACTTGGGCGCAGAATCAATGACTTTACATTTATGGAGATGAAACTGGCCACATAGAGTTAGCCGTTTTAATCTGTCGTCCGTCTCTTTTGACCCGGAGTCCCAAATCAAAAACGGCACATTCATAATCTCAAAAATAAAAAGTTTGTTATAAGCAGAGTAAATAAGCCAGGCTACTTCTTTCCAGAACTTCAAGATTAGGGTTACAGAATGTGCATGTGAAGAGATGTCTAACCTAAACTTAGAAAGAAGAGAGTTACAGGGATAGTAATTATGTAGAATTTTAAAGTGAAGCTCTTTCCATTTGTTGGCAACAGAAACTCATTAATGCCAGTCCATATCTTAATAGTAGAAAGAGAAGGATAATTTTGAAAAAAGCTTTGGGATGACAGCTGATTTTCCTAATAAGGAATCTTCTAATCCAAAAATTGTTACATTGGAAAATTGTTACATTTGACATCGGAAAGCTCCAATCCTCCAATGGATAATTGGGGCATTTCACAGACTGATACTCTGTAACTACAGTATGACCTAACCATATGCAAAAGTTTAGGTGAAATAGAATTAATAACCCAGTCATAAACTTTAGGTGAGGAATCCACTCCAAAAATGTCAGTAAATTCAGTATGGGAATAAAAGCTGCCGCCCTTCTTTAACAAATCCAAAACAAAAATTACACCTTTGTCAACCCAATTCTTAATAAAGATTTTATTTTTTCCACGCAGCACATTCTGATTGTTCCATATAATACTCATATGAGGGGAAAAATTGTGGCTAAAGGCAAGCTTACAGGCCTCCAGGGCTTGCTTATGAAAATTAGCAAGCTTGACTGGAAGTTTGTTGCATTTAAAATCGCAAGACAATAAAAAAATTAACACCCCACATTTTTCAAAGATGAATTTAGGTATTTTAAACCATAACACATTAGGATCAGCATGCAGGCAGTGTTTAATCCAGCCAATCTTGATAGTTCTGAAGTCCAAAGCATTCACACCTCCCTCCAGAGTATTTCTTTTTGCTTCCACTCTTCCTGTGTGCAAGAGTTCACTTCACTTCAGAATAAAAATGTCCTGATAATTTACTCGCCCCCACGTCATGCAAGATATTCATGTCTTTCTTTCTTCAGTCGAAAAGAAATTAAGGTTGTTGAGGAAAACATTTCAGGATTTTTCTCCATAAAATGGACTTCAATGGGGTCCAAATTGCAGTTTCAGCGCAGCTTCAAAGGCTCAGCACGATCCCAGCCAAGTAATAAATAACATTTTCTAAAAAAAAGAAACATTTATATACTTGTTAACCACAAATGCTGGTCTTGCACTAGCTCTGCGATGCGACACACATTACGTAATCACGTTGAAAGGTCAAGTGTAATGTAGGCGGAAGTTTTTGATTTTCCTAGTGTTTACAAAACAAACGTGCAAAGACTGAGTCAAACGCCATTTACAAAATAAAAAAAATAAATAAAAGGTAAATAAACGAAATCGGACGATTTTGAAGTCGGAGGAGAAAATGAGATGGAGTTTTTTTTAACTGGAACATGTGTGACCTTTCAACCTGATTACGTAATGCATGAAATCGTGGACGTGCAAGACGAGCATTTGTGGTTAAAAAGTATATAAATGTTTATTGTTTTAGAAAATGAGCGCTGGTTTGTCTAGATAAGTCTCTTATTCCTCGGCTGGGATCGTGTCGAGACTTTGAAGCTGCACTGAAACTCACATTTGGACCTTCAACCCGTTGGACCCCATTGAAGTCACTATATGGAGAAACATCCTGGAATGTTTTCCTCAAAAACCTTCATTTCTTTTCGACTGAAGAAAGAAAGACATGAACATCTTGGATGACGTGGGGGAGAGTAAATTATCAGGAAATTTTAATTCTAAAGTGAACTAATCCTTTAAGATTAAAACATAAATCTGTGTACAGTCCCTCTATTGTACATTGAACTTAAAGGCTGTAGTTTTAAATAGTGTTGGCACAAAAAACGTGATTTTCCTGTGTTTGGGTCCCACAGGTGTGGATGAGCCGCCCCGCAGTGATGCGGGTCAGGATCTGGTGGTCCAGCTGCCGACGGACTGGGCGGTGCTGGACGGCAGAGACAGCACAGATGATCATGACATCTTACATTATGACTGGGCTCTTGTGAAAGGAGATCCCTCCGTTAAAATGAAGGTAAACCGGTCATAGTCAGTCATCTCTCAAAGTTTAACACTCAACATTGCTCTGTGTGAACATCCTGACCAGTCGGACTTAGCAACGTTTGAGAAAACCCTCGCTGTACTATTGGTTTGTACCATAGACTCTCGGTGTGACATAATTAATTATAGAAATTCAGATATTAAATTTAAAGCTCCAATCTCCTCAATCCTCCGAAGATCCCGAAAAAAAGTCTGTTGGTGCTTCAGTGACTACTTCACTCAGAGAACCTGTCAATCACAGCTGTCAATCATGACGTCACACCACTGTTTCTATAGCAGCAAATAACTAACTAAAAACAAACTTATTTTAAAAACAAACACTTGAATTTACATCATCGTGATAAAAACTACAGTAAATGACAGAAACCACCTTCGGAAAAAAGATATTTGAAGTGTAATTAAATTGTTTAGTTGGTCATAAGCCCCGCCTCCCCGTGTTATTCAACGGGACTTGTGTCTATACTAGGACCAGTCACCGGGGGGCGATCGAGACGCTTTGGCTTCACTTTTCAGGGCTTGTGCAGCACGCTTGGTTTGTACTAATGTTTGGTTTTCCAGCTAGATGGCAATTGAATTAGTGGTAATATCATATGGCACTCTCATTTGAAGGGCCCTATCATAGACCCGGGGCAATACAGCGCCAGGCGCGACGCAAGTGTCTTTAGCTAGTTTCAGCCCGGCGCAGTTATCATTTTCACGTCCTGCGCCACGTTGTTTAAATAGCAAATTTATTGTCGCCCATCTGTGGCCCATGCTGGTCTGAAAACGAGGTGTGTGTTCTGGCGCATTGTTGGCGTGTTGCTATTTTGAGGAACTGAAATAGACTGAGCCATTGACCAACTGAAACCTGGTCTAAAGTCAATGGTGCAGTATTTTTTTTTTGTTATTTAAAGAGCGCGTTAGTAATGTGCGCCTATAGGCGGGTCCACAACGCACACACACTCTGCTTAGGGACGCACAGGGACTACTAGCAGCACACAAACATGACAAATATTAAAAATGAAAGGATTACAATGTTAAAGATTGTGTACATAAAGATATGGTGGAATCCGCTTGTCCTGTAGATGATCTGCTTGCGCGCTTTAACCTCGCCCACGAGAAGATCCGTTTCCTTTCTGGAGAAACGTTCAGTTTTTCCGCTTCTAAATTCCGGCATATAAATAGCGAATCCGCCATGGCACGAGCGCAACTGGCTTTTAAGTGCGCTTTTAAGTGCGCTTGCGCCCTGTGCTTTAGACCATGCGCTTAGATTGGTAAAATAGGGCCCTTAGTCACCGCATATTGTATCACTACTCATTTGCAGTAGTTTGACTCAGATCAACTTTGTTACTTGTGTTGCTTAAAACTGCCAAATCTGACTTCCAGTTGCTTTATCACTGCAAACTGCTTTTAGTTTGAAGGCCTTTTAAGCAATCACAGCATCATGTGGCAAAACTTAAACGCTTTAATTACAACAAACACAAAGTGTCGATTGCTATCCACAAGCGGTTACATTTATTTGTTTTATGTTTGTGTCAGTCTCATTCTTATTCAAACTAAATCCTGTCACCCAGTCATCTCCTCCCTTCCTCTTTCATCCTCATCAGCAAAAATGTGTTTAAGGTGGACAGATCAATACAGTGCAGGAAAATAACAATGTCTTTTCTGTTAACCAAATGCTTTTTAATCTTCGCTTTTGCTTCAGTGCGAATGAACAAGCGCATGCCGTTATTTGTTGCGTAGTGTGTGACGTGCATTATTTTGCATGTGACAAAATTCTTAGTATTCCAGCAGCTTTGATTTAGTTGACCAGCTGTAATCTTTCACAGCAGTTACAGACTCTCAGTGAACGAGGCGTTTACTGGTCTGAGTGTATACTGGTCTGACTGGTCTGAGTGTTTACTGGTCTGAGTGTATACTGGTCTGAGTGTTTACTGGTCTGAGTGTTTACTGGTCTGAGTGTTTACTGGTCTGAGAGTTTACTGGTCTTGTCGCCTGAGTGTTTACTGGTCTTGTCGCCTGAGTGTTTACTGGTCTGAGTGTTTACTGGTCTGAGTGTTTACTGGTCTTGTCGCCTGAGTGTTTACTGGTCTGAGTGTTTACTGGTCTTGTCGCCTGAGTGTTTACTGGTCTGAGTGTTTACTGGTCTTGTCGCCTGAGTGTTTACTGGTCTGAGTGTTTACTGGTCTGAGTGTTTACTGGTCTGAGTGTTTACTGGTCTTGTCGTCTGAGTGTTTACTGGTCTGAGAGTTTACTGGTCTGAGTGTTTACTGGTCTGAGTGTTTACTGGTCTGAGTATTTACTGGTCTTGTCGCCTGAGTGTTTACTGGTCTGAGTGTTTACTGGTCTTGTCGCCTGAGTGTTTACTGGTCTGAGTGTTTACTGGTCTTGTCGTCTGAGTGTTTACTGGTCTGAGTGTTTACTGGTCTGAGTGTTTACTGGTCTTGTCGCCTGAGTGTTTACTGGTCTGAGTGTTTACTGGTCTTGTCGCCTGAGTGTTTACTGGTCTGAGTGTTTACTGGTCTGAGTGTTTACTGGTCTTGTCGCCTGAGTGTTTACTGGTCTTGTCGCCTGAGTGTTTACTGGTCTGAGTGTTTACTGGTCTGAGTGTTTACTGGTCTGAGTGTTTACTGGTCTTGTCGCCTGAGTGTTTACTGGTCTTGTCGCCTGAGTGTTTACTGGTCTGAGTGTTTACTGGTCTGAGTGTTTACTGGTCTTGTCGCCTGAGTGTTTACTGGTCTGAGTGTTTACTGGTCTGAGTGTTTACTGGTCTTGTCGCCTGAGTGTTTACTGGTCAGAGTGTTTACTGGTCTTGTCGTCTGAGTGTTTACTGGTCTGAGTGTTTACTGGTCTTGTCGTCTGAGTGTTTACTGGTCTTATGTCGTCTGATCTGTGCAGGTGACTCACCCAGGCCTGCTGAAGCTCAGCGGTCTCAGAGAAGGGATTTACACCTTTGAGATCACCGTCACCGACACAGCGGGACAGAAGAGCTCTGACAACGTGTCGGTCAGTGTGCTCGCCCCTGCGCCAAACGCTGAAGGTCAGACATTACTGCTTTACAGTCAAAACAAAATTTATTCAGATATCTTCGACGTTTCTCACATTATCACAGTTTATTCACTATAGTTTAGAAAATGTTAATAAAATATGACAAGAACTCAGAGTTATCAAATCATCATTCTGTTAGTCTCACAGATGATAAGGTTGAATAGCTGTCAACTGTGTAACTACACAATTAGATAATACCAATTTAGATCAACATAATTTTTGGTCCCAAATTCGGTCCAAATTGGTCCCAAATTGAATGAAACAATGGTTTGAAACAATGCGTATTGTGAAATATATATATATATATATATATATATATATGTATATATATATATATATATATATATATATATATATATATATATATATAGGTGTACATGTATATAAACAGGGATTTTGGAAGTTGCTTTTCTAAATTCACCCCCTTAAAAATACAGTACAACCGCAAGAAATATAAACACTAGTAAGAGGGAAATAGTCTTGGTAATCTCGTTAGTTGACCTCACTAATCGACTAGTCAATTGCTCCACTTTTTGATCATTATTATTATTATTTGTAAAACGATATTTGTTTAATCATAATATATGACCTTTAACGCTGTTTTCTTACTGCTGTACATGTGTTTTTATTGTCTTGGTTTCTTAAAGTATTGTTCTGATGTCTGTTGTGTGGAGACCCTTGTAATTGCCCGGTGGGGATTAATTAACTGTAAATATGAATCTATATGGACGTGCCACAGATGTGTGTGTTTCTCTGAAGTGTGTACAGGTCACTGTTCTCGCTATCAGTTCATGTGTGATGATGGCTGCTGTATTGACATCGGTTATGCCTGCGATGGAAAGCAACACTGCCCTGACCGATCAGATGAAGATTTCTGCCAAAACTGTAAGCCTAGACCACCAAGCCATTCTCCGGCCATCTTCTCAAAAGCCTTTTCAGTACCCCAATTATTTTAAGATGTATAAAAGTGTTTGGTCTGTTTTATAGTTGATACTGGTCACAAGTCCAACCCCTCCTCTAAACACGGGCTAGATGTACAAAAACCTAAAGCAGGAGCCCAGACGCCATCAGAGATACAGCTCGCTGACAGCCCTAAACCTGAACAACACCAACATTATGGCTTCATCAACCAAGGTAATGCTCAACATACATCATTCAAAGCACACACACACACGCGCACACACACATTCAAAGGAATAGCTCATCAAAAGTGAAAATTTCATCATTATTTTAGACACTATTGAAGACAAATCACTCATGATGAGTTCATAATTCATCCACTCCTTTCCTTCCATTCTCTTCCAACAGCTTTCATTAACAAAGCCTGTCTATGGCCATATTTACAGTACATGGTTCAAGTGACCCAATTCCGAATTTTTTTTGTGGCACAGATCAGATATGACCCACGAATGTGTAAGCAGGAAACAAGCACATGGATATTCTCAGATCGGTTTCAGACCTCATTCATATGTGGAAATAAATCTGATATGAATCGGATATATCAACTCGGGTGGACACCAACCGTGATCACATGACTCTTTTCAATGCCAAAGCTGCAACAAGGGCTCTCCTCTTTTTTTTTTCTCCGGCTTAAGAGAAAAATGTTTTGCCGACTGTTAAAGATGGTGCGGAAAGCAAAATCTTGTAATATAATTTCATCTGCGTCCATTGCAATTCGCGCCATTTTTAGTTCATTTTTGGCCTAAGCTTTTCCTGGACAGTACGTCAACCCTGGGTTGTTTCGCCAAGTGTATAGTAAAAATGCAGATATCGGTTTTGAATCACTTTTGAAAGAAGATGTAAACTGGTCGTCAAAACAATCAGATATAGTCAACAAATCGGAATTGGGCATCAAGACCTGCAATGTAAATGCGGCCTATGTTTACACACTTGATAGTGTGTGGAGAGCAAACGTGTCTGTGTGTGTGTGTGTCAGATCCCTGTGCAGCGCCCCCAGTGGCCGGCCCGTGTAAAGGGGTTTTCCCACGCTGGTATTATGATCCTGAAACGGGAGACTGCCAGCACTTCCAGTACGGCGGCTGCAAAGGAAACCACAACAACTTCCTCCAGAAGTCGGATTGTGTGAATGAGTGCATTCAGAAACCATGTGAGACTTAACCACCTTTGATAGTGATGGGAGAAACAAAGCTTTTCAAAGTTTCGAATCAATTGAACCGTTTGCTTCGTAAAATGATTCACTGTGACCTCTGCTGGTCAGAACAGTGGAAATGCAACAAAAACTCCAAACATGCATAAAACAACCTTTTACAAACCCATTGCAAACGCTTTCTTGAAAGTCAAATCTTTCAAATGCAATTAAATAATCATCTAATAAGATTAAATATCATGTGTTCTTTTATCAATTTTCAGGGCTTGTTTTGTTTGTTCCATGGATGGTTCAGCTAAACAGGCCTATAAGAGGCTATTAACTACTATTATTCCTTTTAATTATACTTAAGTCTAATTAAAACGTCTACAAATGTATAAATATGATCAGAAATCAAGTAAAACCCACAGACACTTGTTCAATGGTTTGCCAATCTCATAGACTCCTCATGATTCATGGGTTCACAGAGATCATCGCCCACCAGCGGTGAACCATTGACATTTCAAAACGTTTCGAAACAATTATGACGTAACGAAGCCTTGTTTACTGAAATCACGTGACTTTGGCAGTTTGATATGCGCCCTGAACCACTGATTCGAAACAAAAGATTCACAAAGGTTTTGAAGCTTCATGAACCATCACTATTCTCTGATTAGCTGATTAAATATATAAAATAAAATTGATTTAATTGAGAATGCTTTGACTCTAAAAATGATTCTTTTGCCATCTTTCAGCAGTAACAAAACATCAGGCCACTGCAACTCCATTACCCAGCAGGACAATATACACATGTATGTACAACAACATCAGGTCTTGTTTCACATGATTTAAACAGTGTAAATCTAATGCACGTTCACTCCGTGATTTCATTGATTTCAAAGAAGAATCTAGTTTCCCCTTAAAGTGAAAATCAAAGTGCTTTCACGAACAACATGTACTGTTAACATCAGCAATGCGTGTTTGTGTCTCATGCCCCATTATTGTTTTTTGTGTGACTTCAGTTAGGGTAGTCTATGGAAGCTTGTTTTAAAATAAGAATAAAAATATAACACGCAATTGCAACTTTACATCACGCAATTCTGACTTTATAACACAATTCGGACTTTTTCTCACAATTGCGCGCTTACATCTCACAATTCTGACTTTATAACACAATTTGTGACTGTTTTTCTCACAATTGCGAGTTTACATCACGCAATTCTGACTTTGTAACACAATTTGTGACAGTTTTTCTCACAATTGTGCGTTTACATCACGCAATTCTGACTTTATAACACAATTTGTGACTGTTTTTCTCACAATTGCGAGTTTACATCACGCAATTCTGACTTTGTAACACAATTTGTGACAGTTTTTCTCACAATTGTGCGTTTACATCACGCAATTCTGACTTTATAACACAATTTGTGACTGTTTTTCTCACAATTGCGAGTTTACATCACGCAATTCTGACTTTGTAACACAATTTGTGACAGTTTTTCTCACAATTGTGCGTTTACATCACGCAATTCTGACTTTATAACACAATTTGTGACTGTTTTTCTCATAATTGCGTGCTTACATCTCGCAATTCTGACTTTATAACACAATTTGTGACTGTTTTTCTCACAATTGCGCGTTTACATCACGCAATTCTGACTTTATAACACAATTTGTGACAGTTTTTCTCACAATTGCGTGCTTACATCTCGCAATTCTGACTTTATAACACAATTTGTGACTGTTTTTCTCACAATTGCGCGTTTACATCACGCAATTCTGACTTTATAACACAATTTGTGACAGTTTTTCTCACAATTGCGCGCTTACATCTCGCAATTCTGACTTTATAACACAATTTGTGACTGTTTTTCTCACAATTGCGTGTTTACATCTCGCAATTCTGACTTTATAACACAATTTGTGACTTTTTCTCACAATTGCGCGCTTACATCTCGCAATTCTGACTTTATAACACAATTTGTGACTGTTTGTCTCACAATTGCGCGTTTACATCTCGCAATTCTGACTTTATAACACAATTTGTGACTGTTTTTCTCACAATTGCGAGTTTACATCTCGCAATTCTGACTTTATAACACAATTTGTGACTGTTTTTCTCACAATTGCGTGTTTACATCTCGCAATTCTGACTTTATAACACAATTTGTGACTTTTTCTCACAATTGCGCGCTTACATCTCGCAATTCTGACTTTATAACACAATTTGTGACTGTTTGTCTCACAATTGCGCGTTTACATCTCGCAATTCTGACTTTATAACACAATTTGTGACTGTTTTTCTCACAATTGCGAGTTTACATCTCGCAATTCTGACTTTATAACACAATTTGTGACTTTTTCTCACAATTGCGCGTTTACATCTTGCAATTCTGACTTTATAACACAATTTGTGACTGTTTTTCTCACAATTGCACGTTTACATCACGCAATTCTGACTTCATAACACAATTTGTGACTTTTTCTCACAATTGCGCGTTTACATCTCGCAATTCTGACTTTATAACACGCAATTGCGAGATATAAAGTCAGAATTGGGAGATGTAAACTGGCTGAGATGTAAATTGTGAGAAAAAAAGTCGCAATTTTCTTGTAAAATGTTTATTCTGTGGCGGAAACAAGCTTTCATAGTAGTCAGACTCTGTAATGTCCTTGTGTTAACTTTGCTTTTGATCAGATTAAAAGGCTGTAGCACGTAATGATAAAAACAACTGCTCTTCTGTGTGCAGCTCCCATAGCCTCGGTCCATGAGGAGAAGCTGCAGAATCCTCTCTTAGAGCCAGCGTCTAAAACATACCGTGTGCTGGAAGGACACCCACCCCCTGAATCAGGTGCGTTTTACTTCACGAGTCCCCAAACATACACACATGTCACTTATACTTCTGTGTGTGTGTATTTCCTCAAACATTTGAAGTGTGATTGTGTGTGTGTGTGTGTGTAGGTGCAATCCTCCCGCTGGCTTTGGGTCTGATCATCAGCGCTCTGCTCTTGTTGTCTCATTGTGTGTGTGTGTGTGTGTGTGTAGGAGCAATCCTCCCGCTGGCTCTGGGTCTGATCATCAGCGCTCTGCTCTTGTTGTCTCATTGTGTGTGTGTGTGTGTATGTAGGTGCAATCCTCCCGCTGGCTCTGGGTCTGATCATCAGCGCTCTGCTCTTGCTGATGGCGGGCGTCAGGCTCTGGCTCGTGCGTCGCAGACTGAAGAAAGCTTTGCCTCTCACCACAGAAGAGTCCGATTACCTCATCAATGGCATGTATCTGTAGCAGAATCTGTTAATCAACCCTCCAATCTGATGCACTGTTTGTGCATGAGTGTGTGTGGTAGAGGATACTTTAGTTGTCAAAAGAGTGAAGCAGGAGTAGCCAGCCCTGCTCATGATGCACCAGCTGTGCGTAAGTTACAGTGACAGCCTAGTCTCCATGTTCAGACCGCAGGCAAATGTGGCCCAAATCTGATTTTTTTTGCTCATATGTGACTCAGATCTGTTTTGTCATGACAGTGTGAACGGCGCAAACTCAAAATCTTTTTAATTCTGGTTTGTGCCACTTCCATATCTGGTCCTAATCCAACACAGGTCAGATGTTTTGTAATGCGACCACAGTCTGAACAGAATTAATGTGACTTTCATGTCACTCTAGATCAACATTTGTCTCAGTTCTGTGCTCATGGGAGTCACTTCAAAGATTTTACACACCCAAAGTTATCAAGACAGTTGTGAAAGGTAGTCAGTGAAGGACAGTGATGTATCAGAGCTCATAAGTATTACAGTGACGGCTCTGTAAGCAAAACATGAGGGCTCGTATCATAAATGTTTAAAATCTCTGCTCTCTTTTTCACATCCTCGTTTTTGTTTTTTATATCGCCTGCGCATAAATCCGCTGGCTTCACGGGAGATCACACTATAAATATATTGATATTGGCCACATTTAAAACAACAGTGTGAACAGTTACAAAAAATATATAAAAAAATCAGATCTGAGCAGTAAATCGGATGTGAGCGCTGAGGCTCGCAGTGTGAACGAAGCCTAAATCACATCTTGCGCACAACTAAATATTTTTGCACCATTAAGCTTAGTTGATTCTGCGTATAAACTAAATATTTCTACCAGTCTCCGACAAGGAGTAACGCAGCATATGTCTGATGTCAAAATCAGACTTCAATCCTTGAGACACAAATGATGTTGACATTTACACTCGTTTAGATTTTAAAAGAGAGAACATTACGTGAATAAATGACTTGTCTTGAACACCTATGTGTGCCGTGTTATAAATGACAAATTTACTCAATCATAATAAATGTAATACTTTTTTTTTTTTTTGTAAAATTATTTATTTGTGGCTCCTTAATAAATTCAAATACAGTTTCAGAATGTTATTAGTTGCAAACCAGCTAGTAATTCCCATGACCCGAGTGTGGACTTTACGTTCTAGTTTAAAGGAACACTCCACCGTTTTTGAAATAGGGCTTATTCACCTTCTTTCCTACATTTAGATAGGTGGGCAAATGCATTTTTGTCTCAGTGCATGCGTTGTTTTAGTTTGAGAGGGTCGGCGCTAGCTTAGCTTAGCATAATGAATGGAATCCTTTGTTGCCAGCTAGCATGTCCTGAGTAAAAGTGATAAAAAAAAAAAAAAAAAACCCACGTAATTACTTCTTGTGGCCTGCGTATTCACAACGAGTACAAATAGCGATGCAGATTAACACTAGGCGATTTCCTAGGCAGATATTGACTTGGGACTATATTAGGGGGAAGCACAGGCGAAGCACCCACTCTCCACAGCACAGACACTCTATTTCAGTCGGCATAGATTGGCATATTCCCCCACATTCACACCACCAGTTTGTGCTGGCTCTCATCCTCACGTCCTCTGTTGAGTGATCGCAACCTCCTCCTCCTGTCGTTCTATTTCCAAAGCATGCAGCTCATCTTCTGAAAACTCTGGTTCATAGAGGTATGGTTCTGTATCTTGACTGTCTGAGAACCCTCTTCGTCTCTCACAAAATCAGCCATGTTCATCGCCATTCATGTACTGTAGGAAAAATAGCCAGCTACTATTCTCGCCGGTATGTTGAAGGAAGTCGTGGGATTTCATGTGTTGCGTGATATCTCTGCGCCCAAGCAGCAGTGCTTCGCCTGTGCTTCCCCCTAATATAGTCCCAAGTCAATATCTGCCTAGGAAATCCCCTAGTGTTAATCTGCATCGCTATTTGTACTTAATTAGGTAAATTAGGTAGAAAAAAAAAGTAATTAGGTGTTTTTTTTTTTTTTTTATCACTTTTACTCAGGACATGCTAGCTGGCAACAAAGGATTCCATTCATTGTGCTAAGCTAAGCTAGCGCCGACCCTGTCAAACTAAAACAATGCATGCACTGAGACAAAAATGCATTTGCCCACCTATCTAAATGTGGGAAAGAAGGTGAATAAGCCCTATTTCAAAAAACGGTGGAGTGTTCCTTTAAGACCTTACGAACGGCTGGTGCAGAACCTAGAGATGCAGATGAAACACACCTGAAGCACATCACCAGGTGTGCTGGAGCACATGACCAGGTGTGCTGGAGCAGGGCCAGGTAGTTCTCCGAAAGCAGGGTTGACTTCCACTGATCTATTGATTGTAGATCAGAAGCATTCTTGCAGTTGATAGTGCAAAATGACACAACTATCTCCCCTATATAGTATGCCAAAATAGGTTAAGTCAGTCTCAAATCATGGTACCTTGAAAATTTGAACATAAAATATCAATCATGTGAATGAATATTTTTTTAATGCAGCATGATACACCACAAGCCTGATGCTTCTGTATGACCTTAAATGAGACTTGCAGTATCACTGAACATTTTTCTGTTTAATTCGGGAGAATGTCTGAAAATGTGCTCAGCCTTACTAGGATAAACATTTAAACCAGTATGTTTCTGTGTCCTTACATGAACATGTGCTTGACATTGTGTTTTTTATGAATCTCAGTCCAGGCCAGGGAATACAGGCTTAATTATTAGAAGTGTTGGTGCCATCTTAAAAGTTCTAGATTGCAACTTTACAATTAAAAACAGACCATGACAAGAATTCCTTGGATTAAGAAATATGGCCTTATATCAGAGAATATCTGGTTAGGACCTGAAAGATTTCAGTGTGGTTTTTATGGCTAACTGTGATATTAAATACTAGTCTGTATAATTAGTGTAATTGTGCTAAAATGTTTTGAAACTATAAAATATATGATTGTAAAAAATATCACATTATATTTGAATAATCTTGGAGAAATACATTGTAAAAAATCAATTAAAATGTGGACCAACTATATGAGTTTCCATATTTTCTTCTGGTTTGGATTTAGTCACATGCATGCTTAATTGTGCATACATAAATGTGTGCGAAAAAAACAAAGTTTCAGATCAAAGTTTGCCAGCGTTGTCTTACAATGATTCAATTCAATTCACATTTGTTTGTATAGCACTTTTCACAATACATATCGTTTTTCAAAGCAGCTTTACAGAAAATGCAAGTGTCTACTTTACAATTTAGAGTGATCTGTTATCAGAGGTGGCTGTCAAAGTTATGTCATACGTCAAACATGTACAGTGCTAAGATAATATAAATCATACAGTTAGTTAGCTAATATCATGTATTCATTTAGACAGAAACAATGATCTGATTAAAGTGATTAATACAAGTTGTGATCATAATGATTACAACAAATTGAAAATTTTGCAGTGGTGCATGCTGATTCAGAGTTGGCGTCATCTAAGTAAATTCGGTGAAGAGTTGATGAGTTGTAGATTTAAAAAAAAGTAGATTTTTACAAATGAAACCATGGCATGCATTCAAGTTTAGATTCAAGGCCTTATTGTACAAATGTCATTAGCATAAATAAGTTTGAGCCGTTGGAGGCGCTAGAGGGTTTTAGAAAGAGACTCCAAATTTGCTATGGTAAATGTTTAAACTGTCTTGAATTTGTGCGCCAAATTTGATCATTTTTCTTTGTTTGGTTCTATGAGCTGCTATAGACATGCCCTTAATAAAAAGTTAATTTGCATAAATTTGAAAAGTTATAAATTTGTTTTAATAGAGTTGGTTTAGTTTAGGGTTTGTGGATTACAAGTAAATATGCCTATAAGTGGGGCTAGATTGTGTTATTCTCTGTCATAAAAGACTACATTTACTGTGTAGAGACAGTGGAGCCATTTGTGCATTACAACAATAAAGTCTTGGTGTAAGTTATGTGTGTCTATTTCTACATGAAAGGGAAATACAAAATTAAAAAATAAAAATAAATGTGCTTGATATCTTAATACTGTATTAATTAACAACATCCTTGTTTAGAATGTTTATCGTGTTTGTTCATGCTACAAAAATGCTGGGTTGTTTCAACCCATGTTTGGGTCAAATATGGACAAACCCAACCGTAGGGGTTAAAAATTTAAAAAATGTAAACCACAAACAACAACCAAGAGTTTTTTTTTGAAGATAAGCATCAATTGGCATGTGATCTGACAAGCTTCTAGCAAGAAAATTCACACCAAATATAGTTTGTACAGTCTGATTGTACAGCCAGCCTTTGAAGCCAACAGAAATATAGAGGGATTGTTTTCTCTTCTCATAACAGTTCCTTAACGTGTTATTTGCTATGCCCAATTCTATTACACATATTATGTAGCTTTGTGGAACTCTACGTGTCATTTGTGCTTGTTTGACCTTGCTCTTCACAGATGCGATAGTGGCAGCGATCTGAAATACTCAAGGCGATATTGACAAGTGAAAACAAATGAACAGAGAAGCATTTTATGGCTTCTCATGTCCAAAAAAGATTGAATAAAATAGTTCTGGTGATGAGTGGGTCTGTTGAATAATCATAACAGAGATGAGGATGTCAAAGAATACTGATTTTTGTGAATTTTGAAGTGAATAAGCACTTTAAATGAGTGAAACATATTGTTTGACCATTGTAAATATATGGACATGAGACAAAATGATGTAGGTTTCTCGATTTCTTGAAACTTTATATGATATAATTAAAATTCTACTTCTATGGAGAAAACAAATGGGATTTTATTTCTGGATCCCAACTGTTCAGGTTCAACACACCCTGAAGGAACATGTGAAGCCTTGAAAACTGAATCAAAACGGGTCAGATGAAGTAGCATTATCAACACTAGAAGGTATCATCGCTAAGACTGTGTGAAAGAAGAGACGAGACTGAACCGATCATTGCTTAGCAGCGAGTTTATTCGTTAAAGCACTGTTTGTGCGTGCAGGTAACACACAAACATGCACAGAGAATTGGCATTGAAAACCACTTACAATCAAAATGACCACTGAAGGTTTAGCTCAATCCTGTATGCAAGAGTGGATCTGAGTGGGATTTGACTTGCTGCACACGATAGAGAACAGAGACGAGCTTATTTTGAGTTCTGCAGTGATGTGAAGCACGTAAGCATCGCTACACCTGTGCACCAAACTCTGCACTTATCAAACCAAACCTGCTGATTTTCTTGCTTCTGTGAAATTCACAATGAGATGTTAGGCAGAATGTTCAAGCTTCCGGTGATTTTCCATACAGTGATTATTGCTGGCAAGCTAAAGGACAAAAAACAGGGTTTCTGCGGGCCTTAACTCACCCGAACACACAAAAAAGCAGGCCTTAAATTAGAGCTAAAAGGTCATGGCATTAAATGTTGCATGCATTGCAAAAAATAAATATCTTCCTCTGTCCTGTTTTCCAATATAACTATCTAAACTTCTTTGATACAATTACTTGAGATGCAAATGTAAAAAGTTTATGCTTAAAACAAGAAATATTTCTCAATGAGTTATGAAATATCCCTTTGATTGGCAGATATTTGTTCTAGTTTTAATAATAAACTCGCTTCATTTTGATCAATTTATCAATTTAATATATATTTTTTTGTCATTATCAAACAGCAAATGTATCTTGATTTAAAAATCTTTAGACATTTGTTCTGGAAAACAAGACAAATATGCTGATGAAGAACATCCATTTTGTGCAGTGTGATCAGAAGGTACAGTAACAGATATTTATATATTCTAGTGGCTGGGAGAAGAGCGAATCAAGCTATTTTTGTTTTGTAAAATGAATTAAAAAGTGATGTATATCTTTTGGAAGTTTTATTTTTAAACTCTGGAGTGTAGCTAACAGAACGCATTGAGTTTTTCATTTAGAGAACATATTGATGTCCTCTACGTGGTCTTAAATGCATCTTCATAAAACCTGCAGAAACCCTGAAAAAGTACCACAAAAGCAACCCATACAAATCATGCACTATAATCCAAGTCTTCCGAAGACTCTCGAGTCTCACGTTTATCACACTTGCCAAGAGCATGAGAGAATCAGTGTTGTTTGGGTTCAACAACATCAAATTTGGTATGACTTAAGGCTGCAATCTTGAATTTAACACAAACTTTTAAAAGCTTAAAGGGACAGTTCACCCAGAAATGAAAATTCTGTCCTCATTTACTCCCCTGGTGTTGATCATACAGGTTTGGAACAACTTGAGGGAGAGTAAATGATGACAGAATTTTCATTTTTGGGTGAACTATCCCTTTAACAGTATAAAACGTCACCCTCTTCCATCATGTGGAAAAGCATCTCCTTATTGTTTCACAGAACAGAAAATAAATCAAGACAAAATAGTTATTTCGGGTGAACTACCCCTTTGCATTATGAAGTTGATTTCTAAAATTTTAACTTATACGTGTAAACTAGTTCAGACTGTAAAGTCTGATTAGAATATTTTTTACAAATGCCCATTAAAACACACACTGCAAAACTCCCATGAACGCACACCTGAACGCTGACCAGTCGATATTAACGTTGCTGTGTTGCTTGGCAACCGTAAAAAGCTTAAAGTCATAGCTAATGGACTAAATTACCAGCTAGAACAGCTGCTTTTCTTTTTACATTGTTATAATTATTCATAAATGTAGCTATGTATTGAACATTGGTGTCTTTTACAATATTGCTGCTGCCTCTATAAACACAATTTGCACGTTCTGTTGTCTGGAATACCTGATTGTGATTGAATAATGGCAGCACTCGGTGATTTGAACATGTTTTAGTAATGACGCTTAAGTGAATAATTGATCCAGACAACCAATTTCGCATATTCTGCACTTTCTTCACACAAATTAAACTAATTTCAACTTTCAATTCTTCATGTCCATTTATTTATTTGGTAAGCGTCCAGGAATAATCGTTCTGCTTCACGTAGAAGGTTTATTCTGCTATAATGACCAGCTGACTGCACATTATCCCACACTAAGCCAATCGAGACTGTGTTACACTGATTTGACCACGCTTAAAGAGGTTTGCTTTGTGTCAGACCACAGAACATCCCATAACCGTGGTAAAATCCTCCTAAAATGGCCTCTCGTGGCTCATGGCTCAACTCTTAGCATCTTTAGACAGAGTTATCCAGCGGTTTATTGTGCCTGGGCAGCACATGCTTCAGCTGAAAACATAAGCCGCTACTATTGAAATGGATTTGTAGAGTGAATTGCACATTATATAGCAGTGAATTATGTTTTAATAACAGGCTGGATTCAGCACAACGGCCAACCCTGTGTTGTGTTTACAATACGCTGAGATGTAATACTGAAGTCATCACAAGAATCAAAAAGAAAAACTAACAAAAAAACTGCATTCACGCAATTCTCAAACTGCAGGCATGAAAATCTCAGCACAAGCCCAATTCCACTTTTTTTCCTTTTTAAATAAAAGAATCTGATCAATACATCCATCTTTCATGACCGTCAGACTGTAAAGGTTATGGAAATTGAGCATTTATAAATGCTCTCCTCAGTGAAGTCCATTTGGATGTGAGTGTGAGTGTGTGTGTGTGTGTGTGTGTGTGCGCGTGTGCGTGTAGTGTGATGAGTATTGCCAGGTCATCCTTTCAAAGTTCATCCCTATAAAAAAAAAAAAAAAAGAGAAAATAAAGTCACTATGGACATCAAAGATACACAAAACATCACCACTTATATGTGCAATACTGTATAAACAACTCGTGCAAAAATGTGTTTCAGCAATCTTGAAGATATCAAAGTATAGGCTGTGTTCAAACTGCAAGCAATTAGTTTTTCAAATCCGATTTTTAGGACTGATAGTCTGCACTTCGCCTCTGATGACAGTGGTGCAGGCATGACATCACTTTGTAGGCCGAAACGCTGAAGCAAGTTGCATTTTAGCACTTCCGGTTCCATCGTCCTGAAGTCAATGAGTTTTGTTTAAATGGCTGAAATAAGGTCTGTGGTGAACACAAGCTCAAGACACTTTCACGTTTTATTCTACAACATAAAATACATCAGTATTACCCCACTCGTGATGTTTTGAAGCTGTTACGTGTCTTGAAAAAGGCGGTTGCTAACAAGTATCTAAATGGGACTAGAGGCTGTCGAGGAGATTAAACGTCATCACACTGAACATGTAAACTCAGTCCATCTTTACAGCCTCGATATGCAAACTACTCTAACTCCAGCGTTCTGGGAACATGCTCTCAGATTAAAACTGAAAGAGATGTCGGAAGCTTAGTGTTGGTGACGTTGAATTTGTGAGACCGTGGTGTAGTTTATAGCCTACCTTTAGCTTTTTACTTCTGGCGACTGCATTTAGGCTTCAAAATTCATAAAAGTTGTGTTCATCCATGATAATTATCTTGATGGACAAAACGTGCAAGTATCATAAACTTCTGTTGATCACAGAGCTTGTTTTTAGCGATAATCCAAAAGCCTACGGGAAAATCCTAATGGGTTTTTATTGAGGGTGGTTAGAAAGTGACGTCACACCTACATCACTCTATAGACCTTATGCGCCAGAGAAACGAGGGCACCGCATCTTTAGAATATTGTCTTTTAACTTCCGTTTTTGCTCTGTATATTTCTATGACGCTGCTGTCCAGGAGTAATTAGCTTTTGAAGTGTGTTACTTAATGTAATAATTAATTTACTTAATGTAAAGTTAACGAAAGTTATCATGAGGACTGTAATGTTTAAAGCAGATGACTAAACAAATGTAAGTCGACCGGGAAGATTTTAAAACGAGCCGTTCATTAATAAACACGAAAAATCGCTGTGAAAATACAGACTGGAAGTCAAAAGACAACGAGCGCAGTGCTGAAAAGAGGCGGAGCTACATAAGGTCTATAGGATTCAGACAGTGCACTTGTACATTTATGGTGTATCTATATTAGGGCTGTCACTTTACGTTCGAAAATCGATTGCACAATCGATTGGACCAACCAAGTTTCGAAAACGAAAATAGGGAATCGATTTTAATGGTCTTTGCCCGGAGCACGTCCAGCTTGCCACGATACGCCCGCAGTGAAACGCGAGTCACACAGCGACTGCAGGCTCTGACACACACACATAACAACAGATTATTCTTCTGCATAATGTGTCTCTGTTTACAACAAAACTGTGAATTCTGCCGGTATTCAGACAGTCTCATGCATACAGACACAGATTCGGGCTATGGTCTACAATCGCCTTCGTAGGCGAAATTTGTTTGACATTTCTAATGGTAAACACAGCCATGCTGAAGCCGGCAGTGATGTTGTTCATTTATATTATGGCTGATTGTTTTTCCGAGAATGTTGCGCTCCTGTTTGTCATTGTGCACGAAACTTCACGGCAATAAATCATCAGGAATATTTGCTGACTTGTGCGCATCTTAAGCGCCCTCTTTACGTCCGTGGATTTGCCCATATTTGCCGTTTAAAATGGAAACTTCTTTAGACATGGAAAATCGATTTTACAATCGATTCAATGAACACTTATGTCTAAAAAATCTAACAGGATTTTTTCACAAAAGTGACAGCCCTAATCTATATTGGTCGCTATGATAATGATGTAGACGACAACACGATGCCTGAAATGGTCAGTTCGGATGCAATTTTCCACTGCATTTGCATCATGTAACAAAGGATGCATTATTTTACACATTCACTTCTACTGTAGGTTAGACAGGACACACGTCACAATGGCAGTTGTCTATCCTCTCAAATTGTAACAACACTATAATCAATTCAGTTAAAATCGAACTGATTTCAGGAATGACTTTCGAGGCATTGAGTTTTAATTGGGTTAAAGTGTTAAAGCTGCCAATACTATATTTAATGAAAGATTTCACAGTGTTTTTGCTGTTCAGACTACAAAACCATCACCAGATTTGAGTCTGATCTGCTTTTAAAATAATGGATTTGAGCCACCAGAGTGAACAGAGCCGTAACGCCAAGTCTAAACAGGTTTTGAGTTGTTCATGCTTTCACGTCTCATCATTCAGAAAGCATTTTTGAGGGGGAAAAAACAAACAAACTCAAGCTCATTCCTGCGGTCATTTAAAACATTATAATATGGTTTAAGGTCAAATCAGGCTGGAGGGTTAAAGTAAAAAAAAGAAAGAAAACTGTGCAGCTGTTCATCATGGTATGGAGCAGCAAGACAGAGGTCAAGCGGCAAACGCTCTGTCAGCTGCCCCGGACCACACGCTTCACCTGTGCCCTAGAAGAGAGAGGGGACAGAGGACAGAAGTCACTTCCACCTTGACCACTGCTTCTCTTTGTCTGTTAAAGGCACGTAGATCACGCCCATCAGTGGCTTCATTTTGGTACTGCCGTCCTCCAGCTTGTCGTACTGCTCCAGCATCTGGTTCCCTCCTGCGGGGCCGACGGGCAGGATCAGACGCCCGCCTGGCTTCAGCTGGTCCAACAACTGCAACACACACACAACCCTCTCAAGAACACATCATACTTCACCCTAAAATCATAAGAAAGAAATATACGCATGCCACTGATGGAAAACTAATGAGAATCACCACTGAATATTAGCAAAGTCCTTTTCATACAAGTAATTCGACTCGGCGGCCATCTTTGAAACGCCTCTCGTCGATTCAAGAGTACAAATCTTGAATCTCTTTAAATGGGGAAACACAAAATTCTCCAAATCTGTTCACCAAGCTTATGATTAAATTTCATATTTGAAATCAAGTTCATTTCGATTGACTTATTTAGAAGGAACTTATTCCACCAAACTGTGCATTGCAGTTTCTCCCATTCACAGTAATACGAGTGCATCGTCTTTCTATATTTAAAGTCTTTATAGTATAATTGCGGTGTCCAAAAACCCACACTTGTGGTCTTGGCCACTTAAGAGCGCGTGTACACGACAGGAGGGGCGCGAGGCTAAGCGTATCCCATCATGCATTATGTTCGGGAACTCGCTTACCCCGAAATCGCGTGATGTCGAGGAAGACATTCCACTGTAATTTAAATGAATTAGATATTACATCTGGTAGTAAAACAAAGTGTTGCCCATTTTATTGGAGCAAAGATAAGTAGGCTATCTATGTGTGTTTTGTACAACATTTGCAACTGCCTTTTTTATCACTTAATTAGCGGCACCACAATTTTAACATTTTATCCTCTGTTAGTTACATAGCGACTACTGAACAGACATTTAGAAGTTTATTTTAAATAAAATAAAGCTCTGTAAACACTTGCATTTTCTACAAGACTATAAGTGTGTCCCATTGTGTGAGCAAAAGTTCTACACACATTTGTAGTCTTCATGCCTACTTGAACACTTGGGCCGAATACAGGAAATACGTCATGCAAGTACACAAATGGTCAAGTGCAAAAGACCGCAAATGTGGGTATTCGGACAGGGCACTTGTGTGACGAGTATCCCGAGTGCACTTCAGCGTCTTCCTGTAATGACGTCTCATCATTGATCAGCAGCCAGGAGCCAGTGCTGATCGCCCACACCTGTGCTTCATTAAGAAGAGAGAATATAAGCAGAGAATAAGAAAGAAAGAGCTGGTTCTCCACTGCAGCAAATGCTAATATAGTGTGTTCTCTCGGTCTCTGCTTCTCCAGATTCAAGTGAGGATTGACCGATCAGCACTGGAAAGCCACAGACCTTTTTCTGCACATCACTTCATCAACCCTTGAGCTCAGAACTTCATTCTTTTATGTTCAATAATCAGTAAATCAGTTTGGTTTGTGTCCTCATTCAACCCTCCACAAATGGGAATTACAAAAAAAGTCAAATGTCTGGAGGTGTTACAAAATGGACATTTTGTGGAAATACGTGCTTAATTGCCATGAAAAAAAGAAAAAAAAAATCACAAAGCCGAAAATCTTCAAGGTCCTAAACAAGGCTTTATTTCCTTGAAGCAAAATATAATGTCTTTCTTTTTTTTTTATTTCGGTGTGGAATAACGACATGGATGTGTTTTCCTTAAATTCTTCCACACAGAACAAGACAGAAACCCACTGACTTCAAACAGAAATAAACTCGCGTTTAGAACATTGTTGGCATACGCTAGACCTTAAAGGGATAGTTCACCCAAAAATGAACACTAATTATTCATCGTGATAATAATTCTCCAAACCTGTATAACATCCTTTTTTTTCTGAGAAACACAAACGAAAATATTTTTGGAAGTGGAAGTTTTGTAAATAAAATTGTGTTCCAAAGATGGAAAAAGAACATATCTCAGATGCAGGGTGAATAAATGATGACAGAATTTTAATATCTGGGTGATTTATTCCTTTAAAGTTCCTGCTTTAGGTGCAACAATGTATTGGTATCAAAGTGTGTTTGTGATTCAAAGGAAACATACTGCTTGTGGCACTGTGGGCGCTGCGGCTCCGACATGTATGGCGTCATAAGGTGCTTCTTCTGGAAGACCCATTCTTCCATCTCCAACTGCACACACACACACACACACACACACACACACACACACACACACACACACACACACACACACACACACACACTATTACACAACACCACAGCTGAGACCATATAACGGTTCTGTTCTGTCCCTATAGTGCACTGCCTCCCTCTGAATATAACACGCTGCTAAATGACAAAAATAGATACCTAGTCCCACACTTTTTTGGCAATTGCAATGACTATGAGAGAAAATCTGAGGAATGGATTTATGAAAATATTAAATATTAAAAAAGAAAGAAAAATGTTAATAAAAAAAGTGATTCATTTCTTTCCTAGCTACAAGTATTATTTTAATTTCTCAGTAAAATTTCAATTTTAATTTTTCAATTCAATTTCGAATTTTCAGACAAACGTTTGGTCTCATTTTGTCCAAAATTAGGAGTATTTTTTTGGGCTTATTTCCAGAATACATTCATATCTGTGCTTATTAGTGGTTGTTTTTTCCCTGGTCTGCCAATACATGTATTCATTCACGTCTACATAGAAAAAGCCCAGTGTTTGATCAGTTCAGTACACGTACAGTCGCAGCTGTAGTGCTGGTTTCACAGACCAGGCTTAAGTCTAGTCTCAGACTAAAATGCATGTTTGAGCTGTTTAACTGAAATCAACTTGCACTGACAATCTTAAAATATGTCAGTTCCATTGTTTTCCATGTTTTTTGTTTCTAAGGCACGTTTCTAAAAGCTACTTAAATGTCCTAATTGAACTAAGGCCTAATCCTGGCTTAATCTAAGCCCTGTCTGTGAAACCAGGCATATAATTTTCTGATATTTAAACTAGGTTATAATATTAAATAAACTTAAACAGAAAAAATGAAACTGTTGGCCAATCAATATCAGTCAGAAATTAAATTTTTCTGCATATCTAAAAAATTAACACATTATAAAGAACATGATGTAAAACAGCCCAAAACAACTGAGAGATCAAAGATGTGGACAAACCGAGGAGTCTGATTCTCCCTGAAGAGATCAAACTAGGGTCGTCCTTCTTTACATTAGTCTCTGAATCTTCCACCAGCTCCTTTATATGATCAATGCCAATCACCTTCCCCGTCGGCCCGACCTGTAACACACCACAACACATCCGCTGTAATGCACACATACTATGGGTCTCCAAACTGCCAGAAGTAAATACATGTAGGCATGAAATACATACACAAAATTCATCCATATCTAATAGCAGAATTATTACATTCATTCATTTGTACATGAATCCCTTTCCCACTGCAGGAACTTTAAAGGAACTACTAAAAAATTGGTCTAGACAGACATACATGATGAACAAACCCAAAAAAGAAGAGTCACCAGCGTCCATATGTAAACCTGTTGTAGCTGTTAGTTACTCAGGCTAATTTTATACCACTAAATATGGAGAGGCATTCCAACAAGTGGACAAGCAGCAGAGGTACAGTACAAGCTTTACCAAGCGTTTATTACTACTTAATAAATGTCTTCTGAAGCGAAGCGTTCGTGTAAGAAAAATATTCACATTTAAAGCTTTATCGTCTAAAATAACTAGCTTCCGGCAGACGGCCAACAAAAGTCGACTTACGCCAAAAGACTCTGCAACCCTCCATCATTTTGTTATGTTTTTGCTATTTTATCACGTGTAGAAAAAACAAAAATGTGGTTCAGGAACTACATACACAAATATGTATTTATTTGTATGCATTTATATTTATTTGTATGTACTTGTAATAATAAATATAGCAAAATGAAAGTAAAATGGAAAATTTTGAAATTTGACTAAAACCAACAAGAATAAATAAATGAAAGAATAAAATGCAATAATATATAATTGTATTTTTTAAGTCGTCAATAAGAAGAATTCATAGCTCAGAACTTAATTCTCTGAAAACCGAATAATTTTAGGTCTCTCCATGTGTTCACTTCTTTCTGCAGGTTTGGTCCTCTGTACCACACACACACACACACACACTGTTTAACTGTTCTGATGTAGAAAGATAATTTATATGCTATGATTGTTTGCATTCTATTCCATTACAATTAATTTAACAGAAAAAGTGAAAATCCTAAGCAATCCCATGTTTGCAATAGGAAGTGAAGTGACTCACCATTCTGGCGAAGCAGACGGACAGGATTCCCGAGCCGGATCCCACATCCAGAGCCTTCGCTCCCTCATACAGGTGATCGTGGAGGAGCTCGAGAGCGTATGCGTGCTGCAGCACACAGATGAGGGGTCGTCAGCACCTCAAACAGGCCAACCACGGCTATCACAGATCATAAGAACTCACAGAAGCAGTTTAACTTACCATATGAGGAGCACTGATTGTTGCTTGGTAACCTGTACGAAATTACAAAACAGACCTTCATGCCAAAAAGAAAACACATCAACAGAATCACCAGACTAACACTGAGCACGTTTACATGCACACCAGTACTCTGATAACGCACATCAGCTTATTGAATCAACCTGTCGTCAGGGTGTACATGCAAACTGCAAATCAATAACCCGACAACCACGTCGTTAACAAGACTATCAATAAATCAGGTTATTTCCCTGTGGTGACGTCACAACGTAATAATTTGCGTATCTGACTGAGTATTTCATTTGTTATGTCGGGAACTTGTGAAGTTAAATAAAGATGCTGCATTTTGACTGTAACGCTTCTACTTCTGCTTCAGCACGAGATTTCAAGAAAAGAGCGTGATCAAGAAAGAGTGAGTGTGCGATATATCTCCTCCTCCCTTACTGCAACACTCTCGCTCTGTCTGGATGCACTTAAAGGTGCAGTATGATATTTCCCAAAGTCATTGCTGAACATTGTTGATATTTGAAATGAACCCAAACAAACACGCCCCTCTCTATGGAGCGAATTATGTGCCATAATTAAACAAACAAATCCAGCATTTTGCAAACAAACTCAATCTGCTTTGCAAAGGAAAACTCGACTCGCAAACAAACAGAAAGCAATGTGCAAGTACAAAGGTCAATTTGAGTGAAAATGCAGTGGAGTAACAAATATGTATTGTTTTACAAATATAAATAAATGAGCCTAGATGATATTTCACAAATTAATACAAAGCATCCTACAAATTGCATGTGACCTTTGAACAAATACCAAATCTAGTGCATACAAATGCATATCTGTCTGTAATGATTGCGTGACACTGCTTTTTATGAGATCTCTCGGCTCGATTCATAATTCACTCCATACCTCTCTTCATTGCTCCGCCTCCAAAGCTCACCCTCCAATCCTATCCGTCCTGCTCCGAGTCGGTCTCGAACCCTGATCGCTGACATGCGAGGCGACTGCACTAACAAGGACACTAAACAGTAAACACTGCGTTCTCTAGCAGTCGTCAGTCTCCGTTACACACGCAACACAAGAGTGGATGTCTATTTATCGAAGCAGAAGTGCAACAAAATAATGCTTCACGAAAAATAAAGCGAAGATGATGAACAAACGAGGAAGCACAAAAAAATAGACACAGATACACAAGTAAATACAAACAAGAGTTGGTTGTTAGTTGCCAACAGCACAGCAGCTCCAGACAAATGACCCTCAAACCCAGTGTTACTCACATGTGGAGCGAATCAACGCAACATCCGCGTCTGTTTTCAGGCCTTCCCGCTTCTCTCTCTCCAGCGCTGGAAAGCTTTGCTAATATTAACACGGGTCCTAAAGCTCTTTCCTGATCATAACCCTTCATTTTCCAGTGATTTCTTCTGAGCTTTTCTCTTTTGTAATGTCTCTCAGCCATCTCTCTTTCTACAGTATTTTCTTAAAAACTCCCTCTTGCTCGTTCTCTCTCCACAGTCATACGCCCCCTAATGCTGATTGGCTACATGTTTGTTGTTGTGTCGGTCTGACCAAATTTCAAACAGCAATTTTCAAATATCGGATACCACACCTTTAAATCCACAGCTTTCCTGTCACACACCACACACACACGCACTTCAATAAGCTGACAGAAAGCAGGTTAATGCGTTTACATGCTGGGCGAAATCGAAGTAAAGGCCAAGAATCCAGCTGTGGCGATCAGTCTATGCGTTTACGACCTTCCTCCGATAGAGGAACACGGGTTAACACGTTTACATGATCACGTGGTTAAGAGCGTGCATGTAAACCCACTCAGTGTGTCTACAATAGAAGGGCCAGACATCACATTGATTTATAACAGCTTAAAGACGTCAACACACAATCATCTTTATTAAAGGGGACCTACTATGCCCTTTTACCAAGACTTGATTCTGTTTTTGGGGTGTCCTAGAATGTGTGTTCAGGCTTGATTGTTGAAGATTGTTCAAATTTGACATTATTACAGCTCCTTTCTCCCCAGTCTGTTTTTCAATGAAGCCCCTCCTTCCAACATAAGAAATGTGCTGTGACACCTTAGTAACCGTGATGACATCATCCATAGCAACGAGATCAACCCCACCCTTTCTCTTAGCTTAAAGGGATAGTTCACTTTAAAATGAAAATTCTGTCATAATATACTCACCCTCATGTTGTTTCAAACCTGTATGAATTTCTTTCTTCTGCTGAACAGAAAGGAAGATATGTAGAAGAATATCAGTAACCAGGCAGTTTCTGGGTCCCACTGACTTCCATAGTAGGAAAAAAATATACTGACACTGTCAGTATATGCCTGGTTACTGACATTCTTCTAAATATCTTCCTTTCTGTTCAGCAGAAGAAAGAAATTCATACAGGTTTGAAACAACATGAGGGTGAGTATATGATGACAGAATTTTCATTTTAAAGAGAACTATCCCTTTAAGTCTTCTTCTCTCTATTCCATAGTAAAATTGGTCTCAGGAGCTTTGTGAATAGGATTTAAGAGAACACTTTTACCTAAGAACATTAACTGCTACTTAGGAGAACTCTAGATAAAATGCTTTGCGAATATGGCCCCAGATACAGTAGCTATCCAACCAGAAAAACACATGTAGTGTGTAAACAGGCCCTTTATTTCAGACAGACAGAGAAAATGAATCGGCTGAATTAGCTGTGCGTAGCAGCAGAAACAGAAACCGGGTGTTTCATCAATGGAAAATGAGTCTGAATGCACTTTGGCCACATTGGGCGCTAGAAGGGTAGAGTTTAATGAGAGCAATACAGCTGTAGATAACATGGTGTCAACAAAATAATAACTCTGTCTGGACTGGAACTTACCTATAGATTGTGGCGAGTCCATATATGGATTACATCTGGAGAAATGAGCACGGTCTGTGGCCAACATAACTTCATATACACGGTCCGATTTAATGATCCCATTCTCTGGACAAAAAACACAAACACATTCATATAGGTTATATAGGTTTATACCCGTTTAATTGTGTCTGTACAATGTATAAGCTTTTTTCAAGATCGCTTTCGAGAGATTCCCAATGGGACTCATTTGCAGCTTCACAACACTTGGTGATTGTGTGAACAACATTCTTCAAAATATCTCCTTTTGTGTTCCTGATCTGATCTCAGTCATTTACTAATTTGCGGTATCGGAAATACTGGAGCAACAAAACCTTGCGGCGTGCCAGCAATCCTACGCTGGTATTCAATAGTTATTACTATTAATAACAGTCTGTGCCTATTTGAATATAGTAAATACTACACATTTACAGTCACAGACGGAAGTTCTGAGACCTTTTAATAACTTAAATAACTTTTTTCAGAGACAAAATGTAGTTGTGCCAGGCTAACTATTGGGAAAAGTCCAATGGGGGTGAAAATTATATATTTAAGGCTCAAGGGGAAGTAGAACCGGAAACTGTTCTTTACTGTTCTTAGTACCGTTCGTACCTAAA
This sequence comes from Vimba vimba, assembly GCA_022828995.1. NCBI lineage: Eukaryota > Metazoa > Chordata > Actinopteri > Cypriniformes > Leuciscidae > Vimba > Vimba vimba. Next base: position 3,117,538 of record CM040832.1, on the reverse strand, counting down.
TACTTGATTACCTTTTTAATCCAAGTGACCTTAATAAATTACACATCCAAGAATTAAACATGTTCCAGCACATAATGGCGAGAGAAACAATCGACTTCCATTGGTAGGACAAGTCACAAGTTTAATTCTCAGGACTAGGAGTTTGTTCAAATCGCAAACCCTAAGCGACAGTAACAGTGATACTTGAATTAGCAAGCACCACTAAATATAGCACACTGACCACTTGACCTCAGAATAAAGCCAGGAGGAGTTCAGGAGGACGGGTTACATGGCAAATGAGTATTATTAGTCGATCTGGCCAATGGTCAACTATTAGATTAGTTAAAAATACTAATTAAATGCATGGATTAGATGCATTCACAGAGATTGAGCCAAAAGTATACATTTATAAAACAAAATCATATTTTTGATTTCAGGAAAACTAAACATTACATAATAAATAATAAACGCAGCATTAATATTAAAGCTCAAAGTACTAAGCTGGGTGACGTCATCATACAGTGACACGTGGTGTGCCACGCCCACTGAACAACTCCTCTATTAAAAACTGCACATGCAAGCATTAAACGACGAAACATTTGCACAATAACTGTTTCTTGCTTTCTTATTGTATACAAACTACATATACCTGCAGGAACGGGTAAATTCTAGATTCAAGAGATAAACGCCAAAGGGTGCAACTATGTGAAGAAAACCCACACAATATCTTTGTTGCAAAATAAGAACCGAAATGAGGCATAACATATTTATCACAGCCATTATATAAACAGAGCTGACGATTTGCATGTGGTTTGCTGAGTGACGAACACATATTAGACTGCTAGCGGCTAGCTAACAAAATGAAGAGCACTGAAGCACATCGTAAGTTTTAAACAGCTGTCGTGTGCTTGTCTGAAATAACAGCACACGCACGAACAACGGTGAGATGAAGTCATCCCATGCTATCCTCACACACACAGCGCACTTTCCCCTCGGATGCAGCGCAATGCTAGTTCACACAGAAACGCACTTTCCCTCAGCGCACTGAAGTAAACAAACCCGCGTTACTAAGCGAAGCGGTGAGCATGACTGCTTTTGCTCTTTTGATCACGCAAGACGGGTTGGACTCACTGCGGAGGTTGTTGACGAGCTCCGCATGGCTCGCTCCTCCGGATTTCCACGCCATGACCGAACACACTCTGCGGATCAGGTAGAGTGCGGCTGTCAGCGCCGCGCCTGCGCACACCGCCCTTCCCACGACCGTTACCACTTCCAGAACCGATACGTCACCAGACATGTCCCGTTACTCCCGTAACGCTCTTAACGGCTCACCGCTGTGTCATTCATTCCGCACGGTCATGTTTTCAGCCGTATTATGAGCACATTTGTGTGCATTTTCGGGCTTGGCGACTCTAGATAGCGGTAGATTCGCTCTGCTCTGCGATACCAGCAGGAGGACAGCACGAGCGTATTATCAGGGTGACGTAAGGCATAATGATTTGGCACGTTTTCTAAATGCAAATCGAAATACATTTCTAAACTTAATAGTGGAATGATGTAAATGAGAGCTATTGGCATAAGGGATTAATATAAGGCAGAGTGTCTTCTTTCTTCTCAGTTTTTAAATTTTGTCAGTAAATAACGCAGAAGTTCTGCGAACGTCACGACAAAAAAGTTTCCAAATTAACCCTTTTCATAGACTGTGATTACAAATTTGAATGGTCATCAGCATTGTGAACGTTTATATGTATATATGTATATATATGTATATATATATATATATATATTTAAATGTTTTTAACACTTGTATTATATTAACTTTCCATCATCCATCATCTAACTGCTATTATCAGTCTCTCTATTTTTTTAAACTCTTTTTGAAAGTTAGTGAAAACACTATCGTGGAGTTTTTCTTTTGCTATTTGAGCAAATGGGAACACACACACACACACACACGCACACACATTTTTTTTTAAATGTTTTCTCTCAGTCATCGCTGTAGAAGTTTACCCAACAATGACGACTTCCGCTTCCGAGAAACCCGTAAATGTGAAAATGTTCTATTTTATTTATCTTCGCTTCATGAAGCTTTACTTAAATGTAATAATAATACTAATAATACCGGTAATAATAATAATAAGTAAAAAATATTACAATATTAATGTGCCGTGAAAATCTAAAACTACTAGGGGAACTTATATTTTCTCTTTTTAAATTCTCTTTTATAATAATAATACAAATATCTTAATTTTTAATCAGCTTAACATTAGTTTTTATCTAACCAAATCGCGTTTGACCCTCTGAGGCCGCCATACTAAGCGGACACAGGCGGAGGTGGCGGGATACATTCTGCTACATGTGAAGCTCGCTAAACTAATCAACAACACAACACGGCACCAGTGAGACCCAATGGACTCCATCAACGCCAAATACATCTCTCAGAAGATCAGCAAGACGCGCTGGCGGCCCGTTTCCGCGGCCTCGCTGCAGCAGCCGGAGCTGTTCGCCACGGGATCCTGGGACAACGAGGCGAGACCCAGCGCTAGTTCAGATGAGTTTCGCCACATATCTCTCACACACACTGATGTTTTGGCGTTAATCGGCATTCGTTGTGTGTGTTCAGGATAACAAAGTGTCGATCTGGTCGGTGGGCGATCATGGAGTGTCAAACATGGATGGAGAGTTTGATGAAGAGCCTCAGTTACTGTGTGACTCCCAGCATGACGGAGACGTGCTGGACCTGCAGGTGAGGGTCAACACACACACACACACACACACACACACACACACACACACACACACACACACACACACACACACACACACACACACACACACACACACACACACCTGCTCACTGTATGCACTCACTGGGTATATGTGTAGTGTTCTGCGAGTAGGGGAGATCGGGGGAAGCTGTACCCTTCACTACCTTTTTTCTTTTTTTGTGGAAAATATTAACATTGAGAAAGATTTTAATGCAAGTAGTTACTGGAAATAACCACTGTATCTCAAATTGGAGCTCAAACGCTTGCAAACATTACTGAATTACTGAAATAACTTTATTAAAGAACCGCTATAAAGCCAAAACAGTCTCTGTTACCATGAAATTCATGGCATGAATTATACGTTTATCTCTATAAAGCTGCTTTGAAACAATCTACATTGTTAAAAGCGCTATATAAATGAGGATGACTTGACTTGACTTGCCTTTATATTCTACTAGTTCTTTTAGCCACGTATTAGGGCTGGGCGATATATCGCATGACATTGTTATGCGCATCTCGTCAGTAAAGCCGGTTCCTTGATTAGTAGTAAATCGCCATCACCTGCTTTCAGATGGAGCGGCATTCACTACACAGAGCCGTAGTTCACTGACAAGCTGAGCCATATCGCATTAATTATCGCAGGCGATACATCCGTGATTTTTAATGCGATATGGCTCAGCTTGTCAGTGAACTACGGCTCTGTGTAGTGAATGCCGCTCCATCTGAAAGCAGGTGATGGCGATTTACTACTAATCAAGGAACCGGCTTTACTGACGAGATGCGCATAACAATGTCATGCGATATATCGCCCAGCCCTAATACGTATGTGCATCTCTTTTTATTATCTTGTGTAAATCTAAACTTAAAATGTAGGCCAGATCCTCCAGGGAGTCCTGCACTGGTCTTGTCCCGCACTCGCAGTTCTTTGAGTAAAAGTTCACTCAAAAATGAAACCGTGTCGTCATTTACTCACCCTCATGTTGTTGCAACCCTGTATGAGTTTCTTTTTTCTGTTGATCACAAAAAAAGATCTTTGGAAGAATGTCGGTAACCAGACAGTTGTGGGACACCACTGACTTCCAGTGGAGCCTATTTGTTTTTTCCTGCACTGGAAAGGCAGTGTTGTCCCACAACTGTCTGGTTACCGACATTCTTCCAAAGATCTTTTTTTGTGATCAACAGATAAGTTTCTTCTGTTTCTTCATGTAATCACAGACGGACTCGATGATGGTGAGATCAGATCAGACCGGCTGTTGTCAGACTCCTTGTGCATACACAGATCTCACTGGATTATTACAATTAATGGCAAAAAGAATGTTTGGAAATGTAAACTGATATTTCCTACTGACACTACAGCAAAAGATAGAAATAACTGACTTTTTTTTGGGGGGGGGGGGGGGGGTGTATTAACATGCCTAAGACTTTTGCACAGTGCTGTATATAAAACAATATACAATATACAAAGTCGATAAGCAGTTAAATGTCAGTTCACACACAAAGAAAAGTTTAAGATTTTGCATAAAATGTTTAATTTACTTAAAATGTTAAATTTAATTTACAGACTGAAAAACCTTTTGTGCGTGAGAGAACCTGCACTAAACCTTTTCAACGGCATTTTGTTTTCATAGCTAGACCGATATCATGATATTTTACATTATAGGATTGTCTAGCAATATATCGATTATCGCAGAATTGCTGAAACGTGATGTTATCGGTATCGTGAGCCGTGTATCGTATCGCGAGGTTCACTGTGATTCCCCCCCCGACTCAACTCTGCATATCACGTTCTGATTAGAAAGCAGTTTGCCGGTCTTCAGACTACAGCGCGTGAACACACACAACACAGCGTAAATATCGCACCGCTACATCAAATATTAGCGGCCCGCATGCAGGACTCTGTTTCAAGCCATGTTTTAAATCCGGTGTGTGATGCAGTGAGAAAAGAGAATGAGATCTTTAATTTGTGGACTAGTTTGAGATGAATTAAACTGTCATTTGCATAATCTGTGCAGTTTCTAGATCAAGACAGGCTCGTCTCTGCATCTTCAAGTGGGGCTGTGACGATTTTCAGGCTTCAGTCTGACTGTCAGGTATTTGCTATATTTGTTTGTTTGGAATGATATTTGCATCATCTGAGCAGTGTGAAAGCAGTGTGTGGTGATGTTCAGGCTCTGTCGTCGGCTCATGTGTGGGAGAGAGCTCATCAGTACTCCTGTGATGACGCGCCCTGCACCTCAGTCGTGTGCAGAAGCCCTGAAATAGTGTCCGTGGGTGAAGACGGGCGAGTTATTCTTTACAAGGCAGATCAGACCGAAGTCGTGCGTGTGATTGGTGAGTGTTTTGTGGCTTTCTTTGTAGCACAGACAATCACAGTTCTGGATAAACTGAGAATCTCCCACCATTCTGAACAGACAACTAAACAAAATAACATGGAATTTACTAGAGGTTCTGACAAAATGTGAATTGCTGCACTACAGTATATTTAAAATGTTTAATTAATCTGAATTAATCATTGTTTCTTCTGTTGAACACAAAAGATATTTTAAAGAATGTTGGCGATGGCCATTGACTTCCATAGTATTATTTTTTTTCCTGTCAGTGTATCATTTAATTACATTTGACCTTCAATGCATATGTGTTTTGAATCATGCAGTTAGGACTATTTATTTTATTTATTTATTTATTAATTGAGATAACAGAAAAGAGGAATACAGAGACATTTGAATCTGTAAAACAAAATTCTGCATCCTATATCACATATCAATCATGTTTCTAATACATTAAGTATCCTTTTCAGCAATTTAGATGTCTTTAGAGCTTTTCGATTGTTTTGTATTGAAGTTAGAGAGTCATAAAACAATCTTCAGATTAGTGGAAAATAGTCTACCATTTGGTACAGTCGATATACATTTTGCTTTATGTATATATTTTCCAAATAGAATAAGAAGTTTAGATATATTATCCATTTCCGATAAACCAGAATCACAATCCATAAACAAGACCATTACATCAGTTATTGTGACAAACTTATAAAATAATTCAAAAAGAAACCAAGAAACTTGGGACCAAAATAATTTAGTATAATTACAACTGAAAAATAAGTGTACAATTATTTCATTTTCTTCTTTACAGAAACTGCATAATGGCGAAAACCCTTCTTTAAACTTACTAATAAAATCATTACATGGATAGTATCTGTTTATTATTTTAAAGTGAGTTTCTTTGACTTTATTAGGAATTACATATTTATTTATATCGGACCACAAATTCTTAAAAACAAGGAAGTGGTAATCCTGTTTCCATTGCCTTAGGTGAAGAACTTTTTTCATTGGTTAAAATTCTTCTGATATATATATATATATATATATTACATTTTTTATCTCTAATGGAAAGGCCCCCAACAGTCTGAGTAGGAAGAGAACCAATTACATGATTATACATCTTTTCGTTTTTTATAAGATAAAGTAGTTTCAGGGAGATATAGTTAGGACTAATAGCACCGTGTTATTGTCTTTCAACAGAAAATGCAGATAGCAGTACGATTCATGCCGTGACGTTTCTGAGGACGACTGAAGTTCTCACTGTGAACTCCATCGGCCAGCTGAAGATGTGGGACTTCAGACAGCAGAGCGACAGTCCTGCACAAATTCTCTCTCTGTATGCTTCACTCTCACTAGATTAAGGAAACGTATTCAGATTATTCTTCGAATAAAAACTGCATTCTTTTGAATTTCGGGAAAACACATCCGTTCACATCAAAATCAGAGTAGAAAAAGAAATATTATTTTGCATGAAGAAATCGCTTATTTTTAGGACCAGTGAGTCATTTTCATTAATTTCCATGTTTTCATTTGCGCAATGTAAAAAAAAAAAAGAAAAAAAAAAAAGCCACTCAATAGCCACACTCACAAATTACTGCATTTACATTTTACAAATAATTGTAAATTAACATTTATACTTTATTTTTTTTCTTTTCATTTTTTTTATCTTTTTCATTTTAAGATAAGAAATTGCTTATTTGCCTGCATTTCGAGTCAGTCATATCAGTATCAATAAGTGGCCCAATTTATCTGAATTCACTCTAGAAGATCTGAAAGTTAGACCATAAGCTGGTCTCTTTTCTGTTATCTTATTCTGTTTTCATGTATTTTGTGTTCGTGCAGCACCGGGGACAGAGTGCCCTTGCACTGTGTGGATAAACACCCTAACCAGCAGCACATAGTGGCCACCGGAGGGCAGGACGGGATGCTGTGTATCTGGGACGTGAGACAGGGCAACACACCCTTCTCTCTCATCGAGGCCCATTCAGCAGAAAGTCAGTACCCTTTGAATTACACAACATATGCTTGAGTTCTGTAAACACACATACTAGACGTTCAGAAGAATGCTCTTGAACTTAATGTCGACATGAAAATTCACCCTATTTTCTGAATGCATGTTATATGTTCTTCTTCGCCCGTGCATGTGTTTTCAATTGTAAACTCTGTTTCTCTGTTAATCATTGCGACAGGATGGAAATAAATAATTAACGTTAGCCAATCACAGAGTTGATCATAGCCAGTGCTAATACTTAACGATTTTTGTGCTGTTATTTTCCAAAAATGATTTCATGTTCTGGACGATGATGTCATAAAGAGTAGGGGTGTAACAATATATCGTGTCACAATATAAATCGCAATACAAAAATGCAACAAAAGATGAGTTTTAGTGTCAGTACTACATTAAACTATATAATGTTGAATATAATGTATAATAATGCAGTGGGGGAATATGGGTCCTGATAATGCCAAATGTGTTGTTACCTGTTAAAATTGCTACACTTTTCACTACACTATTTTAAATATATCTAGTCAGTGACAGAGTTCAAGCATATTCGTCTGAAATAATTCAGTATTTTCAGCTTCAGAATCATGAATATTGTTATTCTGGTGTCTTTATTGTCCTGTGCACCAAGTCCAAGCCTGTTCATTTACACACACAATGTAATACCAAATTAGCATTTTAATCAACAGTACAGTTTTTGATAACCTTTTATCATATATCTTGGAGTATCGCAATAATATCGTATCGTGAGTTCAGTCTCGTGATATGTATCGAATCGTGACATCAGGGTATCGTTACACCCATAATAAAGAGATAGAGATATACAATAATATTAAACAGATATTACACAAAATATTACTGTAGGAATGACCTTATTCATGAACTCAGTTTGGTCTTAGCCAGTTTAAAAATGAAAATTTGCAAAGAATTGGTATTATTAATTAGAACAAAAGAAAATGGACTGTGTCATGTCATCTTGTCCTTCAAATTTAAAGATGTCGTGGAAAATCCCAAAGTATACTTTACTCCTCTAGGGTCTGTGTATAATGCGTGTGACACGAATTGCACATGCGCACTGATTTCTATTTGCACTAATTAGAAAAAACGGAATAAATGGAAAAGACAGAAACGCATGCGAGCTAAAACAGCGATGGCTCTGTGGATGAGAGATTGTGTGAGGAGGTCAGAAAGTATCCGCATTTACTCTACCCTAAAAGATTATAAAGATGCGTGCTCAGAGATTGCCCAGGCACTGCTAGTGCAAGTTGTCATAATGCGCATGTGTCGTCTGCTTGTGTGTATACTTTGTAGAAGTGTGTAAAAGTATACTTTGGGCTTAAATGTCAGAAACCTGATCATTCAATAACACTGGCAGTGATTCTGATCTGTTTTCTACAGTGTGGGAAGTACATTTCCATCCATCAAACCCCAATCACTTGTTTACATGCTCAGAGGATGGGTCTCTGCTACACTGGGAGACGACTTCGGGATCAGACATGAGCACACTCCTACAGAGTAAGCCAACACTCCTTCACATCTATTATAATAATGATAATTCTATCTATATATCTGTCTGTCTATCTCTAAATATTTGGTAACACTTTGCAATAAGGTTTATTAGTTAACTACCTTAGTTAACATGAACTAAGAATGAACAACACTTCTACAGCATTAAATTAATCTTATAATTTCAATTTAATTTACTTATATATTATTAAAACAAAGATTGTACTTGTTAACATTAGTTCATGCACCGTGAACTAACATGAACAAACAATGAACAGCTGCATTTTTAACTAAAATGAACAAAGACTAATAAATACAGTAACAAATGTATTGCTCATTGTTAATTCATATTAGTTAATACATCAACTAATGAACCTTATTGTAAAGTGCTACCAAATATTTTTATAAATTGGATTCCTATCTGATTTAGAATGCATGTTGCATTTACACTTCGCCACATAAATGTATCTCTAAACTAAAGTGTTGCGATTGGTCTACCGCTTAGAGAGTGTGTTGGAAATGTAATGCTCCTGAAGATGAGTATCAGCTCCAGAGGCGTCCTGAAGTGCTGTGAACACTACTGTAACTACGCTAACTATGGTGTCAGTTTTGCCGTATCAGTTAAGGAGAACAATCTGATCGACCCGAACCACCTTCACAAGCACGACTTTTTCACAGTGGGAATTCTTTAATTTATACATCTTGCATTTCAGATGTGATGTTATAACTGTGTCACTTATAACATCTGACCTGCATCAAATTGCATGTTTCAGAAAGCGGTCATTAGAGAAATGGTGAGAGCAAAACAAAAGGTTGTGGTTGTATACTGCTGAGTAGGGTTGGGTATTGCTTGGGCTTTTTACGATACTGGTGCCAAATCGACACTTTTAAAATGGTACTGGTGCCTGAACCGATACTTAAAAAAGGTGCCACAATATGATGATGGATGAGACTAAAGAATGCCTTTTTTATTTAATTTGAACAATATATTAAAAGTTTAAAGTATACTTAAATATATAAATATAAGTAAATACAAAACAACAAATTTGCATAAATTCGCCAACTAACCCAACTACAATAATTTAACTCCAAATAACAGTTACAGTACTAAAAACAGGCATTAGTAGAGGAGTACAAGTAACCGTGATATTACAATTTTTGTGTATTGAATGTACCTGTGTCTGTCCTTCAGGTCGAATCATATATTCATCAACAGCAACAAAAAAAGTTTGCCATGTCCAAGGAAAGCGAAATCTTTGTCATATCATCCTTTTAACATTTAAGGGTATTTCCCATGAATGGCGTCAGCGCTGGTCAAAGCATTAAATACCTATTGGTCATATATCATCGTATTGGACATTGCGACAATTTTTGGAAAATGCATATGGAATATTATGACGTGTTCGTTCCCAGGAGAAAACTCAAGACTGCAGTGGAGACGTTTCAAGGACTTCAGAATCAGTGTGCACTGATATTGAGTAACTCCCGCTGGAGGGACTTTGTGCTTTGTAAATTCACAGGCCTTTTTCATGCTCAAACAGCAACATTACACACACATAAAAAAAGCATAATAGGACCCATTTAAACCAAAACCAGTGATTTAAAGCCCTCTTTATCCTTTTCATTTGCTTCCTTTTATTAAAAGTGTTGACACTGGATGACAGAAGTCCTCCACTAAAGTGTGGCACATTTTCTATGTTATCTCCATGCATGAAAATCTGAAATGTAGATCATCTTTAAAGTTAATTTGATTGCTCAAATGTAGAGTTAAAAAAACGCTTGTTGAAAAAAGTTATTAAAAAATGTTATCCACATATTGCCAATCTAGAAAATCACAGTAATATAAAGTTTGTCTATATTTTTATGAATATTAGCTATATCCAGCTTGGATGATGCACTCGACACTATCAATGGCACAATAAAGAAAACCGCTGAAGAGATAATTGGCTTTAGAAGACATAAAAACGCTCCTTGGATCACAGATGAAGTCCTGTCACTGGGTGATGAACGCTGAGATGTGGGCAAAAAGAAGAACAACAGCATTTTGTCTCCAGATCTCTTCAACATCTATCTGGAGCACATTAAGCGAGAGGCACTTAATTGGTCTGGAGAGCCACAGAGCATGTGTAAACAGCAGAACAATTAACAACTTACCATTTGCCGATGATATTGGTCTCTGATGTTGGACATGCTCAGGTCAGAGTCGTCAATGTCAGCTCAAAGTATGGGCAAGAGATAAGTGACTAAAACGGAGTGGATGCTGCTAAGTACAAAATCTGAGAGAACAGTGAAAAATAGAAAAAAGGAAGGACTGTTGCTCCGAAGGAAGGAACTTCAGCACGTGGAAAGATTCAAGTATCTTGGAACGACTCTGACTGCAAACTGTGACTGCTCTACAGACATCAGAACAAGAACAGCCAAGGCCTTGAAAGTGATGAGCGATCTGGACTATATCTGGAAAAACAAAAACATAAAAAATGAGACTGTACATATCCCTCATACTCCCGATTGCCTTGTACAGTTCCGAAGCATGGACACTTGCTGAAGTGCTGAAGGGAAACAACTACTTGTATTCGAGATGGCAGCATTTAGAAGACTACTTGGCGTTCGCATCAGACGAGATGAGAAACGATGACATCAGAAAGGCCCTCAATCAGATAAAAACGATTGTGCAAAAAGTACATGAAAGACAACACCAGTGGCTTGGTCATGTACTTCGTATGGATAAAAACAGGATTGCCAACATCGCATTGCACGGAAGAGTAAAAGGCACCACAAAAAGAGGACGTCCAAGAACAATGTGGATGTCATCAGTGCTGGCGAGATACGACGTTGCACAACAAGTTCCAATGAGAATTGCGCAAGATAGAGACAGATGGCGTTTAGCCTCGACTCATCCGAGAGCCTATGTTGAAGTGTAATAAACTGCGAGAATAATAATAATTAGCTGGTTATTTAAAGGGATAGTTCACTTTGAAATTAAATTTTGATATGTTTTAGCTTACCTCAAGGGCATCCAAGATGTAGGTGTCTTTTTCCGCAGTAGTTTCAATTTTGATATTTTTAGGTCAAACCGTTCTTGTCTGTCAGTCATATAATGCAGGTCTATGGTCACTGTCTCAAAGAGCATGCACAGAGAAGTCCAAATTAAAGCAATTCCCCATCGTCCAAATTAAACAATTCCCCATTGCAAGTACACATTGATGGCCTAAGACACGAAACGAGCGGTTTGTATGAGAAAACGAACAGTATTTATATCGTTTTTACCGTTTGTACACAGCCACGTCCAAGTGATCTGAGGGCGCGGGCGCTTCCTAGTGTGTACTTACGATGGGGAATTGTTTAATTTGGACGATGGGGAATTGCTTTAATTTGGACTCTGTGCTTGCTCTTTGAGGTGGTGACCATAGACCTGCATTATATGACTGACAGACAAGAACGGTTTGACCTAAAAATATAAAAATTGAAACTACTGCGGAAAAAAAGACACCTACATCTTGGATGCCCTTGAGGTAAGCTAAAACATACCAAAATTTAATTTCAAAGTGAACTATCCCTTTGAAGTGATTAGAAATTCATTCAATATTCAGGGATTGACCTGATAGGTAGTGTAAGAACCTACTGTACTCGTTTTGTTTATTGTATTTTTTTATCTTCATATAATTTTCTGTTTCCTGGTTTGTTTCAGGGGGCTGGAACAGCAGGGTCATCTCGCATAGTGCCGTTCCACAAGCAGGGGAGAATGACTCAGTGGTCAGCGCCTGGCTTGCTGGGGACTCCAGCAAAAATAGACTGGAGGCGACTCATATGCTGCCCAGCCAGACACTGTCTGTCAACAGTCTTGATGTGCTTGAGCAGTGTTTAGTATGTGGGACTGATGGGGAGGCTGTGTACATCCACAGACAAGTTCCTGTTTGATCACTCGCCTAAAATGTGAATGTTTGGAATATTTTTATATATTACATTTCTTTGTTCAATTGATTAAAACTAAACAAGAATTAAGTCATTAAAATTGCATTGTGTACAGTCTCTGTTTCATAAAAGTTATGTTGAATTACTCTTAAGTTTTGGATACAATGATAGGGACATAATAAATGTTTACCATATTTCTTGCAAAGTTACTTAATCTAGAAGTAGTTTATTAAAAGCCAATTTTTTACTTTGATGTTGAAATTATTGCATTAGCTTTGCAGAGCTACGATAGTAAGTGTTATCGTATGGCGTGTGCACCTTTTCGCACCTTCCCTGAGATGCTGATAAATGTATATATGCGGTTGATTTTCATCAATTAAGAATGAATATAATAAAGCTTTTTTGCTTAAAGCTTCTAATGAAAGAAGTGAGGCTGATTAGTCACAAATGAGTTGGACAGAGATCATCATCATAAATATATCTGGATATCCAAAAACATGAATATATTTATACATATAATACCAGTAGTAGTCATAACATGGCAGATGGATTTAAAGTCGCTGTCTATTTGTTAGCATTGTTGCAGCATCTCCAATAATGAAACATGTCCTGTTCAGACATATACCCCTGCTTACACTGCTTCTGTAGTGAACACTGCACTGCGCCTGTGCTGCAGTCTGGGCCGTCGCTAGTTTCCCCACTGGATTAAACCATGGGGCACTTTGCGAGCAAAATTAATGTTCCAACCCTATTTCAGTGCCAAATTGAACAGAGCAAGGAAAAAAGGTTTTCCATTGACTTGGACTTTAAAATGGACTCAAACGTCTTTTTAGTTGTGACTAATGAATGCAATGATAATAATAATAATTTAATAACTCAAACCCCTCTGGTCATAGTAAATAATAATATTTTCAGTCAAATGACAAAAAAATTATTTTATTTTTTTACAATATTTTTTATTTAATTACAAGAATTTATTTTCAATAAATTACAAATTGCCACTAGCAATAATAAATAAAAAAATAAAATATTAATAACCAACTTGTAAGCAATAGGTCTCAGAAGCATTAGGCGAAGATGGAGAGGTAGGCAGAGATTCTTTCACAGCTCTACACAGCAGTCTTTTATCATCTGTTTTCATGAGCAGCAGCCAATATGGAACATTTTTATTTAAATTACCAGGCTATTGTTATGGTTAGAGTTATACTTGATTATAATAACAGTATAGCAAAATTGCTGCCGTATTTCTAACAATGATGGGCTTGAGTTAGTTCCAGTGAAGTATTATTTATTTAATGACACTTTTTCTCTACATAAAAGTTTTGTTTTCATGTTTCTAAGAGGACCGATGGCCCCATACATGTTGCAAAGTTCCGGAAGTAACATCTACATATAAATACTGTCATATAAATACTGGATTTACTCTCAAAATTGCAATGATTGATAGTGATAACCATAGCCATGGACAATACAAAAAATGATGTGTCAAAATAGATGTGCATTAAGCAATGTAAATGCAGACTAATATAGTAATATAAAAATTAAATTATCAAAATATTTTTAAAATGCTGTTGCAATTATTTGTAAAGTAAAATCTTGTAAATAAACCCAGCGGTGAAGCCGAAACTCATGCAGTTCCCCTCCTCCGAAGCTCTTGTTTGTCTTATATTTTTTTTAGCATGCAAAGAGAAATTCTTTCAAAGGTGAGGGGGCAAGATTATTAACAATTTTGTTTGATGCCCAAAATCCATGACACAATGACCCCCGAAGGACAACTGGACAGCAAGAAGGGACCTGTGATAAGGGTTTATATCAGGCTCAAGCAGGTTGGTTGGATTTTGAGATGTGGGCATTGCACTCAAAGTTGGTGAAGTTTGAAGAAATTGAGAAAATTTGAGAAGCCTGGCATTCTTCACAATAGGATGTGTAACATACATTTACAATATAGATGGAGTGAATTTCCAATCCATGATGACGTGTTTTAAAAAAAAAAAAAATTCTAGCTCACATTTCTATCTGAATGTGAGCTAAATCAGCATGGTATCTTATGATGTTGTTGATACTGATGAAGATGGTCTTGGCTGATTGTTTTGTTTACTGGCTGCCAAACTTCAAGGAATTTACTTTTGTTTTTCTTATGGCCATTTGTACTCCATTTAATTTCAACTTTACATGTGCCATTTGTTTGCTATTGTTTACAAAGGTACATACATTCCCTCTTTTTAAGCTTTTTAAACCCTATTGTAATTGTTAGGATTTTCAAAGATCCACATTCTGCCCTAAAAGTAATCAAGCAGACCAAACTGTAAGTCGTAGAGATTTGAAACTTTTGAAAACCCACCCCGTCTACAACATAACGAAGGCTCGCCCCAATCGGCCTGATCGCTACAGCGATCAAAAGTACAACATCGCTCATAACTCCTAAACCGTTAGTCGCAGACTCAAGTGTCTTCTTAAGGGGGTCACACACCGGACGAGAAGCGCTACGGCTCAGGACCC